>CAXKWD010000008.1:82259808-83008768 GCA_964059195.1 Ectobius pallidus
GAGTATTAGTACAACGCTCTGTAAAACAGCTTTTGCTGGACTGTTAACATGTCGAAAAGTAGCATTTTGGCAGCCTAGGCTGGTAAAGTAATTTTTACCAGCTTAGGCTGGTCAAGTCATCATGGCAACTGAAAAATCAGATGGCAGTGACTAGCCATACCAACTATAACAGGGTTTGAAACAAAACACTTGACCACAAAACAACAAATATAAGGCAACATCATTTCTTTATGATATTTCCATTTCCGGGCTGTATGGCCATGGTCTATCCGATGAAATTGCTGACGTTCCGCCACAAACTGTGTCTGGCATCTTCAGAGCTCGTTACAGCTAGGTGGTCGGCTGCGAACTGCTGGCAAGCTCTCAAACACTGGTATTTATACCTCCTCTTTGCCGACCACCTAGCTGTAACGAGCTCTGAAGATTCCAGACACAGTTCATGGCGAAACGTCAGCAATTTGATCGGATAGACCACGGCCATACAGCCCGGATATGGAAATATCATTGAACGCCGGCCGTGAAAGCCTTAGTAGTTTTATCATTTCTTTATGTTTATCAGAAACTTTACCAGGTTTTTTTACAAGACACTTAATAATATAACAACAATTATAGGCCCAAGCCAACATAGCTATATTATTCATTAGGTTCAGATTGGTTTAGAGCAAACGATTCAGGCAGTTGTTTGAATGTGGCATCAACAAATGGCAGACTATGCCTTTTATAATTAATTATACGGTATTTTTATTTAATTTCATATAATTTACAGCACTTTTACTAAATACACCACATACACAAAAGCTTTAGCGAACTCATCCAATATTTCGGCCTTGACTGCAATACTAGATTCATCCGCTAAAGCGTTATTTTATGTACTTGATACACAAATGAATATGAATGAATGAATTTAGCCTCTATGTCCCATGAAGGGCTAGGGCCTCCTACAAGAGGGGAAGCTCGGGTAGGTAAAGTCCGCGTGGTGACCTATTTCACACGAACGGTGCTTTGTACAGTCACTTTGCAGTTCTTAAAGTTTGTTCCTTTAGTTCGGTATAAGGTTGTTCACTTGCTGCCTCCACTTGTTTCTGTTGTGAGCGATGGTCGACCAGTTCACACCCAGTTTTTGTTGGAAGCTGTCTGCCCACCTTCTCCTCGACCTGCCTGGTGTTCTCATGCCTATGTAAGGGTTCCATTTAGTGGTTTCCTGCGCCCATCTGCCTTGCTGCTGTCTTGCTATGTGACCTCCCCACTTCCACTTTGTCCTGAGGGCTTGTTGTGCGATGCTCTTTGAAGCTGTGATTTTCTGCAATGCCCTGTTGGAGACTCTGTCTTTCAGTGTGATGCCAATTATCTTCCTCTCCATTTTTCGTTCGCATGTTTCGATACTTGTTTTTTGTCGCTCTCTGAGGGCCCAGGTTTGGCAGCCATATGTTAGAACTGGGAAGATGCAAGAGTTGAGGACCTCTAGTCTGAGCTTCCGGCTTATGAAGTTGTTGAGTAGGATGTATTTCAATGACCAGAAGGCTTTCCAGGACTGTGTTATCCTCCTATGTATTTCTTTCTCCGTTCCTTGATTTAGTGAGACAGTTTGCCCTAGGTAGATGTACTCGTTAGGAAAAGGAAGTAAATAAAAGTTATATAAAGTAATATATTTATGTAACACAGTTCATCCAGTGGAAACTGATAATTAGGGCTAACCTAGATTCGAATGACCTACTTTTGTCTAGTGGTCTTTAATGATAGTGAAATAAACTGTCCAATGCCTTTACAAAGAAACTGAATCCCTTACATGACACTTTATTTTACTGACTAAGCATGTAATTCTTCTTCATTTCAAAACATCAGTGATTGAAATGTAAAATGTACAGAGACCAGGATATGTGATGAAATAGAAAAACAAAAGCGGTGGGATAAAATGCTCAAAGTTGTAAAATAAAATACTCAGAGCGGTCAAATAAAAAATCAACGAATGACAAACTCAAGTGGAATAAATTGATTTTCATAATTACAATTATCTTATTCATCACAGAAAGAATAGATGACAAAGAAATGAATGAAATGAACACAATTATAATTATCTTACATACCAGAAAAAACAGAAATGAATGGAAAGTATAAGAAAATTTACCTGAAAGCATCAACAAAGTACAAACACAACTTTGTTTCTACATTTTCTGGATATAAATTTTTTCGCCTGTCTGACAATAAGTTTGCATATCGTCGCTTAAGAAACAATACCGCGTAACTGACACTTTTGGTGAAAATGACATTTTTATACTGTTGGCATCACTGAAATAGCGCGCTTATGATGAAATATCGGTCAAGAAGAAATTTTTTGTCATGACCTTGCAAAAGAGGCATACACAATACCGCATATCTGAAGCAACATAGAAAATTCAGAAATACCGCGTAACTGAACCAGTGTACAACACCGCGTATCTGATTTCATTGAAAACTTTATATAATACCGTCTATCTGTCGTATACGGCGCACGGTTCAACTTAGTTTACTAATGCAACATAAGGTGAAATATAACCCTCGGATTTTTATTTGGGCTCACCCATTTCCGTTTCTGCACCTGTGGATTAAACATTATTAGGCTGCTGTCAGTTTACTTTTACATCAAGATGAGAGAAGATGTATTTCATAGTATGAGTTAAGATCTATTCTGATGATAGAAGGTACATTACATGGTAAGTGCTATTTAAGATGTTTTGTATGAATCGATTTTACACATTCTCTTGTAATTAACACGAAAAAATTATTTTAAAAAATTATATCTTGTATTGAAACAGATTGCCTGAAATCGTGCCGAACACACAGGTACAGTTCTGTACATGACGTGGATCTGCTTGAAGAAGTTGTAGATGGATTATTTACTGAAGAAGAAATAATTGCAAAATTAGGATTTATATTCAGTAATTTTAGAAATTCTACCAGGATAAAACGAAGTATGTACCCTATATGAGTACAATATTAGTTTTCGAATAACTGATGTCAGACATTTTTATTCAAAATAGTTTTCTCGAGAATCTTCTGGCTCAAAAAGTCATGAATATTAATTAACATTGGTATATTTTTTAAACGCTATATTTCAAAATAAAGTATTTCTTTAGTAGAAGAAACTGCCGGGGATATCTTCACCGGTTGGTGCACCAGAAGAAAGCATAAATAAGACAATTTGTGTAAATGAAGGTGAGGAAGGGGAATCGAACATATCAATATCTGAAGACAGTGTGTTTTGTAATTTATTTTAGTACGCCCTAATAACATGCCAACAATACCGGGACTTTAAAACAAGGACAGCTACCGGAAATTGTAATATGAGATATAACTTGCGATTCATATGAAAAAATATTAAAACCTGTATCTATAGTTCATACTTTTGTATTACAAGGCCTGTTTTAATTTAAAATTAGATCTATTACTATCCACGATTATGCTATTAGCATTTTTATATAGGCTATTCATCGCAGATTAATCTCTATGTGTACCAGAGGGAAGCAAGGCAGAGACCCTACCTATGATTGAAGAAAATATTTTTGAAAGACCTTCTGTGAGTGGTTTGACTGATATAAAAGGAAAAATAATAATTTTAAAGCAATAATGACAAAAGAAAAGTTAACGTATTTTGAATTAAATTTATTATTATTGCTTTTTATTTTGCACACACATCCACTATTCTTCCGACTAAAACGTAGATGACAGATGACTTAAGTTATGAGCATCATTTTTCAGGCACTTCTTCGGGAAATCATACAGAAAGTGAGGAACAGATGAAAGTGAATTTTTTGGGGACTAAATAAGACATTTGTTAGGGACTTTCTAGAAAACTTCCCGAAATTGTCATCGCATTGCTTTAGGAAAATGTCTACTAACTCTATCTGGAGCCAGGAATAAATTCTATAAGCCAACTGTATCACCTTTACAAAGAAAAAGTTTTAAGAAATGAACAAGGGGACAATAAGTAGACACACACTTGATGATATTTTATCAGACATGAATATAGGACGAATATAGGCCCAAAAAGGACGACTGCGACTTATGTGTTGGATATCCAACCGGCAATGTAAATGAGTATGATTATCAAAAAGGAAAGGATCGGGAGGGGAATACAAAAGATAAGGCAGCGGACGAATCAGGCACATGTAGAGTTTTTACGATGGACTCGCAGGCTGTAAAGGTAGCTCCCTTTTTGCAAGCCAGTGCAATATATTACAAAACTAAATTGGCAGTCCATAATATTACAATGTATGAATTGGCTAATCATGATGTAATCTGCTACGGGTTCGATGAAAGTGAAGCTGAGCAAGTGGCATCAACATTTTCCCCTTGTGTGTTACTGACACATTGAAGAAAGTAATGTGCCCATCATTTTATATTCCAACGGCTGCACATATCAAAATTGGAACGCAGTATTGTCGAAAGCTTTGCTGAAATTCACAATGAAAACAAACATTACTGTTTTCTAGAAGATTTTGGAAAATGGTCACATCCAAATGAAGTGTGATTCAGTGATCAGTGTCACAGAATGCAGGCCAAAATCTAAAGAAATATTCCTCCCTAGTCAATATCCAACTGTGACAAGAGAAGCAAGAATAAAGTCATTTCCAAACAAGGCTACTTATCGTGATCAGTGATCACACATTCTTCATAGACTACAGCTCTGGATTTATTATTCCATTCGTCCTGAACGGAAACCAAATGACCCTACGGCATTTTATTTAAGAGTAATAAAATATGAACCTAAGGGTGTCATACATTATAATCTGGACTACACTGAAGATTTTCAGGAGGTGCCTAAGCGGCCTAAGACTCTCAAGGAAGGAGAATTCTCCAGGCTCTACATGGAGAGGCTGAAGATCAAGAAGTCTAAGTGGGATCACTTACAGCAACTAAATAAATTATTTCCTCATGATTTCCATCTATTCTATGACAACATTCCTCATTTGTAAATCATAGCATCAAAATTGTTATTGTTTATTTAATTAATCTATTGCTCAGGCTATTGAACAATTTTCATTAGGCTTCTGGCTTTCCAGTATGTTATTATTTTACTTGCTCAGATTTCCCGGGCTTGTAGGCCTTGGTCCTGGACCACGGCCTACAAGCCCGGGAAATCTGAGCAATCGTGATGTAGCCGGCCGCGAAAGCCCACACTGTTATAAGTTATTATTATTTTGCCATCAGTAGTATGATAAAATTCTTTATCTCCAAATTGTAACTTCAATACAAAAACTGTATCAGGAAACTGTATTTGTATCATGTATACTTGATTTATTTATATTAGAGCACGATTATTTCAATATAAAATATATAAAGAAAAATAATTTGGTCAACAATTATAGTAGGCCTACTATACTACACTCAAATAAAATATTTTTTCTTAAAAAATGCTTCTTTTATTCTGAAATAAAAATATTTAATTCCGCGTAACTGACATTTTCGTAAAATAATTAAGAGTTCAATACCGCGTAACTAGCGCCACGGTGCCAAAAAACTAAAATTCGACTCAATGTTGCCAACATATAATTAGAAATACGTTTTGTTTATTATCCTGAAAATGTAAACATTGTACGACGCCTAATAGCAAAAATAAACAGTTTTTTGCTTCTCCTGTAAAATTTGTGTTTTGTTAGTTACGCGGTATTGTTTCTTAAGCGACGATATGCTGAAAAGCCCCCTCTTGCTGTCTATATTTGTAGTTGGAAACCACACTGCCTTTAAGCAGTGGCTTGAAAAATCAGGACATTCTTCATCAGCCCCTTCGGTAATTCAGGTCCCAGGTCTTGCTTCACATCAAGTAACTTTGCTTGATGCTGCAGTGCTAGGTATCCTTTCAGAAATGCATCTTTAGAGAGGCACTTCAGAAGCGGAATCTGACTGAAGTGTGACATGAGCTCACTGGATGCTTGTCATCTGCAGCATTTCGCTCACACTTCATGTTTTAAAGTAAGTTTTGCCCCTATTTCACATTTTAAAATAGGTTTCACTCATATTTCACGTTTTAAAGTAGATTTCGTAAAATAAAAACATTTTGCTATATTTCTTGCCTTCAATTTGCAAAAATAAGGTATATCTGGTACTAATGTGCTTTTGGTAACATTAAATGTGTCAGTTGAAAATTTTGTGGTTATCATTCATACCAGAAATCCAGGCCTCTATTAATGTAACTGTAATAAACCAATACCTCACAGATAAAAAATATGAAACTTTTCTCACATACCTTGTTGGAAGGCACTAGGGCCTGAAGGCCTGTATCCATCATCTTCTGGTTGAGCATAGATTGTGGCAGTGTATTGCAGGGGGCTACCTGCTTGTTGAGGCTGTGATTGCCGCTGAGGTTGCTGCTGTTGTTGCCGAGACTCTTGTTGTTGTGGTTGTAATTGTTGTTGAGATGGCGTTGGCTGAAGCTGCAAAGTCATTGGATCTACAGCTAAACAACTGGCATCTCCCAACCCTCGTCCTCGGAATATGTCATCTGCCACACATTCTTCAGGAACAGACGGTAGCTTAGCACTCAGCAATTCTGTATCAATATTTTAAAAAGATTGAATTCATTAGTAAGGAGAACATTTTTAAAATTCTGGTAATCCATATATGCTAGAGGCAAATAAAAAATACCATTACAATATAGCTGCAAATGTACTCACTCCACAATGCAGCTTAAATGACTTGTAACTTCAAGTTGTGCAAGAAAAGAAAAGTTAATTTTCACAATGTAAACAGTCGGAGATATAATCTGAAATATGCACCCTGAAGTTGCATCAAGTCAACAGCGGATGAGCTATGTTGTACCATCAATGTTGTGCAAAAGAATGCACAAAGAATGAAAATTTATCACAATAATAGTTCCTCCTTTATAATGCTATTGCATTCCAGATGGCTCTACATTCTCATAAACCTCAACATTCCTCTCTATAATGAACAGTTAACTCACAAAAATTACTTCCTTCCGAAAAACATGGGCCAATCCTTTATTCTTCCTTTTGTTTACCTATGACTTATTCGGTGTAAGACCTAGAAAAGGGGAAGGGATAGGAAACTTTTTGCAGCAAAAAGTTTCAAGCAACTTTTTTGTTTCATCTTAAAGAGCAAAAAAATAAAAAATAAAAAATCTTAATACAAAAACAATCCCTTCACCTTAAATTTTTACAGAGAAAAGGAATTTTAAATTTCAACAGGAGAGAGAGAGAAAGGTGGTTTTGAGAAAAAATAAATTGAAGTTTATGCAATATAATCTAAACTTATAAAGTGAGTACATTTACCACATTTACATGTGCAATTGAAATCTATTTGAATCCTATCCTACTCAGTATAGAAGTATATTTTTAGATTTTTTTGTACCTTGGTTACCTTGGTTATGTATAGCAATTTACGAGGGTTGGTCAATAAGTAAGGTCTCCAACACTCTAGTCCAAGCTCACAACATCGGACGAGAGATTCGGCACCACTGCCATGTCCCGCTATCTCCCCTCTTTCAAACGAGCCATTGCTGCAGCCGCTGAACCTTTTAGTGTCCGAGATAGAGCTGTCTGAAATGGACCTCCCGATTTCCGTCTCCGCCAAGTGCGCCTACGCAAAGTCATATGGTTTCTTACTGCAAAAAAAGTTCTGCCGATTGAAATTCACAGACAGCTTTGGAGAGGGATGTATGGACATAAAAAATGTGCATAATTGGGTTCGTGCGTTTAAACAGGGCTGGACAAATATTCATGATGAAGAACGAAGTGGGAGACCAACAACAGCTGTCACAGATGAGATGGTGGCAAAAGTCGATGAATTGGTGCGACAAGATTGACGAGTCACTACTTGTGAACTTTGTTTATTGCTTCCTGACATTTCTAAAGGTTCCATCCAGATCATTTTGAGTGAAAATTGATGTTCCATAAGGTTTGTGCGAGGTGGTTTCGCGGAGGCCGCAATTTGCGGGGATGGAAATCGGGAGATCCATTTCAAACAGCTGTATCTCGGACACTAAAAGGTTCAGCAGCTGCAGCAATGGCTCGTTTGAAAGAGGGAAGATAGTGGGACATGGTAGTGGCGCCAAATCTCTCGTCCGACGTTGTGAGCTTGGGCTAGAGTGTTGGAGACCTTACTTATTGACCAGCCCTCGTATGTAGATAAGTTAACCTGTGTAAACCCTCGCCTATTTATTCCACGATTAAAATGCATGTGTCCTATTCTTGATTTCCAGTCACCATGAACAAATTACAGCATAAGCTACAACAGGAAAATCTCATATCATACATTAATATTACAGTCTGTGTATGTCCTTTATTAAATTGATGGTTTAGCTGACAGCATTTATATGGAACTGAATTCGACCTGAATCCGATCCATTCTTCCATTTGCAGAGAATTGGATCAAAAATTCATTACGAATTACATGACAATCTTTACACCGGGAACAGTTCTGATTGATCTGAATCCTGCATGTAAACATAATAATTCAGTTACCTTAATTACAAGCTTAATTTGGTAGAGATAATAATACAGTAAAACCTGTCTTTAAAGGAATTAAAGAATTGAGGAATTATTTTTATTCCTGGAATGATTCGATTAACTTGGGGGTTTAAGAATAATACAAATCTTAAGTACATACCTCTGGTGCTGTTTCCAGTAGTGAATTTATATCCTTTATGCAGTAGTGAAGAGAGAGACTGCAATTACAGGCTTATATAGATTATTCTCCTTCTACACAAATGTACAGAAATTTTACAATAGACAAGTTACCGCTATTAATCTGAACTATTCCTATATCTGCCGAAAATTTAGCCAAAATAATGGCTTCTCGGGTTATCGGCTGCTAAAATGTTGGTAATTTTGCGGTTTTGCCCATAACTCTCCATGAGATTGGAATGAGGATGTTCATTTTTACAGAAACTAAACGTAGAGTTAATTGTAAATTAATTTTGAGGTTTTGCTCAAAATGTTGCTAATTTTGAGATTTTGCCCATAAAGCTCCATGAGATTGGAATGATGATGTTCATTTTTACAGAAACTAGACATAGAATTAATTGCAAATCAATTGCTGAGACTAAATGTATTTACTGTATAACCATAGACAAAATAGCTATTTATGTATCAAGTATGCAAAATAACGCTTTAGTGGGCGAATCTAGTATAGTGGCCGAGGCTGAAATACTGGATGAGTTCAATAAAGTTTTTGCGTATGTGATGTATACAACATTTTTTTAGTAAAAGCTCTCTAAATTACATGAAATGAAACAAAAATACCGCATAATTAATTATAATGGAAGATAGTCAGCCATTTGTTAAAATCATATGCTCAAGGCCATCTGAATCACTGAACAACAATGAACCGTACGTACCAATACGAAATGTGGTATAGATGCATAATATATGAGTCGCATTTTGTAAACAGTAATGCATATGAACTACAATTGATGAAAACTTGTGGAAATATGATAATCCCGAGGAAATTTCAATCCAAACCAGAAACATTGAACTGAAGCTGGTGCCAGCAACATAACGGCAGCAATAGACTATGAGAAGGAATATATTGCAAGCAATCCATGGTAAGCCATAGCTCTTAAGAACGAAAATGTGAGAAGTTGCTGGCTTGTATTTGTTGTTATATGAAGTAGACTACCGTGTTTTGTGAAAAACCCTGATAAAATTTATGATTATCATAAAGGAACATGTTGGCTTATGTTTTACCAGAAAACCCCTGTATAGTGAGTTTCGTCCAAATCGAACGTTTGACCATATTTAGGCCTATATTAAATATCCCACTTATAATAATAATAATAATAATAATAATAATAATAATAATAATAATAATAATAATAATAATAATAATAATAATAATAACAATAATAATAACAACAATAATAATAATCATCCTCTTTGGTGTAGGTTGAAAATTTTCATGTCTGCGTGCCTTGATATTAAACACAAATGAATCGACCAGCGTGAGCTACAACATTCAAGCGATCGCAATGGTTTTATGTCCAAGGTATGACAAAAATAGCCAAGGCCTACTGTAATTGATTTGACATTGAAATATACTGAAAACTGATGCTTCGAAAACGCAAAAAATACACGTTTTCTGCCCGTTTTTCACTCATAACTCACGAATGAAACCAAAAATTAAAATTCCGGCTCCGAGGTGCATTTCCCGACCCTTCAGTCCACCTATGTTTAAAATTTCAGTTTTCTGCGTTCAGTAGATTTTGCTGGGCATCGCGGACAGACGGAGGAAGACAGACACTTCCTCTTATTAATATAGACGATTACTGGATTTTGTTTAGTTTAGTTTAGTTTATTTCATCCTCTGGATCATTACAAAATGATATGGGACACAATTTGATGGAGTTATACATATATAGATTACCATGACGACTGTACTAGGCCGATGAAACTGCATTATGAATCTGCATTATGAATGCAGTTTGAATGCAGTTTTATGCAATTTTAGCGGCCTTGGTTGCTAAAATGCAATTTTTCAGCATGTTACCAGTCTGACAAGCAGCTGTTGTAGAGAGCGTGTACTAAAAAATTATTTATTATGTACTGCATACTATAAAACTCTTGTTAACATTAACAAATACTGAAAGGATATATAATTTTCTCATGAAATTAGTTATGAAGTAAGCAAATTAGCAAAGAGGGGAGAGGCAGTGCTTTAGTTCGAAAAGACATTTTGGGGGGGGGGGGACTTACCTTTACTGTGGTAGCTTCCATAAGGAAGGGTACTATAGAGAATGAAAATTTTGAAATAATTACGTGGTTTATAAGACTATTACACAGCAAAATATACCTGTAAATTAAATGGAGATTTAATATAATTTTTAAAAACAAACTTTATATATTTTGGAGGATGCCTTCCTTCCCCCCGAACGAAAGCACTGGAGATAGGACATTCATGCTCTTCTTGAAGATTCCATTGTAGACAGGGTTTACTGTATTGAAAAGAAATAAGTAACTGTGACCTGACCTATGTTTTTCAGCTATCTTACAAATTTACTTGGGAACAAGGTGTAACATAAAGTACCCCTTTTTCATATCCCCTCCTCCCACCTTTTACCCTGCTGAGAGTTAGTATGAAAATAAACTTTCCCAAGTATAAAAATCTTACCAGAAGGCTGAGTTACTGTAGCCAGTTCTGGGACACAACAGGAGTAGACACCCAGAATAAGAACCAAACTATCCAGTGTGAAGCAAATTTGCTTTACTAATTGGACCACAGTGGTTGCAAAAATAATACGTCCCTTTTCATTTTCTGCAACACTATTGCTATTTCCATATATTAAAAAAAAATATCTTGAAACTTATGCTGTGTTTATCTAGGAGCAGATCAGCTGAAGTACTTGCCTTGAAGAGGTTCAAATGTGTCCATGAAGTCATCAAGATTAGGTTGTAACTGTACAAGGCTGGGCTGAATGAAATCTGCAATGCCTGCATTCCGAGCTGTAAGAAAAACATTTCATTGAGCAATACAAAAACAAATATATTAGTTAAAAATACATTCTCATTTGGTAAGTATTCCAAACTGAATTAATTGTTAGAAGAAGTTTACTGCATCCAGTTCCAAACTTCACTGTAAAATTTTTTATTCAAAGATGTCACTTGTGTGTGTCTTGCCAACAGTGTAAAATGTAGAACACATGAGTGGAGGTATTATACACTTACTTCACTTGATTTTTCCACTGACCTGGACATGTTTCGGGATTCTGTCTTTATCCCATTGTCAACAAACTCCAAACTCCAACTTCCAACTCAGTTGGAGTTTGGAGTTTGTTGACAATGGGATAAAGACAGAATCCCGAAACATGTCCAGGTCAGTGGAAAAATCAAGTGAAGTAAGTGTATAATACCTCCACTCATGTGTTCTAATTATTAACTTCACTGTGTAAACTTCCTACAACACGTGTAAAATGTTACCACTTAATGTAGCAGATTTTTTTTTTAATAATATTCCTATACAATTATTTTTAATGATTATATCTACAGACCTCAAATTATAAATAAATTTGTATATTATAAATATTATTAATCTGAATACAATTAATAGACCACCAGCATGGTCTACTGACTAGCGTTATTATAACTATGGATCTGCAGGCCAAGAATTGATCCAAGGCATCACCTCAGAATTTTCTGAGTAGGGGTTTAGTATAGGGTCGCTCGGTCTCATTATCACATATGTTCCCCAATCCTGCCATTTACCAATGAAGTAAGTAGTTCCACATAGTTGACACAGCAGTTGGATGGTAGGATCTGTCCCTCTACAGTATGTAGTGCCATGAACTTTAATATTATTAGTTTTAATTGTGGTAAATATTTAGAAAACATTAATAATTAATGGAAAGTAGTAGATTATAACCTTTCTTTGTTTACTTCTAGTGTAGAAACCATACATCATCCTACCTTAAAAGGAGAAATTCGAAGTATTGAACATCATCTTCTTTTAGATCAGTACTTAATTACAGGTTTAACGTTGTTAGCTTTAGCTCAATTACTAGCTGATTTCACTGGTGTTATTTAAATTTGAGTGGTTATTAAATATTTATTTAAAGAACAACTTATTCTATGTTTCAACGAGTACTTAATGAATGATGGGTGAGCTAATAGACAAAGTTAAGAACTTGATTTTGTCTTGTTAACAATTCAAGTGTAGTTAAAAAGGTGGCTAGAATGGCTATGGAATGAGTTAAACATAGTTAAGGAGAGAAATATTATGGCCCACTTCCATGAAATGGATGAGTGAGATGAACATGTTTTAAATAATCTATATGTTCATGTTTTGAACTCAGATCTCACTTAAATAAATATCAACCTTTGAAATTCTTTTCTACTTTGTGTACACTTCTATGAAGCAATGACAAAGTAATATATTTATTTGCTATTTCAAGGCCCCATCAATAACTTCTAAAGCATGGCATTGGTGAGAAAACTAGTATGATGGGGAAGGCCCCGAAGGAAAATAATGGACAATTACTGGACATACACAACCTACCAATCCCCATTATAGGAAGTTGTGGGTGATGTGTGGACAATTCTTTTTCTTTTGGAAAAGAAAAGTAAATAACCCATCCGTTTTCTCTTCAGCTGCAAAATTTGTTTCATAATTTTCATAAGAGTCATGGCAGGTGATGGCATATAGTCATGGCCGTCCGGAAGTGGAGGGGGGGGGCAAGGTAGGGCCTCTTCCCCCCTCTGGAAATTTCGTTTACACATAAATCTGTAAACTAAATTACTATAAGCATCTAATATGAAGTGAGGCTTAGGTTTCCACATACTATAAAATGAGTTGTTTGTAACAGCTGGCTACCTTAGAAATGAGTATGTAGGAATAATTAATTCCCCTAAACTTGAAATAATTTCCAGCCAAGCAATTTGTTGTATTGAAGGTAAAGCAATGGATGTAGTCTATCCCAATTTATATGACTACTAGGTCTATCTGTGAAATAGTAAGGGGTAGAAAAAGTCATGAGAATGTACTACATTTAATTTTTACTGTTTATCTATCGGAATATGCCCAACTACAGTAAATCAAGGATAAGGATGATAATAATATCAATAATAATAATAATAATAATAATAATAATAATAATAATAATAATAATAATAATAATAATAATAATAATAATAATAAGGACCGGGATGTTATAACCGATGTCATGTGCAGCAACAACAGGCCGGATATAATTTTCATCGATAAAGCAAAAAGATCTGCATTTCTCATAGAAATTGCTTGTCCAAACACTTCCAATCTGCAAACAACAATAGCTACAAAGATATCGAAATACACAGAACTAGCGATAGAAATGCAACGCATGTGGAAGCTAGAATCAGTTACCACAGTCCCAATAGTGATATCATGCACAGGAGTCATTCCAAAAAGCTTACACAGCTCCCTGGCAGCACTGAACCTGCACCACCACATGTTCGTTGAATTGCAGAAAGCTACTCTTCTCAGCACATGCCACACTGTCAGAAAGTTTCTAGGAGCAACTTTCATACTACATGAAACTGTACAACATGAAGATCCAAGCCTCAGTTCTGGTGGTATTGAAGGACAGAACCCGAAAGAAGTAGATGAAGAAACAATGACATAATTTGTGTAAATGTAAACATTTATTGTATGTGTCCTGTAATTCATAATGTTGTAAATATTTGTAGATGTTGGCAATCTTATAGTTAAGAGGGGGACTCCTTGCTTAGGCCGAGTCTGCCCGATATGTTACCGGCGTAAGCCGAGCCTACCTAAGTGTCAATAAAAATAATAATAATAATGTGGTTCTAGTAATAATAGCTTAGAACTGGTGGTGGTGATAGAAATTTGCTCATTTGCCCCTCCTTGGCAAAATTTCTGCGGACGTCCATGCATATGGTCAAGTTGACTAACTCTCCCCCTCTGCAAGGTGTACCTGGTGATGTAGATGCTTGGGGAGGGGAGGGAGTCATTGGGTCTCGGAAAATTTTCAACAAGATAAAGATAAAAAATAAAGAAGAAAAAAAAGTGTTGGTTTTAAAAACTCTTCTTTACTTGATTCTTTCTTATCCTTTTCTTTTCAATCCAATCATGATTGCTATGTGAGGCACAAACAGTTTATGGTGGGCCTTCTTTTCCCACTGATTTTCAATGAAAACACATGAGAGATGGTGATGCCTCCTCTTCTTTGTGCCCCAATCACATTATTTGGGCATTTTCTAACTTTTAAACATTGCTCCGTATTTATTTTTATCATATTCTTACATTAATTTATTACAAGCTTTCAATAAGATTAATATTTAACACTGTCTTCAGCATGCTAAAGGGAAAAAAGAACTATAATCTCCAAGAAATAAACTATGAAAGAACTTACAAATTTCACGAGGGTCAGGAAAGGCAAATGGCTGATTTTGCTGAATGGTGGAGAACAGGGTATCTGTCATGAATTCCATGTAGTCTTCATCCACCATCATGGATCCCATCGAATTTACACTGTCGTTGCTGTGAGGCTGCCAGTCGAACATGTCCATGCACTGAAGCAAAAGTATGAAAATTGAATGAGCAACTAAACGTTACATGAAATCATTGATGATTTTTCAATTTCTAACAAAATCTTATCAATAATATACACAGATTGCTCAGTAAGGGTATTGTTTTATACACTAAACCTAGCTAATCACATTGAAAAATGTATTCATACAAATTTTCAATAATTTGTAAGATAAGCATATTCTCTTGCACAAAATCTAAAAGAAATAGTTTAATCTACCTTAGTAAATAATTAATCATTAAGAAAGGAAGTTGGGATTTCTCAAACACCAGTGTTAAGGAGAATTGAAAATTCCAAGTTCCATCCATATAAAATTTATTTATACATTGTCAGATAAGTAGATCAGAGGGGACAGCATTTTCAGTATCTACTATATGATAAGGAGCGTTAAATAATGAAATTCTTCTTTTCATTTGGTTATTCTCTTACTTGAATCCTCAGTGGGAGGTGGATGTAGTGGAGATAGCTAAAAACTGTTGTGGCAATTGGCCGCCTGATTCTCGGTGAAGGCCACGCACTATACATGGTAGAAGTCCAGTATCTTTACATTTGACTCACACTATATTTGTCAATTGAATAGTGTCTACTTACTCTTGATAATTCATACTATCGTGGGCAGCAAACTGCCCCAATTATGGAAAGCAAGTTATATCAAAGGGAAACAAAATAGTGTCTAGATATGATCATGTAATTTTACATTTTTTGTAATGTACGAGACAAAGAAATATTTGCTAAGATACCACTATATAACACAGTTTGTTACTTAAATATAAAGGTTGAGATTATAGCAGTGTTTCTTACTAAAAACAATTTAAAGGGTACTCTCGCTTTTGACTTGACAGAACATTGCCAGACTTACCCACATATTTAGAATGAAAGTGGAACCACCCAACATGCATAAGGTTATACGATTTTAAGTCCTCTGAGGTGGATTCAGTTCGTACACATCAATTCTACCTGTAAGCTGCAATTTAGTCTATGATATTCTCACAGGGTTTCTTACACCTTTCAACAGAAGATGCTAAATTTAAAATGAAAAGTAGCTATACCTCTATTTTCGAGAGTTGGACCTGCCAGGTTTGCGACCAACCCTGGCACTACTGCTGGATATTGCTGATCATCTGACATGTATAAGCGGGTACATAGCCTATAATTTAACACATGCTAAACAACTACAGAATAGCCAGATACAGAACAACATGTACAGTAATATTAATGCAAATAAATGCAATTTGAAGCCAAGAGGAAAGGGATACAACAAACTCTAATGTTGAATCAGTAACATCGGAAATATAGTCTTGGTTACCATTGCAGCAGTACTGTAGCGCTCGCTTGTTTTCCTGGTCACAGTGCTAATGTCAGGCCCCACCTTTCAAAAATAACGAACGTAACACCAAAAACAGCTACTTTAATACAAACGATGCATATAATCACTTTTGTTATTTTGTTTGGCACTAATTTCTCAAGATTTCAAAATTGTGGAAATTAATAATTTTCTTCTATATGAGACTGGAAAAATCTTTAAGGAGTATGTGTACCCCTAGAAAAAACTCACTAGATTATAGTATCTGCACTTGCAAACTATAATTATTATACAGTGGGTTGTACTTGTGGAACAAAACAATTTGCACCATTCACTGTTTTAGTCAGTCAGATTTACGGTATTGTAAAAACATGAAGGGAACTGGTGCCTGACCATGAAAAATATTTTTTCAGCAGATGTGGATTTCAAGGAGGGTATTGTTCCCATAACATTTTAATCTGAGATATCCTGAGTCCGAGATATAGGGGTATCAGTTACTATACTAAACACAAATCAACTCTGAACATACGATAAGCCAATAGAATGTTACGCAACGTGCGACGTTGACTACTCAGCACTGTGCAGGTGTCCCTGTGTAACAGATAGAGAAGGGAGATGCATGCCTACTCACTAAGAGGAACAAGCAAGCATTGTTTTAAGGTATTTCATTGCTTTTAAATAAGCCGTTTTCTCCTCAACGGAGCGTCGTACAGATATGGGATTTGGACAGTCGGCTTCCAAATAAATACAGCTTTCCAGTGGTGATTTCAGAAAAGACCTATATGTAATAGATCTTGAGCGCGCAAAGGAATAAGTGAAGTACATATCTTTAGCGAGGCAGCGCGGTCCGTCAACTGTACAACACCGCAACAACCTCATTCGCTTATCACTTGTCACGTGATTCTGGCTGCTCCGCCTCAGGTTCAGAGTTGTTCTGTGTTTACTCTAAGAGCTGACGGTATGTCTCAAATTTTGAAAAATTTACTATTCAGACAGACTACCGGTATATCAGGGACGTAATAATTTAATGTATAGCAGAAGTGACCTGGTTCTTGGAAGCCAGAATCTTTGGAACAAACTCTGAACTTATTTGAGCCCTAACATTCAGAATCATATCCACAGTAATAGTTTCTTAAATTGCATGTTATATCTGATTCTGGGAAAAATTGTATTTTCGTACCCTTCTCAATTTATCTCAACTTTTTAGGGATCTTGTTTTAGCTGCTACCTGCTTTAAATATAGTCAACGACTAGTTACAATATTCTGAACCAGATTTATTTCATGCTAGTTGCTGAAGAGCTCAATGTTCAAATTTAATGAATTTAAGAACTATATTATTGTTTCTAGGGCTTCCAATAGGAAGAGTTGGAGGATGTCCAAGCTTTCGACAGCTATCTCTGCTGCCATCTTCTCCTCCAACTCTCCCGGTTGGAAGACCGAGAAACAATAATATATTCTCAACACCGGGAAAGCATCAAGACACTCATAATTTAAGCACTATTTGGCTGAAAAATGGAGGAAAGGCTAAAAAAACGGAGTATTTTGATTAAAAAAATGTGTTTAAAAAATTCAGGATTAAATAAACAACTGCTTAGTTTCATCAACCCTAGACCAGCAGCAGCACAACCATCACAAGACGGGGAAGTGACAGAAGCTTGTGATAAATTAGCTATTTTCATAAATTGGTTGGGAGGGGTGAAAACAAAGTTGAATCCAGAAACAGAACTACGGAGAGCTAAGTCCATGCTAATCCAATTTTTTTTTTTTAAAGCGCTGATTAATATTTAAGGGTCATTCCATGTCAAGTGAACCAATTTTTTGTCAATTTTGAACATGACCATCTCCAATTTTAGTCATACTTGGTTGTCATGAAGTACCACCTGAGATATGTTAAAGTGCAAAATATCAGATTTTTATGTGTTGTAGTTTTCCAGTTATACCCTTCTGAAATATGGAAAAAAACCAAATTTTCTGCATAAGTGCAATCACAAAATGACGCATAAATCAAGCTGGAATTGACATAGATGAGTGGGAAAAGTATCAAAATGTAGCTTATATTATGAGCTTTAATTTGATACGTCACACGAGTACTTTCGAAAAAAAATATTTTCAAGGTTACCCAAAAAAAATTTGAAAACTGAATTTTTCAAAAACCTATATTTTGAAAATTTTGAAACAATTCTCATAGAAACATACATATTTCAGCATCATGTCCTACAAGTTTTGATAAGGGATCGCAATGGGATCATATTTTTTTACATTTATAACAAATACTATGCACGCTGGGTAAGAATATATGGCACCGTAATCTTGCACTTAATTCTAAAATTTCATTACAATCAAAAAGAAAAACTTACAGAAAACATGTTACCTTCCCTTCTTCAATGACAAAAACGTGAATTTATTGTCTACAGTAATTTTCTAGAGCCATGGTTGCCGCATCCATCTCTTCCTTCGAGAGGTAATAACTACGGCCAGTGGGACATGTAGGTTGCACAAGGGTGAGGATCTGAGAGAGAGGCACAGTCAGTTTATTTGGACAGTCACTTTTGAAAGTAAATGATGGAGAAGGACCTGCAGGGTGCAGAAACATCAGTTCCACTATCTGTGCTGTCTCATTTTTGTCCACAACTACACCAAGCCACCAATGATTGTTGTTCTCACATGTAACATATCCTTTTACTTCTGCTAGCTTCAGCCTCTGTTGCACACGTGGTCCTAACACTGAAAAAGTGGATGACTGTTCACTTCTTGAAAATACCTTTGTCAACAACACTTTATCTGACAATGGGATGAAACTGTGGAACTTCTGTGTGCCTGGTATTGCTTTTGTAGACAGAAATCTGTCTGCAAGTATTTTTTCCTCTTTGTTGTATTGTGCTTCATTGAAGAAGAAGAACTGCATGGAGTCGATGTTTTCCTCACTCCATGTAAACAGCTGTGCTGGTGTCATGATTTGATGCTCGTATGGCCGCTGTAGGCTTGCCTTTCCTGCAAGTCTTTTCACAGTACCACCCAGACCGTCACATACTCCTTTCCCATGGGCTGTTGCATAGAAATGCCACTCTGCCTCAATTCCAAAATCATGAACATGGTGGCATAAGTTTGAAAAGTTTTTTCTGTTTTTAAATTGCGCAGCTGCACCATCTGAGAAGTAGTAAATTTTTTTCAAATCTCTAATTACTTCCAACTTCAAATGAGAGATAAGCCTTTTCTGGAATAAATGAACAGCAGTGGTGTCATGCTGTAGACATTCAGAGATACATACAATACTTTTGTAGTGTATATTATGATCATTGTAGTAGACTGCTATAGGAAAAATAGTTGCTTGATCATTGTTCCAATGAAAAGACTGGGCTTCATCCTGTAGTACAAACGAATAATTTTCTGCAAAGTCCATACATACCACAGCTTCATTTACTCCAATATTCTGCTTCAAGTGATTATAATATTCTGCCTGTCTTCTTGCAATAAAAGAATGTCTCTTCAAAATCAACAACTGTTCACACAAAGTTTCTATAAACTCATCTGCAGTTTTGATGAAGGTTACTAAATTACATCTGTCAACAGAAACCCACTGCTTGTATGTAATGTTGTCCACCAGTTCATTATCTAGCAGCAACTGTAACTCATCTTTCAAATTATCTACACCTGGACATGAAGGACATTCATTAAGGTGGCATGCTGTGCCTGGCTCTTCACACATTAACTTCGCTAAACAGGAATTATAATTACTTATATCTGTGCCATCATTCAGTGTAATTTGTTTGGATTTCAACACTTGTAGCATTAATTTAACATTCTGATGCACTGTACAAACGCATACTGTGTGGGTACCACTTCCTCCAGCCAAGACGCAATGTTTAGGTCGTAAATCAGCAAATTTCGAAAATCCAATCTTATCAGTAGGATTTTTGTTTTTGAACAGCTCGTACACTTCCTTCAAGTTGCCCATCACTAGCCTCTTCTGTACATGAATTCTACTACTGTCACCCGTTTTCACAGAAACAAAATCTTTTTTTCCAGGCATAAGACGGCTGACATCATCACTGTTGTAGAACCCTATTACCTTCTCAATCACAGATTCATTTAAAACCTTTCCTGGTTTAGGATTTGGTGTTGCCAGAATACCCTTCGCTTTCACCAATGCTTTAGCTTTTCTTGCCATTCTGTTGCTAACCTGAAATTCATTTTGTATTTCACTGCATGACCAGCTTTTAGGTAGTACTGTTAAAATTTGCAATTTTTCACTAACACTTATATTTTCTTCTTGAAACTTTTCTTTTAGCTGACAAATGACTTCACATGATTCTGATTTATGGTCAACAGTTTTCTCTGTATTTGTACTTGCTGCTGTTAGTACCTTTTCTGTCAAACATTTTTTTATTTTACTGTATTTTTTATCACAGTATGATTTCATTTGCAACTTCCTCTTAGCAACAGGTGACTCCTCTAGAGAGCTTAGAGACTTATTAAGGTACTCTAAGGTAACATCTAAAGCTACAAATGATTCATCAACATTAGTAGGCCTAGTGGTATTGGCTACTGGTACTAAACAGTCATCTGTTGTATCTGTAACCTGTTTCTGCTTTGATAGTTCTTTCCTACAACTGTCACAAATTTTCATACCTACCACAATGGTGTCAAACA
The DNA here is from genome assembly GCA_964059195.1 of Ectobius pallidus. NCBI lineage: Eukaryota > Metazoa > Arthropoda > Insecta > Blattodea > Ectobiidae > Ectobius > Ectobius pallidus. The sequence continues at coordinate 82,280,773 of CAXKWD010000008.1, forward strand.
TGTCACACATCCAGTCAGTAACAGGCCTCACACTTCTTTTCACACCCTGATGTCTGTCTTTCTTGAAAGGGTTGCAGCAGAAAATCTTTGCTGTTTCACTTACTTTTTCAGCCATACTGGGGAAATACACAATGCCTATTTTAATCACTGAACCCACTACTTTACATGCAGCAATACAGTCTTTGTACAGCCTTTGAAGAAAGGAAGCACACTGCATGAGAGTCAAGGCACAACTGAAGCCAGGTCCAACAGGTTACAACTTGCATTCCCTGGCTGACTCACATGCTTGCAGACTGTGTTTACTCATACCCATTTGACCACTTGCACAAGTTGGTATATGCATGTTGGTAAACAACTCCCTGGACAAAGGAATGGATTTTAGAATTAAGTGCAATATTCCTGTGTCATATATTCTTACCCAGCGTGCATAGTATTTGTTATAAATGTAAAAAAATATGATCCCATTGCGATCCCTTATCAAAACTTGTAGGACATGATGCTGAAATATGTATGTTTCTATGAGAATTGTTTCAAAATTTTCAAAATATAGGTTTTTGAAAAATTCAGTTTTCAAATTTTTTTTGGGTAACCTTGAAAATATTTTTTTTCGAAAGTAGTCGTGTGACGTATCAAATTAAAGCTCATAATATAAGCTACATTTTGATACTTTTCCCACTCATCTATGTCAATTCCAGCTTGATTTATGCGTCATTTTGTGATTGCACTTATGCAGAAAATTTGGTTTTTTTCCATATTTCAGAAGGGTATAACTGGAAAACTACAACACATAAAAATCTGATATTTTGTACTTCAACATATCTCAGGTGGTACTTCATGACAACCAAGTATGACTAAAATCGGAGGTGGTCACGTTTTTCCATTGGTTCACTTGACATGGAATGACCCTTAATTAATATACAAGGTGTGGCAGAGGAAACGGACGTTTTTCAAATAACCATAACTCAGAAGATTTTCAAGTTAAACAAAATTTAATTACACATAAATTAAGCTTGTATAATGCAGTTTCTGTTGACTATTTCAGAATTACCTCCAAAAAACATCGTCCGTCAAGTGACGACCTTCTTTCTGTATACACTCTCGTAACCTCACTTCGAAATTCTGCATTGCTCTTCCCAACATTTCTTCCTCCACATTAGTGATTTCTACACGAATGAACTCTTTTAGTTCTTGGATGTTGCGGGGTTTGTTTAATTAAACGTTTGAATTGAGGTAACCCCACAAATAATAGTCACATATGGACAAGTCATGGGAGCGAGGAGGCCAATGAATGTCGCCAAAACAGGAGATCACATGTTGAGGAAACATGTTGCGAACCACATGCATTGATGCTCTCGCAGTATGTGCTGTAGCACCAGCTTAATGGAACCAAATTTGCTGCATGTTTACTCTTCGTCTACGTAGTTCCGGAAGCAGGAACCTGTTGAGCATTTCAATGTAGCGTGCTGAAGTCACTGTCACTGTGGTATTGTCCTCTTCAAAAAAAATAAGGACCAATGATTCCAAATTTAGCAACAACACACCACACTGTTACTGGAAATACCCAGAAGAAGGCCACAACATGAGGGCCGAAACGTCGGTTTTAGACATGATGACATGGCGCCACCCGGACAGTCAAGGATATTATTAATGAGATTTCATGTTAGATAATTCCATTGTAGCGTCACTTGAGGGCATTTATTTTTCGGAGGTAATACTGAAATAGTCAATAGAAACTGCATTATACAAGCTTTATTTCTGTGTAATTAAATTTTGTTTAACTTAAAAATCTTCCGACTTATGGTTATTTGAAAAACATCTGTTTCCTCTGCCGTACCTTGTATTAAGTATATTTGACTTCCAATCAAAAAGTCTGTTAGAAACTGAATTTATTTTAAACAAAAATGAAATTCTTAGAAGTGAAGCTGAAAGGGAAGCTAAAGTGGTGGAGCACTATATGCATAAGCCGTTTTGGTTTTTCGCCTAGCATATCAATTCTATCATAAGCCGATAATTCAACACCTTGAGATACATCTTTCCATTCACCTTTCCATGAAAGAAGAATGGACCAACGATGTGATCATTCTAGATTCTGCATCACATGACAATGTGCTCCTTGCTCTTTAATTCCCTCATTCCAATGTGGATTATTAGGGAACCTATATCAGAGAATTTGTTTACTTCTCTGCCTGAAGAAGAGATTGCTTTGGCAGAAAACACTTTGTTGAGGAAACTGTCTCTCTGTCTATCTCAAAAGGAGCCACTCATATACGTCCATCCTACAGTCTGGATAATCTTCATACAGATGATGCAAAACTTGGAGCCTATATGGAAGAAAATTCTCCCTTTTGAGGATATCATCAATATTGCAAAGAATAATATCCTCAATAATATTGTCCAATACAGGCTCTTTTCTTAGACTAATATGGAATTTTGCAAGAACTGCATCATGAAGGGCAAAGGGGATGTACAGTCAGTCAAATAAAAAACATCGGGCGGTATTTGATAAAGTATCATGAACGAGCATATGCGCATGTACAGGAAGACTTAAGGTTAGGTTTACACTTGCCTCTTGTCTATCCATGTGTTTTCTTGATTATTTAGTCAGTTTTGTTCCAAAACGAACATATATAGAAGGCTGTGGCTATATGCCTCACATCCGCCATATGCTTGGTTGCAAATTCTTATAATATTAATAATGAATAAATTCACGAGGAATATGTTTATTCAAGGAGCAATTTTTTTAAGATTTCATTTTATAATCCTGGTACTTGTAGTGCAAAATCAATAACTTCGGCTTAATCGTATTTTCAAGCTTGGATATTACAATCTCATCAGAATTATGTAGGCTATTCTCATCTGTTCGCAATGGCGTAATGGTCAAGACATCGGAATTGAACGTGTGGGGTCAGGGTTCGATCTTTAGTGGGTTCTTGTATATTTTTAATTTTTATACTGGAAAAACATAATAATTACTTCTAATGAATTATCATTTTTGGTGTCGAATTTTGGACACACACAAACGAAAGCAAGAAAGAAAGTATGTTTTTACAACAAATGCGTATCTGTGGCATAAAATAATAAGAAACATACTGAAAATAGATGATAACGTAATGAAACATAATAACGAACTTAAATAAGAATGCAGGTCGATTACAGCCCTAACTACACTTCCTCTCAAGCTAGCATTTGTGTCGTGGTGCCACAAAGCAAAATTAATTATGACAATATATTAAGTTGAATATCATGTGTTGCACTTTCCGCGTTGTTCATTTTTCCCCTCCTGGCGCATGGCCTCATATGTTCCGAGAATGACCTGTATTTTATGTCTTTTATAGGAAACTTGTGAACTAATGCATTAAAACTTTAATTTTAACTGTATACGAGTCCCGACGTTTTTTATTTCACTGACTGTACCAATTGTGGCTAATCATTGATCAATCCCCTTGCCTTCAATTTATCCTGCAATCAAGAGACCTTGCTTTGCCTCACACCTCTGCCTCTGTCAGTTTCCGCTTACCTATGAGTGACTAACCATTGGGTCTGCTAAGCAAAATGAGCTCAATAAATTCGCCCTGTATCAGCATATTTCACTTACAAATAAACAGCTCACAGGTTCTGTGATTTCACCTGTGATGAAAGATTTGTTGGAGACCCAGTACAATAAACAAAACTTTAGCATGGGAGCTATTTCTTTCTTCTAACATTCAGAACAGATAAAATACGTATTGAATGAAGTACATACCATATCTGATCCATCTTTGGTTGACCACCCCATGGCTCTGTTGCGATAAAACATCCTCCATTTTTTGTACTCTGCTGTAACTGCTGCTAATTTGCGTTTCCAGTACTTTCCTTCCAGTACAACAGCCTGCAATTTAATTTGAATAAAATGAAGTGTGCATGTTATAAATAGATCGAAAACTAATAAATAAAAAATAAAAAAAACTAATGTTCACTAGACATGCTTGCTCCCAGGGAAGAAAGTGAAAATCTTCTACGCATGCATTAATAACAGTAGAGTACCTTTCAGTAACAATAAAATAAAACTGATGATCAAAAAATTAAATTAATCATAATATACTATGTATTTACTCACTAAATATTCCCTTAGTAGCAATTACTGTTATTATAAACTTACATGCATTTTTGTAATAATAACATTACCATATACATATACATGCGATGCCTGGCCTCCACGAACGGAACAAATGTTCATTCCTTCTCTTTAAAAAGAGACCAAAATGGTGGCACTACATCTACAGCTGAGTTAATAAGTTTGAAATTACATCTACAAAAAGTTTCTCTCACTTGGGCGCAATTGCCTCCCCAAACTAGGCATCAATTTTAAAGACAATTTAACGTCAAAAAGATACAACTGTTATCGAGGCCTTTGGCTGTAGTCTGTTAAAACTGTTGTACATATGATGAAAAATAATTAAAATATATCATATATACATATTTGCGCTGAAAAATACTACATCAAATTTTAAAGCAAAGTTAAACAGAAGTAAAAACAATGTTATAAAGACAGGAAGAAACAACGCAAAGGACAATGCTTTTTGTCAATAATTTTGATCATATTAAGGGTGTATTAGTGGTAAGAAGAACAAAAAATTTTCAGGAATTGTAATTACTTGTAAATGAGAAATAAAATATTTGAATCCAACTTTAGGAAAGCATGAATCTATTATAATGTAACTTACAGCTCTTATTTTTGGAGAATGTCTACACATATTCTACGGAGCAGAAAACAATTATTTCAAAACTTAACTTTAGTGTGTTCATAAAATAAGTTTTAACTGTGATAGAGAAGAAAACTGAAGGAAAATATTGACAATAGTATAATACAGTTGCCATATATCATTGATTTGAAGGACAATCTGCGATTTTGTGATGAAAGAACATGTAGAGGGTGAACAGAATGAAATTCCGAGATTCTGATTTGATGTTATAATTTTCTTTAATGTTGGCCAACTTAAATTTCTCTCAATTAAATACTCTTACCATTAATGGGGTTTCACTCTACTGTCCCTATGGATGAATAAACTGCAATAGTGGGAAATCGTCTCAGGATAGATGATATTAGCCATTAATTTATAAAAATATTTCCTGTTCTAGTCCAGTATTTTGATTTTAAGGAAGGAATTCAAACAAAACAATGAAAATTTAAGTACTGTATTAGATAATAACATCAACCCTACATCAATACAATCCTTAATTTCTAAGGTGTGCTCAAATTGAGCGCTACTTTTTGCAGTTTTAAAATCTCAAGCTTCAAGGATCTGAGTTACTGAAACCAGTAGCACAGATAGAATTTTAATCTGGGAGGTGCTATAGTATAAGGTACATGGCTAGTAAAAATGAATAAATATATATAATATATAAATATATATATATATAATTCTATTTTTAACACTTCACAATATAAAGCCTTTTATTCTACTTCTGAAACAATTTACATAGTATGCCTAATTATAGCTGAAGAGTTAGTCATTGAGAACTGAGCTGAAATTCTTTGATGACCACCAAACATATTAAATCGTTCTGACTTCAGTAATGACTTGAAATTAGCCTATTATTACAGAACATTTCATCATATTCTTCCATTATGGATCAAGCAGCAAACTTTGTGCAGAGAGATTTGCACTCAATTCAGTAAATATAAAGCAACACAGCAAACTAATGCATTTTAAATTGTTATGAAATTTTCTGCAAAACTAATTATTAATCCAATTAACAATTTGAAACATTGTTTGTGAAATGTTTTAAACTATCTCATATTCTTGTCATTAAATGAATTGCAGTGGCTGCACCACTGACTGAAACTTACATTTGGGTGGCTCAGTGCCATGCGTGCCTGGGTTATCACCTGGGAGTTTCCAAAAGCAAAACAAAGCCATCATAAAATGCCTGACTTTAACAACAACAGAATGTGTGACATGTTAATTAAAGGACGTTATTGGTCGTCGTTCTTGTCACAACTAGCCTAATTTGGAAAACTGAAATATTAATGAACACAAGATTTAAAGATTTTCGCCCCCGAGCACAAGCTTTGCTTCTTCGGGTGGCGTTCGAAACCACATTTGTATGAGAATATTATAGGAGAAAAGTTCCTCCGACACTGGGACTTGAACCCAGGACCTTTGGCTATTCACGCCACTGCTCTACCAACTGAGCTAAGCCGGAGTTCAATTCTCAGTGCCAGATGGAACCTCTCTCTTATGACTGATTGCCCTTAATGGTCTACCTCACTGACAGACAATTTATGTCATATGCAGTACTGTGAGGCACACACTAATTAGCGATTTTTGTGACCAGGCTCCCACTGTTATTGTACAGTTAACATTCAACTGGGTTCAAGTCCCAGTGTCGGAGGAATTTTTCTCCTATAATATTCTCATGTAATGTCCAACAGAGACAATAATCTGTGGTTCATGAATACTTATATATATCCACATTTGTATACTATATTGTAATTAGTAGGAATCAAAATTGAAATTGAAAATAAAAAGGTGGTAAGATGCATTTAAGGTTGAGTTCCTTCCTTTACATGAAATATGTAGGCCTAGTTCACGAACACGCAAAGAGCAGTAATTCAGATACAGAAGTTATTTTTCTGTTTCCCTCACCTTTGAATATAAATATATAAAAATCTAATAAATGCAAGTTAGGCAATTAAGCCAACTCGTTTAAAAAGAATAGGGGGTTGTACACTTACTGTCTTTTCCACCAACAGCAATGTATTATATATTACTACAGAATTAACAAAAATATTTGATCCAAAGAATTCATTTGTAGAATTCATTTAGAGTCCCATTTTTAAGGACAACGTAACACTATATCCTGATGATTACTGCACAGGCAAATGACCTAAATGACAACATAAACAGAAATTTAAACATAAATTTTATGAACAATAACTTAACAAATAAATAATTTCAACATTCCTACTAGCATCCTGAAGGAAGAGATCTTGTTATCTTACAAAGGGAGTTAAACATCACAAATTGAGCAAAGTGGCTTGAGAAAATTACGTAAATGATGTAAACAAGTTCTGCATGATTGCACAGTATTACGAGGCTTCTTTCCAATCACTGTGAGAACCCTCTCAAATGCAGCTGACTGACTCACCTCGGGTTTGTCGTGCATGTTTACGTCCAGTGGTGATGCAAACTGGCACACCATGGTTTTCTCCTTTCTGATAACTGTAATACAACAAACAGAAACAAAAAGTTAAAACAACATCTGAATAATGTAATTACAAGAAAATGTAAAATGAGATAGTCAACTCTCGATAACTTTTTTAAACTTAGGATAACTTGGACAAAAAATCTGGGGGAAGAATTCAAACCCAACTTATAAAATTACTTAAACCTTTTTACTGCTACTAACGTATAATGTAATGAAAGCAGAGATAATAAATTAATAGAGTGATGTTTTATGTTAAAATGTGAGGACTTTATCCACATGGTAGAACTGTCATTCACAGAAACCATCTAATTAACTAAAATTTTCCTTACTGAATTCAAACTTACTGCCCACTGGTGAATTCACTTGATGATTGCTTAATTCAATATTTAAATCCACTAGGCAGGGTTGCCATACATACGACTATAGTCGTACACATACGACAACTGCATAGATTTGTACGATGTACGATGCAACTATGAGTCGTACGCCTATTTGTATGACTATTTTTAACATAACGTTTTATATTTTTTTAATGAAGCTACTTTTGAATTTTAAATTTTGATATATATCCAGCTTTTTCTTTCCTCGAGGTTTTTGTTGTAAGCTTGTTGCTAAAATCAATGTGATTGGAAAGCAGTCCTGTTCCTTTTGCAATAATTACACTGTGGCAACTATTGTTTACTTAATTTCATTGCATTTTTATCAAATTTAGCACATCGGAAGATAATGAAACATGCCTAATCGTTTACAAATAAGATGATTTATTAACAATTATATGACATATATAAGGTGCATAATACCGATTATTAATTATTATTATTAGTATTAACACAATACGTTCATTATGCTGAAAAATCACAAAGTATACGACAGTTTTAACTAGCATATGACTATTTTCAATATTGGTATGACTGTTCTACGTTTCTGATCTGGCAACCCTGCCACTAGGAAAAATATCCTAGTAGTGGCACACTAGTCTATACTGTATGCCCACAAAAATAAATAAAAGTGTGTGCATCTGACTAAAACAGTGAATGTCAATCTTATTGTTCCAAACATGCTGCTACATAATTGTGCAAGTTCAAGTGCTGTAATCTCAGTCTTTCCAATTAAAGTATCGGAGCAGAGCTCTGAAGGTCCCACAGAATTGTGACCACTTTGTAGCACTGCACTGGCGATAGAACTTAGATCAGTTTGCTGGCATAAACTCAATTTGTCACATTTTGGCACTTGGATCAATTAGCACTTCAACTCTATGTATGTCTACATGAGTGGGAAAATTCCGCAGATTTGCTGTTGCAGTTGATACGAAAATCTTGTTATTTTTTTATGTTACAGATATGCTTTTTGTTGTAAATCATTATGTATGGGGCTCCTCCAGAATAATAAAGGTGGAGTGTAAGAAAAAAAATGGTAGTTAATATATAGAGAATGAATATACAGTTGCAGAAAGAAGAAGAAGGGAAGAGTGGAAGAAAGGAGGAAAAAGAGAACAAAGGCCATAGAAAATTATGAAGTGAACACAAAAAAATTAAATTAAACAATGACAATAATTAGAAAAGAAGAGAAATGTAGAAGGAAATTTCTTGAACAAGCCCGAATTTTTAAAAAGTGAAAAATATTCAGTTATTGTACTACATAGGTCCATAAAAACATCTCTATGCAAAAGTAACAATAATTTAAATGGGCCTAAATCATATATTATATTCATATAGTTTAATTTGCATTCTATTTTACAATTTATTTTCTTCTCCAAGGAAATCTAAATCTATTGATTAGGCAGAACAATCAATAATTTATTCAGCTAACATATTTGATGCTTCAGGGAAAGTATTATAAGAAAAAACTCGGTTAAGATTCTTAAATCTATTTAATCTGGAGGTAATACATTAATTTTTGAATGGTATACTCTGGTTTCTTTCGTCAACCTAAAAACCTCAATTCTTAACATGTATATGTGAGAAAGTTTGTGCAACATGTTTTGCATCGTTTATTTATGTTGTGACATTCTGCCTTTAAGTCATACTTATTTAATCTTAACTTGATACCTATTCATTTTATAAAGAAATGTGTATGACAAAAACTTTTCATTTTAATTTTCTCTACAACTTTACTATGCTAAGTTTTCATGTAGGCCTACTGCATAGCCATAGGCGTAACCAGGCCGACCATATGGAGAGGGGTTATAACATCCGCGGGGTCTGGGGGTATGGAATACCCCCGAGGGAGAGGGGGGTCCAGGGGTCCTCCCCCGGAAAATTTTAAAAATTAAGATGCAAAATAACGAGTTTTAAGCTTCCGGGGGTCCCCCGGAAAATTTTAAAAATTAAGACGCAAAATAACGAGTTTTAAGCTTCCCACGCTGCAAGCTACTTGTATTAAGTAATTTATGGGCAGACTTAAACTTAAAAAATTATACAATATTTTCCTTTTTTTAATCAATGGGGGGGGGGGGTTCAAACCCCCAAAACCCCCCCTAGGTACGCCTATGCTGCATACTGTAATGGACATTGTGCAGTTAAATAAAAAGTGGACAGGAATGAAGTATTCCCTAATTGATTTTCAAAGAAAAACGAATATAGTCTCTTTCTTACTCACAGACAAAAGTTTTGAAATTTACGTTCTTATTACAATCGTTAGAGCCACTAGATTTTGGGTGCTTCGATAAAATTACAAAAAAGTATTTAATATTAATTAAAAAAAAAAGAGAAATGCGATGAACCATCTACCCACTAAGCTTATGCGTGCAGACAGACAGATACAGTAGCGTAACTGAAGATCCCACAGATCCAAATTCTCTTACATTAAAGAATTTGAAAGACTAGCTGAAAAAGAAAACCAAAATCAAGAGTAGAACGTGAAACGTAGCGAAGATCTATGTTATTCCCAGATGCACCAATCTGAGTGAGGTTTTTGCAGGGTATCCCTCACTCTTAGGCGAATGCCGAATTGACTCGTTCCCTGTTATTCCTTATGAAGCTCAAGACATCAATGTATAAATGCATTTCCAAAATTTTTAATTAGATCTAGTAAAAATTAGAATAAGACGATTCATTAGGACAAAATGGGATGGGAGAATCTCATGAAAATTGAAATACACTGACATCCCCACAATCACGAAGTGGATAGCTACAATAGTAGACTGGGATATTAACTTCAACTTTTGGCAAAGGTGACCGGAGATATAGCCTACTAGGCTGAGCTACTCCGGGGGTGATGGGAGGGAAAAAAAATCACTGAATATGCCGCACAGGTAGCCTACATGTCAACTATCAGCAAACGGAGTATTGAGTGTTCAGGATAAAATTATTTAATCTATCACCTAGGAAATAATACAACACTATTACTAATATTTCTTAAAGGAGATCCCTAAACAAGCCATGAAGGCCCATATGGTACCAGGAGTTTGAGGCTGCCAGATTTCTATACGTTCGGCAAATGAAGGTGGGAAGGTTGTCAGACTTAGGCTATATATCGGTCGTCTTTACCCCCAGGATTGATCCTGCTATACATTTCTGTTAGAGTCCAAGTCAACCCCAGGAAGATCCTCTCTTCTCTAATGCCTAATGATTCCTCAAAAATCCTTTTTCTTTTTAGGACTATAGTGCCATCAGAATAAAATGGAAAATCCCAATGACTTCACCAGGAATCGAATCTGCAATCTTCCGGTTTGTAGCGTAGTAGCCTACCTCAACCAACCAAGCCTCGGTGTACCTTATTATCACTACTAATATAATAGTAATAGTAATAATAATAATAATAATAATAATAATAATAATAATAATAGCCTAATAATAATAATAGCCTAATAATAATAATAATAGCCTAATAATAATAATAATAGCCTAATAATAATAATAATAATAATAATATCCCATACCCTAGAGGAAGATTCTTAATACATCCAACAACCTGTCAGCCTATCAAATTTGATATTTACCGCGGTCAAAGACATGCTACTGAATCCATATGCTTGAATATGAATGGTTTTGTTAGGAGTTCAAATTATTGTACTTTGCAGGGGAGGAGGCAATCTTCTTCCGTTACGCCCACTGGACAGAGAGAAGGCAGATGTCATTCCAAAAACACATTTTTTTCAGTTTCTAGGAACCGTGGAACATGTTTTCACGGTGTCATCTCGATTTAGATTTTTTGTCACGATCACAATACTTTTTGAAGTGAAACTTCTTTAGCCGCGGTAGGGGTAAATCGAGAGCTTGTGTAACGCTAAAATCGTCACGAAATTAGTGTTACGCTCAAAATTGTCACGAAATTAGTGAGGTGTGTCGGAACGGACTGCACAGAAAACAATCCAACACTTAAAAAATCCAAAATTTAAAAAAAAATTAAAAGATCCAAAATTTAAAAAAGTCCAAAAATCCAAAATAAAAAATAAAAATATCCAAAATCTAGAAATTAAAAAAGTCAAAAATCCAAAATTTAAAAATTAAAAATTAAAAAATCGAAAATTAAAAAATATATAATATTCAAAGATCTAAAATTTAAAAAATCCAAAATTCCAAAATTAAAAAATTAAAAGATCAAAAATTTTAAAAATCCAAAATTAAAAAGTCCAAATCTCAATATTAAAAAGTCCAACAATCCAAAATTGAAAAAATCCACTAATCCAAATTTGAAAAAATAAAAATAATTAAACAGGTTTCACTTCTGTTGCGTGGCGTTCAACGCGCACATTTTTCTATACTACGTATACGCGAGAAAACAGAAATAATAAATAAAACAACATGCTGCTCTCTGCAGACTCCTGCCAAATTTGGACCCAGCTGATCAGAAGCGGCGACGATTGTCGTAGAGTTGTGTTTTATTAACACTCGTTCACACCACAGTGTCGCGTGGCAAGTCGCGTGCAGCCTTGAGCTTGTGCTACCTGCTGCTTGGTGTTTGCAAACAATTCAAATGACGTCATCGCCAGCAGCTGATCCAAGGCCATGCGCGTTATAACTTGGCTGGCATACATCCCTTTTTAAAAAGCACCAGCTTATTTTATTACCCCTTCCGTGATATAAAATTCACTTTTTCATGCTATCATCAACAGGATGAGGCTTCAAGCATTATCCGATTCTCTCTCCCAAGATCTGAGGAGACTTTACATAAAATAAAACAAGTTTTTCTATGATAGGGGTTTTTCCATCCATTTCTTGTTCATCTGTCTTGGTGGAAACTCAACTTCCTGCAGCTAGTGCCGGTAACCTGCGTCTTTTCTTTCTTTGCAGTAAATATGTCCATCATTTGTGTCAAAGCATCTAAATTTTGACATATTTATTATTGCATACGTCGAATAGAATCATATTTGCTAGGTTATTTTTACTATTTCTATCTTACCTCTGTCATTTATTTATTTATTTTTTATTTCTTAATATTGATTTGTCGATTAAATTCCCAGCACATGGGACTACTTGCACATGGGAATAAATAATCGATAGGTTTGTTCGCAAAGCAGTCAGAAACCAGGAACAAATCGTTCGCGCATGCGCTCTTTCTCCACACGCGTTCGCAAAGCGAGAATCCGTGATTCTGATTTCAATCTTCTGTTCGCAAAGCTCTCACGGACAGTTTCTGTAGGGGAGAGTGGGGACACTTGATACAGTTTTCAATTTTTATTTTTTTTATTTTTTGCTGTTTTCTCTAAAAACTTCTAACTTTGTTTGTTTGATAGAAGAACATTTCCTCTATCATATAAAAATGTGTTAAACCTTAAAAATTATTCTTTCTGTTTTAAATTTTCAAATGTTTAAGAGTCTGCAAAGTGTATCAAGTCTCCCCAGGGGTGGGAGACTTGATACAGCTTCGGGGAGACTTGATACAGTGTACAATTAAAGGAAGGGTAAACTAAAAAAATACCATTTTCTTATTTTAATCTCATCGCACGGAGCTTTGAATTACGAAACGAATGGTGATCTCGTGAACTTCAGGTGCCCAATATTACGCCTTGTACGGGTGAAGTGAAAAGCTGCTGTGACGTCACACCTGACTAACTCGCTAGCAGGACAACAGCTGCTGTAATGCTCGAGCGTGTGTTTCTAATACACCACCAAGTCTCATTTGTGTTTGTTGTTGACAGAGATGCCTGCAATGTTACCTTCTAAGGACAAATCTCGGTATTCACAAATTAATATCACACGAAAAGACAATGACAAGGAATTATTTAAAGAATTGCAAGGAAGAAAAGAAAATACGGAATGGTGTAAATGTGGGCTGTGTATACATATGAAAACGGGCCACGAAAGTGTGTGTTGTTGGGACTGTGAAGTAATTTGTGAACAGAAGGGGGTTGTAGACTGTATAACACGACATTGCTCATTCGATAGCGTTATTATAAATAAAGATACACTAGTTGCCAGGCGTTATCAGTTAATACTTAGATCTAATACAGTTCAAAAACAAAATATTTTTCAAGATCCGAACAGAGTCACATTCAGATTCAGAATCATCTTTTGCGGTAGTAGAAATTTCTGAAATGCTAAAAGAGCTATCTAAATCACAATTTCTAGAAGAAACATTCAATGAATCTGTGCAAACATTGACATAAGTTTCATTTCCTAGTTCACACTGAACGCCTACGCTGTTAGAAACTGAATTTTCGTCATAAATACTAGATTCCACATTCATGATTTGTCCATTCCCGGATACTGAAGGATTACTGTTCAAATCTTGCAATAACTCTCTCATTTCCTTCTTCCTCGAGTACGACGATTTTCTTTACTTCATTGGCGGTGTTTCAGATTTCCCACGCAAAAGAAGTGATGGCACAGCACTTCTTTTTTAAACAGATTGCGGGGTTTCTCCAGATAACTGTTTTCGTAACTGTACCGAAAGCTCGGTATCATTTTCTTCAAAATGTTGTGAACAAACCGTACTGTATTTAGTAGGAACAAATTTTTCTCTTTTTATTTTTATCAGCCATTGCTTATTTACGTTCGGATGACTTATCTCTGTTGGGAAATCGATGAAAAGATATTTTAAGTGTGTTATCACTCTTCGACGATGAGTTTGTACACCCCACAACACAACAATAAACCATTGTTTGAACAGATACTCACTAAAAAACTGTAACAGTAGACAGAATACTGTGAAATGTCTTTCACCGGGCGAGACTGAGCCAAGCCTTCGTCAAGCGTGACGTCACGCGCCCATCGCTTTACAATAAATATATTCGTTTTGTGATTAAATGTGAAGGTGTAAAACATTTCTAACAGTGAATATCATTTCTTAAAAACATTTTCTTTCAATCTGTATGAAGAAAATGATACTGAATTTTTAGTTTACTTTTCCTTTAAGTATGATAACATTAACAATTTACAAGAATTAAACATTGATTTTATTTAAAAGTTGGAAAACAGATAGGTTTAAGTAAAACAAAATTCTAGGCTATGGTTAGGCCCAATTCCATCATAATAATCACATTATGTTTGCTCTCATTCAACAAAGAGTCCTTCAAATTTTTCTTCGAAAATGAAGAATGCGATTCTGTCATTTTTGTCTTGAAACTTGGGTGGTGACAGTTTCTTCTCAATCTGTTCATCATCAATGGCACTGATATCTTCACTATCTGGCCGTTTAAACTTGCTGTCTTCAATGTGACGAGCAAACTTAACACTCCAATCATCGAATGCTACTTTATTTTCAGTAACTCCCACGAATCGATGAACACTTCTTTTTGATCTGTAAGCAACAAGCACCCAGTTTCGATATTGATGGTGCGGTCTTCTTCTTCAGATAGTGGCTCTGGTTCGAAGTTGCTTGAGCTCCCATTAGATTCCCAATCTTCTTCTTCTGTTGATTCGTTACAGATTCTCTTTTGCTTTTTGGAAGTCGGAGGTTTCACATTTTGTGTGTGTTTGTTTCTTGATTTAAACAACTGAGATTTCACTGCCTTCTGTTCTTTTTGTTTTTCTCTAGCCTTCATTTCTTCTTCAAATTGAAGTTTCACTGGAGTGTCAGTTAAAATAAGTGTCTTTCCAGTTTTTCTTCCGCCTTTGTGTTTTTCTGCATAGCCTACATAATTTTTTTTTTTGTTATAAGGAAGTTAAATAGGTCCACTTAAGTAGTTGGATGCATAGTGAAAGTGCAGGAACAAAAAGAAATTTATAAATAGCTAGAAAGCTTGATTCAATTCAAATCTAAGATTATTATGACAGATTAAGGGAATATTTTATACCATAAACCAAGAGAAATAACAGTATTCACCATAAATACTTAGAGAAATGTGTATAATAAATTATTTTAAAAAGGATTTCAACATGGGGATACTTGATACAGTGTATCAAGTCTCCCCTTGAGAACTGTATCAAATCTCCTCATGTGGCCATTTTTCACAAAAAGTTCAATAAATCCAATGAACCTAACCTAAAAGAGCTGAAACTGCTAGCATGCATAGATTGCATGTGTATCTTCATATGTAACATGTTAATTCAGCTAAAACTCGTAAATTAAGTAAGTGACATAAGTTTTTGTGAAGTTCAAAATACTTACCTTGAAGTAGGAAAAACAAACTTTTCCAAATAAAATTCACACCATGTGCAGCAATGTGCTCTAAGTAGCACCACAATATGGGGGGAAACTAAAAAACATCTGACATGAGTTACAGCTGATTCTAACCATAGAATAATGAACTAGGGGGGGTGTATCAAGTCTCCTTATGTATCAAGTGTCCCCACTCTCCCCTACTATAAGAAAAGTTTGCAGGCTCTAGCATGAATTGTTATCAGAGACATGCGCAGTAACCTATTTTCACGCGCCTGACTCCTCCCTCCTATAACATTGTGCCAGATTTATAAACATAGGCTACTTATATGTATGAATAATGGAAGATAATTAAAAATTTCCCAAAATATAGATTATATTGTCGATGTATATTGCATTTATAACATGTCAAAGGGAAATATATATTTTATTTGCATATCATATCGATTAAACGCAGAAACTATCGATTCCAAATTCTTGTAACCGTTCGCAAAGTGCAAATCACGGGTAAGTTACAGACTGGACATGCGCAGTACAACAAATTCTCAAGCGGTCACGGATTTGCTTTGCGAACAAACCTGATATATCATAACTAGGGCCCGGGGGTTTAGCCAATAATTCGTCAAGTTAGTGGTGCACAAGGCATAGGAAGCTTGTCAAGTTAGTGGTGCACAAGGCACAGGAAGCTTTCTGAGTTAGTAAACAACTCGCGCTGCCTGTGGCATTAGGTGCGGAGAGCAGAGAAGGAATACTGCTGTGAGTGAAGCAGTGTCTGATTTATACTTTTCATAAGTACAGGCCACTTTATTTGCACCGCCCCTTCCTCCTTCCTAGAAATTCCCACCTATCATAATCACTCATTTGTAGGCCTTTAGTAGGTAATAAACAATTTTAAGTATTTAAACATAGGCTACGTAGGTATTGAAAAATGAAATAAACGAATTAATCAGTCGTTAAAGTAAAAGTAAGTGAGCACCCTCTTAAATCTGCCGCCCCTAGGACGCTGTCGCCCCTAGGCCGCGGCCTATTAGGCCTATTGACAAATCCAGGACTGGAGTGAAGTCATACCTTCATACCTCAACTTGGTTTAAATTTTTCCCCGTTATGTCGTGCGACGTAGAGAGAAGTTTTTCCCAATACAGATCTTGTTTGGAGGAAATTAGAAGAACTTTTTCTTTTGAAAACACCAAAATGTATATTTTCATTCACTGCAACAAAGTGTATGCACAGACAATTGCTTTTTCATTTTTACTGTGAATAATGTTACTAAATATTAATGCATATGTTGTGTATATTTATGTTCGTTTTACTAGAAAATATATTTTGTTTAGGTGATTTACGATTAAATGTGCAAGCTATTCTATGACGCTGTGCCCATCATTTCACTAGACTAGCTACACTGCCTCTACCACATGTCCTTGAACTTGGATGAACGTATTAAGTGCGCCACTGAAGACGAGTCACCCTTTCCTCATGTTTACAAGATAGGTAGCGTAGAGCTATAACCCAGTCACCACTAACCTGATGTAATGTTTTTGTGGCTAAACCCCCGGGCCCTAATCATAACATCTATTTTTGAACCCCACATTCTAACATAGTTATAGGTAACTATAAGGTAAATTCAGCCAATCTGCCGATTCAGGAAGTGGCATGAGAGGTTTTTAATTACAGGTATTAATGAAACATCAATAGACTGTTTCATAGAATACTAGTAATTATGGCGGCATCTTATTCCAGTAAATAGTACTCAGGGTAAAATTATTTTATAAATCTTTCTTACTGTGTCCCAACTATGCAAAATAATTATTCTATTGCAGGGGTGAACACAACGAGGCTCGCGAGCCGCTTGAGGCTCTTGAAACCAAGCTAAGAGTAAATATCAAACAGATTTTAAAAAGTATATAGTTAATATAATTTAATGAAAACATATTACAAGGAAGTGAAAACTTATTTCTGAATTACAACAGAGTGTAGGCCTATTTAATTTTCAGAGCAAATTAAGACTCTTTCGGAAATACCTTGAGACTAAAACATTTCCTCATTTCAAATGTTTAAAGAAAATTACTGCAAGCCTTCCTGGCGTTCAGGTGGAAACAGAAGATTATTTGTGTAAAATGTCTGGTCTTGCTCAAGAAATCAATGGCAGATTTAATGATTTGAGAACACTTAAACCTTAATTTACGTTCCTGGAAAATCCTTTTGCTGTTGATGTTGTGGACGATGGCTGTCCTGTTTCATCACCAATTACAAAGGGTACGGTTGGAGTAGAGTTAGAGTTACTAAAACTGCAAGA
The DNA here is from genome assembly GCA_964059195.1 of Ectobius pallidus. Lineage (NCBI taxonomy): Eukaryota > Metazoa > Arthropoda > Insecta > Blattodea > Ectobiidae > Ectobius > Ectobius pallidus. The sequence continues at coordinate 82,298,741 of CAXKWD010000008.1, forward strand.
GGACGAAGAACTAAAAGGACTTAATCGAAGTAGTGTTTCGGCCATACAATTTTGGAAGCAAGTTCCAGAAGAAAAATACCTACTAACAATAGAGTATGCTAAGAGACTTATCTCTATATTTGGGACTATTTATGTGTGTGGATCTCTGTACTGAACACTTAAGTTCATTCAATCTAAATACTGATCTGAACTAACCGATGAATATTTAAGTGAACTCGTGCGAGCTGCGCTTACCAATTATCAGCCAGATTTCAAACAACTAACAACAAAAATGAACACTCGAAAAAGAACTTCTCAAAATTAAAATCTTATTTCATGTTGTGTAATTGAACAATAATGTTTAGGCCTATGTGTAAAGTAAAAACAATGTGGTTCACTTCAAAACAGCTTCATAAATTTGCGGCTCCCAAAGTTAAGGTTAGTGGCCACCCCTGTTCTATTCTATATGCTCTGCGAACACTGGAAATAATAATCTTGACCACTGTGAGATGTGCATAAAAAATGAAGCGAATTACATTTTCTTGGGTAACACTGAATGGTTCCTTCTGTTGTCATGAAGCAAGAGTAGCAGAGTTATGAATTTGTCCGAGTCGTCAGAGTCGTTCATAGTAGATTTGTTCCCCAAGACAATTCAAGTACTGTCAACTACCACGACGCATACGCACACTGTCAGTTTCGCAAAATGTCATTTTTCAGCGAACTGACAATGTGCGCATGCGTCGTGGTACTTGATAGTACATGACTTTGCTTAGGGAACATACCTAGTATTCGTATGTGTGCTATATAACCAAATTCTGAACTTAGTCTGAAAATTTGACATTGCAGAATGCATTTTTTCCATTTTCGGGCTCTGGTTGATTTGCACACAAAATGAATTCTGTAACTTACACAAGTTTACTAGTTATACTACAAACAACATTTAACCTGCAAAGGAAATGGATAGAAATATCGGTTTTTTTAGGTAGATTTCGAAGAAAATTCTACCTATTGCAATGGATACCATGTCATGATTTTCGAAAAATTCTTCCATATCTTTACGTTTCATGCTTCCCTAAGTACGAAACCACCGCCCGTTCAAAAAAAAAATCCCTTTAGGCAAGCCTACAGGCTGAGGCAGATTTCAAAGTGCTTTTGGTTTAATTTATTATCGCTGCGCAGCACTCTTCTTTTTTAGCCTTGGTATGGCAAACCCGCAATAATAAGAACTGAATTCGGTAAAGAGGAAGAGACTACAATCATTTGTTTTGACAACAAGAATGGGATATAATATTCTGGGAAGCCGTGCGCAAGATCAGCAATGAATAAAATTAGCAAAGCCGCTAAACAAGACAATATGATATTATAATAATTCTTTTAAGTGTTATTATTTTCAAACATTAAAATCTCGCGTCATATGAGAGCTATCATAAAACTAGTTATTGATTTGTAGAGTACTCATCAAGAGCTTTTCAACGATACCCCACAAGACGTGGTTTCAAAGTTTCGAATTTTCATCCCCCACCCCCACCCTCACTCGAACCCCCGAATCGTTGGTGTCACTGTGAACTCCATAGGGAGTACTCTAATTTATTCAAACAAAGTTTCCCTCTATACTTCATAATGGCCGAGATATACATTTTTAAAAATGTCAACCCCCTCCCCAGACCACCCCCTTGGGCCAATTTTGCTCATTAACGAACTTGTCCGAGCTATTGGGCCTAGAAATGACATAATAAAATTTGGTTCAAATATCTTCAAAATTACGGCCGCTATCGTGTAAAGATATAAATATATATATATATATATATATATATATATATATATATACGGTATATATATATATATATATATATATATATATATAAAAATACCACAAATTTTAGGTAGATTTCGAAGAAAAATCTACCTATTGCAATGGATACCATGTCATGATTTTCATATCTTTACGTTTCATGCTCCCCTAAGTACGAAACCACCGCCCGTTCAAAAAAAAAATTTTGTGATATTTATATATATATATATATATATATATATATATATATATATATATATATCTTTACACGATAGCGGCCGTAATTTTGAAGATATTTGAACCAAATTTTAATATGTTATTTCTAGGCCCAATAGTTCGGACAAGTTCGTTAATGAGCAAAATTGGCCCAAGGGGGTGGTCGGGGGTTGAAATTTTTAAAAATGTATATCTCGGCCCCTATGAAGTATAGAGGGAAACTTTGTTTGAATAAATTAGAGTACTCCCTATGGAGTTCACAGTGACACCAACGATTCGGGGGTTCGAGTGAGGGTGGAGGTGGGGGATGAAAATTCGAAACTTTTGAAACCACGTCTTGTGGGGTAGACTATCGTTGAAAAGCTCTTGATGAGTACTCTACAAATCAATAAATAGTTTCTTGATAGCTCTCATATGACGCGAGATTTTAATGTTTGAAAATAATAACACTTGAAAGAATTATTATAATATCATAATTTTGTCTTGTTTAGCGGCTTTGCTAATTTTATTCATTGCTGATCTTGCGCACGGCCTCCCAGAATATTATATCCTATTATTGTTGTCAAAACAATTGATTGTAGGCTCTTCCTCTTTACTGCAGGTTTGCCATGCCAAGGCTAAAGAAGAAGAGTGCTATGCAGCGACAATAAATTAAACCAAAAGCACTTCGAAATCTACCTCCGCCTGTAGGCCTGCCTAAAGGTAATTTTTTTTTTGAACGGGCGGTGGTTTCGTACTTAGGGGAGCATGAAACGTAAAGATATGAAAGAATTTTTCGAAAATCATGACATGGTATCCATTGCAATAGGTAGATTTTTCTTCGAAATCTACCTAAAAATGGTGATATATATATATATATATATATATATATATCTTTACACGATAGCGGCCGTAATTTTGAAGATATTTGAACCAAATTTTATTATGTCATTTCTAGGCCCAATAGTTCGGACAAGTTCGTTAATGAGCAAAATTGGCCCAAGGGGGTGGTCGGGGGAGGGGGTTGAAATCTTAAAACATTTATATCTCGGCCCCTATGAAGTATAGAGGGAAACTTTGTTTGAATAAATTAGAGTACTCCCTATGGAGTTCACAGTGACACCACCAATCCGGGGGTTTTGGGGGTACGAGTGGGGGTGGGGGGATGGAAATTCGAAATTTTTGAAACCACGTCTTGTGGGGTATCATTGAAAAGCTATTGATGAGTACTATACAAATCAATAACTAGTTTCTCGATAACTCTCATTTAAGGAGAGATTTGAATGTTTGAAAAAGTGCTCTTTCCTCTTTTTTGCAATTATTATTGCGGGCTTGTCATGCCAAGGCTAAAGACGAAGAGTGCTACGCAGCGACAGTAAATTAAACCAAAAGCACTTTGAAATCTACCTCAGCCTGTAGGCTTGCCTAAAGGGATTTTTTTACAGCTAATTATTCTGCAGTATCAACGGATACATGATATAGGCCATGGCCAACAATGACTTTATCTGCTAATGTTTAATGTTTTATCATGTTTATAATGTTCTGACATGTGGTGATATTTTAAAAAACTGGTTGATTGATGTAAACTATCTTCAATTTTAAAGTAAGAATGGTTCAACTAAAAAAATTACAAAAAATAATATTTGTAACTACTAATTGTAAAATAATAAATTACCGGTATCGTTTTAGACCCTTGGCATTGATGTATAGCCGAAAGCTCAAAGCAAAGAATTTTTGAAAAACATTTTACACGAACAGCTAAAGGTATCAATTCCACATAATTTTGTTTACCGCGGTAAATTAAGAGCAATATTGTTATGGTTCGTTGGTATATGGTTATTTAACGACGGGGATGTACTGAAACTTAGGCCTGGGACCGCCATCGGTGTGCCAGAATTTTGTCCCGCAGGAGTTCTTTTACATGCCAGTAAATCTACTAACATGGGCCTGTCACATTCATGCACATAAAAATGCCATCGACCTGGGCCGAGATCGAACCCGCAACCTTGGGCACAGAAAGTCAGCGCCATACTAACTGCACCACTCAGGCAGACAATATTGTTATGGAACAAGTGAAGAGTTTACTGTGGTAACCGACAGAGTAAAATAGATTTACCGGAGTAATAGGCTATAATCATTTCAGTTTTGTGAAAAAGACATCGGTAAAATACACTAGAAAATCATTACTGGCCATAGACTAGTACTTACCACTTTAATTTTTTATTAAAAAGCCTACAAGCTGTAGCTTTAAATAATTTCAAAGCAGCTAAAATTTTAGAGTTCTCGCCATAATTTCTACGATTTTTCTTTACAAACCGCCGCCTTACCAATTAAATACTCAGTTTCGTATATTCCTTGGATCAACCTCGGACGCAGTAAGTTAGAGGGATTTTCTTCAAGAGTGGGTGACAAAATTTAATTTGACTGGAAAGAGTCATAAAAATAATTTACACAGGCACGAATACATTCTCGTTATTGTATGTGAAAAAAAAAAAAATGCAACTTTCTTCCCATTCCTTAAGCGAAGTGAACACTAAATGACGATTTGATACAAGCAAGAGTTAACACTACCCACTTCCTTTATCGAGGAATTAATGTCATTAAATTGTAAGTTCACTTGCATACAACATTAAGGTGAAGAACATTTTCTTTTAGCAAAATTTATTTAAGGAAAAAATAAAACACAACTTTGGCATCGGCTCAGCAAACTGTTTCATCAGCAGCTACTAAAATAATTGGACAGAAGAAGCTATTTTCAGCGATTTTCGCCAAGTCTATCCAAGATTTTTCTTGTTTCGTTGTACACTATTAACTTCAAATACTTCGTTTAATCCTAGTACCATACATCAACTGAATTATTAATGTTTTTATGTGGTTTAATTAATTTTTCTTTTCCTTTCCCAGAGTTTTGCCTCCCCCTTGTAGGTATACTGACGCAGTCCACCCGGGCTTTACAGGGCCACGGGCCGTAGGGGGAGTTTTTGATGGATCACACACAATTTTTTTTTTTTTATTAGACAAGGACACGGAGGGCCTCCCCGGAAGTGATCAGCCCAAAGCCGAGGCCACCTTCGAAACAACACGAACACATAAAACGATATGCACCAGTCACACACACATTCATTTCGAACAATGCGCGGTTGGGATGAAAGTGATAATGGCGGCCAAATAATAACAGGGGGCCACGGGGGAGGAATTTTTCTCCTATAATATTTTCATGCAGTGTCCAACAGAGACAGTAATATGTGATTCATGAATGCATATATCCAACATGTTTGCACGTTCCACATAAGCAAAAGGAATGAGCATGTAACAGTCAACAATAATTTTAACCAGAAAAAATAATATAATATGCATCTTCTCTTGCAATGAGGAAAGGATATTCATATTATAACCTCTTGTAAACAACTTGGTTATCCTCATGAGAAGGACGCGAAGAAACCTTTTTCATTGCGAAAATTCTCACTTTAAATCAAAACTGAAACAAAGCACGATACTTATTTGCTACACCAGTATTCCATTCTGTAAAAGTAACATTACGCTCACTATTTAGCCCACGAATCAGTGATCAATCCAGTTTTGGCCTAATACTACGTGGAACTTCAACCAATCTGTCCTCATAAATGTTTTATTTTTTATCACTTTCATTTTATCGCACCTACGTTCAATTTTTTTAATATAAATTCACAAGGACTGAACACTGAAATATCTTCATACCTGTATCTTCTTTAATAAAAAACAATCACTGACACAGCGATTGGGTATACATAAGCTGCATAAGAGCAAACGGAAATATGAAAATAATGCATAATTATATGTGTGGTGAAGAATCATTTTAAATCTATTAATAAGGTAAAGGTAAAGTGATCCCTGTATGGGCCATGGAGAACCGTAGGGTTTCCGGAAGGTTGAGTTGAGATGTCGGCACAAGAAGGTAGGTTATCAGCCCCCAGGAATACTCCTGGTACTCATTTCTGTCAGAGGCTGAATCGGCCCCAGGACCATATTGTCACCAGAAGGATTAGGCCAATGGAAAAATCCCATAGACCCCATCGGGAATCGAACCAGCGACCTTCCGGTTTGTGGCGCATTGCCTTAACCACTAGACCACAGCGCAACCCAAATCTCCCAATGCAATGTTAATAACACGATATTATTAGTTATACCAATCAGGTTAATCTAAACCATAAAACAGCCGATGAAAAGTCGCGCCGCGCGAACACCGCAGATGGCGAAAAGATTGATATAATAGGCCTATATCGATTGTCCCGCCATAGGCTATCTCGCGTACAATTACACAAATAGCGATGTGTTTAGTTTATTTTCTTGGTTTTGACTATTCGTTACATATTTAATTCTGTGAGCATTCGCTAATAGGCACAACAAAAATAACTCAAGGTCCGGACCTCTTGTTACAATACCTATGATTACTATGCATGGGCTAAATTTTGGGTTGATCGTAAACCAATCTACAATGCACAATACGCATACATATAATAAATATCAAAACGCATAATAAATATCTGCTAAAAGAACAAATTAAACTTTCCCAAGAATTCATTAATGTCTTCAGTTAGGCCTAAAATCGAAAATCTCGGTCTATATGACTATAGTGATAGCCTACATGAAAATGTAAAAAATATTTGTTTCTAGTTTTATGTCTGTAGAAGCATTTCAGTAAAAATAAATTTTTGATTGTGCTACTGTTTAAATTAGTACTAACCAAGATGCAACTTTTTCTTGATATAGGTCTCATTTTATTTTACAACTTACTCTTAGTTCTGAACAAGAAAAACGAATCACACCCATTCAGCTCAAAATGAAGGATAGCACTGTAAGTTAATGTTCGTATCAATGCCATGTAGGCCTACTGTAGGCTATGTAAATGTGCGGTGATGAGTCAGGAGAAAAAATAATGGAAAGGGGCCTGTGCTTATAAATATACCCCTGTATATAAAAAAATAAAGGGATAGCGCAGGGCCACATACGAGGGTAAATCAAGAAGTATTCGTACCTCTTTTTAAAATTGTATTGCAACAATACAAAACTTTCAATTGCCTCATTTTTCAACATACTCCCTTTGCTTCTTAATGCACTTGATCCATCGTTGAACTAGCTTCCTGATGCCCTCAGAAAAAAAAAAGTTTTTAGGCTGATTAGCAAGCCACGTATGCACCGCTTCCTTCATTTCTAGGTCTGTACAGTGGTATTAATCAGACGTGGCAGTCCAAACATGGATGCTCAGTAGATGCAGACGAGTCCAATAAACATTCGTACTGCATGGAGGGGTGTATGGGTTAGTTGTGTCGTTGCTTTCAGTGCGGTAAGATCGTATAATGCAGTGAAGAAACAAGAGACCTTGTTACAATCGCTTCTCCTCTCCCGTTAGTGCAGTTCAACATTCTTACCCCTCCCCATGATTCCCTTTACATGCGTCACCTCTCTCACGCGCATCTGACTGCCACCTCTGTTTAATACCACTGTACTGTGGTGAGTAGTGGGCGCGCAATGTCATGCAACAAAACAACTGCTTTCGACAATAGGCCTCGACGTTTGGTTCGAATCGCAGGCTTCAGCTCGTTGCTCAAATCTCATTGTAATGTTGCAATATTGGTCCTTGTGATTCCCAGAAAAGTGTGAGAATAGCTTTTCCTGCGGAGGGTTAACTTTTGAATTTCTTTTTTCTGGAGATGCAGGATTTTTCCATTCCATGCCTTGGCATTTGCTTTCAGGCTCAAAGTGATGGATCCACGTTTCGTCTCCAGTGACTTCGTTTCAAAAAAGCTTCACCTTCGTTAGCATGGTGGTACAGTAAGCATTGGCAGATAGACACCTGATTGTGCTTGTGCTGTTCAGTGAGCTGTTTTGGGACCCACTTTGCACAACCTACTTCATTTTTTATGTTAACTGTAACACCTTTCATAACTTCAAAGCCGTTTTTTGAATTAAAACTACACAAAGCGAATTACTGTTTAAAAATAGTTCACCTGCAGAAATTCATAGTAATTATACGTTTCCGTTTCACATATGAAAAAGCGGCCAATTAGCTGTTAAAAAACTGAACCAAGTTAATTTTGGGTGCACGACAAATGGGACATTGTCTTTTGGCACATCAGTTATAAAGTGCGAAGTAATGCGAGATTCGGTTCTACTTTTTAAATTAAATTAAAATACATTAGGCCTACATTTTATGTCATGAACATCGAGAATGGTGCTATAGACTAAAGAATACCACAACACAAACACAAACTACGATCGGCATAAATAAATAATAAATAACATACAAAAATGTAGGCCTGTACAATACAAAACAGAAATCATTAGAACGATCTATTACAGGTAGTTCAATCAAGTCATTAATGTTATAAAAAGGATGTATGGAGAGCCCGTTATATAAAACACTATAAATCTATTTAGTTGAACATAATGAGACTCATATGGCAGTTTATTAAACATTGTAATGGCTATAGAATGTAACCAGTATTTTGATTTTGTTGATCTTAAGGTGATTGGTTTATAGGATGGTTATTTCTAGTTTGATAATTTTATTATGAATGTCTCTTCTGAGTGTGACAGATCTAGATTTTTTTATGTGTAACAAACAAGTAAAGGCATACATATATATATATATATATATATATATATATATATATACACAGTATATATAACTGTTAAAATTCTTTCTTTAATAAATAAATGATTACAGGTTTGACATAATTCCTCTTATGAATGCAATATCGCATCACAACATCCGACACATTCATTCATATTGTCTAGGCTTCGGATTAGCTACATTAAAGTACAAATCAGGGATGCCAGATCAGAAACGTAGAACAGTCGTACCAATATTCGAAAATAGTCGTATGCAAGTTAAAACTGTCGTATACTTTGAGATTTTTCAGTGACGTATTGCGTTAATAATAATAATAATAATAATAATAATAATAATAATAATAATAATAACAATAAATCCGTATTATGCACGTTATATATGCCAAGTAATTGTTAATACATCATCTTATTTGTAAAAGATTAGGCGTGTTTCATTATCTTCCGATGTGCAAAATTTGATTAAATACAATAAAATTAAATAAACAGTAGTTGCCACAGTGTTGTAAATATTGCAAAAGGCACAAGACTCCTTTCCAATCATATTGATTTTAGCACCATGCTTAGAACAAAAACCATGAGAAAACAAACAGCTGGATACATATCAAAATTTAAAATTCATCAGTAGATTGATAAAAAAAATATATTAAACGCTATGTTAAAAATAGCCGTACAAATAGGCGTATGACTGATCATTGCGTCGTACGTCGTACAAATCTATGAAATAGTCGTATGTGTACGACTATAGTCGTACGTATGGCAACCCTGGTACAAATATAGGCTGTTTAAAATGTGTATACTGGGTGCATACCAAGGTATATAAAAGCTACTAGTACATAGAGTAGGTAAAAGAAACTGTTTCCAGTATATTACCTTCCTTTGAGAGTTGAATTCATAAATTGATATAAACAATCGTCAACTGAAATAATCAGTGGGCTCTACGTTTGAAATCAAATTCGAAAATTTCAATGGAATAGTAGGTTTCCATCAATAACAATCATAACATGTGCATAAAAATCTTCACATTTTAATTAAGCAATACTCTAATATTCTTAAATCTCTGCTCTTATATAACGTTTTGAGGTGACAGTGAAAAGGTCAGTAACAGTGAAAAGGTTAATCTAATTAACACACAAATCTATACTTTTGTAACGTAAGAAAAAAACTGTCAAGTTGTTTGATATTACCTCAGCCACATACAATGGCTTTTCATACGCTGATCTGTTGACTTTGTTCTAATTGTATTTTAATTTCCTCATTTTCTTTGTCCAATAAGCCTATAAGAAAGATTATTCTCGGCTTTATAACACACTGTATAGGGAATGGATACGGTTTTTATTTTATTATTATTATATTTTTTTATAGTAACCTGATTATGAATAGATGCTTCTCGAGTTGACAGTAAGGTTTAGGTCAAGTGTCTCCGACGTTTCAGAGGCGCACGCTGTCTCCATCCTCAGGGAGACTGAAGGGTCAAGTCGTCGAACAGACGAGAAGCATTTATTCATAAGCTACGCCAGGAAAACCTGAAGTCATGGCTAGACCTTAGGGATTTTAGGCTCTAAAAAATTAGTTTTAGGCACCTAAAATAGGCTTTTAAAACAAGTAAATAGGCTTTTATAAGAGAAAATAGGCACTAAAAATATGCTTTAAACATGTGTGAACAGATAGAAAATATACTTTAAAATATTACAATATACACTTAAACTGTAACATACAGAATTAACTGCAAAATTAGGCATCACGAACTATATTCACTTAAACAGATATTCTTTCACTGGTGACTTAACACAGTAGTCCTCCCTCCTCAATCCTCCCCCATCCCCTCAGTCAGCATTCCTTTAGCGACAATTGTTTGGAATAATCTAGTTTCTGTGAAAAACCCACCTCTGCTTTTCTGCTTTTCATAGAGGGATGTCCATTATAAGACTGTAAAAATTACAGAAGTTGAATTTTATTTTAAATATACAAAATAGGCATTTTAGGCATTAAAATAGTAAAATAGGCTCTAAAGGTACAAATACGCATTTTACGGCACTATAAAACTCTACAAATTTAAGTGATTTATCATGAAACATCCACATATTTAAAAATTTTCATGTTATTTCATAAGGAACAAAATAGGCATTTGCCTTAAAATTCCAGGTCTAGTCATGGCATACATAACCAGGTCAAGTTTAATTCCATCCACCTAATGCTAATACAATGTTCTTCCTCTCTGGATATTTACCAAATAATCATGAGACGACTTAAACGTTACAACAGAGAAGAAATTAGTGTAAATGCACTGTATGCTTTAACTATGTTCTGAGGTTCTGAGGGTAGTTTAAGAACATTGGGCTGACTTCTCGTTATGCTGTGCGGGTAGTCTAAACACATTCGGCAGGCGTTTCGCTTTATTGTAGGGGGTAGCCAGGCACGCTATGAAGGCATTTAACTAGGTTGCGTAAGATGGTCTAAATGTATACGGAAGGTGTTTCGCTTTGACGTGTGGGACACCTTTGTCTAACACTTTCGACAGGCAGTTAAAACCTGGCCTCACTGTCCCAACAAAATATACCGCAGTTTGTCCCTTTAATTGGCCTAACATAAAACACATCTAGGGTGAAAAGACTGTAAAAGAAATAAAATTTAAAAAATAAAATAAGAGAGAGAGAGAGAGAGAGAGAGAGAGAGAGAGAGAGAGAGAGAGAGAGAGAGAGAGAGAGAGAGAGAGAGAGAGAGAGAGAGACTGACTTTACCGAACAATACAATATTCGAACTTATTTCAAAATATTATTATTATTTACGAATGAAGCGTTCAAACTGTTGCAATTCGAATATTAATATAATGTGATGGTGGACGCATTTTGCAGTGCAAAGTCCACGGTCGCTGCTACCAGCCACTGAAGCATTTGGAGATCAAATGTGGACATTAAGTAACAATAAGTAACAATTCAGAAAAAAAACCTAGGCATTTAGGCTTCCCGAAAAAAAAAAAAAAACTTTAATGGGATAGGCCTACTGGGTCAGTATGCTCAAAACCGGGACTGTCACCCTGGTCGTATCAGTTATATAGAAAAACCTGTCTTGAAAGCACTTCCAAGGGCCCAGAGTATTTTCCGTTAAAACCAGGATTACGACAAGCGAACGTGCAGTAAAAAAGAAGTTATACAACGGACATGCATGTAAATGTCATAAATTAAAAATACAATTACCTTTTACCCAGAATGTAACTGAGCCTACGAAACCTTTTAAACTGCCGTGGCCGAGACACGGGAAGAAAATATGCTTAAATGCCCCCACAAAGTGTATACAATTATAAAAGATAAGCACTTTATGCTTTATGTTAAAAAGTGCAGATCCACAAATATCACTCGAAATACTGGTTTTTTAAAAATATTTTCTAATTTTAATTTTATTGAAATTTTCCTCGGTGATTTAAAATTTATCTTCTGCCGTCACATGAAGGCAGCAATCAAAAGGTAAAAATTAGATTGATTAAAATAAACATATAATTTCAACTGGAAGGTCTACATCCAACCATTTTCCACATAGACACTTATTTATACGTGACAGAGCGATAAATGCATAACGCTGTAATCATTTACTGGAATCTGGAATGTGTGGAAGGAAAATGCCACAGCCCAGAGCTCAAGTTCGTGCAAATTATGCAAATTAAATTTCACAATAATTATTACCAGTTCCAGTCTTTTTATTGGTCTGCGGAATAAAGCAGTTGAGGAAGTGATGAGGGTTATCGAAACAAGAATCGCTACTATGCAGTCTTTTCCAGAATCATCACGCATTCAAAAGTTCTGTCCGTAGTTGAAAAAAATAGTTCCGAGGTCCAACCCTAGATCCTAGCAGCGTTTGAATGGTCTGATTTATGATTCGTTCCGTCGTATGATAAGGTCGCCGCTTCCGCAATCTATCAATCATGAGTGCGGGCACACTCGAATGAACACACCTGATTTATCCTTCTCATTCCGCTTGAGGCTTGTAGTTGACAAGGGAATACCCAATGGTTTAGGGACCGTATTTTTAGGTAACAGCGATAAATGCAAAATTTTACAAAGCAGCTTTCCTTAGCTATTGGTAGGGTACCTTGTTCATCCCGTATGCTCCTTCGTGAAGAAATCAACACACCTAGATTTTCAGTTTTTGTGAAGTCTAAGTCAAGTGATTCGGGTATCCTTAGAAAATCTAGGTGTGTTGATTTCTTCACGAAGAAATCAACACACCTAGATGTTCAGTTTCTATTAAGTCTAACGATACCCGGATCACTTCACTTACACTTGATAGAAACTGAAAATCTAGGTGTGTTGCTTTCTTCACGAAGAAGCAAACGGGTTGTGCTTTCTCTTACATAAGGCACCCTACTATATAAGATATTTAGCTTTCTACATGCGCAAAATACCAATATTAAGCAAACTGAATCCACGAAATATAGCAAAATTTGTTCGATTGTGTTAAATGTCTAAATAAGCGCGAAATTCGCCCAATACATAAGTGAAGTTGGAAATGTGTACAAAATTTGATTAAAAATCGTAATATTTTGTTTTAGTGTGATTTTTCCCTTAATTTCTTGTGGCATGCTACCTTTTCTGCTATTTCTATGGCTGCCGAGAAGTTATCGATACTTGTGATCGATTACAGCAGACTGGGGAATATACCCTATTCAGTGCCGAGTTTGGGATGCCTATAAAATTGCAGCAAAGACTGTAGATTCAACAGATTTCCTATTTTATCCTCAATAGTTGGCAATTTTGTGCGTATAGGCTAAATTACGCCCGCTTGTTCATGATTATTTAATTTCGCATATATTTTAGCAACAAACTGAGTTTATATATGCATTCTATAGAAATAAAAGAACATTATAACCTCAAATATGGCCATTTTTCGTGGTTCTGAAAAAGAACATACGTTCAGAGTGCCATAGCATCCCCATAAGGACAACTGTATAATTTTTTTTTTTTCCCGCGAAATACCCATGAAATACAGGGAAGTTAACACCGAAATCAGTAATTTTATTTTACCAAAAAATACGGTCCCTGCCAATGTTTTATCAGCCTCTATCAGAAATGAGTACCAGGAGCAATCCTGGGGTTGGGGGGGGGGCATAGGCGGTCGTTGCGTAAGGCTTACCACCTTACCACCGTCATGATCCGAAAGTCTAAAATGTGGGAATCTCAACTACCTGGAACCCTCAGGGCCTCATGGCCTGTATACGGAATGCTTTACTTTTACCAATGGTTTATATTTGATTTTAATTCAAATCGCAAGAAATTATTTACGTAAAGAGATCGGCAGCATGCTGATTAATTGCCAGGAATGTCTAGTAAGAAATATTGCATAATTCTGACAAGAGTTTCTTTCACACATTACACGATATTTATATCAACAAACAAGACAGGCCATTTACGAAATAACAATAGTTCTTCACGTGACTCAAGCGCATTTAGCAAAGTGTTCATGCTAATACAACATTAAAAATAAAGGGAACCAGATGTAATTTATTTGACTTCTTCATAAATGTCAGTTGACTCATACCCATTTCTACCATTGAGAAATGGGTATGAACCTATTCCTATCCAGCGATGAAAGTGATATGCCAAAAAGGAACACTTGGACGAGGAGAGGAAATGAGTCACATTAGCATTCTCACACTAAACGAAAACAATAAATTCTATTAACGGGTTGCAAGGTAACAGTTCTCACAAAGCTGTATACATCGAAAGGAATCAGAAGGGATCGATGATCCCACTGTAATGCTTGGCTGGCTAACAAGTATCCGAGAATAGAATCAAACTCTACCTCAATTTCATATAGGCTATTTACGGCGATTGTGATGTTTAACTGTTATAGTAATAACTAAAGCTGACATTTCTGTGTTATTATTTTAATATTTACTTTCTTACTGCGGAAAACCATAAATGACGATTTCTAGCACAAACAGGTTAGATAATAACTTCCAACCCTGCGGTCATTCCATAAGGGGGGGGGGATAAAACACTGTGTAAGTTAGTAGGTCTATGACCCTTACGAATAACTTCTCGTGCTTGCACTAGAGTCAGAGGTTTTTCACCCAAGCTTTCGGCAACACATTCCATAACTATCATCAGGAGACTTCCCGACCGAAAGGTCTCCGAAATGAAGTCTTTATGGACTACACAGGTCTGCAAAAAAAAAAAAAAATTTTCAGCTGCATGAGATATTTTTACTGAATTATATGTTTTAAAATGCACTGATTCCAAAAATGGCATCCATTTTCCCCTATCACGTAAGGTTTTTTTGCAAAACTAAAAGATACACAGTATTGGTAAAAAGCACTCATGTATTAAGATGAATCAAACATATTAATTTTTACAACAAATGAAACATCATTTTGTGACATTTATTCACAATTTTATGTTTATTCACCTTTTTTGTGAAACCTTTTCTTCTTCTCTTTGATGCTTCGCCGGACTCGTTTCCGATTTCCATCTTTGGTTTCCCACTTCAGCATCCAATAGTAGTCCGCAAGCATATTGACATCCCATCTTCCTTGGTACCGTCTCTCGATATCACGGACATCCTGGTGAAACCGTTCACCCATTTCTTCACTGTAAGCTCCCAAGTTTTCAGGAAAATAGTCTATATGGGAGTGTAAAAAATGAACCTTTAAGCTCATCTTGCATCCTTGAGCTTTGTACGCTGCCATCATACGATGCACAATGGTTTTGTAGTCAGGATCCTTAGTATTTCCCAAAAATCTTAACACTACACCCTCGAACGATTCCCAAGCTTCTTTTTCCTTCTCATCCATACTTTCCACAAAGAGGGAGTCGGATAAAAGTTTTCTTATGTCGGGACCAGTGAAAACTGCCTCTTTCAACTTGGCTTCAGACAGCTTCGGGAATTTAGAACACTGATATCTAAAACAATTCCCATCCTTTTGCAGTGATTTTACAAACTGTTTCATAAGCCCCAATTTAATGTGAAGAGGGGGCAATAAAACCTTTTCTGGTGGAACCAGAGTCGTATTGATGACGTTTTTCTCGCCGGGTTTTTGGGTTTCTCGCAGTGACCAGTCACTTTTGGTCCAATGCTGCTCTCTGGCTCTACTATCACACAAGCATAGAGAACATGGGTACTTTGTATAACCTGACTGCTGACCCAAAAGCATGGTTAGTATTTTGAAGTCCCCACAAACCATCCATTGATGGTCTTGATATTTGATTTTTTCTAGAATAATGGCCAAATCGTTATAGTTTTCTTCCATATGCACCGAGTGTCCCATAGGGAGGGATGCAAAAGTATTTCCATTGTGCAGCAAGACTGCTTTAAGACTAGCTTTGGACGAATCAATGAATAGGCGAGATTCAGATGAATCATATTCTACATCAAAGCACTTCATGAGCCCTTGTACATCATTACAAAAAACTAGATGTCCCTCTTTGGAGAAAAACTGAGTAAATTCTTTCTGTCGGTGCCTATACCACGAAAACGAGGTACCAGATGACAGAAGGTTTTTGTTTTTTAGTCTCGAACCTAGCAATTCGGCTGCATCTTTTGATAGACCTAAATCTCTTACTAGGTCATTGAGCTCACTCTGAGAAAATAGTTCAGGCCCCTCGTCAACAGAAAAATCTGAGCTAGATTCGTCCTGGGGAGGTAATGTGTCTTCGTCCTCTGACTCACTCAAGTATTCATCTAAACTGGAAGGTGGCTGTGGGATTGGTATTTCAGAGCTATGGGGCACTGGACGAATAGCTGAGTCAAGGTTAGGATAAGATATGTTCTTTCTATTTTTTGTATTAAATCCCTTTAAATATACTGAACAGAAATAGCAATCGGTTGTATGATTTTTCTGCTCACGCCATATCATAGGAATTCCAAAACGAAATGAGTTTTTCTTACCCTTAAACCACAAACGAAGATCTTCCTCACATCTTCTACACACCTTGTGAGGGGCCCATGGTTTGTCTTGATCCCCAAGTTTTAATTTGAAGTAAGCAAAATAAACCTTCTTCACAAAATCATTAATGTTTCTCTGTTGACGTTTCACAGTGTATTCACCACAAATAAAACAAAAGCTATCAGGAGACATAACACAACCTCTTGGAGCCATGATTACGAAATAGAAACAACAGCACTGTTCAGTTTGAAAGCGATGTGTCTACTGATGGCGGCTCTACTTCCATGTGCGATACTGAACTTCTTTGACTTGTGCCGCCCCCCTCCACCACTCACCCCCAACAGTTAACATTATATATTGTATAGATAAGCTATAATTGAATAAATTAATGTAAAAATCAATTGTTTAAGAGAATTTGTAAGATAAATTACCGGATTTTCAATAAACCATAAATTTTATGAAAAATAAATATAACCACTTCACTTACACAAAAAATGGACGTGATAGAAGATTTTTGGTATTTTTTTAGGTATTAGGAAGTAAAATTCTGTATGAAAATTAAGAGACATCCTATGCAGTTTTTTAGTTGCAGACCTGTGCTATTTATAGAATCGAGTATAGTGTGTGTACAGAAACACGCGCGCACTCTCACGCCCGCAAGCGCACTTGTATGTAAACCGACATAGACTAATAAATAAAATAATAAACATGTTTTTGCCGTATGCATTTTCCATAACATTAGGCCTACATGGAACTTGCACCAATTCCAGTAACAACGCATTTACGAAGGAATCAGTGTCGTCACTTTATCGGGCTTATCGACGTCAAATTAAGTGCATTCCTCGGTCATACTTGAGCTTTCTCATTGTCCTCACTTCTGGGGGCCTGGTAAGATGAAGAGTGACATATAAATCGCCATTTTCAAGAAAGTTAGGGCCTACACACAATGTAATATTTAGAAAAAAAAAAGTAATAAAGCATCTTCTTATGTAGATATGTAGCCATGAAACCACAGAATATTCTGATTTCTTTTTAAATTAGCGTAACTTATGTCTGTAACTATTTCTTATCCATGAACTAGGTCTACTGAAATGTATGAATGTCTGTTCCAATAACCTAGAAACATCTTCAAATAAATACTTTAAAGAACGTTACAAAAACAGAAAACAACCAAAAAATAAGGTTTTCTTCAATCTCTCGTTATATATAGTGTTCACATAAAAAATAAAATAAATAAATAAATTAATTAAAAAAAAAAGCTCACCTTGATCTTTCATGTATACGCTTATGAATCCCAACCCCCTTCTATGCAATATAACTTAGTATGACTACATTATAGTTAGTTGTAGTGTGACAATTATTCTAAGACAACCAAAGTAATTCCGTCAAGTTCATTGCGTCAGTCAGAAATGACCACACATAGAGACCGAACATAAAATAGACTAAAGGCCAGATATTTCATACTTTGTTATTACTGAGTATTCATCTACGAGGGACAGAGCATACATCAAGGCGAGGGTACCATGAAATTTCGTATGTCATGGGAGAGTACGGCGTCCCTAGTGTATGGACACATCATTTGGTAGTATTGTAATATACGGTAATACGAATAGAGGCTATGGTAATTAAGTGGCGAGTCAGCCGCCAATGTGAACAGTATTCTTACGTCCAAATAATCACTATCCAAGGGAGAATGCCACAAACAGCTGATAGAAGCTTTGGGGAACAATGCCCATCCGTACCGCACTTTAAGGGGTCATGGAGCGGGTATATGATTCGAACTCCTGCAGTGCATTAGTGTGTACGATGAAGTCACGTATGGATGTTTATGGGTGTCGTTTTCTTCACTATCCTACAATAGTAGCATAATCTACACAATACGTACATTCCATACCCGTATATAGTACAAGAAAGATTTCGGTTATATTTAAATTGATAGCCACGGTATTAATGTCTTTTGTTTGTTTGTTTGTTTAAACTCATACAGAGAAACGACTTGAAAAAATTTGGCGTTAATACTTACATTGCATATGCCAGCATCGCCATATTACGTTGTTCAATCGTATTTTGTCTTTCCATCTGAGGCGGATTCCTTTGAACCGGTTCCATTTTGGAGATGTCAGCTTCTGTCTGCAATGCAAAAGAGAAACCTTTTCTTAAAATTGTGAATGATAACACACATAAAAAAATATAAGATATACTATTAGCTTCTGTTCGCATTACACCCCCCCCCCCCAAAAGGGAAAAACTCCCAAACTTTTTCATAAAATAGCGAATACATTCATAGGTGAATATCGATTACATCATCCTAGAAATTGAACGAATCATAGGTGTGTATCTATTTTTGTGGGCAAAGAAAGATTTTGAACATGTCAAAATAACATGCAAATTGAATGAGATTAAATGAATGAGATTAAATGAGATTAAATGCGCACAAATGTGCATAAGGTGAGTTATTCTGAACAAAACTTATGAAGTGATAAATGTCTTTCTATACACTTTTCAACATGGTATCGACCACATGGTTTGTTGCACAATTCACACACGCATTCCGGGTTCGGTAATAACATGCAAATTGAAACCAAGAAAACAGACGATTGAAGTTTGCATGCACTGGCAGCTAGAAGCGCATTGAGGTTCCACGTGTCCAAACGCCATAAAAAAAATGGTCATAGGCCTAGTTATACCATAATGAATAGAGTCTATTCATTATGGTTATACTTTTAGGGTAAGCCTATGCTTGATTTTGGCACTAAAATAAAAAAGTAGCATTTTTTAACAAAATGGCTAAAATAAACACTTATTGTCATCCCTTAACGAATAATTTAAACCAAGCAGGGCCTTCATACACCTAGGTCAGAGGAGGAGGAATGGTAGCCTAAAACCCCACAGGCCGGATCTGACTGGATTTGAATCCCGATACCTAGCGAAGGGGTCACAAACCTCACACACCTAAACAGCACCCCTTCAACCAGGAAGTTCCATACCAGAATTTGAAACCTGCTTCCTAGTATATGGGAATTTTCAGTTAGCATAAACTTAAGAGCACTAATATGGCATGCAGACAGGAAATGACAAGAATGTCAACAGCGTAAACATATTGAGTTAAAATTTCCAGTATAACCTGTCCACTGATAAATATAAGGACGACGTGAACGGGTTACAAGATTTCGCCTTAACGTTATGTGAATCAACACCCATCTTTATGTCGGCTGACAACGGATTTCACCCTAATTTATATGGTCAAGTGACTAGGGCATTCCATGTAAGTAAAAGACTACTATGCTCAAATGTGTTTATATATGGTTTTTCAACTGCACATGCCGTCATGTTTAAGTAGCAACCCAACGCACTTTATGTTTCTGCACACATAAGAGATGGTTTTAATCTCAGTGATCCTATTTTCCATCCCTTAATGAACCCTTCTTTTCTGGAATTTCTAAGAAATTTAACAATTATCGGGCCCCAGCAAACAATGTTGGTGGCTGAGAAGGACACTAATCTGAAACCAACTACATTCCACAGGGCCAAGCTACTGGTTTGCAGTATTAATTCAACCTCCAAATTTTGATATAAAAGGGTGTTTCTAAAATAGTTTCCTCGTTTTAGTGAGTCACAATTAACATTATTAAGATAGGAAATTCGCCGGGACCAATGAAAAACATTGCTATATGCGGGTTTATCGCTTTATCGATATTCGTTATACAGAGGTTTGGCTGTATTATTAAAGTACGTTTTTGAATGAAGTTTCTCAAAATAAAATATAACATTAGCAATTACAGCATGTGACTATTCTTTATGGGGAAACTTGAAAAATAAAGTGTATAGGTCAATTTCCCATAGGCCTACATTAGAAGAACTTGAAGACAATATCACACGAGAAATTAACTCTTATCTCTGAAGCTGAACTTATGCGCGTGAAAGAAAATTTCCTAAAAAGGTGCAAGTGTTGTGAGGATGCAAGAGGAGGGCATTTCCAGCATCTCTTGTTATGAGGCCCATGGTTATTTTCATTGTAATTCCAACTGTAACTATGAGAACCTGAACCATTACACCGATCGCGGCTTTATTTCACCCGATCGCTCGGGAGTTGGAGCTGTGGCCGCCGCGACGCAGAAACCCGCGTCATTGGCCAACTCTTATGTGGGACTCACTGTATATATGTGTGTGTGTATGTGTATTTTTATATATATTTATGGGTAGATCAGAAAAATGTATACACACTTTCAAACTGGCTATAAAAAACCATACGCTTTGAAATCACAATGGATATGGCTTCAACGTGAGTGTACGGCATCGTGCTCAGAAGTGTTTGTAGGCGGTTTGCAGTTTGAACACTTATTGTAATTGTTCACTCTGAGTCATTGTAATACTGATGATAATATATAAGCTACGGTTTTTCAAAGTGTGTATACATTTTTCTGATCTACCCTGTATATATAATGCTGTTTTGAGCTTATAACATACGAATTATATTTGGAGCTGGCCTCTGGAGATACTGTATTGGAAATGTGTTCGACGAGACATCTTTATTTTGTTTAGAAATGGTTTGTAGTGTCTATGAAATATAACTTGTCATAACTGACCAGTTTATACAGCTCATCTATCAAAACAACTCTAATGATTAGTTGAGCTGCTGGTTTGCTGTACTCATTTCAAACGCCCTTGTACTGCCGGAAAGGACGAAGCTCTGAATTAAAATGTTTACTACAAGACCCGCATCCAACTGCAGCATCGCTAATTTTCTCCATAATGCGTGTTAAGTACACTTGCTCCTATATTTCAAATGCACAATCATAAATAAAACCAGGCACGGTTCTTTTGAACACGTGATATGTAAGTAAGTGTTTTTATTACATTAATTACTTTAACATAACTAATTATTACAAACATTCGCACGGGTCAGCATGGACCGTATGTACTTATTCAAAACACAAGGAAAAAAGATAAATAAAAATCGAGTGCGTGGAAACTTCTTTGGCAACGCTGAGAGTGAAATAGAGGAATACATATAATTATATCGAACGGAAGAAGAAAATCATCTGAATAAAAAATAAAATAAGAAATTAACTTTTTCGACATTTCAAATCAAATATATATAAAACAATGACAAAGTTGTGATGAACTAATGCCCAAACTTTCACTGATCGTAGCCACTGTGTTTGTTTACAAGTTTCCGAGAATGTTAGTGACGTGTAAACGATGCTCACGCAACGAGTAGAGCCATATATAATGATGAAGGGCTCACCACGTCACTAGCTCGAAGCAGTAATAGCCCCCAACTCAATGCCTGATACCTTTCCCCCGCGCGCTTTCGTGGTCCCACTCTTTCGATAACAACTCTATGCTTGCTACTTACCCCCACTACTTTCGTGACGATTTTGTTCGTAACGCAAGAGCGTAACGCAACTTTGGGTTAGCTCTCGATTTACACCTAGCGCGCCTAAAGAAGTTTCACTTCAAAAGATAAAAAAATTAAATTAAAATAAACACAAACAAACAAAGCCTACCCCTTACCCTCCACCAGGCGTTCCGCAATTTGCCGCTTTTTCGATCCTAAGGTATCTCGCCATCAGTAAACGTTTACCAATTCTTTCCTCATCCTCTTTGTCCGCCAGTAACACCACACACATCTGTTGCTCCCTATTCAATGCTATAAAATATATTGGTAGATATTTCTCCCTCCATTTTTCCAAACCCTCACACTCTCACAGTCAGCCAACCAAGATTTCTCCCCCTTACAAATAGGACAATTTCTCATCCAGTTTTCATCGGTGATGTTAATCATCCGCCGCTCACCATGTCTAAGCCAAGCGAGCCCAAGTTTACTGAGTTTGGTTCCTTTTTGTAAGTATTGCTCCTTCCTCCACTCCAATTTTAACCGCAATTGTAATTCAAGTGAAACCATATTCATAATTGCGCGTTTATCTGTTGCCTATCAATATCCTTCAAACGGTTTAACCTTCCTCCATACATCTGCATTTCCCTGCCCATCCATCCAAAGGTATCCCATTCCTATTGTTTCTAATCCCTTTGTTAATTTGGAAGCCCATGTCGTATTCCCACCTATCCTTAACTGTCCTTGATAACATATTGCTCTAATTACGTGATATGTAAGCCAATGCTCTAATTACGTGATATGTAGGCCAACTGGGTAAATAAATCGGATGCATATCTGTTTAATCCCGCGATTACTTTCCAGATTTAATGTCTTCCTCGAATTTTCAGCCTTAGTTTAACAAAAAGTAGTAGGCCTACAGAATTTCAAACATTTCCCTTTCCATTTGATATATTTAAGCTTGTAGAGATATAACTCACTACGTACAATTCTTCGGGAGTTTCCACAAATGACTGAACTGTTATAATTATAAACCTACATTGACAAAGCGAAGAAATAAAGTAGAAGGAAAGGATTGGAAAGTAGAAGGAAAAAAGGAAGTAGAAGGAAAAAGAAAAAGAGGGAAACCCAAAGAGTGCTGGATGGATGGGGTGAAAAGGAGTACGGAGACAAGAGGGTCAGGCCTAAGTGAAGATGATGCTATGGACAGGGACTTATGGAGGCAGAAGATTGTTGTGGGATGAAGGAAAACCATTGTATTGTGGAATATTCCTTAATTTAAAAAAAAAGTGTAAGACAGTTTTGCTATTGTTAATATTTTATGATGAGCAGGTGTCCGCGGCTTCGCCTGCGATTATTTACTCAACTGCTAGACGTTTTGTTTAAATTACTTATTTAACAGAAAAATAATTAAAACATTATGTTTATTAACACTGATATCGTTTTACATAAATGTTCCATCCTATTTTGTCTCCTTTTACGTGCTTAGGGCCTATGATAAACATCCATATTTCCCAACTAATACAAAGCCTGTAGCTATGAATAACGTATCAGTGGATAGAATTTTTTACAGACTTCTGATAAGGCAAACTCGTTGGAACACACTCAGACTGAAACAACTGAAAATGCTGTTCCTGCAGTACGAACTCTTATTCTACATCAAAATGTGAAGTGAGAAAATGGTATTCTCTATGTCCAGAGCAGAGAAAGTTAAGTCACTGCATCACATTGTGCATTATTTTCGTGGATTTAATTCTTCAATATTTATTCACACCAACGAATTCTATCGATAGCTTCTCTAATTTGTTAAAGTCCCGCGTCATTCATTTCCAAAGCTACCTGTGACCACTGCCAACAATACACTGCTGTCATGAGAACTGTATATGGAATTTGATTTGGATTTGATAATTCTATGTAAAAAGGGATTAAATATTCTCAAAAACATTTGATTTTTGGCATTTAAAATAAACGTTTTGCAAGATCCTTTCTTAGTGAGCACTTACATTGTGAAACAAAGGTACTGTCAATATTCCAAGTCTCTACCTATTATAGTTTAGGCACTACGTTAATTCTCTGTCAGTCATTCAGTCAGTCAGGACAAAGCCTCTCATATATATATATATATATATATATATATATATATATATATATATATATATATATATATATATATATATATAAGAGATATAGATATACAATACAGTCATCAACGCAGCAATCCCCTCAGTGAAGTCCCAAAATGGCATGAATAATTAGAAACTCGTAAGCAAAACGCTCATGCCTCACCTATGAGTTTATAACGCAAATAAATACACTTTGTTTATCTAAATCCTTTGAGAGTTGTCTCCTATTATTGCAGGGACAAAGTTCGTGAATTAGGAAGTTCTAAAAATCAAAAGAACAAAGGAACTCGAGCGTTTCAGAGTTTATCGAAGGCAATCTTTCAATGTCATCCGATATACAGTATAATAACTACCGGATTTACATGAAATTTTTGGTGAATACTGTTGAGTAACATAGTTAACATCTGAACTTAAGATTCTGCGTTTATCATGATTGGTTTTCTCATAGAAACGTAAATTCATTAAAGTATTTTGTATTTTGAAAATGCATTTTTTATTTTTAGTTCAGGTTATTTACTATAACCTTGATTTCAAACCCAAAATTTCATACTAATCACTGTTATGTGTTCTCAGAAAAAATAACTTTTATTTATTGATTTGCATGATTTTAGAACAAAATCAAAATGACTGCAGTTAAGGTTTAATTGGAATTTATTCATTAAAGTATTTTGTATTTTGAAAATGCATTTATTTTTAGTTCAGGTTATTTACTATAACCTTGATTTCAAACTCAAAATTTCATACAAATCACTGTTATGTGTTCTCAGAAAAATAAACTTTTATTTATTGATTTGCATGATTTTAGAACAAAATCAAAATGACTGCAGTTAGGTTTAATAGGAATTTATCAAATATATTGGGAGATATACGAACATGCCTGACCAATTTTAACTCCCCTTAATATTACAGTATTTACAACAGCGCTCTAAACAGCTCACCCCACAAGTTAGGAAACAAGAGGTTGACTCGCATCGAAATGTTCCATTAAATAAAATCAGGTAAACTGATGTAAAAAAGTGCCAGTATGTTTTTTTTTAAATTAGTTATGATTGCAATTGTGATATGAAGAATACAAACAAACAAAAAAGCCAAAACAGCCAGTTTCGGGATTTGAACCATGGAAATCCAGAATGTGAGGCCAAGACGTTACCATCTCGGCCACCAGGGTCAGTTTAACGTCTAGTTGGATAAGCGCATGTAAAGCAATAGTGTTATTTGTCATAGCTAACTGTATTTTCCAAAGCCTTATAAGATCACAGTAAAACAATAGGCTATGTTGTCATGATAACTGATTTGCATTTCATAAATTCTTTCGAATACGTATATTACCATTAAATAGGCACTAAATTAAACATTACTCCGAAACAGGTCAACCGATTTTATTCAATATCAATAGACGTCTTCCCATGGACATTATAAATGAGTATACAAAGTTTCATAAAAATCCGGTAAAGCGTATTTGAGTTACCGCGTTTTTAAAATAGACACTAAATTGGGGTTTTCTCCTGAACCGGTCTTCCGATTTGGTTCAATAGCAGTAGACGTCTTCCCATGTACATTATAAATGGGTATACAAGTTATCACAACTTCTTATATATTAACATAAAAGGCACTAAATTGGGCATTAATCCGGTACTGGCCAGCCGATTTGGTCGAATATCAATAGACGTCTTCCCATGGACATTATAAATGCGTATACGAAGTTTCATAAAAATCTGATAAAGCGTATTTGATTTATTGCGCCTTTAAATAGACACTAAATTGGGTTTTACTCCGGTACCGGTAACAGATTAGGTTCAAATTCAATAGGGTACTTTTTATGGACGTCATAAATGCGTTTACCAAGTTTCATTGAAATACGATACAGCGTATTTGAGTTATGGCGCCTTTCTAATATAATCTATTAAAATAGGCACTACATTGGGCATTACTGCGGTACCGGTGAACCGATTTGGTTCAATATCAATAGGGTTTTTCCCATGGACATTATAAATGTGTTTTCCAAATTCATGAAAATCCGAAAAAGCGTATTTGAGTTATGGCGCGTACAGACACACGGACGGACAGACAGACAGACAGACAGCCATTTTTTCGTCCCCCACACAATCTCATAAGTACCATACTGGCACTTAATAAATCTTCAAGTTGCTAGCATAAAAGTTAGTTATCAAAAGTTTACATACACCGTTCACGTCTTTTTATAACTTGTGAGCGTCTTCAATACAAAATCCAATTACAATGTAAGGCTTACATTGAACTTATCACCTGTGAGTGTTACTGGAGCCAATATCCACACACTGAAGCCATTGTGCCACAGTTTCCACCTCTTCCTTAACGAGCAACTTCTTCAGAGTCACATCTTCCTGTTCACCTGCTCCGCGACTTCGAGACTTGCTTCGCGTCTTCTTGCTCATTCGCTTTCGCAACGATATGCTCTAATGAATCTTATCTCTACCTCACTACTTGACTGTTTTTCTGGAGGCACGGTGGGTCAAAGTACAGTCTACTTTAATGAAGTTCATCTTGACCATGAGGTGCTAACATAAACTATAAATGCGAAAATCCATGACATAACTTGTCTGTCAGTGAGGTAGACCATCAAGGGCATTCAATCATAGGAGGAAGGTTCCATCTGACGCTGTGAATTGAACTCCGGCTTAGCTCAGTTAGTAGAGCATTGGCGCGAATAGCCAAAGGTCCTGGGTCCATGTCCCAGTGTCGTTGGAATTTTTCTCCTATAATATTCTGATGTAATGTCCAACAGGGACAATAATCTGTGGTTCATGAATATTTACATATATCCATAGCGAAAATCCACCTTATACCCCAGTTAATACAGTAATCTTGTGTCCAATCACCATATCCTAATCTTAGATTGAACACAAAAAGGAAATGGAAGGTGAAGAACCGATTTAAAGTTGCGTTATCTACTGCAAAACTCCCTCATACTCATTAATTGTTTCCGCTAAACAAGAAACGAAATATTAACAATGACTTATTCTCATCAATAAAATGTAGCCTTTATCAAGTATAGCCTACTTAGATTCATCCACTATAATTTGTTTTACAATAACTTTAAGGTGTATACTTTTATGCAAGAAAAAAATATGTACACACTATTTATATTGTATTAATTTTTACAAACTCAATTTATCTCGCTACAGACCATATAGGCTTAATTTTTAATGTCAATCTCTTAAAATTAACTCATTATCTGGTAATCGTACTCCTTTCTAGACCTAGAGTTCTTTGGTTGAGCATAAGACTACGGGATATAAGGTTCACATTTATAGCTTACAATCTATTTGCATTTTAATTTAAAATACCGAATTGCAAAAGTAGTGATCGACGAGGTCAGGAAAGACAGTGCAGGATTTCGGCTTCTCAAGAAATCGGATAACGAAAAATCCACTGAAAATTGTGAAAAATAAGCGACCGAACAAACAGGTAAAATGTTAAATTTTGTGCGTTACAGATTTCGTGATTCTACAGTCAAAAAAATGTTAGGCTTAAAAGCTAAAGGCACTGTTTGGCCGAGGGAATGTTCTGTGTACACATGGCTTGTTTTGAGTTTACAATACTCTTATTTGCTTACTTTGTGTCTTGAACTTAATAAAAAGAGTCATTCAATTTATTTACGTAAAAGTTATAAAGAATGTACTTCATTAATTTAATTGAATGCATTATTGCAGAAAGGTACCAAGTCATTTGAAAAAAGTTTTAAGAAACTAAAAAAAAAAAAAAAAAAAAAAAAAAAACTGTCCAGCTCAATAACTAAGGAATCTAATATAATATTTGAACTGGTGATTCCGCATAGACTGTATTCAATTGTGAAATTAATTGAAGGTTGTCTTGCTCGGTTGTCATAGCAAACTGGGTAAGAATAGCATCGCTGAAATATATTAAACACTAACATGTGCCCGCGGCTTCGCCCGCGATAATTATTTAAAAAATTAAAAATTAAGAGCATAATAATCATTATATTTATTAACACCTAAATCACGTGGACTACATACCACGATTAGATAGCATCGCCTGGTAAAAGCGACCTCAGATTCGAGTTCCTTGGTCCAGAATACCCCTGTATAGTGAGTTTCGTTCAAAATCGAACAATGTTTGACCATATTTAGGCCTATATTGATTATCCTACTTCCGTCTGTGTTGAAAATTTCATATGTCTGCGGGCCTTGATATTCTAAACAAATGAATCGTCCAGGATGGACTTACAAAATCAAGCGATGGCCCGCGATAATTATTTCAAAAATTAAAAATCAAGAGCATAATAGTTAAATCATTATATTTATTAACACCTAAATCATGTGGACAACATACCACGATTAGATAGCGTCGCCTGGTAAAAGCTACCTCAGATTCGAGTTCCTTGGCCCAGAAAACCCCTGTATAGTGAGTTTCGTCCAAATAAAACAATGTTTGACCAAGGTATGACAAAAATAACCAAAGCCAACTGTAATTGATTTGACATTGAAATGTATAACTAAAAACTGATGCTTCGAAAACGCAAAAAATGCACGTTTTTCACTCAAACTCACGAACGAAAGCGAAAATTAAAATTCCGGCTTCGAGGTGCATTTTCCGATCCTTCAGTCCACCTATGTTTAAAACTTCAGATCTCTGCGTTGAGTAGATTTCACTGGGCATCGCGGACAGACAAGACAGACAGAAGGAAGACAGACACTTCCTTTTATTAACATACATAGATGTTTAAAAAAGTCGAGAAGATGCCTCTGTTTATTTTATTTTTCATCAATTGGCATTTAACCTAGAAGCCCCATATTGTGTGACGGGCTCTCCAAGCTAGTATACAATAACACAATAACTTAAATACCTTTCTGCAGTGCAGGTTTTGTTCCGTATCGGATTTGTCACATGATGTCAATAAAAAAAGGCACCTTTCTGTTCAGAATGTGTCTCTGTGCATGGATGCCGATAACGGCTACATCTCAGTTTTAAAAAAAATCACTTAAGGTGCCATTCTGCAATGACAAATCAATTTAATTTATACCTTTCCATGGTTCGGTAGTGAGCGCTGCAAGCCCTGGTTCGATTCGGGGTACATCCTTGGATTTCGGTCTGTGACAATTGAGATGTTAATGAAGAGGTAGTCGATCAGGCAAAGAAAACCACCAACAACGGCCATGCAAGACGGCATGCCAACAACATGACCCCAATTCTGTCATGTGTGAATAATTTGAAAAATGGATGCAATAATCGAACGATAGCCTCACCGCCATGGTGAAATGACTTCTACATATAATGAATAATTTAGCTACAAATTCAAACTCACGAACGAAAGCGAAAATTAAAATTCCGGCTTCGAGGAATTTTCTACATATAATGAATAATTTACGTATGTTAATAACTTAATAGGGGATATGTGGTAGGCCTACATTCCGAAGAAAGAAAATTACGACTTTTTGGTCCTAGTCCCTTGCTTTCTAACTATGGTTCTCGAAAGAAAAATTCTCCGTTGTGATTGCTTTACAACATACGTACAAGAGGTGGTCCCTTAAATGTAAACCTATATGTTTTTTGAAACAGCGATAAACACCTTTCAACAGCAGATAATATTTTCGTGAAATGAAATAAAGAACTGTGTATAGATCAGCTCTTGAAGGACATTAGCATGCAAAGACACATAGGCACGTGCGGTAAGATGCAGACTGCTGAGGCTGAATACTTAATTCCGTACAATGACACTTAGGCCTATTTAAAGCTGTACAAATAGTACTTAATACTTCCTTACACATATTCATCTTATTTATTGTCTTATTGTCTTCACAGTGAAACAGCGGTAATTCAGGAACAAGATACGCTAACAATGAGCACCATAGGCGACATCTATTTCTTTCCTTCTATGAACCTATAGGACTACTGATAAAGAAAGTTTTCGTACACCAAAATTGAACCAAGTATTACAAAAAGAAATGAAAAGAAAAGGGCAATATTATAGTGTTACTCTGGTATTCGAGCTTGGGCTAAAACTGCATAGTCTACAAGTTTAATTAGATTTCGGGAAAATTCAATCTGTAGGCCTAAACGTCTATCACACATTTTTAAGCTGATGTCCTATGAACGAAATGTTTGTTCAAAAGTTGTATCAAACTGCCGTGTGTATACAATTATTATTTCTCACTGTGATACGACAGCACGTTTTGGCCTAACATAGGCCTAATATGTCAACTGTTCCCCTGCTTCACTCCTCACCACTCCTCGCCACTGGTAATCTTCTCGGTTCTCAACTCTTCCTTTAAAAAAACAACAATAGAGTAGCCAATGCGACTTCTGGTGTCGATGAAGAAGTATTCGAAATATAATAACTATTAAGTCACTGTATATGTGAGCGCATGCAGGCTATTTGTGTGAATGGATGTATACGATGTCACGAAATTTAGCACAGATGATTGTTTCTTTTCCTTAAAAAAACGTTTAAAGACATCGTTGTACGAAATGAGAAATCTGCCACAAAATTGAGCGCAAACTCATTAATTAGGTACAATTGGAATAGGCCCTAAAAGCATATTGGGGTTCAATATTTAGTGTTTAGGATAAGTTGGTTTTGTATAGTTAACACGTAACGTAGTTAGGCCTATAACAAAAGTCACAGTCAGAGGCAGTAGATGAAGGAAGATTCAGTCTGAAAGGAAGGGGGGGGGGAAGTGAAATACTTGTTAAGTTAGCACTCCAAGATGAAAGATTGGAATTTTCTTTTGGAAAATCTCACTTTTAAGAAAGGAAAAAATAAATCAAAGGCACCGGCATATTACAAAATGTTACAGAGCATAGCCCATATTCAGATTACATAAATGACCTTTCAAGCCAGGTCGTGACGGGACCGAAATTTTATTTTCGAAAATGTACCAAACAAATCGAGGTGAAAGTTTATATTATGTTAAGTCTATAGGGAAGTATACTACGGATTAAGTGTAAATTTACTGTAGAAAAGTGTTGAGGTAGGAAATATACAGGAAAGTATGTATCAAAGAGTATAAAAAGATATAACTAACTCTTCGAACATATTTCGTTACAAGAATTCATAAATTTTCAGTACAGAATGCAAAGAAGTTTTTAAGAACTTTATCCAGTTTATGCGCAATACATAAATAAAGGTGGATCTATTAAAATATTTATAGCTCGAATATAATCGACCTCGAGAAGGTTACAATTCCTTCAAAGCTTAACATGAAGTTCATGTTTTAAATGTCGCCATAATCCTTGAAATGTGTAGAAGTTAATACGCAAATTCGTAGCTCATCAAAGAAACTTGTTCTGCATGTGAAAGTCTGAGACTTTTTTTAAATCAAGGGCAATTACGCGAACTGGGGTTTTTTTGTTTTGTTTTCGCGGAAGTCAGTGCAGCAACGAGAAAGGATGCCAAAGCTAGGGGCAAGGCAGTTCAAAGCCCGCAATAATGTCTTAACAGACAACGTAGCTTTGATGCACTCATACTACGTCAATAAAGAATCATTTCAACTACAGTCTTCAAACTAATATTACCAATTCCTTCTCATCATCTTCATATAGGTTCAATGTTTGTTTATATATGAAATATATCAGTTGTCTGCCATTTATTTTCATAAGCATTTCTTAGTAATGTACGTGTTCTTATAATTTTAATTTGCACAGATATGTGTAAGAAGTATGTACAAATTTGTTGCAATCCTTACTGAAAATTCATTAACAATATTACCATTAAAATGATCAATCAGTTTTAATGCACAGGAATAATAATAATAATAATAATAACAACAACAACAACAATAATGGCTCCTGTCAATCGTTATGACGGAATATTATTTCTAAGTCGTCGCTTTATAATCAGGATAAGCAGCCGGTGAAGCTATGCTAAATCCGCCTGGTAATTAGGCAGCTGTTCGTACGGTCGTGTAAGCTGGCGGTGGCCATTTTCTTTTCCGTGACGTAGTAGTTCACCACCTTTTGCAAAACCCTGCGGTACTGATACATGACTGCTCATTAATACTATTACTGTTTTGCTCTTAATAACCATCAAGTGTGGATGTGAATTCCAGTTATTCCAATTGTTGTATCTTTTATGTCATACAGATTTTGATAACTCCTCGGATAGCCCATATTAACTAAGAAAAATTGTCACATAGGCCTAAGTTATACGCAATTTATCGTCATAAAGAATCCTTAGTTTTTCATCCTGAATAAATAATACAAATAAAAAGGGGACAAATTAAAATTCGGGACTTTGATCCCTCCTCTTCCTCCCCCGAGTGTTTGTTATATACATATTATGTCGATGGCTTAGTGCACACATAGCACAGTTCTATAGTTTTAGTAAATCGAATTTAACACCTAATTATCACGAACATGCAGCCAGGAAAAGTACTTGCCACAATTTTGCCTGCAGAAAATATACTAAACTTCTGTCTTTTCACTAGTCTCATTTGCATAGATTAGAGATATGCCTCAGGAGCTTCAAAATTTGCTTTTAACACATTTAAGCACAAAATTGAACTTAAAACATGTGTGCACTAAGATATATGACCGCCTTGTGGTTAATGTCGCTGCCTACAGATCCGTCGGCCCGGGTTCGATCCCTGGTACCTCCTCGGATTTTTCTGAGGTAGGGAGGTCTGGTAGGGGTGCACTCAGCCTCGTGTTACAAATTGAGGAGCTACTTGATAGAGAAGTAGCGGCTCCGGTCATGGAAACCACCATTAAAGGCCGTGGGTGTCGGCATGCTGACCACATGCCCCTTAATCCTGCCATTGGCCACATGCCCCCTATTCCTGTCATCTGCCTATGGTAGATGACCCAGCGGTCGGGTGGTAGGCCTTGTCCCTTCAGGAATGTAGCGCCATTGCGTTTAGTTTTTAGTTTTAGCTGGTTTTATGTTTACGTTCTTATTAATGCAAGGTGTAAGCAGAAAATCGCAAATGAATTTAATAAGTTACACTTTTCAAAGACAGGACATGTGATTGACTCCCAAATCAAGAGGCCAGTGAAAAAAAATATAATTAATATTTTTCAGAAATTTAAACTTGTGTTGCTCTTGGAACAGACGGCATTAAGAATAAAACTCTGCAAAAATTGCCGATATCATAGCTAAACCGCTTACTCATATATTCAATTGATGTATTTCACATGGTAGGAAGTTTCAGATCTAAAGAATGTATAAACAATTTATAAGATGATAAAAATCAAATACATAATTATAGGCTCATTTCCCTTCTGCCAAGCATTTCAAGAATGTTAGAAAAACGTGTAAAGAGTATGCTAATTATTCTATATTAATAAAAATGAATTTCCAAAATGTACTCGTATGTTGCCGCATCACTTGAGAACTGCTCGACCGATTTGGCTGATTCTTTTTTTTTTTTCGTAATTATCAGGACAATGTTTGTATGAAAGAAAATATTTGGAAAATCCATGGGAAAAGTCGGAAATGTGAAATGAGGCAAAGTTAGAGAGTTCTGCTGTCAATTGATTACATAAAAAAAAAGATTTAAAAAATGAAGTGTGACACATTCACAGTTTGAGAGTTCCGCTATCATATGTTTTCATAACGAAACAGAAAAAAGAAGAAATGTAAGTCTTGCAACCAAGCCAAATCTAAAGTGTGTATGTATGTATGTGGGTATGTATGTTCCCTTTACAAATCTACATTTCTTGACCAATTTGCACGAAATTTTGCACACATACCCAGTTAAGCCCGGGAAGTTTAGGTATATTTTTTTTTATTTTCGAAAGGCATTTGACGTTCTAAACGATAGTATATTTCGGAAATTATATGTTCTAGGCATTTGTGGAAATGTTTTAAATTTATTTCGGTCATACTAAAATAATAGAACACATGCTACAAAAAGTAATAATGGCCTCACTGATGTTCGGAAAATAGATCAGTTTACCTCAGGGTACAGTATTGGGCCCAATATTATTTTTAATATACACACATGAGCTAATTAAAATTAATTTGACTATTAGTCCAGTCAATGAAAAGATGTAGAGGGAAATGGAAGGAACACAATTTTTGACTTTGGGACTTTGTTTGGACTAGTTAGGAGGTAAACATACTAAAAGTCCCACTCCTAGGAGTGGGAGGCACGAGATGTCCGGTTTGAGTATGTGACAACTCCACAGCCATGTCTACAATGAGGACAACCGCATCATTTCGTGCTTGAAGGGTTCTGACTCCATGTGCCTGTAGTGTGACTTTCAGCAGACTTTTGTTGTAGACATTTGACAGGAAGTCTCCCTGCTTCACAGTTATGACAATCTCCTGATTGAAATGTATGTCGGCTGACTTGCAGAGACGGTACCGCCTTTGCTGCTCATCGACCTTTGTACTTGAGGATGAGCTCATGTACCCATCAAACACTACAGTGCAACTCCTTCCACGATAGTGACTGTTCACAAAATTGACATATCCATTACAAACGGCAGGTATCTTGGAACCTCTTTGCCAAATAACATTGTGCAGGAGAAGTCCTCCGTCCATAACAATGTCAAAGTGTGCCACACGTACATATTTGATAGTTGGATTGAGCTCTTTCTAGAGAACTGACTTCGTCAATTTCCTCATCCCACCCTCATTGAAGAAGGCCAAAGGGAAAGGGGCTAATTCATATTGCAAATAAGTTTTCAAATCTTCGTTGGTTTTCTTACTTATGGATTTGCGCTGGAATAGCAAAAAAAAGGCCCACAGACACCCTTTCGTCGTTGATCTTGATTGACGAGCTAACAGTCAAAAAGGAGAATGCTCGATCTTTCAGAGACATTTTTATACTTATTTTCAAACTCTAGGAAAAAAAAAAGTTGTTATTCTTGAAATCCAGAAAATTAATTTCCGATCACATACAAGTTTAAAATAAACTATGTGAGAAATCGAAAAAATGAATGGAATCAGTCTTCATTGAACATTTGATCAGGTTTAATTTTGTATAGAGTGGTATTATCGTTAGGACCCATAGTTTCCGAGAAAGAAGCGAAAAACCGAAAGAAGTGACCTTCTATGGGCCCCCCTGTCGCCCGCTCACCTCCTAGGAGTGGGGACTTTTAGTATGTTTAAGTTCTAACTAGTCCAAACAAAGTCCCAAAGTCAAAAACAGTGTTCCTTTTATTTCCCTCTATTCATTCAATCATAACTGGACTACACATAAGCATGTAATTATGTCACTTGAAAATATATTACAAAATACATATATACATATTGATTCATTTAGGTACAACTTATATATAGTACATACTATATATAGCCTACATATAATTACGTATATATTGGCTTTTATATAGAGCAGTGAAATAATGGAAAATACGAAAGTTAAGTTTTTCTGCAAAATCCCGGAATCTACACATAAAGTTAAAATTGCTCTAACTTTTGTACGGTTGAAGATAAAAAGAAAACTATCATAAATTCTTAAAGGCAATTTAATGCTCTACAACTTCCTTCCTTATGACTTTTTCGTAGAACAAAGGGCTGAAGAGTTAGCTGACGAAATAAGGAAAAAAACGCGAGGCAATTTTTTTTTTCAAAATTAGCTAAATTTGAGCGCGGATATCTCGAAAACTAGGTGAGAGCGAAAAAATTTATATAATCAATCTTGTGGAGGATTTTGTCAGCTTTAATTTTGTATAGGAAAATCTTATCGCTAGGACCCATAGTTTCCGAAATATAAGCGAAAAACCGAAAAATGGGATCTTCTAAGGGCCCCCCTGCCCCCCGCTCACCTCCTAGGAGTGGGGACTTTTAGTATGTTTACCTCCTAACTAGTCCAAACAAAGTCGCAAAGTCAAAAATTGTGTTCCTTCCATTTCTTTCTACGTCCCTTTTTGAGCATTCATTGACTGGACTATATATTCAATGGCTCTATATATACTCCTACGCTAATGACACAGTTGTAATTTTCAGTGGTTCTTCGTGGAGTGAAACTTATGAAAATGCCAACAAAGGTATCAAACTCGTTAAATCATGGCTGGACTTAAATTTACTTTCCTTAAATGCCAAGAAAACTATTATAATTCCTTTGTCTTTAAGAATTGCTGTTTGAAACAATTAAAATTACTTCCTAATTTAAGCTTAAAAATACATAATTCAGGTAGCTCCACTTGTCCCTCCTTAAGTGAATCAAATCAAGTGAAATATTTAGTCATAACTGATCAACATTTAAGAAGGGACATCATGTATTTATGCAATAGCTTACGTACAAACATTTATAAATTTGTTATTCCCCGTTCATGTTTAACAGTTCATGTTTTACGTACGGTTTATTTAGCCTAATTCACTCTATTATTCAGTAAGGCATAACTGAGAGGGGAAAGTTGCAATGAATTTTCTTAAAAACGTACAACAAAAAGCACGTCCTATGGACTATTTTCATAAAATTCGTGACAAATTCAGGTCAGAAGGTCGTGAATATAACCTGCGATGTAATCATTTTAATTTTTAACTAATCCTCAAGTTTACAACTGCTAGAGTTCTACAAGTTACGGCCCAAGGCTTTTTAGCAACCATCCTGAATTAACTGGGTTAAATAATAAACAATTTAAGACTAAAGTTAGAACATTTATATAATCACTTCTATTATTTCCTTTCTTTTGATATTATTATCATATTATTATCTGTATTAAATTTTACAATATAGAACTAATGATAGTACTTTCATATGTGATCGTAGGCTTCCGCGGCCGGAGTTGACAATAAAATCTTCTTGGCTTCCGGCTATCTGCCGCGTCATGTTGACGTTTCGACCATATTGCCGTGCATGGTCTTTCAGTTTCCTCTCACAATTTACCTTAAAAGTGTATATGTTATTGTAAGTATTATCAACTCGTACATTTTCACTACTCTAATTAAAACTATGTTCTGTATTTATTCCAAATAACTGTCTCATCCTTTTCTGTGTTGTCATTCCACATACTGTATTATTGCGAATATTTTAATGTAATTCAGTTTATTGTACTGAATCACCCCCAAGCACAAGTTTTTCTTTTTCGGGTGGCGTTAGAAAGTACATTTGTAAAGATTTTATATTGTAATTTGTAGTAATAAATTATAATAATTATTATTATTTTATTAACTATCTAAAATTATTCAATGACTAATCACTATGATATGACAATCACTGAGCCAAATATTATAATTATGTGATTGATTTCCTATTATTCAACATAAACCTCATGCCAGTAAGTCTCGATAAATCTTTTGACGACAAACCTACGAATTAATTTTACAATATTGTAAGAGCCAATTTTATAGTCTTAATAGGCTTGAAAATCACGTCGTGGAGTACTAGGCCTATCTACGATAATTAGTTCGAACTCGTAAGAATATCAAGTGGAATACGCTTCACGCTGAACTCTATCTCAAAAGTGGATTCTGTTGACTGTTACAAGGCCAAGATTGATAAATTTAGAACACTCACAATGATGCAATATACCTCGGACACTGAACGAACTCCTTGTCACTCCATAATAAAATACCCGGTAATAAAAACAATAATTCTAATAATAAAAACACTAGTTTATCATTTGCATTAATTTTGAGATGGGAATTGATTTTCATGTAATCTCTTGCCTGTTGTAAATACCAGTAAGTTTGCATTCCGGTAATTTCTACATCCTAATTAACAGTAAGAATTTCTATATTCCGAACGATGAATAGATAATCTGGATAGAAGACAAAATTTGATAAATTTCATTGCTGTTAATGGTTGAGTTAAAATTCAATGCATAATTCTAGAGTGATAGGGAAAAAGCGAATAAGTCAAAAAACCAAAGTTTCAGGACAGAAGAAAAACCATTTATTTCCACAGCTTTGTAACAATATTTAATTCAGCCCACCCGGATATTTAGTACAAGATACTTTTTTTTAAATATGTGGTGGACTGAACTAAATATTGTAAGAATGCTG
Source organism: Ectobius pallidus (assembly GCA_964059195.1). NCBI lineage: Eukaryota > Metazoa > Arthropoda > Insecta > Blattodea > Ectobiidae > Ectobius > Ectobius pallidus. Next base: position 82,336,553 of record CAXKWD010000008.1, read on the forward strand.
TGAAAATAAATTGTTTTTTGGTCTCTCCTAGAGTTTGGTATTTTGACTTATTCGCTTTTTCCTTATCACTAGAATTGATTAATCCACCAATAGACGAAAAGTAAGACTTTTTTCGAAGAGGTTCCTAATATCAGATAGGAAGTGCTGCACCCTGGATATCTTTATGTGGAATCACTACCCTATTGGGACACATGTTGAGCTACAAGCGGTCATTTGAAAACCTAATGCGTGAGAAGTGTATTATTGTTTTCAGACGCTGTGAGTTTTTGCAGAGGAAAATTTACCAGCGTGCATGGAAGGTATGTGTGTTAATTAATTTACTTACTTTATTAAAGTTATATAATACTGTAGTATACTTGTCTATTTCATTATCCTTCTGTGAACAGTGGGAGAGATAAATTAATATATTTAATGGAAAGGAGAAGTCAGACTGAAAATTCAATGCCATAGCCGATATTTGAACCAGAATATTCGGCTCTCCGAGCTGCTGCTCTAGCCACCTGAGCTACCATGGCAACGTGCCGGTACAACATTAAATTCTTCAACTGACTCACATCCCAGTATACCACCAGGCGTTCTCAATACGAGATATCAACCCAGTGGCGACTTACAACCTGTAAGTACTTTAAGACTCGGGCTTCATAGTAAACCACTAGTAGGTCACAGTGGAATACTAATTCTTTCACACTGGCCGTGTGTAGGCAAAGATGGAAAGGTGAAGTTAGACTGAAAAATTCAATGCCATAGACAGGTTTTGAACCTAATATATCTAATGTCGCTGCTATACCTAATATCGGATACTAGCAATAACCAAATTCGGATATCCGATATTAGGCATCTTGCGTTTTCGAAAGTGAATTCAGTTAACACTGGTAATTCCATTATTTGCAAATGGCTCATGTACAAAAATCTAGAATAAATGGTTCCCTAATTTAATGAAGAAAGATGTGGAATTCAGGGAAAGCTGGTAAAAAAAATGACTAAGAAATTTTTCGGCGACATCCAATCTATCTTTTCGGAAGATGCAGGAAGAGCTTTTCATAAACTCTGACGAAACTTCAAACAGTGATGGTGATGATGAGAACGACACTGAAAGCTTTTTCTGTGGCGGCCTGTAATGTGCCTATGTGCCAATCAGTGACTGGAAACTTTATACGCGCTGGGTGCCTCAATAATTAAGATGATATACACCACATACATGACTAATGTAGCCTAATATGGGATAGCATCCGATACTGGGATATATTAGTATTCTATATTAGGAAACCATTTTTCATTTTAGTGATTTGATGACTTTTAAAGATAATGTAATTTAAAGGTTTCTTGTCACTTTTCAAATTCATAATTGATATTTACTGCTAGATAAGAATACTAATAGTAATAATAATGCAAGAAAAGTTTTAGGTAAAAAAAAAATATTTGTTGTGTTCAGTATACTTATGTTCAGTTATGTTGAAACTTTATATTTTGATGTATCCTCTATATAATGATCTTCTTCCACGTTTCAAGCTGGCCATGATTTCAATTTTCTATTCCTAGTTGGCTTTGCTTTTGTTTTATTGTCACTTTCTGCTTTCTTTTGTTTCTCATCAAATGTCTTCAGTGTGTTCCTAATTTATGATCTTCTACTGGACTCATTTATGTACTTTATTATTTTTACTTTATAATCATTAGTCAATAACTAAATATTAAAATCATATTTAATTTCTCATTTCTTATTTTCAAGAAGGTATTTTCTTTTATGGTCATTTCTTCATATCAAGTTTCTATTATGATTAATTATTTGTTGTTCTCGGCCAATAGAAATCCTTCTTGCCTCATTGTTACATTCATTCCTTCTTGTAATGTATTCTTTTCCTTCATCAGTCCGTTCCATTTGGAACAAAGTTCGTTTTATCTTGTGGAATTGTTCTTCATTCTGACTTATCATCAAGAATTATTCTTAATTCTGCTAATCATCGAATCAACAAGGTATGGATACCTTTCTACGTTATTTTCAGCTTGACTAAATAAGCTGGTTAATCATCACTCTGTAATCCTTCATGGAAAGGATTTCTTCTTTCTCAAGCTATTCAAGATGGATTATATTATTTACATGTTCTCATGGATCTTCAATCTGAAAGTGAGTTTTTTAATCATTGACATTATTTGCAAGAACTGCAATAATTAAAATATTAACATTGTGCTTTATAGTGAAGTGCCGATTTTAATGGACAATCGGCTAATCTTGATAAAGGACATTAATTTAAACGCTGAATATTCTAATTTCCAGTGTGTTAATTAAACACATAGTGCTTTTATCCGGGTATTAACTCGGATTGGTCCTCCGGTTTAAAATACAATTCATATTCCGTATCGCCGCCGTGTGATATGTGCGCTACTGATAATCGCCATCAACCATCTTACTTCAAGAAAGAAGACTACAACTGTAACTTCTTGTTATTGATTTACTTGTGTCGGAAGGCTTATTAGTCAGAATCATAAGTCTTCCTTTGTTCGATTGCCCTTTGATAGACACTTGAACTTTCAATCAGCTTAATTCAAGGTGCAATTGCATCTTTAATCCTCAGATAAAAATTCTAATTATTGTCATAAATCAAGGGCCGAACAATTTCAAAATATTCACTGGTGTATCATTATATATCTCATTTTTGTAACGAGTAGTTAGTTTACATTAAAAGATTTGTCATTCCATTCGAATATGTACTGGCTTTATCTCTATGGATTAGTCATACAGTTCACTGTAGCCCGTACAACTTATTTTATAAAAGCATCCGATATTAGGGTACTTTCCTCTATGTCAATAACTAAGTTTTATAGGCTTTTTGATTATATAGTTCTTCCTGAAAATGAAATGCTCTTTATATCAAATTCACTCATCAAAATTTATTGCATTACATATCATACCATTCATACCTATAGGCCTATTATTTATCATTCATCATTTACATTAAAAACAGTTAACATATACAAATATGTTGTAGATTACATAATACAGGAACAGACTTATTATTTAAGGTCGTACATTAACATAGGAGCTTAAAATATTTGTCTATTATGATATCTGCCAAAAAAAAAGTATCCTGTTACTGGCGTCTTAATCTTTAAAATATAAAATGTATCCAATTTGTTAGAATGATCTCTTGTTCTGAGACAACAATGAGTGTTTACTGACACACATAATTAACCTTTAAATGAGCCAAACTCAATCTCTCATACAATATATAAATCCAGGCCGGAGTGCGAAAAAATCAGCACAATGAATTCGTCCGTAGTTTATTTCTTCTGCTTTATTTTGTAATTTCATGCGAAATTCAAATTTTTCTTTCAGTTTCTTTTCTTCAATAATTATATTACAAATCTGAGACATTTCTACTGTATCCCATAGGCTATATTACAATTTTAAGGATTAAAGATAACTCTAAGCTATATAGGTGCAACTTATGGGGCAGAGGGTCACAAGTTTCCCCGATTTTTCCTCGGTATTTTCCTTGAATTACTTCACGAATTTAGATTTTGTTTACCGAGCGCTAATTGGTTGCCATGGTTACCAAACAAGAAAGTAACTTCCATTAATTCATTATATTCTGTACCTTTTACTTTCTCGCATATAGCCTACGTAGTATAGAGAAAGTATTATGATCGTGATCAAAAATCGGAATCGAGATAATACGATGCCTAGAAACTGAAAGAAGTATCTTGGAAGGACGTCTGTCTATCTGTGTACAGGTAGGGGAAAAAAAGCGGACCGACTCTGGTAGGGGGGAAAAAAGCGGACCGACTTTTGTAGCTGATTTCAGAGCCTTGTTCACACCAGTGTCCATTTTCTAATGGGTTTCGAAACGGACTAAGTCAACAGTCGACACTACAGTATTTTTCAAATCAGAAGCCATTTCCTTCACCGCCAATCACGTGTACGAGCTAAAGAACTGCCGCTAGCAGAAAGAGTCTTCCCTCCGTCTCGCCGTCTCTGATTGGACCGCGTAACGAAGCAGGAGAAGTACAAACGGCTTGTCATCTGCAAAACACTGTAGAAAAAATTTCAATACATTCCCTGCTATCCTGTGAATGCCGCTAGGCATGCGCAGTGGCTCATATCGGCAACATATAATTTAGTCGGTCCGCTTTTTTCCCCCTACCTGTACATCTGTAGCGGTTAAACGGTTCACTATATTTACTTCATATTTTTAATTAGGCCTAAGGGCTTTCTTGAAATTTTATCGAAGCGCCAAGAAATTTGCTTTATTATAAATCCGGGCTCCATTAAATTTAATTATACAAACATTCTAGCTAAATACATTACATTTTCACATCAAGGAATATTTAAAATCAAACAAATAACAAACAGGTGGAAACAGATTCACATTCAAATAGTCCATACATCATTTCAAACACGTAATATTAAGTTCAGCAGCCAATAGGTTAGGTTATCTCGGTATTCGGGAAGAGGTTTTTCCAATTATAACTGCAAGATAACGTTGTGAGCTCGCTATTCCGTGAACTCTACTGCTGACCCGCAGATAGCGCGCAACACAAGCGCCACAACAATCGGCAAAACCACGTGCAGTACAGCGTTCAATAGTCTCACGTGTGGCAAAAATCTCTCTTCATAGAAGTTGGGCTTTTAAAAAACGAACAGGCTAACAAACGAAAATTACTGATGGCCATGCAAGACAAAGCCTTGTTCTTCTGAAGCTTCGAACTAGAAATTAATTGGTTAATATGGTCTTTCTGGGTATTTTTCATCTAACATGATTCCTGAATCGCAAACAGCGCATCTTATAACAATCCTAAGAGTTTTGATTAAATCCATTTGGACTTCTAAGCCAAGACGAAAAGTCGGGATCTGGGCATCTTCGGCAGGGTCAATTCCAGTACTAAACTCGTTACGGATCAAATCTACATTAATGCTACTGATATTACTGATTCCAGTGAAATTAAAAAGACAAATGGCGTACGAAATATTTATTTTTGATTGTTGTAAGGGTGCCTTCACACCCTCGTTTATTGAAATCAGACAGGCCCAATACTCCAGCAATCACTGCAAGCCGAGGGAAAGGTAATTGGAAGTTACTTAAAATCGTTGATAGGCCCCTACTGGAAAAAAAACCGTGATCTATAATAAAATGAAATGAAATTCAAGCAATAAAGGACAAAAAAGTAGAAAAGGGAGGATTGTGGACACGCTGAAGAAAAAAGGGATAAAGGTCCAAAAAAGGGGAAAAGGGTGCTTGAAAATTGCCTCTATTGTCAATTATAGACAACATTTTATAGGCTACTGTGGTTTTTTCACAGCAGCCCTAATTTAACCTGCGGAAAAAGTTGCGCACCTAAATATCCTAAACCTGGTAATTAGCCTATACAAGTGTATCATCCGTCAGTATCGGCGCTAGGAATTTCGTTTCGGGTGGGCAGAAAGAATATTATGTTCAGTGGGGCGCTGATATTATCTGCAGGAGGCCTACACAACACATTCTGTCCTACTACATGTTGTTTAGATATATGGATTCAATATGAATATCTAATTTATGTTAGGCTACATTCAGGGGCGTCGCCAAGAATTTCATTAAGGTGGTAAACTCAACACAATATTAAACACAAAGATTCTTACTTATTAGGCTAAACTATACAGTAGTCTATAACATTAAGATTACATTTACTATTGTGAACAATATTATTGATATTATGGCAGTAAATTAAACAACTGTATTGTGAGTTCAATTCTCAGTTAGGTTAATCCAAATTCAAGTGATAAATTATGAGGCAGTTATCAGTATTTTATTATTAGCAACTGAAAATCAATTTTTAAAAACTAAATAGGCCTACATTAATATTCACATAGTTTCATGATCTCTAGTTTTCAACGCCAGCCGAATTCGATGAGGCTGCCAAGTTTTTAAATTACTAGAATATAGTTCTTCTGAGCAACAGCCTTGGTGAAAATTATTATAAATACAATGATACAATTATAATTGCATACTTGCTAAACTCAGTATAAAATATTTTTTCTTTTTATTCTCCCTGTAACAACTGCAGGTTGACAGAGACAAAGAGAAGGCCTACCAAAAAGTTAGCGAGGTCATAAAGCATTCAAGAGGGGGGCATTTTCCCCCTTGACTCCATCCCGACGCCCATGGTTCTTGCAAATTGCAAATACTGAAATCTGTATAGGCCTATCGTTAGTGTATTTTGTAAAGTACAAGCATAAGCTCAATAAATAACAAGCATTTTCGAAAGTGTATTTTGACGTTACACGACAACAGCAATGAAAACAGGAAAGAAAGAAAGAAAGAAAGAAAGAAACAAACAAACAAACAAACAAACAAACAAACACACAATGCAATAAGTTACAACTTTACACAAATAAGTTTATCTTTCTAGCATTGGCGAATATTTATAGAGTACGCAAGCCTTACCCTAATATATGATTATGTATTTAATTATATCTCATTCCGTTAGTATTTAATTTCTGGTTCTTAATTAATTAAAGGAGGATCGTCTGTTTTGAAGTATAGCTCTGCACTGACTACCTGAAACCCAAGGCAAACTATAGTGTGAAAATCTGCCGGGCTGTTCCGTTTACATGGAAAACTAAAAAGGCTGTTATGAGGGAGAAGCCTTGTAAAGGAAGGTTAATAAAAGCTTATTTGACATTTTCCTTTTAACTTCTCAGATCTACAATTATCGTCAGACGCTGAACTAGCCTATTATGTTTGATAGCAACGGGAATGGTAGGTTTAATAGTACCTGTTATGGTGAAGAACTAGTAGGTATAGACCTACACGAATAGAATAATGAAGAATAACAGAGATGACAATGAAGAATAACAGAGATGACAATGATGATAACAATAACAATAACAATAACAACAATAATAATAACAATAACAACAATAATAATAATAATAATAATAATAATAATAATAATAATAAAAATCCCTTTAGGCAGGCCTACAGGCGGAGGTAGATTTCGAAGTGCTTTTGGTTTAATTTATTGTCGCTGCATAGCACTCTTCTTCTTTAACCTTGGCATGGTAAACCTGCAGTAATAAGAACTGAATTCGGTAAAGAGGAAGAGCCTACAATCATTTGTTTTGACAACAAGAATAGGATATAATATTCTGGGAGGCCGTGCGCAAGATCAGCAATGAATAAAATTAGCAAAGCCGCTAAACAAGACAAAATTATGATATAATAATTCTTTTAAGTGTTATTATTTTCAAACATTAAAATCTCGCGTCATATGAGAGCTATCGAGAAACTATTTATTGATTTGTAGAGTACTCATCAAGAGCTTTTCAACGATACCCCACAAGACGTGGTTTCAAAAGTTTCGAATTTTCATCCCCCACCTCCACCCCCACCCTTACTCGAACCCCCGAATCGTTGATGTCACTGTGAACTCCATAGGGAGTACTCTAATTTATTCAAACAAAGTTTCCCTCTATACTTCATAGGGGCCGAGATATACATTTTTAAAAATTTCAACCCCCTCCCCCGACCACCCCCTTGGGCCAATTTTGCTCATTAACGAACTTGTCCGAACTATTGGGCCTAGAAATAACATATTAAAATTTGGTTCAAATATCTTCAAAATTACGGCCGCTATCGTGTAAAGATATATATATATAAATATCACAAATAATTTTTTTGAACGGGCGGTGGTTTCGTACTTAGGGGATCATGAAACGTAAAGATATGAAAGAATTTTTCGAAAATCATGACATGGTATCCATTGCAATAGGTAGATTTTTCTTCGAAATCTACCTAATAATAATAATAATAATAATAATAATAATAATAATAATAATAATAATAATAAAGATGTCAGTTGATAGAAACATTTAGCAATGTTTATAATGAATTCTACATTGCTTCCCTTGCTTATTTATTTATTTGATTAATTATAAGTAGCCCTACGGCTAATATATAAATAAAATACATCAATAAGTAGCAGCCTAATGCAAAATACAAGTAAATTATGCTTAGCAATTATACTCATTATCATTCATCCCAAAAAAAAAGCCATATTTTTAAGCCAAACTCCCACTCCACTTCTAAACTGACCCACATTTCTTGACAATTTTATTTTCTGTGGCAGTGCATTAAACATGATTATCCCTTTGTTAAATACAGTTTTTTGTGCTTTAATACTATTCTTTACATGAAACTTATCTACTTGTCTAGTTATATCTCATGCATCGCCAATTATTTTTTTAACTTCTCTTAGAGGACAGAAATAATGAACGGGCTTACAAAAACAGTAATAGGCCTACATTGTTTGCGACCTGGTAAATAGTAGATTTAAATACTAAATAATATAATATGAATCAATTATAGGCCGGGGGCAGGGTGGGAGAGAAGATTTTACCCTAGCACACTCCTTATGTATCGTAACATTGATCCTACTCTTTTCACCTGTGCTATTACTATGCAAGTAAAGTGTATTACTGCTATTATTTTATTACTATGCAAAGAAACTGTTATGCTGTCAATTATTCGCATGGAAGAAAACCGTATTCCTGGGATTTTATTACCACGCAAGAAAACCGTATTACAGCCATCTTATCAGCACGCAAGAAAAATGTACTGCCATCATTTTATTACCATATAAGTAAACTGTATTATTGTTACTTATTAACATGCAAGCAAGTTGTCATATTGTCATTTATTACTATACAAGAAACCTGTTATTTTCGTTTTGTTACCATCCACGAAGAACTGTAATACTGTAATTTTATTATATGCAAGAAAACAGTATTACTTCTATTTTCTATTACCTAAGACAACTGCGTTGTTACTTCATTATCATGCAAAGCTTTATTACTGCTTTACTAATAAGTTAACAATCGATTTTATTTATTATCATGCAAGCAAACCGTATACCTGTAATGCCGTTTAAAGCCATTCAAAGAACTGTTTTACTACTCTACTTATAATTTATTTATTTCCGTGCAAGTCAAGTAAAGTACTGTGTACGTCTTTTTGATTCCGAAAATTACTGAGTCGTTCATTTATTTAAAAGTACAAGAAGAAATCATAACTTTCGCTTAAATGGCTACATAGGCTAAACCCTATCAATGTCCGTGAGCTTAGTAACGTATACGTCAGCGTGAAAATGGATTACATAATTATAGTAAAAATAAAATAACCTTGAAACACACTAGCCTTTATCAAGAAAAAAAGTACACAATTATGAGCAAGTATGATAATTAATAACATTAATTGCACTAGTATAGAAAATTAGAAACATTCGGTGGCAAGAACTTCAATTGTGTAGGTACGAACTTTCAACCTAAGAGACTTTAATATAATTTTGAAGAAATTATAAAATATTATTAATGCTGTGATTTTAAAGCATTTGTGGTGTAAGACTGACGACAATGGCAGGTAAACAAAATTAACAACGAACAAGGGGTTCTGATTCAAGATGAAGGCCGAGTCACAGACACGAAAACAAGTAATGGAGACAGTTTTTTTTGCAAGGCAACAAAATTACATCAGTAGGCTACTAATAATGTTATGGTCAGCCTGTTGCAAATCTCAGGGGCTGACTTATATGAATCGAGAAACAATAGGATGACGATAAGAAGAGAAAATCTAGTACCCTTATTAAACCTGCTAGTGTTCTTGCTATGGTGCAGCTTTATCCGAAAAGAAAAAAAAAATAAAGAAAAGAAAAACTCATGGATTGCCCGGCGATATACCCCGGTTTCCGCGATGAGAAGCTGCCCTCTAAGACTAACACAGGCTAACAACAATAATAACAACAGTAATAATACATATTAGTAGGTACGGTGCTATCGGCTCTAACCAATTGCAGGTACAAAGCACTTCAGCAGCCGCAATAGAAATAGTAGCAAATTAATCACAGATTTTACAACACACAACAATAATATCATAGTTCATCTTGCTCTCAATGACAATGACACACTTCGATAAATAGACAGTTAAGATCACTAAAAAAAGAGAACATAAATTTCTTTGCATTTATTAATTTATTGATATCAACGACACAAGATACATAATTCTGTCAATAAAGTTTTAGGCTCCAAACGAAACAACACTCAGAAAATGGGACCTGAAGATCACAAGTCACAACTGTGCGGGTGGAATACTTAGGATCACTACTGGTTGGCATATAGCAAGCATTCAGCATCTATATGAAATATGCGAGATATAGATAAGTCGTATGACATCACGAGGGCGTACCCACAGTGTCATGGAAAACTACAGTCCATCAATGTATTCCCAGCACCCTTTATACTACGAATATTTACGAAAGCATTGCTCTTAGGTGAATGTTTTGCTACACAAAAACTCCCGAATTGTACCATTTCGTTTGAAATCTCGATAAACAAGACCCCAAAAAACCTGAAATTATTACATTACCGTTTTTTTACGAGATTAATATAGAAAAAAAGAGTGCGTGGAACGCCACGCGACAGAAGTATATAAAACTTTATTTTATTTTTTTATTTTTAAAATTTTTTATTGATTGTTTTCAATTTTGCATTATTGGTCTTTTTAATATTGGGTTTTTGGACTTTTTAAATTTTGTATTTTGGACTTTTTAATTTTGGATCTTTGAATTTTTAATTTTGGATTTTTTAAATTTTCTATCTTTGAATTGTTTATTTTTTTATTTTTTAAATTTTTTATTTTTGGATTTTTAAATTTTTAATTTTATTATTTATTAAATTTTGGATTTTTGGATGTTTTGATTTTTAATTTTGTTTTTTTAAATTTTGGAAACTTGTATTTTTTAATTTTGAATTTGCGCGGCAATGAACCTCCGGGTTCCATAAAATAGATAATATACCTTTAGATTGCTTAGGAATTGTCTATTGCCATTGAGGAAGTAAGGTCTGAAAAATTTCCTTTGATTAATCCTAATCATTGAGTTGATTGTTTTCTGTGCAGTCCGCACCGAAACAAGTAAGTAATTTCGTTCGGTTTTGAGTGTGACTGATTTCGTGACGGTTTTAGTGTGACTGATTTTTCCGATTTACCCTCTACCGCCACTAAAGAAGTTTTACTTCAAAAATCCCATGCACTTTGTTTGAGCTACAAACAACCCTCTTCCCAAATAGGTTTAATCGAGTCTTGAATTTATGGACGGTACAAGAGTAAAACAAGTAGCCTAAATTTAGTATTGTATAATCCAAGTTTCATCATTTATCTACCTTCATGAGATCCTGCATGAGATCAGTATTTACAAAGACTATTCCACTCCTATGCCGCGTGTTTGATATAGACCAATAACGTTCAGCGATTCCTCGGCTATAGACCAATCACGATCGTTTATCTTATAAAATGCTTGCTATTAATATGAGGAAGGGATTTTACCTAATAAACTCGTCAGCTCGTTACTGGACACGTAAGCATCAATGTGCCGTGATTAATACGTCACATGCTGCCATTAAGCAGCACGAAAACAGATTATTTTATACAACATAACTTGTTTGGAAATTGAAATAGGACATCGATTAAAAACACAATTTCCATTCGGTGCAGGCCAGTTAGTGTGCTTTTATTCTGTTCTGCTGTTAGCTTACCTGAATTAAGTTAACTGTGTCTTATATGCACCATTGGTAGCACTGGTCACAGCATGATAACTCGAATCGATTCATGGATGGTTGATTCATAGTATGCCGTGATCTCGCAGCTGTTAGTTCTGTTTTTATATAACAAAGCACGAAAGTAATTATTATTTGTATGATTGTAACATTTTGATTCATGGAATAGTCTTAATAAATCCAACTCGGGTTGACGAGTTTCATCAGATAAATTCGCTCCTGCTGTCCAGTAGCGAATCTATCGATAAACTCGTCAACTCTCATGGGATTACCTATGATAATTAGGTGTTATGAAGTTATGGTGTAGGCCTATAGAGGATTATTGATAAGGCTTACATTGAAATACCTTCTCAATCACCAAACGCATGAATTAAGTTTTCGAATGAATTTTGAAAAGTACAACCATGCAATCGTTCCAACAAGTTTTTACTATATGAACTTGAAATTGTCCTAGTAGAGAAAATCGGATTAGCACATTTCTATACGTGTTGTTTCCACTTTTAATGGGCTATTTCGAAAGCGCACATACACATCACTAGCACACTTATACGATCTCTTGTATAATATATCCTTTGATAAAACTACGGTTCTAGAACTTTCGGTTATTTGAGGAGCCACAATCTCGGTATCTTCAAATAAATCTCATGAGACACACAAAATGTTTTAAAGCACGAACGTTTATTTGTGACAGTTTATGGGAATAGAACCTTATCTTCCCAGCTTGCGTTTTGCAAGAAAACCTAATGCCCGATTTCTGAAACGTTGCCTATGTGTTCATTAGAGTTATAGATTCCCTAAGTACTGAAAGTGAGTTTTCCGAATGTTCAGCAGCTTAATGACTTAACAGATATCAACAGAGCATATCTCTTCTCTGGCGAGAAGATATTATGTAATCCATAACATAAATGCATACTGCGACTCTTTAATGTGTAACAAGATGGCGCTATCAGCTGTTATTGCTATCTGAAGCCGTATGGTAATTTTAGATTCGTGTGTGAGAAATTCCCGAACGTTATACGTTGGCACTCGTATCCGCATTCAGTCTCCAAGAGGTGAGAATGCAAAACATTTCAGAAATTACAAAGGATTTTTCATGTAGGCCTAAACGTTAAAGTCATTCGTGAAGTAGTGTTCAATATACCAAATGTCCATGCACTTTTTCTTGCTGCAGAATTCCACGGAAATAGTTTTGGAGAACAGTGAATAGTGCTTAGGCTATTTTAGGTATTCAAGTGTAAAACACATTTTAGATCCAATAGCCTGTATAACGTTAATATTAAAGGAGAGGAAATTACAGGTGAGATTGCAAAACAAACTATAATCGGCCTAAGCAAAGAACACACCTTTGGAATACGGAAACGAAGATTTCTCTGTTAATAAAGACTACTGCTATCAAGAATCAAACTACCAAAAACACTAGCAGTTCTTCACTACTTTGCGAGAATAGACAACCTACCTATTGAGAATGTTATTCAATACAAGCTACTACCGTACTGTACAAATCGGAACCCTTGGATGTTTGAATGGCATTTGGCACCAAAGTAGGAAAAACTTTCTCTGTCCTTAATGAGGATACTTTGGACTTCTAAACATCTAAACAGCTGGGCTTCGGCCAAGTCCCGAGTATTTTAATCTTTTGCTATATGAGGTGAGTCTATTTGCGAAGGCAGTAGCAAATCCTCTTTCCCGGGAAAATTTACCGTAACATCTTATATTGGAGGGCACTGTTAAAATAAAACTGAGAAATGTATCTAATCAATTCCAGTAGAGTGAAACAGCGAGCAAATACTATTAGATATGCCGACATTCTACGGTGGAACGCAATTACTGGAATCTCGGGGAAAAGTAGATATACTTAGGCAAATAAGAGAACTATAGTAAGCCTACTATGGATTACGCTAAAGTTGGACTACCTCTGAATTGCAAACAATAAAATCATCCAGGAAATATTTGCGCATAATTAAGTACACATCTGATGTTTATATATCGTACTTAAAGAGTGTGATTTTACATTTGCTTATCTTGTATACTGCATAAAATAAAATGTTTTATTATAGAAGTTCAAGAATACGAATTCAAAGCAAAAGAAAATTTATAAAAATTGAACAATATAACGATTTCTCTTGTGAAGCAAATCACGAAGTGCGGATCCCTGGTGATCCGCAGAAATTTCTAAGAAAAAATAACAGTATAGCCATAATTGTTTCAAATTCATATCTTCTACAATCTATGGGGAGTAATCATAACCAACTGTTAATTCACTGTGACGTAAGATGGCTTTCCCGAGGAAGGGTACAGTTGAATTGAGGGATGAAGTCAAACTCATTTCTTACGATTTCAAGTTTGAAATGAAAGACAGAAGCTCTGAATTCACGCAAGGTTCTACAAGGTTGTAGTAGGTCTGTTACTATTTTCCAGATTCGGGATAATACCGGGGGATAATAAAGGAAGTGAAGCTGTGGATTCAGATATTAGACTGAATTCTTCAAGCAATTTCTTTTCATGCATATTTCATCCAGATGTCAGGAGAAATGTTTCAAAAGATTTCATCCAGATGTCAGGAGAAATGTTTCAAAAGATTTCATCCAGATAGATGTCAGGAGAAAAGTTTCAAAAGATTTCATCCAGAGGTCAGGAGAAATGTTTCAAAAGATTTCATCCAGATGTCAGGAGAAATGTTTCAAAAGATTTCATCCAGGTGTCAGAAGAAATGTTTCAAAAGAGATCCTCAACGTTATTAAATCACATCTGGAGCATCCCAGATGCAGGGAGTATTCCCAGTAAAAGATGCAATTGACTTATGGATAAGGAATCTATTTTGTGATGGGACTCTCAATCAATCTTCCTCTCACGCCACAAGAAGAAAATTCGTTGGCAGAACTTTCAACCGATATTGCAATGAAATTACAGTTTTCATAATTACAACAAACACAGTTTTGCCTGACTGAATATCCCGAACTCTCTTAAAAGTCTTTGAATGCTTAGTGATGTTCCCCACTATTTAATTGTGTGTAACCGCATTTTCCCACCTCACGTATTTGAAATCAAAGGTAAAATCTAAACTTGAAGTCGAGAGTAATTTAATGCTGAAATTACAAACTTTAAACCCAACATTCTTCACGTAATTGTTCATAAGCAGCTTCATTGCTCACATTATTTGCCTAACAGGTTAAACTGATTAGCCTACTGATTTTGTAATTTTATCTTCTCAATTTAGTCATTTTGTACAATGTGGAATGTGCATTAATTGAAGAGCCTTAATGTAGTGCTGAATGTCGTCAGTCAATGAATTCATATTATATAAAGAGCGGAGTGCCAAAATTATGTATTTTATTAAGACAAGTCATGGACTCATACCTCATTAACAAAATATTACTAGCAGCACTGGTTGGAGTGCAGCTTTTCCTATCGATTTTCGTTCGTGCATGTCACCAATTAATACTTTTTTTCTACTCGTACATTTTACTTAATCATTATTCATTTTTGGTGCGACGTTTACGATGATCTCTCACAGAGGACTGTTTATTACGAAAATCAATTAATAAGTTCACTCGTACATTTTACTTAGTCATTATTCATTTCTGGTATGACGTTTAAGATGATCTCTCAAAGCGGGCTGTTTATTACGAAAATCAATAAGTTCTTAGATATTTTGTTTCTATTGCTGAATTTGCTGACCCACATTTCAAAATAGCTTCTCGCGAATATTAAATATTAAATTCCAGTTTAAGGCTGCATGCACAATGTAAAACACCATTAAATGAAATGTTCATCGTCTAACCATAAAAGAACTTAACAGCCATTTTAATTTAGAATAGAATGAACAGCATTATGCCAGTGTTCTGTATTCAGCGCACAGGCTATTCCTTATGCAGAATTCAATTAACACTTCAGACAATTTTTTTCTAAACATCCTATGAACAATAATTTCACTTAGCTTATAATAACTTACATGCAAATTGATTTAATAAAAACTTCAAATTTCTAATATGTACGAAGAAAGGAAACATCTTAGAATTAATTATATTTAACATTAAAGTTCTTCAGAAAATTCAAACTGTAGCAATTTTTTAATATCTACCAGGTATTCACTGGTAAATATAACACCTATCTCATTAGAAAATAACACCAAAATAATTTAATAATCCATGCAATTTCATAGCAAAATTCATTTAATCCTACTTACCCGGAAAAGTCCGAGTATTAAACTAAACGAATCTGCTAGCTCAACTTACCTGAAAAAGACAAAAAGGAAAATTAGACAACTGGTTTATTCTTATAAAACATTTCACTATAATAGTATTTACCATGTCAATATCTCAGTTACAATCATAATGAGAATCTGTTATAACAAGCTCATTCTTTCTTCGGAATTTTCAGAGCTTTTAAATTCCCCAATACAATATCGCGTACATCGATTCTAGATACTAGAAAAAATTGAAATCGGGACAACACTAGAAAAAACACGGAAAGCCCTACACTAAACCCCTATAATGTTTGAAAATATTTAATTTCCTGTCAAATATTAAAAAAATATCTGCTCAAGCTTGCACCCGGTAACCAGTAAACTGCAAACATTTCAAGGGTGTACAAGAGATTGTTTTCTTCTGTATTACTGTAAAAACAAAGCCATAATTATGTTAATTTAAAAGATTGGACAAGTTTGCCTCTTCGTGAGAAATAGTATCCCTGGATGACGAACTTATAGTAAAGTCATGAAGATGTGCCCTCAATCCCAGAAGAGTGTTGAAACAAATTTTCAGTTAAAATGAAGAGAAAGGATGAACCTGATGATAATTGTGAAATTACTGCCATGGAAGAAGAAATAGATAATCCAATCCCAACACACAGTGAAGCCCTAAAATGTGTTGACCAGTTGATTCAAAATTGTAATGCAAATAATTCAAATGCTCTAAAAGGGCTATTTAATTAATATACAGACATTGAAATGAGGATGCTCAAATCTAAAAAGAACCTGAAACAAACACACATTATAGACTATCTTTCAAAGCAACTACAGCTGTACTGTAATCTCACACAAATTTTGATTAGGGCAGGTTTCTTACACCATCACTGATGATGATGATTGCTTAGTAATAAGGCTAACACATATTTATTTTAAATTTTAAATAAAAATTAGGATTAGTTTTCAATGAATTTTTATGTCTTATTGAGTTCTATCTCCATCACTGTATTAGTTATAGGCTATCTAATTAAATTTGTCATAGAACATTGAAAATATTTGTAACATGACCACCTCTGTATATTGACCAGATCTGATCGGAACCAACGGTGGTCAACTTAGACAGGTTTTACTGTATTTGTTATCAAGAGAAGTGCGATTGTGCACAGACGATTCGACATTTGTTTGCTTTTAACGATACACAAAATAGTTAAAACTTCCACTGTAAATGAAGATAAAACGGCATATTGTGAAAGCAATACTTCTAGCATGCACAAACTGGAAATATTGGTATTCCTAGCTAGATGTTCAATTTATCGAAATTATGCAAAGAATTAAACTTTATCAGTGGCATTCTCGCATAGTAAGTGAAAGACATGAAACAGAAGACTTCAAATTAGCTCAATGATAATATCTTTGCCTACCGTGCGAATGACCCGGGTTCGATTCTTGAGAATACCTATATAAAAAAAACCTCTTAAGTATCACGGAGTTCGTGGAGGAACTGGTGGTTAGTAGTTCATGGTTGTGAAGTAATTCATAGCCCGTGATCCGAAATAATTTACGACTAGCAATATATCAAACATTCATGGAACTTCTTTTTAACTCATGCATCACGCTAAAAAGCGGGCTTCCTCCCATCACTGAACTTGGATAATGATTATCGTGGTACTCTTCCTTGTGGTTGTTAATGATTGTTTTTCTGTTCCGGAGTTTACGGGTTCGATATTGGTCCAGTTTGACGTGATTTAGATGGACATTCTCAATTATCCAGAGTAAATGGGGCATAAAATCCGCGAAATCCGCGAATAATTCGCAAAATGCCCTAAAAAGGACATAAATCAACGCCAAAATGCTTTCAAAACACTTTGGAATAATTTTTGTACATAGCAGGAGCCCACACTCATACAAATAGGCCTATGACTAAATAAACAAAAAGCTGTTATACTATCAAGTTTGTTGGCTTACAGAAAAAAAATCAGTAAACTTTTATCTCAGTGTTAAAACACTTCTCTCCTCCAAAATCATATGTAAAAGAGAGAGAGAGAGATAAGGAAGACCGCGAATAATCGAAAGTTTAATATATGTGTGAATGTCTGTAGATTTACTTACCGGTACTTACTTAGCCTACTCACTCAATGGCAACAGACAATTCCTTAGTAAGCTAAAGGAATATTACCTATTTTATGGAACCCGAAGGTTCACTGCCGCGCTTACCTGAGCCCGCCATTTAACACTATTCTGTACTAACTCCATCCAACCATTCCTCGCAAATCCGACTTCCCTTAAATCTGTCCTAATATTGTCCTCCCACCTGCGTCTAAGTCGGCCGCGGTGGTCTAGAGGTAGCGTGCCCGCCCCTAGATCCGCAGGGCGCGGGATCAAACCCGGCCGCGGTCGATGGATTTTTTCAGGACGTAAAAATCCTGGGCACGGAGTCCTCCGGGAGGGACTTTAAGCTGGGGGTCCCGTGTCGTAGATTTACGGCACGTAAAAAGAAATCCAAGCCTAAATTAGAGCCTCTGGACAAAATTTCTCGGCCCTTTCACGTCTGAGAAATAGTTTCCACCTGTTCCTCTACCCTCTCTCGGAAAATAAGCATATCAAAAATTAGTTTTGGAAATGAAACCTCCGCTTGGAGGCCCCTTCGCCCCACCTGGGGATCGTAGGGTACCAGATACAGATACCTGCGTCTAAGGCCTTCCAAGTGGTATTTTCCCTTCGGGCCTCCCAGTCAATACTTGTGAGATATGTCTTTCCTCCTCCATGCGTGCAACATGTCCACCCCATTTCATCCTCCATGATTTAATTACCCTTATTATATCCGGTGACGAGTACAGGTTACGAAGCTAATCGTTATGCAGTTTTCTCCGGTCTCCGTTTTCATCTCTGTTAGGCCCAAATATTTTCCTAAGCAACCTGTTTTCGATCACTCTCAGATCATGTTCTTTTCGAAGAGTAAGCGACCATGTCTCACATCTATATAATACAACCGGCAGGATAATTGTCTTATAACATTTTTATTTTTAGAATTCTGGACAGAAGACGAGAAGATAAAGAGTTTCTGAATTGCATAAAAGCAGGCATTTCCTGATTTGAGTCTACACTTAACTTCAGCCTTAATATTATTTGTATCCGTAATTATTGCTCCCAGATATTTGAATTTATCCACTTGTTTGAACGATTTACCGGCTATTCTAATATTTTGTAGAGCATTATTTTAAAGGAAAAGTAAACTAAAAATTCAGTATCATTTTCTTCATACGGATTGAAAGATAATGTTTTTAAGAAATGATATTCACTGTTAGAATTGTTTTACACCTTCACATTTATTCACAAAACAAATCTATTTATTGTAACGCGATGGGCGCGTGACGTCACGCTTGACGAAGGCTTGGCTCAGTCTCGCCCGGTGAAAGACATTTCACAGCATTCTGTCTACTGTTACAGTTTTTTAGTGAGTATCTGTTCAAACAATGGTTTATTGTTGTGTTGTGGGGTATACAAACTCATCGTCGAAGAGTGATAACACACTTAAAATATCTTTCCATCGATTTCCCAACAGAGATAAGTCACCCGAACGTAAATAAGCAATGGCTGATAAAAATAAAAAGAGAAAAATTTGTTCCTACTAAATACAGTACGGTTTGTTCACAACATTTTGAAGAAAATGATACCGAGCTTTTGGTACAGTTACGAACACAGTTATCTGGAGAAACCCCGCAATCTGTTAAAAAAGAAGTGCTGTGCCATCACTTCTTTTGCGTGGGAAATCTGAAACACCGCCAATGAAGAAAAGAAAATCGTCGTACTCGAGGAAGAAGGAAATGAGAGAGTTGTTGCAAGATTTGAATAGTAATCCTTCAGTATCCGGGAATGGACAAATCATGAATGTGGAATCTAGTATTTATGACGAAAATTCAGTTTCTAACAGAGTAGGCGTTCAGTGTGAACTAGGAAATGAAACTTATGTCAATGTTTGCACAGATTCATTGAATGTTTCTTCTAGAAATTGTGATTTAGATAGCTCTTTTAGCATTTCAGAAATTTCTACTACCGCAAAAGATGTTTCTGAATCTGAAAGTGACTCTGTTCGTATCTTGAAAAATGTTTTGTTTTTGAACTGTATTAGCTCTAAGTATTAACTGATAACGCCTGGCAACTAGTGTACCTTTATTTATAATAACGCTATCGAATGAGCAATGTCGTGTTATACAGTCTACAACCCCCTTCTGTTCACAAATTACTTCACGGTCCCAACAACACACACTTTCGTGGCCGGTTTTCATATGTACACACAGCCCACATTTACACCATTCCGTATTTTCTTTTCTTCCTTGCAACTCTTTAAATAATTCCTTGTCATTTTCTTTTCGTGTGATATTAATTTGTGAATACCGAGATTTGTCCTTAGAAGGTAACATTGCAGGCATCTCTATCAACAACAAACACAACTTTGTGGTGTACTAGAAACACAGGCGCTAGCATTACAGTAGCTGTTGTCCTGCCAGCGAGTTAGTCAGGTGTGACGTCACAGGAGCGTTTTACTTCACCCGTACAAGGCGTAATATTGGGCACCTGAAGTTCACGAGATCACCATTCGTTTCGTAATTAAAAGCTCCATGCGATGAGATTAAAATTAGAAAATGGTATTTTTTTAGTTTATCCTTCCTTTAAGTTTCATGACCATGTGCTTAGTATTTTTTTCTTTCCATCAAACATTCCTGCAGGCATCGAAAAGACTCTCTACATATCTCTCAATTATGTTTATGTCATCGCCCAACAGACAAACATCAGGAAGTAAAAATACTGCTGATATGGAAGAAAATGCTGATATACCGAAGACGGGGTTCAAGAATAACAAACAATACACAACCGTCGTTAAATAAAAATAACAGACAAGTTTCATTTAGTGCCTTTGTAAAATAACCCGCCTTTAATTTATTCTGTGAAATTTGCCCATTGTGGGAACCTGTACAAGGCTAACGATTTTCCTTGGGATGGTCTATATTGCATATAGAAACCAGTTAATACCATATTTAGACCTACTATTACCTACACACAAACCTGAATCGTACAGCATGATTTGATTAGTAGAAAGCAGAGAAAATGATATTTTAAGATTTATAATCTAAAATACTAAGGAAGAGAGCATCCACAGTTCACAGTACAGAAACTGGCAAAACATAAATTGTTATTTATGCCGTATGAAATTTTTGCTACATCTCAAGACTAACATTGATAGCACTAGCCGATATCGCTCTCAGGTTTTTATTTTCTGCAAGACAGAGTTTAAAGGTCGAGCTACTACTAGTTATCTTGCTTATTTAATCGTGAGAAATGGCAATCGATTAATTGTAGACACAATATTCTGTATGTACGCGCGGACACAATCAAGAACTGTACTCTTCGATTTAAAAAACTGTACATATTTAAAATACTTCACACTTTAATATTTTCTCGGCACTGGTAAATAATAGTGTGATGCAGGTCACTTTCTGCCCAATTCGGCTGGAAAAACTTAGAGCATTTCCGGTAAGCAATCATAACCGGAACAATAGGTAATAACTAGACCTGGGATTTTAAGGCAAATGCCTATTTTGTTCCTTATGAAATAACATGAAAATTTTTAAATAAGTGGACGTTTCATGATAAATCACTTACATTTATAGTGTTTTATAGTGCCCTAAATTGCCTATTTGGACCTTTAGACCCTGTTTTACTATTTTAGTGCCTAAAAATGCCTATTTTGTACATTTAAAATCAAATTCAATTTCTGTAATTTTTACAATCTTATAATGGACATCCCTCAATGAAAAAGAAGAACAGCAGAGGTGGGGTTTTAACAGAAACTTTATTTTCCCAAACAATTGTCGCTAAAGGAATGCTGATTGACGGGAGAGGGGGAGGATTAAGGGGGAAGGACTAATGTGTCAAGTCACCAGTGAAAGAACATCTGTTTAAGTGAATATAGTTCGTGATGGCTAATTTTGCAGTTAATTCTGTTAAGAATTGGTATACCACGTTTCTTGCAGTAAAAAAAGACCATGTTACAGTTTAAGTGTATATTGTAATATTTTAAAGTCTATTTTCTGTCTATCTACACATTTTTAAAGCATATTTTAAGTGCCTATTTTCTCTTTTAAAAGCCTATTTACATGTTTTAAAAGCCTATTTTAGGTGCCTAAAACTAATTTTTTTTAGAGCCTAAAATCCCAGGTCTAGTAATAACATTACTGGCTGACTTTTCGCAACTAGCCAATGCATTGAATTTTATTTTAATTTCCAGGAAGCATTTCATGAAGTCAAAGCATTTTAATTACTACAATAAATGAAGAAGTATTACTAAACACTGATGATAGAGCACTAGAAACTTGAAAATCTCTCAGAAAACCTGTGTAGATTTCAAAATTGTAAACCGGATTGATTCAAGATTTCAGCTGTCGAGAGTAGCCTACTGCTGTTAATCAAGAGAAATAGGATCAAGGATTTCCTGATTGTGAGGAAGTGTGCGACAAAGTACAAGTTATAGGCGATAATACAGTAAACAATCTATAAGATGTTAGAGGGATAATTTGGTGAAAACACTAAAATATAATTGCTTTTAATCTAGTACTGAATTTGGAAGATGTTGATAGATACTAAAATATCAGACTTTGTATAAAAAAAATCTAAAATTAATTTTACAATTTTTTACCTTAATTACATGATCAATTTCAAGATAAATAAGCCATTTTTTAAATAAATTATCTGTAACACTTTCAATAATTTCACAGGTTAAATCCATTACATTTATACACACTGAGTTATTACAGGCTATTTTTAAAAAATAAGGTTAGGCGAATTAAACAAAAACAAAAATCAATTATCCTTACTTTTTTTTTACCAAGCAACTCTTCAGACACTATCAAGTGATATAATATGTTGAAAACTGCAAGACAATGGAGCATTTGAAAGGATAAACTTCCTCCATATAAAGATAGCCACATCCCACGAAGGGCTAAGTCTTGAGATTCTTAATATTGATTTTTATTTTGCAGGACGTCTGGAACCGAAGGCGAAATCCCAGAATCGTTCTTCTTTTAAGAAGTGTTATGGACAAATTTAAGATTATTTTATCCAGCCTTTCATGATGCAACTGTTTGGAGTGACGGTAGCACAACACGCCATGATCAGTTCCTTCAGATGAGTCTTGCACCATGGCCTTCAAATGGCCCTACAAATAAAAAGTGCAGAACTTTGAATAGAAAATTAGAAACTTGAGATTCCAGTGTTGCACAGCCCATTCGAAAAAATCTCATGTCCGATCCATATGGGCCAGGGCAGTAGCTAGGCGGTGGCGAGATGGGCCCCCTCCAAGGGCGCAGGTACAGAGAGGGCCGCGCAAAATTAACCATGAAAAATCCGCCTTTTTTAGACTGGTGCAATTTATCAAGCAATAAAAATTCCACGTTAAGGGAAGAAATCTTTCAGGTTATTAAAAAAGTACTGCACGTGAACTGTCTGTAGTATTATGCCGATTGTCTACAAACAAAAAGCAGCCACGCAACGTTCTTTAATTAACACGTTTTTTATTGACAGAGTATAACATAAATCATGAACAGTAAGAAATGATATAACAATAAAAATTAAAATGTACGTTATTATTCAGATGAAAGGGGTTCAACTATTCAAAAAAAAATACTTTGACCTATATTAATGTGTTAAACATTTTAGTAGGCCTCAGGCCTATTATGTAATTTACTTTTGATTATAGATTTTATTATTTAATTCTTTTTTAAGTAGTTCAATCGTCTGAAAATAAGGTTTTAGTACCTTGAAAGTCCAACAGTTAGTTCATTTTCAAATTGAGGTTTAGGTTTTCTTTAATAATAAGTGTTTTTATATTAAAATAATAATAAAAATTACATTTAAAAAAATTGTTCAGACCCCCAGTATTGGAGGGCGCAGATTTGTCAAACTCGCCAAGGGCGCAGAAGGACCTTGCTACGGCCCTGATATGGGCCCCCGTTTAATATGTATATGATATTGTACTTTGCAAGGGCGGCGTTCGTTGTTGTGCAAAATGAGCTGAATGCTGCTGTCTGAGAAGCCCGTTTCTGTGGGAAATTAGTTGGTTGACTTTTTAGGGCTGACACTGTATGCTGCCTGCTTGGCTAAAGCAGTATGTCTGATACGAACCATTACACTTTGATTTTCTTAACGAGTTTACTCACACAACTGTTCTGATTACTGTACTGAGTACTGTTTTTAACTACACTGAGACCTTCACCCTTTTTCTTAGCTTTACATTATAGGGACGTTTATGCGGTCCAAGCCTACCGAGCCTTACAATACTTCGATCTGTCGGGAGAGGGATTACCTTTGGATCACAAGCATGCTTTTCTGGCCGGACAAGGACATGGAGGGCCTCCCAGGATGGGCGATATTTCAATGCCGGGGTCACCTCCGATTCAACACGAACACACAGAACGAAACACCAGTCGCACACATTCTCGTGCCAAACAAGGGGATGCAGGCGATAATGATGGCCAGATGAAGGACCTAAAGCTTCCCGATATTCGTCTCACAGGTAAGGAAAACCACCACCCAGGAAACTTGTAATGAAAGGAGTCGAATCCGGCCCGCTGCGTGAGGAAAGCGAACGCATCCTTTGCCACGGCGGTGGACTCGTTCTGGGCAATCTCAGCAGGTCTATGGCCGCGAACAAGAAAAATCACCTCAACATGTTCTCATTGCTTAAATGACTGAAGCTTCGGAATATAAGGAATACGTAACAGAAGTTTAGCGATTTCTCTTACGGTTCTGGCCTTATGGGATACCTTGCAAATTTTTATAATTTTACCTTATTTTTCAATAGTTTATCACCACATTACAGCAAAAAATGGATGAGGAAAAAGTAACAGTGTAACAATAATAATATTAATAATAATAATAATAATAATAATAATAATAATAATAATAATGATAATAATAATTATTATTATTATGATTATGATTATAATCTAAATGTATGTTATTACTCACAGATCGTGTACTTATAAACCCCGTGGTCTTTTAAGGCGACAGGCCATAAGTCAGTACTGAAGTTCATAAAATTACTTTTAATAATTACCTGAACTCTTGACCGGTAGGGGCCACCCGAAAAATGACCCAGACTGCCGCAATGACAACACATGGTATGGATGGAGTCAGTCAACTTAGGTGTTTATCAACAAGCCAGTTATACGAGTGGTCTAAGTTTAGCATACAGCTAACCGTTTCTTGCGGAATATTCGCTATGCCAGCTAGGTCGCTCGAACGACACGCAAATTTCAATCACCAAACGGTTCACTGTCCTGTTAATGATGATCATCAGAACAACCCAAAAGCATAAGAAGCACAAGAAGCATAATGCCCCTTTAGACATGTGGTTGGTACCTTGATCTTCCAACTGGATTAAAAATCACGATTTCGACCCCAGTCTTTCCCGATTGAAGATTGCTCAGGCAAAATTAAATATAAAAAATAGAATACAATAAACCTCAAAATATGCATCTACACCTGTATTAAAAGTACGAAGAACAAGGCTTATACACAAAATAAACCGATATCATGGGTGGAGTGAATAAAAGTCAGTAAATGCTTTTACTGCAAAATTTTAAGTAACTACTAGCATTTTAGTGAATAAAATATTTCAGTAAATACTGTTGCTTATTAGTGATCAGTACATACTAGAACAAGTAGTACCTACTGCAAAATATGTGAACAATAACAAGTATTTACTTACCAATACCAGTAAATACTGTGAAATATGCAAGTGTGGTACAGACCTTGCTTAAGATTGCAATCCCTTATCTGAAATGCTTGTTTTTACAAGAATTATGAACCAAAAAGTGTACAGAGGGCAAATGGAGGCTCAAGAAGATGATTATCAAATTTATTTAGATTCAGAAAGGAAAATATGAAGTGGCATACTTCACATTTCATGGATGAAAATATTGTAACACATAGCAAACAGGCAGAAGTTATAAATTTTTCATTTTTGAGTGATCCAGACTCTCAGAGTCAGAATTCATTATACGATTCAAAATTTTTTTCTGTGTATTATTACCTAAACAATTTCACAATTTTCTTTTGTTGTTTTTATTTAAGCAGCATGGTCAATCTTATGTAGTATTGAGGTTATGTAGTATTGAGGTTGGCCTATATAATTTATTTTGTTTTATTTTAAACTAGCAGGTGTCTGTGACTTCGCCCATATTTATTAATATAATCGCTAGGTTTTTTAATAATAGGCCTACACTTAATAGGAAAAAAAATAAAACTTCATTTATTAAAACTTACACTGTTTTCAAATAAGTTGCATTAATTATCTAATTTTATTGTAATTGTATTGTCAGACATAGTAAATAAATAATTAACTACTAAATGAATCGTGTGGGCGTACAGATTGAGAGTGAAATGATTAAAATGAACCATAGAATTATGAACCTTCCACTTAAATGTAAATCATTCATAAACAATTAAAAGATTAATAATTTTAAAAACATCCAACTTTGGGGTGCATTCTACGAATCGAGTACACCGAAGGGACAGAAATGATATCAGATTCGAGTTCCAGGCTCAGTCCCCTCCCCTGCACAATGAGTTTTGTCCAAATCGAGCAATGTTTCCCATTCAGACCTACCGTCCACCCATGTTAAAAATTTCAGATCTCTTCATGCTGTAATGTTATAAACAAATAAATCAAGTAGAGCGGGCTAACAAAATCAAAGCAATTGACATCTCCATGCGTTATGTTGAAAACATTTATTTCCGCAATGCTCTTCTTCCCCAGTTGCTATGGCAAAAAAGGAAGAGTACTTATTAATTTTACAATTGAAAAATAGCCTATTACTAAAATCTGATGCTGCAATAGTGAAAAAAAGTATGTTTTCTGACAGTTTTTTTTTTTTTGGGAGGGGGGAGCTCATAATTCACGAACAAAATTAAAAAGTTGAAAATCCGGCTTTAAGGTGAATTCAGACATCCTTTAGTCCATCTATGTTAAAAATTTAAGATTTTTTATTTAATATTTTTAAATGCCCTAGATTTGGCTGGGTATCGCACTCAGACAAACAGACTGACAGAAAGACAAATACTTCCTCTTATTACGTAGATATAATGGCCTACTTTAAGTAATCACAGTCCACTACATGTAGTTTGCATAGCTTAGCAGGTAGTAACTACTAATGTTCATCCAGTATTAACTTATAAGTACTAGTATAAGGTTATTCACTCAAAATTAAGTAAAAGCTGGTACTTGTAAGTAACTACTGAAAGTAATTACTACTACTACTTGTACTTATTACTTGTAGTAACTACTCAATTTTTATTCACTCCACCCCATGTGTTTTCATTTGGCATCACGAAAGCTGGACACTCGTATACCCAGCAAATCTATTTATCCGAGCGATATGTGACAAAAACCACGTAGCTAGTTTATTTACCCTGACATTTAACGACTTTTTTCTGATGATATTTATCAATAGTGCTCACTTATCTATGGCCAAGAGCAACAAAGTTTGTTTGTAAGAGCTGAGAAAAAGCACAAGATACAATGAAAATATTCTCTCTCAATATTCTCCCGAATTCTAGAAACGTGCATATTACTTGTGTGAAAGCTACTTTATTTTACTTCAAAATATTAGTTTTGTTTTAAAATATATATTTAGGACTAATTTTGAAATGGGCCTACACAGTATGTAGCCTATGCATGGCCATTTAAAATTGTTGTTGTATTAGCCTAAATGTTTATTTCATGTAAGTACATTTTCGTTAACAGTAGGCCACATGTATTTCATAATCTTCTACGCCACTGACCATCGATGATTAATCTATCCTTGAATGGAATCAGGTCGCGAACTACCGCTGGTGATCCCATAAGGGAATAAATGAATAATGTATCTCATTTACTAGTGCAATTAAATAATAAATTAATGATGATGTGGAAGGATAGAGTAGAGTAAAATATTCAAGTGATAGGCCCTATAGTTTCTTGGATTTAGAAATGTTAAATCGACAGGTAGTTTTAAATTAAAATAACGGTAATGCAACGCTGGTCTATTCTATTGTTTTCTTCAAGTTTACAATAGAATAGTTCACAGTAAATTGAATATTTAAATTACACAGAAAATAAAATTTAATACGCCTCATGAAAGGCACGCCTACAGCAAAGGAAGATAAAAAGTTATTATTTGACAACATTTTATCACTTTACCAAACATTATGTGTGGACGACACTATCATTCACCCGCATGCATGAAAAAACAAGAAAGAAAGAAAAAAAAACTGAGGTAAAAACGAAAATAGGTTGTTTGATTAACTTCGCTGTGCTGAATTCGAAAAGCAATTTCGTTTTTCTCTATCACATCTGGTTATTTGACAATTATGAAAAATGTTATCATTAAAATATGACATTTTATGTAATAAAATAACTGTATGCAACTGCATTTTGAAACTCGTTGTACACGAATCCGTTGACCGCTTTTACGTATCACGTCACGTTTTCTTGCAATAGGCACATCAAAATGAGAGATATAAGTTATTGCATAGACTAGCCTAAAAGATAAAAAGTACTGAAAAATTAGAATAATTTGATAAGCATACGTGTAGGAATATGTGGGAAAACTAGCATATTAACAGAAAACATTTACAGCAAATTCCTCATCTCAACAATATGCATATTATTAATAAACTTCATCTTGTATTTGAGGGTGATTTAGAATGAGAAAATTGTAAGGAATTTTTAGCCTTAACCCTTGTTTTTATTATCATTGACTTAGGCCTCTTCAATATATCAAACAGGTGTTCTATATCTACACTATATCTACACTATTTATTTGATAAATATAATATTGCATACGTATAATCTAACTTATTAACGTTTAAATGGAATATAACATTCTTATAATTTAAATATTATGTACATTTGGTTTTTCTAACCTAACTATCTTAATTATTTCTTGACTATATAGTAATACGCTGATTGATATTTCATTCCAATTTTACTAATATAATATTTTAGTTTATCTAATACTACGTGGTCTCTCGCTTCATTAGTTGTTTAATCTTTTTATTGAGGGTTAAGGCTAAAAATTCCTTACAGTTTTCTCATATGCATATTCCTTTATTTCTGTCAAATCATCGGAAGCCGTATAAACACGCAGTGAAAAAAATCAAAGTTTATTTTGAGGAGAAAACATTAAAGATTAGAACATTTTTTTTTTAATTTCCCCATTGGTTATAGGCTGAAATCTATAAGTTTGCTAAATGTCAAGTTTCTACCTCATCTGGAAGTGAACAAACATTAATGTTAATAGGTAGAAGATTAGACTGTCGTAGATGTGAATGACGTCACGGCTATTCAGCAAGTTTTTTTTTATACTTATGAGGTAGCTAGAAACATCACATTTTGCACGCTTATGGCTGTTGTATGTGCCAATATTCCTGCCAAATTTTACGATTATATCTGTCAAATATTACACAATGTGAGGAAAATAAACAAAATTTACTTCAAATAAAAAAATTCCCTTTAGGCAAGCCTACAGGCTGAGGTAGATTTCAAAGTGCTAAATCTCGCCTTTTATGAGAGCTGTCGAGAAACCAGTTATTGATTTGTAGAGAACTCATCAAGAGCTTTTCAACGATACCCCATAAGACGTGGTTTCAAAAATTTCGAATTTCCATCCCCCCACCAACCACCCCCACTCGTACCCCCAAAACCCCCGAATCGTTGGTGTCACTGTAAACTATATAGGGAATACTCTAATTTATTCAAACAAAGTTTCCCTCTATACTTCATAGGGGCCGAGATATAAATTTTTCAAAATTTCAACCCCCTCCCCCGACCCTCCCCTTGGGCCAATTTTTCTCATTAACGAACTTGTCCGAACTATTGGGCCTAGAAATCTAATATATAAAGTCGAATGTGTGTTTGTGGATATGTGGGTTTGTATGTATGTATGTTCCTTATACAAATCCACATTTCTTTACCAATTTACACGAAATTTTGAACACATACCCAGTTAAGCCCGGGAAGTAACGCGGTCAACATTAAAATTGAAATAAATCAGTCCTTCGCTTGAAAATTATATAATTTCTGAGAATATTATACTGAAAAAAAATGAAGTGCTGTTCAGTTCACATGACAACAGTGAATTGTTTACTGTGATGACATAGGGCCTTGACAACTATATAATGTTGGACTTTAACGAATTATGATTCCATTGATGTAATATATTGGCGAAAATAATTACTGAAAATGAAATCCACGAAAATAAAGCACAGTGTGATGTAGTCACATAACTTTCTCTACCCTCGACATAAGAAATATTTTCTCACTTCACATTTTGATGTAGAATAAGAAGTCGTATTGCAGGGATAACTTAAGTGTGTGAGTATGCTATATCAGAAGTCTGTAAATAATCCTTTCCGCTGATACGTTATCCATAGGCTTTGTATTAGTTGAGATTTATCATAGGCCCTAAGCATGGGATGGAACATTTTGAGTCCTATGCTCGCAGTATATTATGTCCCGGTTTTAGGGGAGCAAAGTATGAAAGTGATACTGCATTTCTATTTTATTTCAGCCCCGAAACGGTTGTAACATGAGAATGAGAAATAACATTTTCCGTCAAGCCAATACAATCTTATGAAATTTATGTTTCTTCTTATTTCAACCCCACCCAGGCATGATGTGTAGAAGCAACGGAATGCAGCATTCGACATCCTCTATGAGCCATAAAAAGCTATATCTAGCGTTTTCTGATGGAATAGTTTGAGTGTGATAAATCTTTTTCTTCATTTCAAGTTCTACATACATATTATATAAGAACCTAGAGTTTCAAAATCGAAAGTCCTCCATAAGCTAATTTCAAATTAAAAAATACAAAGCCCGGGAGACGCCGGGCCTTTTCAGCTAGTAACATAATAAAATTTGATTAAAATATATTCAAAATTACGGCCGCTAGCGTGTAAAGATATAAATATATATATAAAAATCCCTTTAGGCAGGCCTACAGGCGGAGGTAGATTTCGAAGTGATTTTGGTTTAATTTATTGTCGCTGCATAGCACTCTTCTTCTTTAGCCTTGGCATGGTAAACCTGCAGTAATAAGAACTGAATTTGGTAAAGAGGAAGAGCCTACAATCATTTGTTTTGACAACAAGAATAGGATATAATATTCTGGGAGGCCGTGCGCAAGATCAGCAATGAATAAAATTAGCCAAGCCGCTAAACAAGACAAAATTATGATATTATAATAATTCTTTTAAGTGTTATTATTTTCAAACATTAAAATCTCGCGTCATATGAGAGCTATCAAGAAACTATTTGTTGATTTGTGGAGTACTCATCAAGAGCTTTTCAACGATACCCCACAAGACGTGGTTTCAAAAGTTTCTAATTTTCACCCCCCACCCCCACCCCCACCCTCACCCTCACTCGAACCCCCGAATCGTTGGTGTCACTGTGAACTCCATAGGGAGTACTCTAATTTATTCAAACAAAGTTTCCCTCTATACTTCATAGGGGCCGAGATAAAAATGTTTTAAAATTTCAACCCCCCCCCTCCCACCCCCTTGGGCCAATTTTGCTCATTAACGAACTTGTCCGAACTATTGGGCCTAGAAATAACATATTAAAATTTGGTTCAAATATCTTCAAAATTACGGCCGCTAGCGTGTAAAGATATATATAAATATCACAATTTTTTTTTGAACAGGCGGTGGTTTCGTACTCAGGGGAGCATGAAACGTAAAGATATGAAAGAATTTTTCGAAAATCATGACATGGTATCCATTGCAATAGGTAGATTTTTCTTCGAAATCTACCTAAAATCTAACTCAATCTAACGGATAACCGATGGAGATACGACAAAAAGTCCATAGACCAAACTTGTAGATCTCTCAAAATCCGTTACTGCTGCTGCTGTTTTTTGATACGACTTACCGTTTAACTACTATAAGCCCCATAGAAGGTCTATTCAGACCTTAAAATTGTATCCGCCATGACATATTTTCAGACAGCAAACACGAAAACTAGATGTGAAAAAAAATAAAAAAAAATAGTGACATTTCTGAAATCAGGAGACCTAATTTAGATGAAATCACTTATTAAATGCTTTACCGCAAAATGATGCAGGGTAGTGATTATTTTCTAAAACCTGGCACGTCCAGACAGCGGCTGGCGAATTTATGGCGTTTGGCCTTGTTCGGTCTTGATACGCTACAGTCTATTCGGGAAATTTAGACAGTGGATGCACATAAAATTAATTTCGGGATCGCACGGTTACTGTCAGACATCTGACCAGCAACACTAGCGGGAACCTAGCGATCACAGAATTAATTTGGCATAGACTATATCCACTCTCTCGATTCCCTAATATGCGAGGCCTGTTTAATATGAGAACTAGAACTCTGACATAATGGAGTCCACGGTTCACACGGGTAAGTCATAAGAACAAGACAGTCCAGTCGTGCTTGCGTTACTGTCGCCGAGTAAAACCAGTCTTAAATACACTATGATATTTAGTTTACAATCCCTCCTAACATTAAGCCTACTGTATAATTAAAAACCGTTTTATAATTCGCAGTTTTCCTAAGACTGCCTACAATTTCATATACAGCAGTAGAGCTGAAGCCACATAATTATGCCGCGATATGCGCGGGATGACTAGGAGGCGGAGCTTTGCAGCGAAAGGTTACGGAGTTTGTCGATCGATTTCAGTGTACTAAAGACATCCTACGGGCGAGGTTTCTTGTCAGCTGACAACAACAATTTTATTATGCTTTAAAGAAACTTTCATCACGTACACTCATACATCCATACGTAGAAACATTTTTTAACACAGTACAAACACTCATTCGCCGATACCAACAAAAGAAACACCTACACGCAATAAGGCTGCTTCCTTGAAAGAACAAGTGAGATATCCCTAGACTGTGATTCCCCGTTGGAACACGTGGTGACAATAAAAAGCAAGGAGGACAGGGAGAAGAAGAATGATGTGATGGGAAGTAGGCATGACTTTACTGTCTTCACGTAAATTGTGCACCGCGGCAGAATTATATGGCTACAGCTCTACTATTAATAAACGTCAGTTGAAATTCTGTTTTGGTTGTATCTCCCTTCTTTGAGCACATTGGTCGCCGCGATATCAACATTTCTACTGGAAAGGCCTAACATACAGCTACATAAGCAGAACGTATGATTATCTTGTAGCATTATAATTTAGATAAAATTCTCCCCCTCTCTGAACACACATATCAGCCTTTAATAAAGATTATTTAAATGCTGCAGTGAGCAGAGCTACTTCTCGAAATACAACTTTAATGGATTTTCGTCTCTGCCAAAAAGATGAGGTAATCATGAAAATTTAGGCCTAACCAATTGAAAACAATGTACCTATGTTTAGAGAAATATGAGACAGACATAAGTAAACTGGGATACTGAAAGTAACGAACCCCGTTTCTTCTTCAGACCAAATACTTAATTCACTAAGTATGGATACAAACCTAAAAATCTGGTCTACTCGTTAGTTTTTTTAACAAAAACAGAACTAAGAGAACCCAGATTAGTGGGATTCGCCTAATTCAATCATCAGAAGAAATCATACGCAAGTAGTAGTAATAGCAGTAGTAGTAGTAATAATAAAAAGTACAAGAAGAAGAAACAGTATTAGCAGTATGATTATACTGAAATATCGAAGTCTGGTTTGGTGCCAGAAAAATTAAAAATATCATTGAAAAACCAATATAGTGAATTATTTTAATATAAAGCATAGCTACGCAACTACGCGTCTTTATTCTTGAAGAAGCATAGACTTTTTGTAATCATAACGTTATCTCTCGAGATACTGGAAGAATATGAACGGGAGAGTCGGGTATCTTTTCATCTTATTAATAAACAATACAGTTCTGCTCCCTATTTCCTAAAACTTCTAGCTTTCACGATACGACCACTGCATATAATACGGCAAGAAATGAGCACATCTTCTGCTACTTATGCCACACCCCAATCTCTAGTCGCATGTAAAGTCACGTGTGCTGATAAATACAAACTCATTTAAATAAACAAGTTGGACGACCTTGCTATGTTATCAGGGCATCCAGTGACATCACTAGGCGATGAGGATTTATTTGTTATACGTACGACTGACAGCCTTCCAAAATGCAAGATGCCCAACAAAAAGCAGTGTGAGCTACCAGGTCAATGGACCATGCAGTACCACACAAAAACAGCATAAGAAATTATGTTACCGAAGAATGCAATTCATTTAAACAGTTCTAGCAATCAATCCCACAGGGATTTTTAGAACAAAATAAACAAATAAATAAACCAAATCTGCTACTCCATTAGATTCTGGTATCGAGGATTCTAAACCAGAAAGTAATCAGCTAAAATTTTATTGTATTTTTACAACTTGATATATTACTTTCTATGAACAACATATTCCAAATTATTACACTAAATATTTAAGCCTCCTCCTCTAGTTGATTACATTATACTTGACTATTAACAACCATTAACATCATGTTTACAAACACATTCGCTTCCCATAAGATTTATCCTCTGCTGGGCAGCTCTAACTCTAATCATGACGTATTCCTTATGCCTGTCCTGTGGCAGTCGGAATGGTCGTTTCCCATTCTCTGCCCATTCCTGTCTGACCTGGGTTTGCCCAAGTTCCCTTCTCCTGTTTATGGACTGTGGACTGGTTCTTGCTCTTGTTGATTTTCGCTGCTTGCAGTAGCCTGGATCGCTCGCAACTTCTCGGATCGTCTCTGTATTTGATCTGCCTTCTCCGAATCTCCGGTATATCCGTTCTCGCCACCCTGTTGGTCCTGTACTTCCTTGCCGCTTTATCGGCGATCAGTTCCTCCAAGGCGATAAACATATTTTGATCTAAGTAGATCTCGTACAAATCTCCCCAGTAGGAGCATCCGTTTTCCACGGATTTCCTCTGAGGCAAAGGGACATTCCAAGAACCTACGTCTGCGTACACCTCTCACATGCAGGAGAGTGATCTTCTCTTTCCTTGATCTTTTTGGGGTATGATTCATAGAGTTATGTCCCGTCAAGAATTTAAATGCCCTTTTATTCAGGGTTACAGTCGCAAAAGCACGCGTTCCCTGATGTTTAGGAAGAATCCTTTGTTCTTCTTTGAAGACAAGTTATCAAGGATAACACAAAACAATAATCACAAACTCTACGAGGAAGTGTTAAAACTCTGTAACGGGAGGATAAATGAAGGTCACAGATCGTCCGAGATTTTTTATTTACTTTTAAGGCCAATGGTTTATGGCGTTCAAATTGACTGTCTGGGACATTTTACAAAGCATCAAGGTAACGGGAAAATAACCATCGTCCGAGATTTTATATTTTCTTTTATGGACAATGATTTGTGTTTAACTTGAGTGTCTGGAGCATTTTACAACAATTTGATGCTGCTGACATCACATCTGTAGTTGTAGACCAATATATATTTCATACAATAATAGTAATTATTCCACACTTGTGTAGAAGAAAGAGAACACTTAAATCACCACCACTATTGAATATTTTAAAAGTGTTACCTTGAACCACACACGACCCTATCTTAAAATCAATATTCTTGAAAACAAGTTTATCTCACTTCCTTATCATTAATGTTAAGGATGAACAATATATCTTTTTCTAACACAAAAATCTTTATCTTCGCTCTGAATACCTACAGGTCTACCGGTACCGACCTAGAGACTTAAGAGAGCTGTGATGTGATGTGTAGGGACCGGATTTTTAGGTTTTTAAAAACACTGTTTTAGGTTTTCCATTAGGTGAAATAGTTTTTTTTAGGTTTTTTGTCCAAAATATCGTTTTCGGGTAGAATAATTGGTTTAATGAATTTGAATGTGCTACATAGGATTCAATACATAATACTTGTAAAGTTTAACTTAACAAAATGGACTTAAATTTGTGTAAACTTGCTTTAGGACAATATTATACAACTGAAGAAAGAAACCATAAACAATCAAAAGAAACAGTGAAAATAAGTTTGCCTTACATTTTATTACAGGCCAGTAATAAAAGCAAACAAGCGCTTTAAAACACAGAAATCTATATCCTATATCTAGGCCTATATACACGGCAACAATGGTTGTTCGTACGAATATTTTAAAAGGAATACACCGGTACTCTTACACTTCCTCTCTGGATACTGTCCATCCCAGACGACAATGGGTTGAACGAAACGCTGGTGGTATTCATTTTAACCCGACACAAATTATTGTCTCTCCGCAAAATGTCGATTTCTCAAAAACAAGGCAAAAAAGTAGCCTAAATTAGATATTTTAGGTTTTATATCCTATTTAGGTATATTTAGGTTTTTATATCCATTTAGGTATTTTTAGGTGTCACAGAATTAATGTGGGTGAATCCTAAGGACGTGATTCGAAAAAGTGTATGAGCGCTTTTTGTTTTGGAAGTAAGGAAAAAATAGGTAAAAACCTAAGAATCCGGTCCCTGGTGATGTGAAATGAAATTGTCTCCGGTGTCCATCTGGTGAGAATTAGGCCTAAATAGGTATCTTTTAACAAAACAGATATGCCAAAGTCATTGTAATTTTAAATGTTTACAAGAATTATTGTATGACCACAAATAATACTTTAGTGAAAATTAAAATATTTCAGGACCCTCAGGTTCATTTATTATACAACAGGAATGAGTATAAGATAAATTCTTGGGGTCAAGTTGGTACATTCATCAAAATAAAAATAAGAAACGGTAAAGACTATTTAAACATAAAAGACAGACAGAACAACTTCTGTTTTCTTCAAGCCAACAATGTAGGCCGCATACTTCCTATTTGAATCGAACTTGGGAAAGGGGATCGATAAATTAGTATTAATACTGCTTATATTTATAGAACGAAATCAATAACAGAAATAAAGCACAAAAACTTACTACATATGTGAGTGACAGTGATTAACGGAGTAAAACAAAGCAACCTATATAATCAATATCCTCTGGTATAAATAGCATTCAAACAATATTATAATGAAAATGTTAGGCTACTGAATAAACGGACGGCTCTGGTAAAATCAGTACAAAAAATAAGATTTTCTAATTAAAATTAAATTCTGAAATATTACAAGACTTATGACATAACTAGTCTTGTAATAAAATAGTACCCTGTAATAATTAGGCCTACTCTTAGTGATTCGTACTCAGACAGATGTAACACCATCCCTATATGCAACAACTGAAGCAAGCAATAACATTTTCAAGAGAGGACTATAGGTGAATTAGTTGGTCGAGGAAGGAAAGGCGAATACTCACATTAGGGGGTGGTGTCGCGTGTTTACATTCCTTGACCGCCCATTACTGTCCTTTAAAGTATTCCAGACGAAACAGATATCAAGGACAGAAGTAAAAAGTATTAAATAAATATATCAAAATACTGTACACGTAAAAGTAAACTAACAGTAAATTGCACTCTCTCTCTCTCTCTCTCTCTCTCTCTCTCTCTCTCTACCGAATTTTATAACAAACTGGCTTTAGTATTATCGAGAGTATACAAAAGTTAAATTATTAATGATTTTAAATTATGTTAAATGTTTATGAAATTAGTTACAACTTGTTACAATCGAACTAAACAAAAATTAATGCCAATGCTTGTTAGGTATCTGCTCGTTCTCTTGTTACCATCAGCCACCTTCGTTCTTATTTATGAGGTGTTGTGGTGTTAAATTCTAATAAATGGTGCAAAAATATGTTGCACAAACTTTCTCGCATATAAGTGTTAAAGGGTAGCACAGAAAAAAGTAAATTATAGAGACAATTAAATTTTCTTTATTATTACATTTTCATAAAACTAACACTATCTAGAATGGAAAGCATCAGGGTCGATGTTTATATTCAATGCTTTTACCGTGAGATAATAATAATAACAACTTAGGGTTTGGATGTTTCCTCAATCTCCAATGCTGGATACATTGAGATATAGCGGAGCAATAGAAGCAAATGATGCACGAATGAGTTTATTAAAAGAGCCTTCTGGTCAATTTGGGTGGGCAAGAAATTAGATTTGAACCCAGGACCTCTTCCCTATTACCCTATACCACCTCGTTCTAATTTGGTGTGTTCATTAGACTGTGGTAAACTGACTACATTTCACAACAATAATTTTATTAGATTATGGTAGTCTTGTTACTTTGGGCAAAGGAAGAATATTCATATTTTAATGAAACTGTATGTTCGGAAATTCGCATTTAAGTCATGTCATTTCGTTTTTATCTTGATACCTATTCATTTTATAAAGAAATGTATTTAACAAAAAAAATGTTCTTTTTAATTTTTTCTACAACTAGACTGTGCTAAGTTTCCATGTATCGCCCAATGTAATGGTGATCGTCAATGAAAAATTGAAAATGGATGCGAGTCAAGTAACCTCTAAGTCATTTTTGCAGAAAAACGGATATAGCCATTTTGTTAGTCATAGATAAGAGTTTTCAATGTTAAATTTTTATTAAAATCAAAATTTTTCAAAAAATTTTCATGAAAAGTCCCCTTAATATTTACTCAAATTCTGGGCGGTTGGATAACATTTCGAAAGAGTCCTTAATTTAAAATATGAAGTAAATACAATGAACCGTTTATCCGCTGTGCTTGTCCAGAGACTGACAGTGAGACGGACAGACGTCATTCCAAAAACACTTTTTTCGGTTTCTAGGCATAGTGAAACATGTATTTCCGGTGTTATCTCGATTTCGATTTTTTTTTTGTCACGATCACAATACCTTCTCTATAATACGTAGGCCTACATGCGAGAAAGTAAAAGGATGCGAGCGCGAGGTACGTATTTAAATACCCTTCGCTTAAAATGCAGTAACCTGAAAGAAAGAAATTTAGCCGCATTTGGTACTAACTCAGATGATTTAAACCTCAAGGACAACCACGCAGTGAATGTTGTGCGATGTCCAAGATTAAAAAAAAAAGAAGTGAAAACTACACAAACAAGGTGATTGTAACTAGCGCTCTACACTAATTTACTCGTATATTTTGTTGCATTGATTGGGAAAATTCACCCTCAGCTCAAGGTATTTAAAAAGTTCTTCTCAACAGCGCGTCTAGATTTTTAGATTTTTCTGACATAATCAGGGCCGGGTTTGCGGATTTTAATATGCGAATTACTACAATTTCATAGGTGAATTCCTACGATTTATTACGTGAATTCCTACAGTACAAGATATGTGAATTACTGTAAAGACAAAATTTTTCCCTCCCACTTAACAAAGACCCGGGAATGAGCAGCTTTAATACAGGCTAGAGTGGTTAAATCTTTTATTTTTGTTCGTTGTTTTAAATCATAACAGCGTCAAAAGTTATACATTAAAATTTTAATATTCTGAAAGCTAGGTATTCAATCCTTTGTGAAAACATCTCTTAAAGTAAATAAATATGCAAATTCTTCGTATTTTATTTCTGTAAGACACCTTCTTGACGTAATCAAATATTGTGATGCGCCCACATAAATACTTATTCATCGTCTTTCTTGTTCCTTTCTTCAATATATTTTTTCCTAAATAAGACATTATTTACTGCACTGCATAGTTTTATGTTCGTGTTTTTTTTCTTTCTTTTCATCACCTCTGAAAATTTGAATACATGAGGGTGGTGATAAAAATTAGCATTAAGATCTGAGTGGAAAGCTTCACAGGCATTGACACTGTGGAGGAAAATTGTCGGAATTAGCAAGTTGTTATTTTTCCCTTACGATTTTGTATGAATTCACAGCGATCCCAACAGATCTACATGTTTTTGCTATATATTTAAAATTTCGATAAAGAAAATGGCAACAAATACGGTATACTTTTAGGATATTTTATTTTATTCGATATTTTTTCTAGTAGCTAAAGCTCTTCGCTGTGGAGAGAATTTTGTTTTTGTAAGCCAAATAAATGAAAATGCAGCACATAAGAAATAAATGGAAACCGTAGTGCTAGATATAGTCATATTATCTTACTATCATTGTCCCCAGCGGTGCTGTCTTTGAAGAGTCGTTTCTTTAATGCAAGAGCGACACACTCATTAATAGCCGTGTGTTGAAGTGTTGTCATGTCTCAGTCGGAAACGAGAATCAAAGAAACCACAAAATGTTGTATTAAGTTACTAAATTGTTATTAGATTGAGTAAGCTACACAGTCTGCTCCCTGCTTAGATTTGAAAGTGCACACTACTGTTTACCCTCAATAAACAATAATACAATAATATAATCCGGCAGACCACAAAAGGAAATTGAAAGCAAACTCCAAAAACTGTTTCGCCTTTAAAACCAAACTACGACTTTAAAGTAAACAATAAATAACAACATACCGTGGTTTTATCAGGAGTTTTTATTTATTTAGAATTGCTTCCCCCCATTCAGAGGTTGCCAGAGACAAGGCTTATCAAACAAGAAAGAAAGAAAGAAAGAAAGAAAGAATTCATACAAATAAAATATCGTAAGATAATAAAATAAATCAATAGAATTCTTCATTATTACGATCCATAAAGCTGGAACATAGTAATTGAGTGTATAGGCTACCTGTAATGTTAATTCTTGATTAAATAACTACTGTACATAAATAAATGTCTACTCTCTACTAACTCCATGGGATGCTACCTTCATACTATGTCATCTGACATAATCATAAAGGGATATTTAAAAATTTATGTTTACCGGTATTGTAGTAGGTTGTAAGTGCAGTTTCGCTGCGCTGTTCTAAAGCCATTATTAATTAATTAATTAATAGATAGACTAATTAGTAACCTGCAGTCTACTATGATCCTTCAACTGGAAGTGTTATTTTAATTTGACTTGTTCATTATGGCTACGTAATAACCGCTGGGAACTGCTAATCTGGTCCATAACCGTAACCGGTTGGTTGGTATAAGGTTATTTAACGACGGGGATGTACTACCACTTAGGCCTGTGACCGTCGCCGGTGTGCCGGAATTATGTCCCGCAGGAGTTCAGTAAATCTACTGACATGGGCCTGTCATATTTATAAACACATAAATGCCATCGACCTGGATCGGTATCGAACCCACAACCTTTGGCACTGAAAGCCAGCGCGATAACTGCGCCACCCAAGCCGACCCGTCACCGGTGTACTGGAATTTTGTAACGCAGAAGATCTTTTCCATGCCTGTCAAACAAAATCCGGGAAAACTGTACTCCTGTTTCAATTCCGATCGCAAATAATAGGGCAAGTCCGTAACAAAGTTCGGTTACAGATTGCAATGAACAAATCAAGAGCTATCATTTAATGATTTTGCATCTTTTTTATTATGAAGCTTGAAACATAGCTCGAATATATACAATTGCGTACCATGAATTAATTTATTAAATAAGAACAATTTGTTTTGCATTTTTCGTCATTTTCAAAAGATGCGCAATTTTTTGGGCAGTTTTTGGTCATTTTCGGCATTTTAACAGTTTTTTAATAACGTGTTATATTATATTTTATTTTGAATATTTCATTAATATTTCCGTTTTTAATCCTTGTCTATTATAACTTTATAAGCAAATAACGTCTGCAGGAAACAAAGCAGATTTGCAGTATAACTGGAAGGAATGTGCATTTTGAACTCTACTAAATTTCCAAGAAAATATGGTATAACAATAAAGACCTTCCTCTATTTTAAAGGAATCTGTGCACAATGAACTCACCTGACTATGTCCACTGATATTCATTTTCAGGTATATCAGAAAGACTTTCACTGTATCATTCATTTGTGTATAAGAGTTAAAGTATTTGCCGAGGGAAAAATGATGTGCATACCAGTTCATAATTTTTTTCGCAGTGTCCAAGTAGTAAGTTATTAATTTACACACTTCGTTAGCAATAAAATAAGTGTGTTTTATATTGTAAATTTACTGTCATCCTTACATTGCTCTCTAAAATCAACTCACTGCTTCTAAAGAAACTGTAAGAAGCAATGGATAATAATTTATTGGTAATTTTTTTTTACTATTTTTAGAACATAAATGCATTTTTATTTTGTATTTTCCCTCTATTTTATGGTCATTAAATGCCTTGCCCTAGTTATCACAATTAATTCAAATAATAATACTAGTTGAAATTTAATTTGACGAAGGCATAATTTTAAAAGTAAATGATAATGTTCAGGAAATAGCACCACGTACGAGTCCAGCAAACATGACAAAGAGTTTCCTTGGTTCAGATGTATTAAATACTGTAGTATCTTACTACAGCCGTAATAGTTCGAAACTCCGTTTATAATCTTGGGCTGTTTTCATATATTTACGCACATGTAATGCCACCCAGATGAAAGCGGCATCTGAAGTGCCAATTAACCTATTGCTGTTATCTTCGGTCATGATAAATGGATATTGGATATGATAGTGAATATTTAAATAATTGTGTACACCCGAAGAAAATAAAACTTCACTCATCACAAACATACGAAATAAATTTAGTAAAGTGTCTACAAACCATAAGCATAATCAATAACTTCACCAATACTCTATAATCGCTCTCTTATAAGTGAAGTTCACGTCCGAACGACTTAAACAAATTCCAAGTTCAAGTCTTGCCCGATTTTTTTCTTTGGCCGACTGTAAAAACGTGGGACTATCGCATTTACAAACACCGATTTGGGATAGGATCGAACCGCGAATCTGGGTAGAAAGTCAGTGACTTAACTTTAGTTTAGACTGTTATGAAAACAGCCACGTTCCACTATACCACTCTACAGAGCATTATAAATTTTAATAGTTGACATCAGTAGCGTTTTAGGGTGAGGCGGTGGGGGCGGTTCGCCCCGCGCCCCACTTACTATGGGGGCCCCCATTGATGCCACTCCCTAATACAAAAAAATTAATGTCCCACCTCTTTTTTCCTCATCGCAATTTTTGTATTAAATAAAAAGTAGCGTATTTGACGTGTTAACAATAAAAAAAAATCCCTTTAGGCAGGCCTACAGGCGGAGGTAGATTTCGAAGTGCTTTTGGTTTAATTTATTGTCGCTGCATAGCACTCTTCTTCTTTAGCCTTGGCATGGCAAACCTGCAGTAATAAGAACTGAATTCGGTAAAGAGGAAGAGCCTACAATCATTTGTTTTGACAATAAGAATAGGATATAATATTCTGGGAGGCCGTGCACAAGATTAGCAATGAATAAAATTAGCAAAGCCGCTAAACAAAACAAAATTATATTATAATAATTCTTTTAAGTGTTATTATTTTCAAACATTAAAATCTCGCGTTATATGAG
Organism: Ectobius pallidus; assembly: GCA_964059195.1. NCBI lineage: Eukaryota > Metazoa > Arthropoda > Insecta > Blattodea > Ectobiidae > Ectobius > Ectobius pallidus. Next base: position 82,379,597 of record CAXKWD010000008.1, read on the forward strand.
AGCTATCAAGAAACTATTTATTGATTTGTAGAGTACTCATCAAGAGCTTTTCAACGATACCCCACAAGACGTGGTTTCAAAAGTTTCGAATTTTCATCCCCCAAACCCACCCCCACCCCCACCCTCACTCGAACCCCCGAATCGTTGGTGTCACTGTGAGCTCCATAGGGAGTACTCTAATTTATTCAAACAAAGTTTCCCTCTATACTTCATAGGGGCCGAGATATAAATGTTTTAAAATTTCAACCCCCTCCCCCGACCACCCCCTTGGGCCAATTTTGCCCATTAACGAACTTGTCCGAACTATTGGGCCTAGAAATAACATAATAAAATTTGGTTCAAATATCTTCAAAATTACGGCCGCTATCGTGTAAAGATATATATATATATAAATATCACAATTTTTTTTTTTGAACGGGCGGTGGTTTCGTACTTAGGGTAGCATGAAACGTAAAGATATGAAAGAATTTTTCGAAAATCATGACATGGTATCCATTGCAATAGGTAGATTTTTCTTCGAAATCTACCTAAAAAATTGACACCAGTTACCAATGTTTTGGTCTCAGGTTCATAAGTCGGCCGCGAGAGGTAAAAGCTATAAAAAGACAATTTTAAGCGTGACTATTACATGCTCTGAATTAATATAATCCAGATTTTGCAAATTTATTACCTGACTCTCCGATTAAAATCAAAACTGTTGTTTGTTACCATAAACTGTCTTCTTCTTCTTAATTGGTATTACAGCCCAAGTGGGCCTTAACCTCCTCTATGGCTTTCTTCCATCCCCCTCTATCCATCGCCACCTCCCTCCAGTTCCTTATTCCAAATCTAGTCAGATCATCTCGTACACAATTCCACCATCTTGTTCTCGGTCTTCCTCTTAGTCTGGTTCCCTCTGGATTATCATTGAAAACAATCTTCACTTTCCTTGTCCTTTCCATCCTTGTGATATGTCCCAGCCATTTAAGTCTTTGGCATCTTATATGCATCTCTAAATCCATTTCCTTATACAATTCATAGATCTCATTATTATATCTGGCTCTCCATCCATCCACTGTTTCGATTGCTCCGAAAATCCTTCTTAGGATTTTCCTCTCAAATACTGCCAGTTGTTTGCATATGTCTTTGTTTAGAACCCATGTTTCTGTGCCGTATGTTATAATAGGTCTGATCAGAGTTTTATAAACCTTAATCTTGATTTCTCTAGATATAATTTTATTTTTAACAATTGGTAAGAGTGAATAGTATGCCCTGTTAGCCCGATATATTCTTCTTTGAACCTCGTTCCTTATGTCATTGTTTGCTGTTAATACTGCCCCAAGATATGTAAATTCCTTCACCTTCTCAAACTTATGTGTTCCAATTTTGATCTCTTTTGCTTGATCATCTTGTCTTTTAGTGATAGACATGAATTTGGATTTCTTTGTATTTATTTTAAATCCCAGCTTCTGGGTCTCACTTTCCAGCGCTATTAAAGCTTCTTCTACAGCTTGTATCCTTCTTCCAGTAATTACTACATCGTCCGCATAAGCTAAGATCTGTTGTGTTTTGTTGAAAATAGTTCCATTAACCTGCACTTTTGATTTTATTATTGCAATGTGTAGGGCTATATTAAACAGTAGAGGGGCCAGCCCATCTCCTTGTCTAATTCCTTTCTCCAATTCAAAACTTTCAGTTGTGATCTTTCCTAATTTCACTATTGCCTTTGGTTCAGATGTCACAATCCTGCATACATTTATCAATTTCCTTGGGAAACCGAGTTGATGCATGTGTCCCCATATTGCCTTAAGTGTTAGGTTATCATATGCAGTCTCAAAATCTAGAAAAAGGCAGTGTAGATCGATATTCATCTCCCAGCATTTTTCTGCCTCTTGTCTCATAATGAACAGCTGATCCACCGTCGATCTTCCCGGTCGGAATCCGCACTGATAATCTCCTATTATTCCTTCCATGTATGGCAGCATTTTTCTATATAAAATATTAGACAGCATTTTGTAAACTGTACAAAGTAGGGTTATTGCCCTATAATTCCCACATATCATATTGTCTCCCTTTTTGTGTATTGGGACTATCATTCCTGTACTCCATTCCTCAGGGATTGTTTCAGTTTCCCATATCCTTTGTATTAGGTGTAATATTGTCTTTTTGAGTTCTTTACCACCCTTTTTGATCATTTCTGCCGGTATGTAGTCACACCCGGGGGCCTTATTATTCCTTAACTTATCTATTGCCATTTCCATATCAGTCATGTCCGGTAATTCTACTAGAGGTTCGGCTGTATATATTTCTTGTTCCATCTGCTCGTTTTCTCTTCCATCTCCTAATTTAAAATGTTCTTCATAATGTTCTTTCCATCTTTCCAAAACTTGCTTTTCATTACTAATGATTTCTCCTTTTTTGTTTTTAATCAGTTTAGTTTGGGGTTTAAATCCTTTCTTAAAATAATTGACTTCTTTATAAAAGTTCCTTGCATTTTTATTGTTATATTCTGTACTTATGTTACTCAGTTTCTCATGTAGCAATGCTTTTTTCTTGTTCCTGAACATATGGTTTGCTTCCCTTCTTTTAGTTTTGTACTCCAACTCATTTTGTCGGGTATATCGTCCTATCATCTTCTTGTATGCTTTATTTTTCTCTTCTAGAATCAGTAAGCAGTCATCATCAAACCATTCGTTTCTTTTTGGTTTATCTTGTCTGCCTAGGATCTTATCGGCTGTATTTTTAATACTGTTTTTGATTTCTATCCACATCTCGTTTACATTATCTTCATTCCTATTTAGTGTATTTAGATCTAAGTTATTGGTGATTTCTTTAACATACTCCTCCGATATGGATTTATCCTCTAATTTATCTGTGTTCCATTTAATCCATTCTCTTCTCTCCTGTTTATTTGTCTTTAAAATTTTACCTCTAATCTTTGCTCTAACTAGATAGTGATCTGATCCTATATCCGCTCCCCTTAGGCTTCTAACATCATTAATAGCTGAGCTATGCCTTCTATCCGTTAGTATATGATCTATCTGATTGGATGTTCGACGATTTGGGGAGCGCCATGTCACTTTGTGTAGGTTTTTATGTGGGAACCATGTTCCTCCAACTGTTAGATCTCTTCCAGTTGCAAATTCTACCATTTTCATCCCATTGTCATTTGTTGTGTCATGTAGACTATGTTGTCCACATGTTGGGGTTAAGGAAGATTCCTTGCCCACCTTGGCATTAAAATCCCCTAGTACTATTTTCATATCATGTTTAGGTATACTATCAAATATGCTCTCCAGCTGGTTATAAAATATCTCTTTGATTTCCTCTGTTTTATCTTCGGTTGGTGCGTGGACTGATATAATTGTCAGATTATAAAATTTAGTTTTAACTCTTATCTTACACATTCTCTCATTATATGGTTTAAAATCAATGACATTAGCCATCATTCTCTTAGAAACATAAAAACCTGTTCCAAACTCGTGTTTCCCTGTTTCATTACCGCTATAAAATATTGTATATTTATTTTGATGTATTACCCCATTGCCTGGCCAATTTGTCTCTTGTAATCCACATATATCTATTTTGTATGTCGCTAGTTGTTCAGCTAATTCTTTCATTCTTCCAGTAATATATAAGGAACGTACATTCCACGTCGCACAATTAAAATCATTAGTCCTTTTCCATTGCTGTGGTCGGTAACCGGTAGAGCAGTCCTTCCGAGGCCATTTAGGTTTCCTAACGGTAAGATTTCTACAGGGTGGGTTGTCAGCCACACGCCCAACCCCCAACCTGGAAGGCCAGGTGATTTGTAATCGGGGTTTCCTTCCCCTAGCCTTTGGAGATCCAACTCCCATTCTGCAAGGCAGCAGCTCCCTATCTTGATTGAAGCCGCCCACTCTGGATCAGACGCTCCAACTGCAACCATTGCCTCATTCGCCGACGTTTTCAGAGTTCCTGTTGGGCCTTCACGGCTACCGTAGCGGTCCCGGGGCACATACATCCCCACCGTACTTCACCCCAACAGGCAATCTCCTACTTATCGTTGCCCACCCCCCACGACGTGGACACTGAGGTTGGATTTTGGGGGGCATAAACTGTCTTGTTTTGTCATATTTAAACACAACCTTACTTTTTCATTTCATTACTTTTTAATTTTGTGTGCATTTGTATTTGTTAAATCAGATAGCTTAATATTATTGGACTAATGTCTGTTTGTATTTAATAAATAAATACAATAAATACTGCACGAGTTCGCTCCCTTCGTCTATTATTTTTCCGTACAGATTAGCCCATGGAGACGATCAGAAAGACAAAAAAAGCTAGCCACAGAAAAAAAGTGAAAAAAGGCCATACTGGGGGGCTTCAAAAATAAATCCGCCCCGGGCCCCAAGTGGTCCAGTTACGCCATTGGTTTACATGAAACTTGTTTCATTTTGCTTAGTTCATTTCCATTATTTGCTATGTAAAGCGTCCTTAAGGATTCACATTAGCAGGAGTGAGACAAACTTTCCACTCCATTTTATTCTCCATGACGCAGCGCCAGATAAGTTTGCGCGATATTCAAACTTTGGACTCGAGAGGTATGCGTTACGTAACGGACTGTTATTCTCTGCAACAAAACTGTTCATCTTCATAATAAGTTATGAGGCAAATAATACTGGCTTCTTCAAATAATGCCAGGGTGACCAGAATTCCAGAGACGTTCAGGTGATATTTGAAAATCTGATACCTTTATGTAAATAGGCATTGACTGACTGACTGACTGACTCTGTCCTATATCCCCAGTGTCGGGGCAAAGGGACTCCAATTGAAGGTTTCTGATACCTATGTGAATTTTGTTACGCTTATTTTCCGAGAGAGAGCAGAGGGACAAGTGGTAAGCCCATTGCCTCACAACCCCCTGGAAACTAAGGTATTACTTGGACGTGAAAGGCCGGGAAATTTTGTCCAGAGGCTCTAATTTAGGCTTGGAGTTCTTTAACGTGCCGTAAATCTACGACACGGGCCCCCCAGCTTAAAGTCCCTCCCGGAGGACTCTGTGCCCGGATTTTTACGTTCGGAAAAATCCATCGACCGCGGCCGGGTTTGATCCCGCGTCCTGCGGATCTAGAGGCGGGCACGCTACCCCTTAAATAGGCATTAAGGAGGTGTAAATCATGGCTCACTAGACCTAATGTTAATACTGTTCTTATTGGATGCAACTAATAAATAAAATAATCTGCATTTAATTAGAGATGCGTTGCCTATAACACAAGGTTAATATTACTATTGTTATTAGCCCATTTCTACCTGGTATTATTGATTACTCAGGTATTGAAACACGCAGTGTGATATGATTACTGATCTCTCAAAGTGTTCATGAGATATAATTACCATTACAGACGTTTTCATTGTCTTTCAATCATAAAAATTATGCCTTCAGTAAAAATATATTGATATGAATTGTAAAACCGTATAACTTAGTTAAGATAAAATATTATTTCGCAAGACTTTTCACAGCATATTAAAAAAAAAAAAAAAAAAAAAAAGTATCCTGCGAAAAGCAGGACAACTGGGCTCTATTTATTAAAAGTGACAATTTTACAGGGGATAGGTGACATATAATTGTCTTACAGCTTTACATTTTGAAAAGTGTGTAAGTTATTTCATAGACGCTGATAACTTGACAAAAAAAGTTGTGACAATTTTGTAGATGTGTAAGACAATTTTACAAATTATTGTTTCTCAAAACTTTGGCGTTGACAGGTAAAAATCTGACAAGTTTGTCAAATCTTAGGACACATAACGTTTACAAAACGTCATTTTTTGTTGAAATATTAACAAATTTATAGAAAATCTAGAACTGTCATTATAGAAGTGACAGGCAATCTTCTATATGTAGACCTAGTGAGTAGGTTATGTAAATATGTAGCCCTATATAACTTGGCAAATTGTGTTTGTGAATATTAGACCTCTGTAATCTAAACTTTCATGTTCATAACGAACACTAGTAGTACCTTTTGGGATAAAAAAATTCACATGGCTTCGTCCATATTCTTACTAACTAATCCTAATATGCCGATAGTGATATTAGCAGTGATCATATCAAAGTTACTGGAGATTCTGTCGAATTGTAACGTAGGTCACTAGAATGTGTAAAAACCCGTCAAGTGTTTTTTCTACTATTTTTGACAGTATTATATGATTTCATATGTATTACATTCTCAGTGATGAGATGGATTATAGCATGCGTATATGAGAGGCATATGCAGTGTGATAAAGTAAACTTTAGGATTGACATAAAAATGTCACGTTTATGAAAAGTGTTCTTTTTAGTCTGACAATTTACAATAAGTTGCCTGTAATGTAAGGAGAATTTGTAATAGTTATGAAATATACAAATGTGATGACATAGTGACAAATTTGTCTGTCGATACAAGATAACTTTTTCAACCGAAATTATTATTGTGTTGTTATTGTTGATAAACAGAAATGGATGACGCAAAACTGATTAAGCTTATGAGAGAGAAAACTGTCTTTTGTTTTAATTCGGCTGTGTTAGCTCAATATTTGAATTGCTTCTCAACAAAATCAGGCCGCTCATCGAAAAGCAATACACAAACAACTACAGACAAATAATGAATTTTGGTTGAAAAATATTATCTTGTATCAATAGAACACTGAAGAGTACTACACGACCTCAGCCGAATAGTTTGTGACGATAACTGAGTGGGATCTTCAGGGAATTGCTCGTGCCTGTTCAAATCTCTTCTATTGAAAAGCAGAGAAGAATAGTTTCCAACGACTCGTTACGGGCTCAGCACGTTCCCTTTACGTGCCTATATAAATAAACCTTTAAGTTTTAAGGCCAACAACGGCCAACCTCTGGATGTAGTTTAGCCTGATCCGGAAGCAGAATTTGAATTCTTCTCTGCTTGTAAATTACAGCGACATTCCCCTTAAATTAGTATCATATCTGTACGCTCATTATTGGAATATTTTGCTGTCCGTAGCAAAGACGTAATTAGATTAAAATCGTGCTTCCTACATTAAATGGGGTAGAGGGAGGAGGAAAGCACTTTGTTCGAACCCGCTTGTGGACATAGGCGTACCGAGGGGGGGGGGAGTTTGGGGGTTTGAACCCCCCCCCATTGATTAAAAAAAGGAAAATTGTATAATTTTTTAATGTCTGCCCATAAATTACTTAATACAAGTATAAAGCGTGGGAAGCTTAAAACTCGTTATTTTGCATCTTAATTTTTAAAATTTTTCGGGGGAGGACCCCCGGAAGCTTAAAACTCGTTATTTTGCGTCTTAATTTTTAAAATTTTCCGGGGGTGGTCCCCGGAAGCTTAAAACTCGTTATTTTGCGTCTTGATTTTTAAAATTTTCCGGGGGAGATCCCCGGAAGCTTAAAACTCGTTATTTTGCATCTTAATTTTTTTAATTTTCCGGGGGAGGACCCCCGGACCCCCCTCTCCCTGGATGTTATAACCCCCCCCATATGGTCGGCCTGGTTACGCCTATGCTTGTGGATACTAAGGTTACATAATTCACATTGTTTAGGTTTTTATTTCCTCCGCTGTGAACGCCCAGCGCATTAGGCAACGAGACTTGCTGACTTGCAGAATGTGATTCACCTGGTACAATAACCTCTCTTTTTCTTAATTTAATCTCTCTCGTTGTAGGGACGTTATACTGTCCGCGACTTGTAGAAAGAGGGATTGTTTTTCGATCAAATGCATACAATTTTGACCAGAAAAGACATGGAAACCCTTCCCGGTTGCGTGATAAGCCCAAGCCGGGGTCACCTCCTAGACAACACGAACACATAGGACGGGACACACCATACACACACATGCCGAACAAGGCGCGGATGGGATGAATGTGACAATGATGGCCAGATGATGTCCGGGACCACAAGGGCCTAAAGTTTCCCGATTTTGGTTTCACAGGTGAGGAAAAAGCACACCCAGAAAATTTGTCCCGACAAGGAATCGAACCCGAGCCCGGTGCTTGAGAGCGGACTCCGATACAACAACAATAATAATAATAATAATAATAATAATAATAATAATAATAATAAGTTAATAATAATAATAATAATAATAATAATAATCAGTAATAACTACAAAATTAAATATATTATCAGAACATTTATAATTATCTGGTAATATAAAGAGGCACAAAATATAAGAAATCCCAATTTAAACAAACAAGCTCACAAACAAATAAAAACAAAGCTGTTTTAGCTGGGAGTTGTAATGTGTTTCATAGAATGGTACGTACTTCCGTCCAAGAGTAACAAACGACCTAATGAAATATGGCTAATAAAACAAGTAAGTAACCAAATCATCACTTTGTGAAGGCCGTTTACCGTCAAATATTTACAACTCAAGTGACGGTATTATGTTGACGGTTTCACTAACTTTAGTTGACTACTGTATATTGCTACAATATAATTATATATAACAGCACGATGAGAAAAGTATTTTTTTTTTCATGTGTGAGAAACAAAGAAAACTGGCCTTGTCTGGCAATTTTCTTTCCACTGTATTGTTTTATTCAGTAATACAAGCGGATGGCGTAACTAAAGTAGGCGAGGTCCTAGGGGGCCAAAATTGAAAATCAGAAAAAATTAATGTAAATAGGTTGTTATAGTGAGGAGAAATACATGCAAAGCAGCAAAAGAAAAAGAGTTCGCAACTTTCAGTGAACAGTCAACTGCAACGAACTCCTGATTACCCGTGATCAGATTATCAGGTTTACGGATTATCCCATCGATTTTTTCCTCCATTTTTAACCCTTTACGAGCGGAATACGGATATAATCGGGTGCAAGATTTTGAATTTCCCGCACCTTTCTTCGTTATATTGTGTGCAGAGGATGTTGCAAGTCAAATACAATCTAGACCAATACAGGACACTTTGCGATATATCGGGGGACAATATTTTGAGCACCATCTAGCGGCCCAACCTGCTACTACTGAACAAATTGCAGTATCTAGATACATATATGTTGAACAGTTTTTAATAGAAGAGCCGAAATAGCCAGACTCGGCATGTTATGAATAAGGGGTATCTACCTAATGGCTCAGAATAGCATATTACAGTTTATATATGTTTTGAATATATTAATTTTGCCCCAAGTTTCTAGGTTGTGCCACCAGGAGTGCTGCAAAATCTGTCCCCCATTTCTCTACCAGTAAGTGTCCGGTATTAAGTCTTCCAGAGAAGACAAATCTGGCAGCCCTTGACTGAACCCATACGATTTGAACCTGAAGAGCTCTGATAGGGATCCAAATTGTACTTTGAAGGGAGGAGGGCAACATTTCTCCGTTATGCCTCTGAACGGACTGGTGTTAAATAAAAATGAAAAGCCTCATTTAAACCATTTTTCTTTGAAATACAGATCGAGCCCCGAAACAGATAAATGTGTTTCCTCCACCAGGACGCAAAGGCAAATTACGGTTTAGGATAGCCATACCACGTCGCAATTGAAACCCATACAATGAAATAATTGCGAGAAATACAAACTGGTTTGATAATCCACAGTACATGGGTGTGCAACCTATCGAAACCGATGAGTCGATGACACAAGACTGTGACAACGAAACGTATCAGAAGTCACGAAAGTTATGTGATAGGCTATAATATCGCATCTCTACATGACAGCAGCAGTTAAAGCGACGTTACTAAGGAATTGTAAAAAATAGAAAAAAAATTGTCTACAGTAATCATTTGAGTAAAAGCATCATTCTATCGATTAAGTAAGACAAGTTCCACCCCGGTTATGGAGAAATACAGTATATTTTTAAAAAAAAGCGTATTACATTTTACGAATACGAATAACCATCTGCTAACCCAGTAAAAATCAAAATGGGACTTCTTACGCCAAATTGCCCAAGCTAATGTTGGGCCTGCTTAACAAATAAGTAAGGCCTATGTTGTATTTGAACAACGTTGTTCAAAAGGGATTCATAAGGAGCCCAAATGAAAAAATCGCATCTATAGTCTTATTTAAACAACCTGCGATTAGTGACATTTGCTGGAGAGGTATGTTTCCATGGGTAGGCTGAAGCTATGTATGAGGTTTGCAATTTAGAGCACTGCTAACAACTGTCAGAAGCTCTAACGCACGTAATGCAATGTAACAACGCAGCTCTCCCACTTCTCCGCATCGCACGTTGATTAAATCAGACTGTAGTTTAGCAAGAGACAAAGATTAGCAAACGCCTCATCCTTTTCTAAGTTTTACCTCCCCAGTTGCAAGGGCATTTGCGCGGCCCAAACTGACTGGGCCTTACAGGACCACGACCTGTTGGAAAGTTTCTATGATGGTGGAAACTCGAATTTCCTGCACCCAGGACTAGTCACCTAACCTCTACCGCTTCACCTGCATCTTTTTCATTCTTTGCAGCACTTTATCAAAGCTACTAACTTCTGATATATTTGTTATTGCAGATATGGAATATAATCATATTCGCTATTTCATCCTATATAACATTCTGAAATTAATATCAGTTGAAATTCTTGACGCCATAAAAATACTCGTACACTGGACCGAACGAGAAGGCCGAGATGGTACCGTCTTGGACTCGCATTCAGAAGGCTCCACGTTCAAATCCCGTGACCGGCCAATTTGACACGGGTTTTTTCATGGTTTCCCCAGTCGTAAAGGCAAATGCAGAACAGGAATTGCGAATCATCCTCACCATTTCATCCTGTATCATAACCATTTAAATTAATATCAGTTAAATTTACTCCATAAAAAAAAATGCACTAACAGTAGAAACAATTGACAATCAATAGTTACATGGCCTACCTACTGTATAGACACAGATTCCGAACTACTGATATGGCCTCGAAGCTCGAAGGAGCATAAATACAGCTGTGTATATATGTATGCATGTATGTATATATATATGTATATATAGTCTATATATACACACACACACACATGTATTATGTATGTATGTATGTATGTATGTATGTATGTATGTATGTATGTATGTATGTATGTATGTATATATATATATATATATATATATATATATATATATATATATATATATATACATACATACACACACACACACACACACACACGAGGGTGATTCAAAAAGTAACAGCAAACTAATTTTTGCGAAGTATATATTTCAATTACAGATAAAAACAAGATGCCATTTTTCAACTTAGGCTAATCATCCTTCAATTCGATACATGTCTCACATCATTGCACCAACTTTTTATTCCAACAGAAAATAATGTTTTTTGTTATGTCCGCAACCAAGAATACACCACTTCTTTAACCTCATCATCATTTCCAAATCGCTCTTCAGGGGTACAAACACATGGTAATCCAGAGGAGCGAAATCAGGGCTGTATGGGGAATGATGCAAGACCTGACATCTCAATCTCCGAATGACATAAAAATGCAGGGGTAGTGTGGGAGCGAGTGTTGTGAAAGATAAGAATTCCTCTATGCAAAAATCCTCAGTGATAGCTCTGTATTTCTGCCTTTAATTCATTCTCCAACATTGCACTGTACCGGGCACTATTCACTGTTTCACCCCTTTGCTGATAGTGCTTCAAAAGGGGCTCATTTATATCCCAGAAGAGTGTGTTAGTTTGCTGTTACTTTTTGAACCACCCGCGTATTGCTGCACATTACAAAATAAAATAAAAATAAATAAGATAATCTGAACCAGGGACCCAAGAATTCACAACCATAAGCTATAACCGTTCAGTCGTACAACTGAACCACGTTCTGTCTCTACTAAATGTATATCCTTTTATTATGTTCGCAGTGTTGTCAAATCGATCACACTTGAAACCTCGAAAACGGGGAATTTATGCAATATCGGTCATTTTTACAATCATAAACATTACTTATTAATCAATCCAAATCCTTATGGCGGTATGCAAGTTCATGAACTTTTATTCGCTCCATAAATAATAACATATGGTCATTCAACAGAAATAAAGTTAGGTAGACGTCATATTTCCCATATAAATTAGCTCGGCAGGCCTGACCTAAGTAATGCAGCAATCCTGTGTCTGATGTGAATGTTCTCAACTTAGTGAGAGAAACATCCCGTGTCTAAAAACTGCAAGAGTTCAAGTGAGACGCAACTGGCAATTTCATTAATCAGATTTTTTCTAAGGAATGAAAGACAAGGGCGGCCAGTGCTGAAGAACAAGGCATCGAAGTGTCCGGTCAGTGAACCGCATGCTGTAAACAAGTAGTTAATGCCTCATCAGACAGATTAACAGATGGGAAAAGCCTCGCTTTTTTCTGCGATAAAGCCTGGACACAGAAAAATCTCTAGTTATTACTAACGACTTCAATAATATGCTCATTGTTAGGTGATGTGCAATGTATTGCACATTTCATGCTGATTTGTCATTTTGGTTTTTGATTACCATTGACACAAATATTTTCCTAAATTTAGTTATCTATCTTGTATGAATTTCTGTCTTTATTTCTTAATAGGCCTATATTCTAAGCATTTTACCTCACATAAATACACTTACTAAAAAAATTACTATTCGACTAAGTTTCCGTAAAATGCCGAAGACGAAATAGCTGACTAACAATTGCACGATTTCGATCGTTCGAAATAAGAAAGCATGCTCAACTCTTGTACTGGTTCGAAAAGTGATGGGACTTTTCTTTTCATCCTGATCAGATAATTTGGAAGTGTGTTGGAACAATGCTCAAACATTGCTTCAGGTATGTCAGCACCCATGCAAGAAGTCAGAGGGCAACAATAGCCCCGAGAGGCCTAGCGTACGAAAAATTACACAGTACTCAAGATCCATCACAATGCTTTTCAAATACACTGACTGGGACCAAAAATTAACAGATCATTATTGGTAATAAATACTTTATATTGCAATTTCATTTATTTTGTTTTTTTACATTAGTGTTTTCATCCATCCAAAAAAGCCTCATTTAAATTTATAATAATAATAATAATAGAAAAGCGCACAATGTGCATGATTAGTTTGAGCAGAAAGCCGTGAGTGAGCCTGTCCTCTCGGGGCAAACCATCACATGATATCTGTCACAAGTTCGGTGGCACAAAGCACACACACAGCCCTCATTTGGGATGTGATACGTTTTATTTTGACACACTAGGTGGTGGAAACCATGAGTCGCAAATCTTGTAGTGATGTGTCTAAGTTCATAGTCTGTGTTCATCCAGTCTGAGTTGGTCATAGCATCTGTTGAGTAGAAGCTTTGCCATATTTCTTTCTTTTTTTCTTGTAGTTCTTCCTGTAGTTGTATATATGCAGTGGTGGAAGGCAGGAGTAGTTGGTGTCTAAGTTCTGTTGTGTAGAAAGGTTCTCTTGTGAGTTCGTAGCATAGTCTCGAGAGCGTGAATTTCGATAGACACAGTACTTTTTTCATGTATGTGGCTTTCACACTTTCAAGGTCTTTGAGATTTTCTTTTGAAAGGTATTCCCAAATCATGTCCAGTCCATATGTCATAATCGGTGAGATTTTTAGCTTGAAAAGTTCCATTGCAACTCCAACTGACAGTCTATTTAGCATCGATATTTCATTCATTGCTCTTACTGCCGCTGCTACTCTTTCTTTTACATGTCTACTGTACGATGTGCCTGATGACTGTAGAGTGATTCCCAGGTATTTGAAAGATCCCGTAATTTCTAGAGGTTCTCCATTTTCATAGTGCACGATGTCTCTGGCAGATATTCTCCCCCCCTTCCTGAAAATCATTTGCATTGTTTTCTGTCGGTTCACAGTGAATTTATTTTCATCTGCCCATTCCATTAATTTTGAAAAGGCCATTTGTAATTTATCTGGACATCTTGATGCTATTGCAACATCGTCTGCATAGAGATACACTTTTAAATCCTCCATTTTTTCTTTCATTTTTCCTGCTAGATCCGATATTGCCACATTAAACAGTATGGGGCTAAGCGGGTCACCTTGTAACACTCCATTTCTCTGTAGAATAGGGTTTGACAGCGCTGTGTTGTCATTTACAGTGACGTAGTTGAAGGCAAGGATGCAACGTATGATCTCTAATAGGGGATTGGCGTGTCCCAGCACCGTTTCCAATTTTAGTAGAAGTTTTTCCCTGTCCAAAAAATCAAATGCTTTTCTATAGTCGACGAAAATTACCAGCAGTTTCTTATCTGGACCATTTAGTGCGTTGGATATGTCGCCAAGCAAGTTTCTCAGTGCGGTCATTGTCGATCGGCCTCTCCTGAACCCGAATTGTTCGTCTGGTATCAGTTGTTCTGTTTCTTTTGTCAGTCTCGATGTTAACAGTCTGGTGAAGAGTTTAAAGATGTTACTCTCATTTAAATTTGAACTTGGTTTCGCATTTTTTTGGGAACAATAGTAGGGCAGAGACAGGTAACTGAAGATGAAAATAATTTCAATTTAAAACCGATGAAAGAGGGAAAAGCTTACCAAATTTCAAACTGAATAAACATTTGTACATTAACGGGAAAGCGGTCCTATTTTGTGCTATTTTCGGAGGTTCTGTGAAAAATGCAAAACCAAACATACTTTTGTTACATAACTGAAAATATAAAATGAGTATGCATGTGGCGTTTGATAAGTCTAAAACTGCACGATTTCGACTCTTAAGAAGTGATGAGAAAACATGCTCAAAATTACTTCATTGTTTAGTTCGAAGTGTGATCTACTTTTTTGTTTTCATCTTTCGCATTCTAAGTAAGATTTGCAAGCAAGGTCTGAGATAAGCAAGATCTGCAATGCCTGAGATAAGAAAGATCTGAGATGGGCTAATAGCGCCGAGAGGCCTAGCACACGAAAAAAGTAACAATAGAAAAGTTCATCGCAGTTTTGCTTTCGTCACTCTTCCATGTGCTTATCTGGCTAGTCTAAACCGAGACGACAAGGCGTTACTCAAATACTGTATTCTGTATATAGAGGCTCTCAAGGCTGTCGGCATAAAGGGGGATTTCCTATCAAATTACCATATAAATTATGGTATACGTAAGGCATTTTACTTCAACTCAAAAGTTTGCTCACAGAAGTGTTACTTAAACGTTTTTCAACGCGGAGCCGCTTTAAACCCGCAATGCAACCACGGAGCCCTTAAATGAGTGACTAATTTATTACTGCTTTATACTATAAAATATTATACTTTATTCAGATATACGTACCAAGGTAACCGTAATTAAATATTTTAAGTAATGAGATTTTAGATTCACGCAAACGAACGGAGACTGCTGTTCTTCACAATCGGCTGGTCTCGTGGTTCTTGTCTTCTGCGACAGATGGCAGCTAATGGCGTCAAAGCTTGAAAACAATGGATTTTCACAACACGAAACTCATTCAGTTCAGTATAAATACTGAAATTAACACGATCATACTGGATTTGATTTTAAATATATGTTGTTTAATACGTAGTTTCATTTGCTGCTATCAAGGTTTCAAGATCGTTCCATGTTCGATAACAGTCTGTACCACATTTGTTTTATAATGAAAATCTGTATCGTAATGGGTCTCATTATGACATGATATCGTTACGTCACATGTTGTGGTCGAGCAAAAAAAATATTTTTTCTTTTTCTGCTGTTATCTTCCATTTTATGTTTATCTCTGTAAAAATATACTTTCACAACCTAACATAAACACACAACAAGGCATACGAGCAGTACAAACATTTTCATATGAGTCAAAAAAAAGTTCTGCCATGGATTGAAACAGTGAAATTGAAAAACAAGATTTGGAGGGAATAGTCAATACAGCATAACTTAACGTTTCAAATAAAACAATCTCCGGAAAAGGGGCTCAAAGATCTGTAACCCCCCTTCTTCATGAAGATACTCAATTAGCGTCTTTAGACATACTTGTATTACTGTAAATTGTATTAATCTAAATAAACAGCAAAAGACCGACTATTCGAGTTTTCAGTTACATGTTAGCCCTGATCGGATAATCGAGGGACTATTGTATTGTACTTTCGTACTAAGCATTAGCTGGCTCAGAACCCGATCCACGGAAAACTGGTGACCCTGTCATTTGATATCAGACGATGTTTTATGTGTTGACTACCAAGAACAAATCTACCAATCCTGCAGAGATAAGAAGTCCATGATGTCAGTATTCTAATTTGCAAGTGTTACCGCAACTTCTATTACTTTACATAAACTTTCAATTGCCTCAGAAACATCGTATTATGTAAAACTATTTTTAAAGAAGTACACATCGGATATAGTTTAATATGCATAATACACAAACGCTAAATTTACTAGGTTATTCATATTTTTAAAATCATTACAAAAAATAAGATACAAATGTGTTATATGAAAGAGGAATTAGTAAACTACTATAAAAATGAACCCGGAGAATATCGATTGGACCACTAATAAAAGTCGTAAACGCTATTTCATTCATGCCACTGCTAGGGAGCCCGAAAGTCTTCGAATTAATGAAAAGGTAGTTTATCTACCCTAGTTTCGACCAATAGGTCAACAATTAATATAGTAAAGACGATATATTTTTAATAATATATTCTTAAAGGATACGCAAACGTTCCTAATTTCGCACATCTTATAATTTCATCTATTGCAAAATAAAATTGGGAACAGTTAATGGAAGAGGGAAAACAAATCTGTAAGATAGAGGAGAATCTGCCCTCTCTGATCAGTAAGGCGAACTATTTCGATTATTGTTCCCAATTTCGTAATACAGTAAGCCTACATATATTAAGACTTGCGAAATTAGGGCTTCTGCGAAAGTAAAAATCTTTGCTTCTACAAGATTATTAAATTATTCTTCCGCTCTACGTAATGTTGGGATCTGAGGGGTATATTAGGTTGCTTTTTTGACTGCCATTCTTATTAAGCTATCAAATAAATTTATTTACCTGGAACAATCATCTTAGTGCTTGGTCTCTGCATTACAATTGATCGCGACACCAATACGATACCGGGGAGGGAAAAATATTATTTGGCGATCCCCTGCTTTGGTGGTCACATAATGCCACCGGCTCTGTACCTGCTAAGTCAGTAGAATACCACTAACACTGTTCTGCGATACTAGTGAGGTGTCTATGGTAGTGTCTGGGACTTGCGTCCAGCTACAGTTCTCTACGTCGTATTTTGAGATATGACCACCTGAATCTAAGAACTCCAAACAGAATGGGCCAGCTTATCACGCTTCTATATAACGCGTGTGTCCTACCGTCCGTAATTATAGGTCTACTACAGGCTTCCTCAAAGAAAGAAGTGCCGGAGTATTCTCTTAGAGGGACCGGTTCCCAGACTTCCTTGCTTCTGTATCGACGACAGCGGATTCTAACTTGAAATTTGTGTTTAATAGCTCAAACTGCGGACGGAGGGGAACTTGCTGCGATTCAACTCAGTATTTTTTCTCTGTGGGAGGGAGAAATTAGTTTTACAGAATTTTACAGTTACCACATGTTGTATGCCCATACCATTCACCGCTTCTTCTAACAACTTTTGACTTGAATACTGTACATCTAGCTGCACGTTTGCATAACTAACTGCAGCACTATGGGACATAAATAAAAATGTTTACAAAAGCAACAATTTAGATTACATAATTATAATGTTAAGACAACTAAATTTAGATTGACTCATTATAATGTTAAGATATCTATAAATAATTTTGCACAATGTTTTATGTGTGTTTTTTTCCGTCAGAAAGCACCGACTACCCACTTGAACAAAAGTGTGAAGTGTCAATTTGTCTACCAGAGATATTTTCGATTGTAAGCTTACGAATTCTCGCGATAATGGAGTAAATGAAGTAAGTTGGCGTCTGGTCAAAAGTATATAGTTAGTTCATACTATAAAGCTAAATTGTGCTAAGCAAATTTTACTTCGTGCCTGTTATTGCCTACTAGTTTGTTTAGGTGTGCACTGAGTGTAGTTTGTTATCAAGTTACTGCGAAGATGCGAAGAAAACTGTATACAGTGATGCACTGCAGAATTTTTCTCTTATAAGAGAAACTAAGGAAATAAAAATCAGGAGCGCCTAAAGCAAGTTCTGTAAAGTGAATAAAAGAAGTAATGGCTAGAGCAAGGCATTTAATGACCAAAAATGGCGAAAAAATGCAAAATAAAAATGCATTTATGAGCTAAAATAGTAAAAAACTAACTCAAAATAAAAAAAGGCCAATAAATAATCCATTACTTCTTGTAATTAGTCTTTTCAAGTACCAAGTTGATTTTAGAAAGCAATTTAATTGATGTGAGTGCATTATATTTAAATTTACAATATTAAATACTCTTATTTTGTTACTAGCAAAGTAAGTAAATTAATGCTACTTAGACACCCATCGTGAAAAAGGGTATCTTTCATAACTGTCATACCTTCGAAATGTCCCTAGTAAATGTGTGCAATTTAAAATGAAATAAAAAATATATAATTTTATATTGCTAGAATGTAAACTGCAGAAAAGAAGAATGAAAACTTGGCGAAGATTCTCAAATGAAAACAATTGTCTACTGTCTGCAAGTAATGTTTTGTACCTCACTAGACATGGTAATGTAGTAGAGTTTAAAATGCATATTTTTAAAAATAGGGATAGCGGTCATGCTGCAAGTCTGCGTTATTTCCTGTGGACGTTATTCGCTTATAAAGTTATAATAAACAATCATTAAAAATAGAAATAATAACAAAAAATTCAAAATATAACATAATGTAATACAATTTAAAAATCCAAAAACAAAATGCCTTATATAATCAACTAATTCATAATAGATATTTGTAGGCATATATATTCAAGCTATCTTTCAACCTTCATACAAAAAAGATGCAAAATCATCAGATGCCTTGCCTGAGTAGTGGCCTTACTTTGAGTAATTAATGTCCACATTTGATTTCCATGTACTTTATATTATTATTGTAATTGCAACCATTTGAATGCTTTATTCATAAATAATAATAGGCCTATGTTGACATGAAGTAAACACTGAAAAAATTCTAATGTATTGTTCAGCAAGGTAATCAACTAATCAGTAATCATCATTGGGTAGGCCCACAAGATTTGAGCCAAACGGCCAGCTCAAACTCCAAACCACATAACTTATATATTTTCTTTTTACTGTTATATAAATTGGTTCATCCACCGTTTTGGTAAGGTGCCATGGTTTCTTTGTTTTACAACCTGGTCAATTTACTTCAAAATTCATATCAGTTGAAGCACTCAACCTGTCAGCAGATTTTAAACCTTTTAACAATACCTGTAAGGGTCTCACTAAGGGCCAACAGAAGTATTATACCAACTGAAAAATTGTAATGACCTCTTTACGGATTGAATTTAACATCTTCCAGTTTGTAGCAAATTCCTCAATCAAATGCATCATGACTAGGGACCGAATTTTTAGGTTTTTAAAAACACTATTTTAGGTTTTCCATTAGGTGAAATAGTTTTTTTTGTCCAAAATATAGTTTTCTGGTAGAATAATTGGTTTAATGAATTTGTATGTGCTACATAAGATTCAATACATAATACTTTTAAAGTTTAACTTAACAGAATTGACTTAAATTTGTGTAAACTTGCAATATTATACAATTGAAGAAAGAAAGCATAAACAATCAAAAGAAGCAGTGAAAATAAGATTGCCTCACATTTCCTGGTTACAGTATAACACAGGGTATCTTTCAAGATTCTCAACTGTGAGTTGTATTGAATGACAACGTCTATCATATACAGCAGGAGCAACTTGGAAAACGAAAGAACAGACGTAGAACCCGCGGTGTGCAACGTCATAAAATAACCTCAGAAGAAGAAGAGGAAGAAGAAGTTAGAAGAAGAAAAAGAAATTCAGGTCGTCGCCAATCCACTGCCGTAATAAACTCGATTTCATTTGTTTCGGCATAATTAACACGTCTTCTTAAAACTCACAATGCAACAATGGTTGCTCGTACGAATATTTTAAAAGGAATACGCCGGTAGGCCTACTCTTACTTCGTCTCTTGTTACTGTCCATCCTAGACGACAATGGGTTGAACGAAACGCTGGTGGTATTAATTTCAACCCGACAATGTTTTGTCTCTCCGCAAAATATCGATTTCTCAACTGACAAACAAACAAAAAATACAAAAAAGTAACCTAAATTAGATATTTAAGGTTTTATATCCCGTTTAGGTATATTTAGGTTTTTATACCCCATTTAGGTATTTTTAGGTACCACAGAATTAATGTGGGTGAATCCTATGGACATGATTCGAAAAATTGTATAAGCGCTTTTTGTTTTGGAAGTAAGGAAAAAAATAGGTAAAAACCTAAGAATCCGGTCCCTAATCATGACATACAACCTACGATAACTGCAGCCTAGCACAAACCAAATCTGCAAAATTTAGTTCAAAATTCTCTCTCTCTGTCATCGCTGTACAAACATGTGTTTCAGATAGTAACGATTCCTGAATAAACTTATTCTTACATAACATGCATATATTATAGGCAAGCTGCTCGCTAAGTAAACAGTTCATGCATATATTACTGTACAAACCATGTAAGCAGAGAAATTCTTAAAGAATGCATTGCTAGACATAGTCTTTTAAAAGAAAAACCCTAAAATGAGGTAGGTTGGTAATAAGGTTATTTAACAGTGGGGGTGTACTGTAACTTAGGCCTGTGACCATTACTGGTGTACCAGAAATTTGACCTGCAGAAGTTTTTTTACATGCCTATAAATCTACAGCCTGACACACTTATGCACACATAAATGCCAATGGCCTGGGTTGGGAATGAACCTGCGATCTTAAGCACAGAAAGTCAGAAAGACTGTGCTACCCATGCTGACCCCAAAATTAAGCTTATATTAGACCAATTGAATTTAGGATACCAGTACCTTGATGAAAATAAGATTAGTGGATTATTGTTTTAAAATAATTTAAACAAATTACATTTGCTATAAATTAAAATAGTCTGCTGCCTTGGGTGAGTCGGAACCCATCTGTATTCCACTCTAGCAGCTCAGTTCAATTTCCAGCTGGGTTGGAGATTTTTCAGAAGCGGAAAATTTTCTTTTTGGGTTCAAGACTGGGTATTGTGTTGTTCCATCACCTCCATCCAGCGGAAGGCAAAGGAAACCACCATGGTATTTACGCTGCCTATACGGCTCATGCTACATGAAGGAAAACTGGGTAAGTTTTAACGGGACCCGGCCACGTGAGTAGCAAATGACAGCTAGGCAATGTTGCCCAGTTCAGATAACTCCGCACCTAACAGAAGTGTTATGTTGTGCAATTTCAATTGTGTGGCAAAAAACTATACACAAGCCCACAATTTTCAAATGTACCATGAGAAAGAAGAAATGTTTCCGAAGCCAGCTACACAAAAACCATGTGTTTACGACAAGTTGTTGTTGAGTTACGAAGTTTTGAATAATAAGTAACATCAGGCACATCCTGGGAGTAGCCGCAGGAAATCTATGCTCTCTTACTTTCTTCTGGCAAGTGGGTTTCACCCCACCGTTCCATCCCCAGATTTCCACAGCCTCATCACTGTACATTAAAATAACATAAGTTATCAGGAACAAAAAAAATTCAAAGAAGTTACCCTTTACAAGTAGGCCTAACTGATGAGATGTATGGATTATGTCTCGAAAATCTTTCCATACAGTAACTGTACAGAAAGATTACTCCACCCGTAGAGTCAATGGTATCAGGAATCAATGCAGAACTTACACATGCAAAAGGCAGCTTATTACATTCCCAATAGGGATTTAAGTGTCTTGCATCTGTAAGGACACTTCCTTAATCACATTTCTGCACAATGAAGTCTGGAATACTGTTTCTAGTATGACAAAGCTATCAGAGCTGATAGACAAGCATGAATAAGATTTACGAGTACGAATACCCATTTTCAAAAAGCCAATGCCATTGAATTATTGTCTTAGAACATTACATGTGATTCAAACTATTCTGATTGAATTTTGTATTATTTAGTGTAGCCTATTTGTATGTAGGTGTGAGAAAGAGAGGGAAAGGGGAGAAAGAGAAGGAGAGGGCAAGAGAAAGAGAGAGAATTAGGGTATGCATATCCAGAAATCACCCAGACTTGCCAGTCAATATACATGTTGAGATTAAAACTTTTATGATACTGCTTTAATCAAAACCAAACTGCCACCACGATCCAGTCACAGGCATTATTGGCCATTTTCCCAGAGGGCTGGTGCTTTATGGGGCAGACGTTTTAAAATACCATCTACTAAAACGATTATACTGTGCTTTATATGCACAAAAAGCCTATCAAAGTACATCGGATACACAGGGTATTAATGAACAGCACCACAATATTTTCCCTGCATATAGAGGGGACATAGATAAGCAATTTTTCCTATTATAACATAAAATCTCCCAAGGGTATGGCCGCCACTGACTTCTAACAATTAAAATGATGTGAAACAAAGGAACTTTGTTGTTAACACTGGAGTTATGAATAACAAAATAATGCAGTGGCGGCCAGTTATGTGATTAGTCTATAAATTTCGCAAATTATAAAAACTCTAAGTCATGATTATAGCCTATATAGCTGTTGATGAACAATTAAGAATCAGGTTTTTATCAATCACTAAGACTTAATAAGTCAATTTAATGAAAATTCTAACCCTGCTTCGCTTCATTATTGACTTTTGAGAACCAAATTGTAATTACTTTAATGCCCTGTAACATATACATTTTACGTCTGATCTCCTAATAAAAGTTGCTTGTCTACGTCCCTTATATACACAGGTAAAATATTGCAATGTTGTTCCTTAACAACCTGTATTTATAGGAAGAGTGTGTAGGTTTGCTCCATGCAGCTTAAAAGCCCCCTATGATTTTATATCAACTGACCTTACATGTCTTTTGATGTAAAGTTAAATTATTTCAGGTTTCATCCAATATATTTGATACAATCCAGTCACGGAAAACATCATTAACGGTCATGGGTATCGGCATGCTCACCACATGCCCTCCAATCCTGCCATCTGCCTATGGTACATGACACATCAGTTGTATGGTAGGCCTAGTCCAATGGGATGTAGAGTCATGGAGTTTAGTTTAATTTTTACATGTGATACAATCGTTTGACTTCTGATACAATGTTATCTGATCCGAAACATACAACAGTTCTAGGTATAAGAAAAATGTCCAAATGATAGTGAAAATTTTGTAGACACAGAATATATCATTCTGAACAAATAGTACACATATTGCATTGACCTATCTGTAACTGTTTACGTAGCATATTATAAAAAAGCCTATTTTATTCAGTTTTTATGGATTATTTTCGGTTAAATGGGCTTGCCATCTGGAAAAACCTAAGCAGCCAACAATATACCGATTATATAAATTGTAAAAAAAATGTATTTAAATCCGAATGACGATGTAGGGGTACAATTAGATAATGAAACAATCGGACCCTGCATTTTAAGAAAGACTAATATATTTTATTTTACATATAATTAATAAGGATAAGAAAATGATAAATCATCATCATCATCATCATCATCATCATCATGGACTTTCGCCGTGGTCTTATGGTTAGCGTCACTGACTACAGATCCGTCGGCCCGGGTTCGATCCCCGGTAGGCTACCTCCTTGGATTTTTCTGAGGTAGGAAGGTCTGGTAGGGGGGCATTCAGCCTCATGATTCAAACTGAGGGACTACTTGATAGAGAAATAGCGGCTCCGGTCATGAAAACCACCAAGTTAACGGCCATGGGTGTCGGCATGCTGACCATATGCTCCCCATAAGCTGATCTTATGCATGTAAAATAAAATGTCCTAAATAGGTGCCAGTGTTGTATGGATGCAAGAGGAGGCCATTTCCAACATCTGTTGTGAACAGGTATGTGGTTATTTTCATTGTATTTTTAACTGTAATCATGAGAACCTGAATCATTACACCATTAGCGGCTTTATTTGCTTAGCTTTTTCTCCCGAACGCCGAGACGCGGCTGCCATGATGCAGAAACCCGCAAACACACTGTATTATTATTACACAAATTGACTCATATAGCCTATTTATTAACAATTTCTGAACTATAATATTTGTAGAAAATACATTTTTGTTAATGCCCCTGTATATAAAATTTCAAAGATAGTAAAGAAAATTTTACAGCAAAGGTTGGAACTTGAAAACATTCATACTGTAAAAAAACTCGATAGATCTGGTTAATAAATAATTAAATGATACTGAATTGAATAAAGATGACAGACTAATTTCATTAGATATAAAGAATCTTTACACCAATATTCGACACAAGAGACAGTTAATGTTATAAAACAAACTCTAATCAATAACGGAGACAGTAACAAAGTAGCTAAACAAATAACTACATTAGTTATGGCTATACTAGAGCAAAACTACTTTAAATTTGATAAAACCTATACTGAAAAGGATGGTTTGGCAATGGGTTCCCCATTATCAAGTATAGGTCTACTTTCAGAAACCTTTTTACAACATATAGAAGATCTAGGCCTAGTCACATAAAACATTTAATTAATCAACATAAAATTAAAAAATACTACAGATATGTGGATGATATATTAATTATTTGTCATAAAGAGGAAATCAGCAACCTACTGCTAGGCTTCAATAATATACATGATAAATTAAAATTCACGTTGGAAACTGAAACACAGCTAACCAACTTAATTTTCTAGATCTCAATATTATGAGGCACAATAAAACATTACAATACAGTGTCTATAGGAAGGATACATATACAGATAATATAATTAACAATAAATCTAACCATCTGATCAGCCAAAAAATAGTAGCTCTAGACTACATGGTACGTAGACTTATTCTCATTCCCATGAATAAGAACAACTACATTAAGGAGTTAAACATAATCCTACAAATAGCTAAAAATAATCATTACAAAGAATTACTTATTTATAACCTGTTAAAAGAGAATAAAAACAAACTACGTAAGGCTAATATTCATACTTCAACGCTAGAACCTGCAGAACAAATCAACGGAAAGTCGAACAAATATGTTACCTTTAACTATTCAGATAATAAAATATATAAATCCCTAAAACCCTTGCAACAACAAAAATTAAAGATTAGCATATAAAACTATTAATAATCTAAAACAGTTATTATTCAACAACGATAACAATAATAAAGATAAATTTGAAAACATGTAATGACTGTGAACAAACGTAATAGGTCAAACAGGTAGGTCTTTCAGACAGCGGTTTCAGGAGCACATATTAGACTTTAAACACAATAATAATTAATGGACACCAAATTTTCCCGATAGATAGAACTTTGAAGATATTACACATACTTAAGAAGAGTAAAAAACTAGACACTCTAAAAAATTTAGGAATATACAGACAAAAAAACAATATAATAGATGAAAACTCAGTTGAACACAACAAACTTTTTGAACTATAATGAACTTTACCCTCACCGAGCATAATAGTGCATCGCAAGTAAGGAGTTAGTACTCATGCTGTCAGGAGGTCTTGATATATCTACATAATCTCCCAGGTTAGTAAATCATACACATACATATTGATAAAATCAGGTTATTGAGATATATAAATTATATTTGAATAATCTTTCAATAATAATTGTTCCTTCTTACTTAAATATTTTAAGACTGAAGATGGCAAGCTAAATTGCTGAAACGCTCATCTCCAATAAGAAAACTTGCAGCTAGATTAACATCAGATACACGGCTTCTAAAAAAATTGTTATCAAGATTCAACAACCACGCAACTAACAATTGATAAAGACATCTGAAGCAGCTAATTTAAGATATACACTGGTTTCAGTTACCTATATATGTATATGTCATGGTTAGACATACTTGGTGAAAGTAGAGGAACCACTTAAGAATATATTGATACAGGCTATATCAAAAAATAATTGGACTGCTAGCTGTATAGTGGAGGCTAGACCTATGTAGACAGTCGGGATGCTTTGAGGATTAAGCCATTGTCTGGTACTTAAGGAGTGGTATGGTACTGACTGAACGGCAATCGTCTGGTGCCCCACGTGGAGTCATAGCTAAAATGTCAAAAATTCAGAAATGAGCACTGATTGGTTGCACACAAAATTCTATTGGCTGTCTGGCAAATTCAACGCCCAAGAAAACACGCTGAAAATCCAGAATATACAACTCTATTGTCCAAGACACCCTCATTTCAAGTTATTTACTGCGGATTATAAGGGTCTGTCGGCATTGCTTTGAAGAAAGTTGTATATGTAGAAGTTGCCTCCACTATACTATCACATGAACTTTTGAAGAACATATACTGTATATGCATATGTAAATATTTTAATTGGTTTAGGGTCTTGACAAATCTGTAGACATTGTTAAAATTGTTGTTTTTAAACATATTATTTGTTTTAAGTTTTAATTTATTATGTACATAAGGATAAATGGCAAAACTTTTAGATTGTAATTCTTAACTAATGTCAGCTTGACACGTATATAATTGTAGGTATGTTTTAATATTATATTACTGCAAATTTTATTCCACAATAAATAAAATCAATAATTTAGTAACCGTGTATCTAGATAATACTACCTGCAGTTTTGTAAGTTTAGTGGTAACATAGACAGGGCTGTAGCTAGGCGGTGGTGAGAAGTGCCCCCGCCAAGGGCGCAGGTACAAAGAGGGCGCAAAATTAACCATGAAAATTCCCGCCTTTTTTAGACTGGTGCAATTTATAAAGCAATAAAAATGGAAGAAATTTTTCAGGTTATTAAAAATTACTGCACGCGAACTATCTGTAGTATTATGCCGATTGTCTACAAACAAAAAGCAGTCATGAGCCAATCCATGTGAAAGTGGACAAAGGTGGTTACATCTTTTTTTTACGTGACATAGACATGTTATATATCAAAGTAAAGGTAAAAGACTGTAGAATTTTAAAATAAATTCACAATTCTATTAAATTAAAGGTATCTATATCATAACAACTGCTGAAATGTGTATTTTTTTCGTTGACTGAAATTTATAATTTAACATGTTGGCTAGTACTGCATTATACTCATGGAATCAGTAGATTTGCTGCAATTTTTAATTTCACCCACAAAAGCACAAATAAGTGAAGATTTTGTCATCATAAAACAAATTTTTAAGATGAGTTTCAGTGAAGATATTCATCAAATCAATTTTCAAGGTACCCTTGTCACACCCGTCACAAAAAACATGTAATAGTTTGGGTAGAAAGCCAAGTAATCATTGTATAAAATGGAAACTTGGTAAAAGTTAAGATATTTCAATACAGAAGACACACCTAAAATATAATTTTGAAATGCCTACTATTTTGGCTTAATTTTGATGTGACGGGTGTGACACATGTTGCGTGACGGGTGTGACATATGTTGTGTGACGGGTGTGACACTTATGGAAAATGCCTTTTGTAGCTTTTGTAAAGTGATCATTTCATGCAGATGTTGAATAAATCATATGTTTTCATTATTACTATCTTTTAAATGGCTCTTGGACTTCTTGGACTTCCGTGGCATAGAACAGAACTTCGTAGTTTGCAAGACAAAGAAACTACGATCTACCAGCTTTGGCTATGGATGACACGGATGACCGGTGGAAATGTCACAAATGTTTTAATGGTGATAAAGAAGTGAGGTAAAGATCTAGTGATCCCTATAGAGGCCATGAAGGCTTTTAGGATTCAAACGTTCAACCTCCAACAATTTTAGACTTTTAGCACATGAAGGTGGTAAGGTTGTCAGTCTTATGCACTGGCTGCCTTTACCCCAGAATTGCTTCTGGTACCCATTTCTGTTAGAAGATGAGTTGACCTCAGGGCCATAGTGCCAGCAGAAGAATTAGGCCAATTGAAAAATCTCAAAAACCTCATCAGGAATTGAACCTGTGCCCCTCAGGTTTGTAGCACAGTGCCTCAACCAGCAGCATGACATTGTACCCCAATAAAGAAGTGAGAGTGATAGCCTAATTAATTTTGTGCCTGATTTCTATACTGGTAACTGTGTATCTTAGAACTGCTAAGAAATTCAGACATACAATATCTCTAACAGCCGATGAAATGAGTAGGCCTACATGGAAACAAATGAAGGAGAACAGATAGAAAAACAATCAGCCAATCTAAATATAGCTACACAATATTATTTTTGTATGAGAGACAACAAAAATGTCCTGGTGACAAGAATAACCAGATCCACATCAATTCAGTAAAAGTTTGTGAAGTAGTCCAGGATTTTAGAGTAGAGGACAACGAAAACTGCCTAACTAGTACTGGAGGAACATTTCACTTCACAACTTTACACAAGCCTGTTAAAAATATGGACAGAGTGGAAAAAAGACTAACAAGGGAATTCTTTTTTATGCTGAGATCATGTGCTGGGATTCCCCAAGATTATCACAAAAAATTTTCATGAAATTCATGCAAAATGGTACAGAGGCAGAAGGTGCAAAGTGTGGTTAGCGTTGCAGATTACAGATCCATCGGCCCGGGTTCGATCCCCGGTACCACCTCGAATTTTTCTGAGGTAGGGAGGTCTGGTAGGGGTACATTCAGCCTCGTGATTCAAATTGAGGAGCTACTTGGTAGAGAAGTAGCGTCTCCGGTCATGAAAACCACCATTAATGGCCATGGGTGTCGGCATGCTGACCACATGCCCCCAATCCTACCATCTGCCTATGGTAGATGATGCAGCAGTCGGGTGGTAGGCCAAGTCCCTCCAGGGACGGAGTTTAGTTTAATTTAAGTCTCGGTTATAAGTTGATGTTGTCCCATCCGACGTGTCACACCCGTCACGTCACACCCGTCACACTGATAAAGTAAATTTTCAATAACTATGTAAATATTTTTGTAAAATCTAATTATGCATTTCAGTATGTTGATCAGTCCTCTTACTTGAAAAAATAAAACAAATATAGTGAAGCTAATCAATTCACAGAAATTTCAATTAAACTTACATAAGAAAAAACCTTTGTCCAATTATGGTCACACCCGTCACATGCACAATATATTTTCCAGCTCAAGCATACAGCCTTGAAAAAAACATTAGATGATATTTTGTACTTCCAATGGGTTGGTATGTTAACACAAAAAAACTTTGATGACATTCCTGCAATATGGTTGAGAGGTAGAAAGAAATAAGTGTAATGAAATCTGTCCAAATGTCACAACCGTCACTATGGATTGGCTCTCATGCAACATTCTTTAATTAACACGATTTTTATTGACAAAGTATGATAACATGAATCATGAACAATATGGAAATATATAACGACAATATATATTAAAATGTACGTTATTAGCCTATTGAGATGAAAGTGGTTCAACTCAATCCCTTTCCAGCTGACTGTCGTCATCAGTGCTACTGTTGTCGGCAGGATTGATTACAAAGCGATCAACAATGGCATCGCACAACATTTTAGTACGCCTCAGGCCTATTATGTACTTTACTTTTGATACTAGATTTTATGATTTAATTATTTTTTAAGTAGTTCAATTGTCTGAAAATAAAGTTTTAGTACCTTGAAAGTCTAACACTTAGTTCATTTTCAAATTGAGGGTTAGGTTTTCTTTGATAATAACAGTGTTTTTATATTAAAATAATAAACAATTTTACAGAAATAAAAAAAAAAATTGTTCAGACCCCCCAGTATTAGAGGGCGCAGATTTGTCAAACTCGCTAAGGGCGCAGAAGGACCTTGCTATGGCCCTGGGTATAGGGTGGAACTTGTTAATAACATACCTTTAACTTCCACCAACCTAGCTCTACATATGTCACTAACACTGATATCACCATTTTTATCCTGTCACTAACCTAGCTCAAATGCATTTATTACTTTAATAGTATCATATCAAATAGTGTGCATCAGGGTTGATAAAAAACTTGTTTTTTTTTTAAAAGAACAAAAAAAAAGTTTTTTTTGTTTAAAACGTTTTATATGTGAACAATGTTGGTTGTTTTAAACTTGTTTTTTTTAACTTTTTTATGTTTACAACAATGTTGTTTGTTAAAAAAAAGTTTAAATTGTTCATTTTGTTTAAATCAACCATTTTAATGTATAGGGCCTATTATATACATATATATATATATATATATATATGTATATATATATATATGTATATATATATATACAGTTGAAATGTTTAAAACATTTTAAACAATTTGTTTTAAACATTTTTTAGCATATGTTTATAACACTTTTTAATTGGGTGTTAAATTTAATTATGCAGACAATTTACATTTTGTCAATCCAATGACACCCTGTGCTAAGATGTTCAAGATTTACGAGTCGTAAGTTAGACTTAATAATATTTGAAAATACATTTTGTAGGCCTACCGATAGTATTTGTTTATGATTTAATAGTTCATGATTAATAAAAAATAATACAAACTATTGTTTAATTACTGCCTTTACTGCTCAACTGATGATTGACTTTCACCATGCTTTACGTGGTCTTAGCCGCCTTACATTATCAAACTTACAAGGAATATCCTACTACAGTGTTGCCAAATTGACACATTCAATATTTAATATTAATAATCTCTTTCTTTAAAAAGGAAGACCACAAAATAGATGGTAGGATGCAGTCAGAAAAAATTCAAATCAATTACTCAAAATCAGAAACTGGAAGCTGGCGACAGAGGATAGAGAAGTCTGGAGGAAAGGATACAAAAGACACCACCTCACATGATTTTCTGGTATTCTGGCCCTAGTTTTTTTTTTCTGTTTACAACACTAACAGGGTGTCACTGACTTGACAAAATGTAAATTGTCTCCATAATTAAATATAACACGCAATTAAAAAATGATTTAAACATATGCTAAAAAAAACATGTTTAAAACAGATTGTTTAAAACGTTTTAAACAAACTTAAAAAAACACAAGCACTTGTTTTAAACACTTGTTTTAAACGTTTTGTTTTAAACATTCCAACCCTGGTGTGCATCTTGTTATGTACTACTGTACATTTAATGCCATGTGTTTTGTTATGTCAGACACAGTTCCTCTCTAGGTGACATCACACTGGCAGCGTCCAATCATATGCTTCTTCTTCAATCTGTACAATTAATATGGCGGAAATATCACTATATTTTGTACCATAAAAGAAACTATTTATGGCGGGTGGGTTGGACTAAATCAGTCATGCCAACAACATCTCCTCTCCCGAGAATGATATGTTTTGAAATCCATGTGTTTTTACCTGTTTTATGAAGATAATATTGTGTTAAAATATTGGATTTTACCAAAAGTTATTTAGGGCTATATAGGCAAATTTTTTTTATGAAAACTGTCTACTGAAGCAGTTCAGATGTCTATTCAATTCTTAGCTTAAAATATCTATGACAAGTTTTACCAGAAACAATTCCGTACCTAGACCTGATTAGGCTATAAATTCCTTGCTACAGGTAAGTCCATTTAAGTAAATAATAATGGTTTTCACACAAACAGGCCTGCAGACCTATTAGTGAAGTACAGAGGTTAAATTAACAGCTGTTAAATTAAATTAAATATTGTGAGTAGGCTAACAAATAACAAGTTATGAGTTTTTACACATGTGAATTTAAATATTATATTCATTGACATAACTGATTATTTTATTTTGGAGAACTTGAGAGGTGCCCTTCAGTAAGGGGAATGGCAGGTCCTGCATTGACAGGAACAGGAGACAGTCATCTTGTCCACCCTACCCCACCCCCAGGTCGGTCAGGTATATGATCCCTTGTTGTATAGTGTGTTTCAAAGTTTCCTCAACTATAACAAGTGCAGCTATCTTTACGGCTTATACATTAATTTTATTCTTTATTTAGTGCAGTTGTTATATTATTATTACTCGTGTTACGTTTCTTTTTTCTTGTTGTGTTTTTTTTGTCTTGCATTTTTTCTTACCGGTATTCTTTCTTCTGTGTTGAGATTGTTACAATGAATGGTAATCAAGGCACTAAAAAAGTAAGTGTGGGCAAGTGCTGATAAGTAAAAAGAGAAAAATGGTGCTCAGTGCATTTAATTATACGGTATATAAAAAAATAAGAATCCCCAAAACCCAGTGAACTGGATTATTACCGAGGAGCTGTATATGGAGAAAGATCCATGAATTTTATTTAAGAAATCAGCCACCTACTTTAAGTTCTGTCCTGGCAAAAGTAAACAATGATCTGGATCTTCCTAACTTTAA
Organism: Ectobius pallidus; assembly: GCA_964059195.1. NCBI lineage: Eukaryota > Metazoa > Arthropoda > Insecta > Blattodea > Ectobiidae > Ectobius > Ectobius pallidus. Next base: position 82,411,684 of record CAXKWD010000008.1, read on the forward strand.
GATAATGACCTTCCTCACTCTCATTAAGGAAATGGGATTCGAACATATGCAACAGGAGAATAGATCCATAATAATTGAGAGAAATGGCATAATAGTGTGGCATCGATTATCTTGTTATCTCGAGGAGATACAGGAATAAGGGAAGAACTACTTTACACATGGACAAGACATGGGTAAATAAGTGCACAACAGTCAACAAAGCCTGGAAGGACACAACAGTTCTTGGCAGGTCTTTCTACAGATTTGAAATGACCTACAGCTTGCATACCACGGTTTGCAATAGTAGCCTACACACTGGAAATGAAAATGGTTTCCTGCCCAACTTCAATCCAGTTTTCTTGTGTAAAAAAAGCACCCAAGACTGCCACAATGAAGTGGATGGAGATGTGTACGAAAGCTATTTTCGAGACCAAGTCTTCCCTAATCTAACTTAGCACTGAACTCCTTAATAGTGATGAACAACGCCTCTTACCACAGTTGGAAACTTGAGGCAATACCTACAATGGCATGGAAGAATGACATAATATGGGAATAGTTACAGCTTCACAATCAATATTTTGAACCATACATGCTGAAAAAACATCTGTAGGACATTGTGAATACAATTTGCCCCTTGTATGATAAATACAAAATTGACTACGGCAGAATAAATTGGTCATAGTGCACTTCATTTACCACCTTACCATTGTGAGCTGAATCCAACTGAAATTGTATGGTCTCAAGTTAAGGGGTATGATAAGTCCAATAACACCTCTTTCAAAGTAAACAAAATAAGGGACCTCAAAAGCGAAGGTATTAATCTCGTGTCACTGGAGAGGTGTAAAGGTTATGTAGACTACGTGAAAAAGGTGGAAATGGATATGTGGAAAGCAGATGACGAGTCTTCGGAAAGTGAAGAATATAGCGAGGAAAATTATTACATGGACAACATTGAACCTCTTCAAGAATAATACAGTCAAGAAACCAGATTAATATTATTACGGTATGGTACTGCTCGTTAGTATTTTAACGGGACCCATCTGGGAAGGACGGGTTTAGGGTGGGGAGTAACTTCAAATATTGCCTCCTAGATGTCTCACTATTTTAACTACTAGTAACGCCATCTATTGTGCAAAAGGTGAAACTGGGAAAAAATTAAATGATTTATTTCTCCTTTATTCTCTTCTCCTCTTCCTCCCTTTCTCTCACCTTCTTCTTGCCTATTTGGGACCTATTCCTAATCGTAAATTTTGGATCGACCTGTATACGAACCCGTGACCACTGGCACCGTAACCAGCAGCCTTAACCACTAGGCTACACCATGAGTGATTGCTGAGCAGCGAAAGGAAAATTCATCTATTTAAGTTTAGAGAGCTTTAGCCTAATACATGAGAAATAGCCGCTTTCGTGCAAGGGTCGTTTTTTTAAATTATAAAATATTATGTTGGCTCTGAAAAGAGCAGTTTTGGTGCAAGGGTCGTTTTCACTGTATTAATTAAGTCATCTTGCGGGTGGCATACCATTCAAGTCTAAAACTCTTCACTGGACAATATTATAATAGCCTACGACCTCTTACTTCTTCTTTCCCTGCTTTGGTCCCAATAGCTGTAATAATATTTCATAGAATGATGCATATGAGGCTTCATCCTGAAATATTTATTAATGCTGTGGAGGCATTCCATGGAGGCATTCCATGGCCATTGCCATATGCAAATACAGCAATATGGTGCAAGGGTCATTTTCATAACACTGTGATTTTGTACCTATTTTTATACCTACATGATGAATGGTAGGTACAATTGTAACGCTAGTGATTTGTTTATTTTTTGTATTTTTGACATGGTGCAAGGGTCATTTTTGTAACGCTTTTGTATAACTTATTTTTATGCATGTAGGCCTACCTGTATGATAAAGGGTACAATAGTGAGCTGCAGTGTAGGCACTGAGCAGCGGTAATCTTCTAGTTGAGCGTAACTAATGTCACTGCCTCCCTAATAATACGTCAGATGGAGATCTCAGTTACATGTTGTGTTAGGTTAGGAACGTTTATGTTAGTTTTGGAGGAAAGAGTTGTAGGTCGCGCTATTCAGTATATTGCTCCTAAACTAACATAAACGTTCCTAACCTAACACAACATGTAACTGAGATCTCCATCTGACGTATTATTAGGGAGGCAGTGACATTAGTTACGCTCAACTAGAAGATTACCGCAATGATGTTAGATAAAATATTCACAAGCTATCACGGGTTAAATACCGGTAATTTAATTTCTGTCTATAGCTACATAGCCTACTTTTAATTTAATTTTATTTTATTATTGATTGTATATAAGTTAGGTAGGCTACTTTTTAATCTTAATTTGTTACTACAGAAGTGTGAAGCGTTTAACTGCAATTATTGCTTCCACTACTCTGACAGTAACAATGACAGGGTTGCCCTCCTTTTGAGACAGCTTATACTTCCACAAACTGCAGAACCAAATACTTTCATTCATTGTTTCTTTTAAACACATACTCTGTCTTCGTCTTGCAAAGGGTAGATACTGCAACCATGCACCCATAAGGCATGTACTTCACTCTTAACTTTAAGTAATAGGCTATTTCTTTTCTCTGGAACACTTGGAATGGACCCCACTGGTAAACAGCTGACATAATAAACAATGGATACTGCTGTAGGTTGAATGCTTAAAATGAGTATCCTCAGATTTTCTGAAGTTAAGACAGTTACTGTAGATATTAACAGGTGAATTCGTAGCGTTGTTATTGTTTCATTCTGCAAGTACTGGAGAATTCCGTTCTTTATACAGCTTGTACCATAGACTGCTAAGAATAACAGTAGCTGTAGTTTCTTTGCATGGCACAAAAATAAACAATAACAAGAAATTCCTTGCATATGCACTTATACATAAACATAAGTATCCCATGTATTTTCACAAACGATGTTTAAACATAACATGAAACCGGTTTATTGGTGCCATATGAAACACTGCTCACCTGTAAGCCAAGGACATGCACTGGAACAGTTTGCTGAGTGATGAATCTATGGACAATTGTTGTGCTGCCCTTTCCCTCATATTTAATCTTGTGACTTGAACAGACACTACAGGATTAGGCGAAGAAGTCCTGGCTTCTTCTTCAGGTACTGGCACGGCCAATTCATCATCATCGTCTTGAGCTTCAAGCTCGAATTCCGAAACCATAAAATGACCCGAGTGAATGGTTTCTTTCTCGGGCTTTTTGGGTTTATTGTCTACAGAATCTGTTCCCTGCGTCATTATGGTCACTTTACGATACATAAGTTCACCACACTGCATTTGTACTGATTTCAAAAGTATGTCACTAACACTCACAGCTGTATAACTTTGTCTTACTTCCACTTGTAACTAACCAAACTCTCCATTCTTCCTCCGTCGCCATATTATGATAAGATGTGACGTATCAGAATGTTAGTGAAACTACTGTGCTCTAACGTGGAAATCCCTAACTAAGGCTAATTGTTATCAACTGATCTACCGGCACGTGTCAGTGTTCTTGCTATGACGTCAGCTAGAAATTGGACATTGTTAGGAGACATTATTATTTTTATTTTTATAAAAATAAAAATAATTTTTATTTTTCAATTCACTCGAACAACATTTTAAATTTAAATTACTCATTCTCTCTGAGAATGGAGCCTCAAATAAGCCCCGAAACGTCGGAATTTATCCAAGTTACTCTTGTTAGAAGCCCGGGAAAATGTGCTATGGAAAAAGTTCAAAATAAATTTCTAAAAGCTACCTTAACCAATGCTCTTGCAGCACATTTTTAAAAGGCCAAATATTATTTAACATGTAAAATTATTAGTTGCCGGTAGATCGTACTAAATTTAAAACAAAGTCAATGGTAAAATTAATGTAATATACATGACCATACATAATAATTAGGCCTATACCTAAAATAAACTAATCATTTCTATTGCTTGAAATATTACCCCTTGAATTTAAATCAAATTCAGTAGTCCATCCACACAACATAAGATAGAAATCAAATTATTCACAGTTCAAAGTTATTTTTGCAGAAGGTGGAGTAGGTCTACTTTCAATAAAACAATTACAGTATGGCCCAAACATGTTAATACAATTACATTTTTAAAAAATGAAGTCAGAATTACCAATTTCTCTGTATAAGAAAAATTAGATTCTACGTTACCAGTAGGCTACTAACTTATTCAGGTACATTTTTGGGTTCAATTAAAAATGTATAGGCTATTACAGTTACATTTCATTTGTATCGATGCCGAAAAAGTTAAGCTATGTGGACTTATTAAGTCTATCGACCATAAGAGTGTCACTTATGTACAAGCAATTTCTATTTGCTCCTGTTTTTGTAGAGTTTCCATTGCTGACAATCTACTAGACCGTATCAGTATAATGCTCAGGTGATTGGATTGTCTCTTGATCATAATTTGAAATACCGGTACAACATTTTTTTTTTTTTACTAATTCCTGCATAATTTGATTAATTTGATTAAATGCGAACAGGGCCGTCACGTGGTTTGTTAGTCTCCGAGGCAAGATTTCGTCAGGCACCCCCCCAAACTCAATCCCACGTGCACCCACCCGACATTCCACCTATCTGTAGGATTCAAGGATTTAAGGCCCACAGTAGAGTTCATTATTAGGGTGTTATTATTAACAGTATACAAGCAAATCCAGCTGCTCAATTTTGAGCAAATATTTATTTTTGGATAACTTAGCAAATATAAAGTTATTGGTGTCAAATATTTATTTGTTCAATAAATACATATAACGTAATATTAAAAATTCAGTTATACCTAACTTTAAAAAATATGTTATGTAGCCTACATGTAACTTATTTTTTCAAATTTTGTTTTATTTTTGCCGTTGCCACGGTGCCCCCCTGGTCGTGGCGCCCGAGGCAACCGCCCCGGTTGCCCCGCCCACGCGACGGCTCTGGCTGCGAATTAGGAGCATGTGCATAACTGACCATAACCATAAACAAGGGTTTATGTTGCATTTTGTGAGTTTTCAGGAAATGTGCTCCAAAATCATTAATAATATTAATAATAATAATAATATATATATATACACACACTGACCGGCAAAAAAAACCGATCACTGTAAAATTTGTTGTACTTTTAAGATTAAACATAATTTTGATTGGATGTTTATACATTGTTGTTGGTGAGGATGAATTATTATTTTTAATGGATCATTAGCTATAGATACAGCATATCTGCTTTCTTCATATCTTTACTTTATCACCAAACAAAACAAAACAAAACATCGCAATACGGTGATTCCAATACGATTATAAGCACTAGCTTGTCGTACATATTGCTAGGTGTTTCATTGTTGTATTGCGTCATTTCCTTCCAAACTGAACGGAAACTGTCTCCCTTCGCATCGAAGTGATTCTGTTAGTAAATTTAGTTGAAATTACACTTCTCAGTCTCGAAGACGTTGCCAAAGCTATTGCTCTAATTGATCATGGGGGCAGCCTCCGTTATGCCCCAGCAACCTTAGGCTCACCATTCACTACGGTGCAAGAGGAAAAATGGGGAATTAAGTGTGAAATGTGTCATTACATTTTAATCTTAAAAACATATACAATTGCAGTAATTTTATTTCAAGCACTAGGCCTACTACATAATTTTTATTTAAACTTAATTTTTTAAAATTTCTTTAAGTGATCAGTTTTTTTGCCGGTCAGTATATATATTCTTGTCATCGATCTTTACAGCAATAGACAAAGTCAATTCTAACCTAGGGACTTACATTACTGTCCCTACCTTTTTTTATTGCATTTTTTATTAATTTATTGTATCAGGTGATTGTATAGGTCCTTTGCATAAATAAGCACTGGTTGCCTAAAGAACCTCTCAATGACTTGTTGAAATAGTTTCTATTATTTCTCATATAATGATGATGCATGTTTTGACTTTAATCGTCTTTATAATTTATTATTATAAATTTAATGCTTTCATAGATATTTAAGCAGGGCAGTGTATTTTCAATTTTTTAAATATAATTTTGCAAGATTTTATCTGTGATATTTTCTCTATAACTCTAAGTGCCTTTTTTTTTAAGTCTAAATAATTTTAAAATTTTTATTTTGGCAGACGAACCCCAGAGAATAATGCCACAGTTTAATTGTTTAAGTGTGTCTTTATCCATAATTTGTGCAGTCTGTTTTAGAATGCGTATACATACCTTTATTTATTTTCTTTCTGACTTTCTCTACACAGATATAGACCTACAAGCAATGAGACTTTAAATAGGCACCTTACATAAAATTGTTGCTTGTTGAGTCGGGGTGCCTAGTGTAATTAACATTCACCTTTATTCCATAAAAGTTTTATTACTGTTTATTCAAAACAATATTATTTGAACTTCATAGTTAATATCGTGAGAAAACAACAACAAAAACAACCACAGAATAATACTGACTGCATATTTAGATTAAATGGATGATTGTTATGGATGTGATTGTTACAGCTTGGCATGAAAAAGCATAGACATAGACCCTTGTTCTACGATTGTCAAAGCACATTTTACTTAATCATTTTCTGCATAGTGATACCACATATTATCGTAAGGTAAAACTAAGTGCATAGGTAGATGGAAGAGGCATAATAGACCTTTGTTTGATAAAGAACTCAATTTTTATAAAATTGTAACATAGCCCCTTGCCAGAGCTTTTTACAGAAATTGTACAGTTGTTGAAAATATTCACAAAAGACAGTTATGCCCCCAAGGAACAATTTACTTATGAATAGCCTAATGGAGATACGCATAATGTAGGTAAGGTAATAAAATACATGTTTCTATTATATTTATCCCTATATATTGGTATGGTCATGATGCCTTTGTTACTGCTGCTATCAAATAAATCACTAGCAGTATCACACGTTCCATGAGCATATACTTAGTTTTTTCTGTATTAATTTCCAATCCAACATTTCTGCAGGCATCGAAAAGGCTTTCTGCATTTCTCTCGATTGTGTTTATGTCATCGCCAAACAAGCAAACGTCGTCTGCATAAGCTAAAATCGGGTGACTGCCATTTAATTCTAGGCTTACCTTGTTTTCCTGAACTTTCCTAATGGCATATTCCAAAGCGAAGTTAAATTGTAAAGGCGATAGTGCATCTCCTTGCTTCAAGCCGCTTCTAATGGCAAACCTATCTGATATAAATTTCCCTACCCTGACTCTGCTATAAGTTTCCTTTAGACACATTTTGATTAGCCTAACTTCTTTGGTATCCCAAACTCAATGAGGATATTGTACAATTTATCTTGCCTAACTGAATCATATGCTTATTTAAAATCTATGTATAGCTGGTAAACAGACTTATTATATTCCCGCTTTTTCTCAAAGATTTGGTGAATACAAAATATGATCAATGGTTGATCTATTTCACCTAAATCCACATTGGTGATCTCCAATGATTTCGTCCGCATATGGGGTTAATCTTGACAGCAGTATATTAGATAGAATTTTGTATGATGTTAATAAGAGAGAAATTCATCGATAGTTATTACATTCGGCCCTATCTCCTTTTTTACAGATCAGTATAATAACAGATTATTTCCATTCCTTTGGCAATTCATCCTTTTTCCAAATCATAAGAATGGGTTTATGGATCTCTTGAGTTTAATCTATCCCCACCTGCCTTAATTCTGCTGGAATTTGGTCAACACCCAGAGATTTGTGTGTTTTTAGTTTACCTATAGCTGTTTCTTCTTCTGTTAGAGTAGGTTCAGCAACCATCGGCTCTGCTGTGAACATTTCACTATCTACATTTTGGACATCTCCATGTACATTTAATAATTGATTAAAGAAATTTTTCCACCTATTCAAAATATTGTTCGAAGCTGAGAGTATAGTGCCATCATTGTCCTTAATCATGTTTATTCTAGGTTGAAAACCTTTCTTGAACTCGTTTATTCCCTTGTAGAGAGATCCCTAACATTGTTGTCTTTACTATTTTCCTTTAATTCATTTACTACCTGAATAATTAATAATAAAATTAATACTAACCTGTTGTGTGTTCGTTTAGAATGTTAGTAACTATGACTGCTGAATCAGGAGGCCATGGATTTGTTTAATGAAGGAAATTATTCAGCCACTTCAGCAATAGACTGAAATTTTAAAATTGTATTTTGGATTTTAGCACTGTGATGTATTATAAAGGAGAGCAATGGATATCCTATTTTAAATATCTCTATTGGGTGAGAATATACTTACAGCATGGTCATAAAGTAAACCATAAATTATATAATTACATAGGCTTTCACAGCCAGAGTCTTGCATATTAACAAGGTCTTCTGGGCTGTTGGGCCATGGTTCAAGGCCAGCAGTCAACCTCTGAAGATACTTGCCACATACACGAGCAAAACTTCATGTTCAGGAAACCTAAGACCACGGCCCAACAGCCAGGAAGACCTTGCTACCCTGTAAACCATAAATTATTGTAAGGAGAGTTCTTACAATAATGTATGATTTACTTCTTCATTAATAAGTTAAATAAAATCAATAGATGAGGTTTAACAAAAGATATCTGAATAGTCACCAGTTTTAAATATCTTAGAGAAAACAATAAATTTCTTGAATAATGTTTTGCAGTAAGTTTATTAATAACAAACACAAAGAAAATAGATGAGAATTGTGCTGCAATGAATATGCTACATTTGAGCATTGGATGACTTTTATACGAGGTCCAGTCCAAAAGTAATGCATACATTTTTGTTGTGACTGAACGATTGCTGCTGCGGCAGAGACGATGGTGGGGGAAGAAGGCGACAACCTTGGGCTATGTGTGGAGCATCAGTCCGACTCCAAGATCAAAGGGTGAAGTTTCAGTGGCGGTTTCCGTAAGTGGCTGCTTGTGTAGGCCTACTGATTATTATGGAGTTTTCACGAGAAGAACAGCTTGCCATCATCAAATTTCTGTGTACTAAAGGTGAGAACTGTGTCAATATTCACCATGAAACTGTCTCAGTTTGTGAGGATGAAGCACTGGACTATAGCAGTGTGAATAGGTAGATGGAAAAGTTCAAAACAGGAAGAGTGTCCAGCGCCAATTTCCCGAGGTCGGGCCAACCTTGCTCATCGCGAACGGCTGCCAACACAGAACGTTTCAATAACCTCATTCTGAGTGATCTCCGATTGACCATAGAGGAAATTTGTGCTTAGACAGGCCTTACTCATGGTTCAGTAGTGAGGATCATTAAAGATGACCTCAAAATGACGAAAGTGAGTGCTCGTTGGGTGCCAAGAATGCTTGACGAAAACAAAAAAGAAATTGTCACTGAATTCCTGCTGGAAAATGGAATTGAGATACTCAGACATCCTCCCTATTCACCCAACCTTGATCCAAGTGATTTCTGGCTGTTCGACACCCTGAAAGCACTCTCTGAGGAAGACAATTTTCTTCAAGATCAAGCCTAGGATTAGCAGTGTACCAGTCTTTAAAACATATATCTAAAGACTCCCACAAAACATGCTTTGAAAATTGGGTTGAGTGTTGGCAAAGGTGTTTAATAAAGAAGGAGACTATGTAGAAAAATGAAATGTGTGTTTCAGATTTTTTGTGCGTTTTTTTTATGCATTAATTTTGGACTGCACCTCGTATCTGCTATTTGTAATTTGTATTTGTGTCTTTATAAGCATAGTGATAAATAGATTTACAGTAGTAAATATTTATTAACTGTTGGTAATATGAATTGCGAGGGAAGTTTTAAAGAATTACACATTTCTGTAAATCAAGATAGTTAAAATACTGTGCCTTGGAAATTGTGAATTCATAGGAGTCTGACATTAATGCAGGGCATGAAATTTCTAGTTGGCAGATCGCCATTGACAACCAATTCTGAGCTGAATTAATTAATTAATTAATTTTGAAAAATTGCTATCTTATTAATTGTTTTTATTTTAGTTTACATAATAAAAATTTAATTTAATAGTAGATACTGCCACAGGCAGTCACTTTTGACATGGTAAAGATGAGTGAGTATTCGTATAAATTCAGAAGCTTTTGAAAATATCCGGAAGTTAATGACAATTTGAATTTCTCACAAGACTTTGATCGGATTTGGTTCCTGTGTTTTAGCCAATAATTTTCTTTAATAACAATAAATTTAGTTTTTGTGTTGACTCTTCTTTGTTACAGTCATTAATGCTTATATTAAGTTGAAATACTACCAAAATATTTTGCATGTTTTAATAATTTGTACAAGTTCATAAGTGAGTTGTTTTATTTACTGCCATTTGTTTATTTATTTACTTCATTTTGTATATCTAAAAGGGAAAAATGGTGAAATAATTTAAAGAATAAATAGGGGAAGGAGTGGTTCTTCATATTTCCCAAAGGCTGTAACCCATATGCCATACGTAACAATAATGGCAATTAAAATTCTTGGGTTGGCTACTGCCTTCAGACTTGAAACTTCTCCTGCAGTAATGTTTGGTTTTTGTATTATGGCATGACCTTTACTTTCACAAAGCACAGCTTGCTCCAACATCAATAAAAAAATGACACAAGAGGTGTTTAATACTTGCCAAGTTTGTGTGTTATGAAGTAAATTATTCTATTATAAATAAATGCCAAGGATCAAGGCTAATAACTTAAAATGTTCTGTAGTAAACCATAAAACAAATTACAGCTATACCTCGTCCAGCTCAGGGGCGGATCCACGGGGGGGGGGGGGGGGGGGGGGAATGGAGGAAATTCCCCCCCCCCAAAAAAAAATTTGTAACATTAAGCACAAATTATTCAAAATTTATTAGAACATAACCCAAATACCTAAATTAAAGCAACGACATTGATTATTTTGAAATACCTTTGTAAGAAAATGCTGAAATGTTCATTTTGTTTTCAATTGTGTACTGGGAATAATTAATTTTTATGAGTAAAAACTTCCCTCTCTACTTTGGTTCCCCCTCAAAAATGTCTCTCTGGATCCGCCCCTGGTCCAGCTACAGATTGTAAGCAAAGTAAAATTAACCATTCCACTGACCAAGTGGAGTTTAATGTGGAATATGCAGATTAAGCAGTAAAGAGTTGAAACATGTGTTGAAATAAATAAGTAAATAAATAAATAAATACATACAACACAAAATGCCTAATTGTGCCTTATTTACAGTATGAAAGGCAAAGTATATTCACATTAACCTGTAATTGCTCGTGTTGTTAGATTGGAACTAACAACTTGTTTTACTAGCAATGTCTTCTACAACATCTATGGTTCATTATTTGTGCAACACAGCTGTAACATGATGTTACACACGTGTCAGCAGTGGTATCATTAACAAAGCAGTACAGCGCGTTAGGCTGTACCTAACGTGTTAGTGACAGCATCAGTGGTGGACGCAGAGGGGGGGATAGGGGGGTTAGATCCCCCCCCCCCCGAAATTTGAAAAAGGGTATATATTATATATGTAAGTTAATTAATTTTTTTTGGTATTCTTTCTACCTATTCAAATCCCCCCCCCCCGAAAAAAATTCTGCGTCCGCCACTGGACAGCATGACTCATTTCTGCTACCTGTTTTCTTTCTACAATTAGCTATTCAGTTGTGAAACATTCAAGAGTCAATTAAAGCAAATGGAAATTAACAAATCAGTTCTTGTAATCCTGTGGTTTTGTTTACCTATGTGTTCTGTAGTTTACATCTACTTCATTCTTTAGTAGGATGGTGTATTTATCTGGAATGGCCCCTTTTGAATCCAGCTCATGTGATCGGGCGAAAAAAGACAGTCATTTCTAGTATAACCAAAATGTAATGCACAAAATATATTCACTGCTGGTATGATATAAGGACCCATTCTATGCATATTTGTTTGTGTTTTATACAAGTAGGTTCACAAAAATTTACTGCACCTTATATAATCATACACAACGTTAGATGCAACTGACTTGTAAAATTGGTCTGAGTCTTACAAATGAGTGGGGGTACGCCATAGCGTAATGTTTGAGGTGCTGCGCTACAAACCGGAAGGTCACGGGTTCGATCCCCAATGAGGTCATAGGAGTTTTTCAATTGGCCTAATCCTTCTGGTGGCACTGTGGCCCTGGGGTCGACTCAGCCTCTAACAGAAATGAGTACTGGAAGCAATCCTTGGGGGAAAAGGCGGCGGTGCATAAGGCTGACAACCTTACCACCTTCACGTGCCGATTGTCTAAAAATCTTGGAGCCTCAACCTCCTGGAACCCTCTGGGTCTCCATGGCCTGTAATAGGGAACACTTTACTTTCCTTATAAATGAGTAAACACAGCCGAAAGGTAAATTACATATTCAAAGGGAATGGATATAAAATGTCACGTCAGAAAAATGATGTAATAGACATTCTGCCTTCAGGGTTCTTAGTAGTTCATAGTTCTTTTCTGTACTAAGTGATATATTACAGGTTTATGATGTAAACAAAGTGCTGGACTTGGTCCCTCAAAATCGATATAAAAAATGACAGAAGAAGGGTACAAGCTAGAAATCCTTATCCCATCCAGAAGTTTCATCAGGTGGAATACTTTTATCTTTTGGATATTTGTCGAAGTTGCTGAGATCTGTTGGACCTCGAATCTAGAACAGACAAATATTAAAATCATCATTCACTTTATTTGACATGTGAAGTATCGGTAGTTCAGCATATGGAATTACATTTTTCCTCATTGACATATGGTCTCTCTTGAGCAAAATTGTCATGGACTCATTTAAAAGTAATATCAAATAAGTAGATAATACTGACAAACAGATAATGCTGCACCTCATTCAGTGAAATGTATAAATGAGATACAGTTTAAAGGATTTTTTTTAAGTTGTTCAAAACTCCCCAGTAAGTTTCAGAGACCACTTATGCACTGAACTAAAATAATTACCCTATTTACTCGAATCTAATGCGTGCCTTCTTTGTCTATTTGTAGCATTTAAAATTGGGGTGTGCATTAGATTCGAGTGCAAATCCGTTCCATACTTTGGCAGTAACTTTGGTCACTTATGTAACAATGTATTGCTGTAGTTCTCGACATCATTACATTTATTGTTGGCCTATTACTGGTATGCCCAAACACAGGTTAAAATTAACGTATTATTTTGACACTCAAGGTAAAATGAAACATGTTCAAAGACGGTAGGATTCAATATAGAGAAGTAGCTATTGTCTCGTAACTCCTTCCCTACCCCCTTTGCTGTTATCTGTATCTGTATCTGGTACCCTATGATCCCCAGGTGGGGCGAAGGGGCCTCCAATGGAGGTTTCATTACCTATACTAATTTTGATATGCTTATTAGCCGAGAGAGGGTAGAGGGACATCGCCTCGCAACCCCCCTCTGGAAACTAAGTATTTCTTGGACGTGAAAGGGCCGAGAAATTTTATCCAGAGGCTCTAATTTAGGCTTGGAGTTCTTTTACGTGCCGTAAATCTACGACACGGGACCCCCAGCTTAAAGTCCCTCCCGGAGGATTCTGTGCCCAGGATTTTTACGTCCTAAAAAATCAATCGACCGCGGCCGGGTTTGATCCCGTGCCCTGCGGATCTAGAGGCGGGCATGCTACCTCTAGACCACCGCGGCCGGCACGCTACCTCTAGACCACCGCGGCCGGCACGCTACCTCTAGACCACCGCGGCCGACCTTTGCTGTTATACCAATCTTTATTGATCTTCTTCTTCATTGGGCGCTACAGCTCGGTGTGAGCCTTGGCCTCCTCCACTAGGCATCTCCAAACATCCCTATCTCTGCCATAGATTTCCATCCTCGGATCCTCATAGCTACTAGGTCTTCTTCCACAACATCTATCCATCTAGTTCTAAGTCGTCCCTTTCTTCTTCTCAAATACAGTCTTCCCTTCCACATTTTCTTTGGGAGGCAATTATCGTCCATTCTTATAAGCCATCAGCATTCACAAATTCATTGTTGTTTAAAATAAAATAAGATTAAATACCAAATAAAATATCCTACTTCCATTCCCCGATCCAGAGGATGAAATAAACTAAACTAAACTAAACTAAACTAAAACTCTTTTTTTATGATTTGAAGTTTCAGAATTGGGGTGCACATTAGATTCGATGGTGCATTATATTCAAGTAAACACAGTATGTAATTTTTTGCAATCAATGCTGTTTTATATATATGAGATGGTGAAAGTAATAGTGGTGTAAGTAACTTTTTTCAGTATGGAGTTAATATAACAAGTTTTATACACTTTCTTTTATGAGTTCACTTAGTGAATCCATCCTATTTTTGCACAAATTGTAATAATATAGTTCACACTTTTGGTCACATATTTTACACAAGCACTGTTGGATGGTGGAATTTTTCATTTTTGCACATTTTGTGATGGTATTCATGTATCACAAGCCTTATGATTGCGAACCTTTGTGATTGGTTGGTGTTAATCCACTCTGTTCACCGTGGTGTCTATTGCAAAAAAGTTGCTGTCTATTTATCTTTCATTCTGCTTTCTTCGAGCTACTGCTTCGTCACATGTTCCTGTGGCTGTGACTCATATCTTCCAGGAAGAAGGTTCTCTGGTCAGCATGTATTTGGTGCATATTTGCTTGCTCCAATTGCTCTTTTTAAAATCTTACTTTCATCTTTTCAAGCTTCTCCATGTTGCTGGTAGTCAAATCCACGTGGTGGAAACATGAGTTAAGTCATAGTTAGCCATATAGATAGCAACACTTGTTTGATTATCTAGGAAAATAAATTTTTTGGTATTGGAATAATGTCTGATTTACACCAATTTTCTTCCAATGGCATTCAGTAGTCAAAAAGTTGTTGACAGTATGACTATAAAAATTGAAGATTACATGTTTTCAGCATTTTAAGTGAAGATGTTAGTGGGTTTAGTATTTTTACTAACTCAGGGTCCAATGAATGAGTACCATCTAGCTTGTTGCATTCAGGAGTCAAGGAGTGGGTTGTTTATTTATCATTGTACCTTCAATAATTAATTTAATTTGCATTTTCATACACCAAATTCAGATACCTGCAAAAAGTGTGATGGTTATAAAAAACTACTCTGACAGAAGAAACAGAAATAAATTGTATGGAAGTTGGCATGACCTTTACTTTCACAAAGCACAGCTTGTCCAACATCAATAAAAAATGACACAAGATATGTTTAGTACTTCCCAAGTTTGTGTGTTACTAAGTCAATTGTTCTATTTATCATCATCCTATCATTAATATTATTATTCCCCTTGTTTTAAATATTTAATAGAATTTCACTATCTATACAAAATTAAATAAAAATAAAATAAAATTAGCCTATAACATCCCATTAAGGGCCAAGGCCTCCTGAAAGTGCAGGGATAGCTAGAGAAGCTCCTTAAGGGTGCTATTCCTAAGGAGGGTGCTAGGTCGTCTCACAGTTTCTACATAGATCACTTTCACACTACTCTTTTCACACTTCACTGATTCTACTTGTGAGCTCCTTCCACTCCTGACGATCTTGTGCTCTCCTCAACCATTGATCGCCTGCCACTTTCTTGAAGATGTCTGCCCACCTGGTTCTTTGCCTTCCTACGTTTCACTTTCCGACTCTCGGGTCCCACATGGTTGCTCCATAAGCCCATCTTGTACTGTCCATCCTTGCTATGTGTCCACCCCATTGCCATTTCAGTCTGTCTGCCCTGAGCATTACCTCGTACATGCCTGTTTTCTTCCTTATCACTTCATTTCTTATTCTATCCTTTGTTGAGATGATCAAGATTTTTCATTCCATTTTATGTTGGCATATTTGTAGTGCCTTCCTCTGCTTTGATGTTAGTGCCTAAGTCTGGCAGCCATATAGTAACACTGGTATTACGCATTTTTCTAGTACCTCTATCTTCAAGCTTATTTTCTGGAATTTGTCCATTAGTATAAATTTTAAGCTCCAAAATTCCTTCCAAGCCTTTCTCTATCTAGGCTTACCATTTTTTTTTCTGATACCAACCCAGGACACTTTTGCAATGCACTTCCACTCAATACTTGAAATTAAAAATTAAATTCTGTGATGCTCCATCCCTAAAGGGACTAAGCCTACCATCCTACTGCTGCATCATCTATCATAGGCAAATGGCAGGATTAGTAAGCATGCTGACACCCAATGGCACTAATGATGGTTTCAGTGACTGAATCCACTACTAGTACTTCTTATTCAAATATCTCCTCAGTTCGAATTATGAGGCTGAGTGCACCCCATTTCAGACCTCTGGACTTCAGCGTAGCCAGTGATACTGGTCACTCAGTAATTAAGTATATGTAGGCCTATTATTTCTTCTGGAAGTTCTAGTGGCTAATTTGGGTATAATTCATATTTTATCATTATACCTCTATTATTACTATTATCTACCAACAATTGCACTGATATTTTCTTATAATGTGATAAAAACACTGCCTACAAAAATGAGTAAGAATGTAAGATAATGACTGTAATTTCTTAGGCATAACTTTACGTTGAAATTGTTTTTCAGTTTTTCTTATATAATAAAATTCACTGCAAGAATACCTTGAATTAAATTTTACATTAAGCATTTCCTTGACGGTTGGCACTAGAAATATTCCCCATGACAGAGAAACAAACTTGGCAATAAATTTGTGTTCTTTAATATGTAAGAGAATGTGCATAGAAGTTCAGTGACAACATATCAATGTTCTTTGGCTATATCTAATTCCAAAGAGCGAAATATAGAAGCATTAGTGAATAATAGCCTACTGTTGTAATTCCAAAAACCCTGGACATTTTGCAATCCAGGACATCACCGTGGATAGCATAAAAAATCCAGGACTCTCCAGGCTAATCCTGGACTTACGGTAAGCCTATCCATATCACTGATATGAAATATTGAGGCTAAATTACTTTTTCATGCTGGATATGGAATATTCACATATATTATTGGCCACAAAATTTATTTTTGCTTCAAGCCCCGAAAATTGACAGGACTGGCTTGGGTGTGGGTCTTTTGGCTATCTTTACAAAAACAATAATGTACTGACACTTACCGGCCTTATTACTGGAGCCAGAATTTTTCTGTTTCGCAATGCCTCCCAATTGAAACCCAGGAACCACCTGAAAAATTATTACATAACGGTTTAATATTAAATATGCCAAAGCTTTGAGAATTATCCAACTTATACAAATTAGAATATTGAAACATACTTATGGTTTTTAATTTCTTGAACTCCTGCTTTCTGATAGCCTAATCTCTCGGTAGCAACAGCACGACATAATCTCCGCACCAGGGTTTGTGCTCCTTTTGTTACATGTTTTGGAAAGTGTACAGACTCAATTCCTTTCAATATGAGGTTATATGTCTGCATGTGATCTTTCCCTCTAAATGGCGGCCTATAACATTTGAACAAATAAATAATGAGTTATAATATACTTAGTTGATGCAGTTATTAAATTAATTTTTTTAATAGTGAAATTACCTTGTTAATGTTTGAACTCCACTAACTGAATTTTGTTAGACAAAGCTTCAAGTATAGGTTAAAAATCGTAGATAAATAAATATCTCATAGTTAGAGATGTTCTAACGTATCTAGTAATATTCCAGTGCCTATAGGAGAGCTGGGACAAATAACTGGATAATCGTTAACTGCCCAGACAAATAATTATTATATTATTATGGCAGCTGAGAATGCAGAAGATAGAATGTAAACCGTGACAAAGTGAAATACCTCTGAGACTTGCCTTACATTCGCATGCATACTTTATTAACTTGATGAAGGAAAAATCTTGAGGTGCACCTTACATTTGCAAGTGACTTAAATTTGAAAATGTACCTAGGGTACAAACAGGGCCGTAGCAAGGTCCTTCTGCCCCCTTGGCGAGTCTGACAAATCTGCACCCTCCAATACTAGAGGGTCTGAACAATTTTTTTAAATTTCTGTAAAATTGTTTATTATTTTAATACAAAAACACTGTTATTATCAAAAAAACCTAAACCTCAATTTGAAAATGATCTAAGTGTTGGACTTTCAATATTTTATTTTCAGACGATTGAACTACTTAAAAAATAATTAATTCATAAAATCAAGAATTTTTATTGCTTGATAAATTGCACCAGTCTAAAAAAGGTGGTATTTTTTATGGTTAATTTTGCGCCCTCTTTATACCTGCGCCCTTGGTGGGGGCCCATCTCGCCACCGCCTAGCTACGGCCCTGGGTACGAATAGGGTTGCCAAATTCCAAATGGCAAAATACTGGCCAACAACGAGGGTTATATCAATGAATGAAGTAGTGGACGTTCTTAAATGTAGGTTCCACTAACAAATATACAGGTGTACCAAAACATGTTTTACGTATGAACATATTATACATATAAGCAGCACCAATAAAATAAAATTACTAAAATAATTATTTTAATTACAGTAACAGAGAATGTTTGACATTTCATACAGTACAAAGCTACATGTGTTACAGAGTTCCTTACGAAAACTGTACTTTTGCTGTGGCTTATTGCTTTCAAAACATTATTTTTCTTTTAGTTTTATTGAATTGAAAATAATCCTTGGCATGATAATTTTAAATTAGAATGCACAGAAATTAGAATGCACAAAGGGATTTTATGCTTTACTAACCGGTCATCAGCTTAACAACGTAAAAGACGTTAATAACCGGCCTGGACGGTGAAATGTTGGCCATTTGGCAATCCTAGGTATGAAAATTCCAGGCAAACAGAGACTAACTTACTGGGGCTAAGTTAATGCTTTAGAAAAGTTAATGCTTTAATGCAATATTTTCAGTAGAACACCATACGCTAGCTCTATGAGACCTAGAAACTGGCATAGAGCCTGCTCACATAGTCCAACACTAGATGCAGTCCAAACATAACCCTACAAAATTTCTGGTAATGAACAAATGAGTCCTTGCATTTCCAACCAGTTCTCCTTCCCACCCCATACTCACTTCCAGTAATTCTCCATGACTATATACTGTAACGGTCTTATTAATAACCCATGTGTAACATTTTACCAGGAACATACTAGAGGTGTACATATTCTGATTTTAGCTTGCCTGCCCCTTTGAAATTCTGCAACCAGTCACAGCTTTTAACTTGCTTGACTTGAAAGCAAGCCAGATTACAACGATGATAAGAAATACTGTCGCTATGAGTCACAAGCTCTTCATAACTTGGTGGGTTGCACAGGACCTAAGGAAACTGCAAGGCCTGGCGGAAAGAATATGAAACTGGGTATAGCTGCAGTGCACTGGTAAGTCGTGCAGTTACGTAGTTGAGGAACTTCAGATGTGTTTAGAGAATTTTACCCTGAAGGAAGCCGAGGAGAAACTAAAATGTGGACAGTTTGAATTATCAATGAACAAAGGTACTAGTCCGGCATGGGAAAAATTTTCAAACATTTTCGAGAAAACATCATAAAATCATTAATAACAATAACAAAAATCCCTTTAGGCAAGCCTACAAGCTGAGGTAGATTTCGAAGTCCTTTTGTTTTAATTTACTGTCGCTGCGTAGCACTCTTCTTCTTTAGCCTTGGCATGACAAACCCGCAATAATAACTGCAAAAAAGAGGAAAGAGAACTTTTTCAAACATTCAAATCTCGCCTTATATGAGAACTATCAAGAAACTAGTTACTGATTTGTAGAGTACTCATCAAGAGCTTTTCAACGATACCCCACAAGACGTAGTTTCGAAAATTTCGAATTTCCATCCCCATACCCCACCCCCACTCGTACTCCCAAAACCCCCGAATCGTTGGTGTCACTGTGAACTCCATAAGGAGTACTCTAATTTATTCAATCAAAGTTTCCCTCTATACTTCATAGGGGCCGAGATATAAATGTTTTAAAATTTCAACCCCCTCCCCCGACCACCCTCTTGCGCCAATTTTGCTCATTAACGAACTTGTCTGAACTATTGGGCCTAGAAATAATATAATAAAATTTGATTCAAATATCTTGAAAATTATGGCCGCTAGCATGTAAAGATATATATATACATATACATATACCGTACTGTACATAAATATAAATATCACAATTTTTTTAACAGGCGGTGGTTTCGTACATAGGGAGGCATGAAACGTAAAGATATGAACGAATTTTTTTAAAGTCATTAGGTAGATTTCGAAGAGAAATCTATCTAATAATAAAAATAATAATTGTGTTAAGACGCTAAAACGATTTTTAATACTTTATCCACCTTTTATTTATCTGCATGGTGAATTTCTTCTACCAGCATGTAGAAAAGCAAGAAAGTATTACCTACACTTAGCAACTACAGTTGTTTAGCTGATAGGAATGTCGTAAGCTTATTCTGGCTTGCCTAGGCTGGGTTTGACCTGACCCATCAAGCTTAAAGAAACCTGCCTGCTTCCTAGCTATGACGCTGGCAACTTGCTTGCCTGGCGTTCAAACGGGTATGGGCAAGCTAAAATCGAGATTTGTACACCTCTAGAACATACACAGCCAAGGAGAAAAATTTACAAATAATCCCTGTGTAAAAGACTGAATGTGTGCAACACTTTACACCCTTGTATAAATTTGACATAAATAATAAAGATGGTCGATACCTGTAACAGCCAGTTGTTTGGTAGAAGTTTGAGATTGAATTATGAAGTTATGCATCCATTCTTAAGGTACGGTAATTCGTTATGAAACATTCTCAGCTGCTTTTGTGGAATTATTAACATTGTTCCTTGTTTATGGGTCGAATATTCTTAATTTTACCCATGATTACAGGTTTCTGGAATCAATTTAATGAAATACTAAAACTTGATTTTCTCAGATGACAGATGACATACTGCTCTTTTTTCATTGTACAGATAGATGGCATCACTGGTCCTGTACTGAAGAGGACAAAAAACGTCATCCCCAGCATGATGTGTTTGTTGAAGTTTAACATTCAAACCCAGTGAACTCTTAGCAGTTATACAGGGATTATTAGTGACATGGCTTATATAGAACTTGCACAGTAATCAACCAAACAACTGTTCAACGCACATATAAGCAACATTTATTAGTAAGGCTGTAAGACTGCCCTTTCCCAGCTTGACCCACTTCCTTCTAGAAGATGGCAACAGTCATAAAGTTCCAGCTCAGGTGAGCCAGGCATGAGATTTGAAACCATTATCTCCTGAATTATACCTGGGCTATAACACTACAAACACCTCACTCAGTCTGAATCTAAACTAATTTCTTAATATTGGATGGTTCAGATAACAGATCAAGATATACGAGGGCCATTCAATAACTAATGCAACACATTTTTTTTCTTAAAACAGGTTGGTTATATTCAGGATTCAAATACAACATATTATTCCCCTATTTTTCAACATAATCTCCGTTCAATGCTACAGCCTTACGCCGCCTTAATGGGAGGGCCTGTATACCTGCATAGTACCACTCTACTGGTCTATGTCAGAGCCAACGTCTTGCTGCATTCAGTTTCCTTAGAATAGCACAATACACTTCAGAGTTGATCGTTCCACCATGAGGGAGAACATCAAACAGAATAACCCCTTTAGAGTCCCAGAAGACCTTAGCCATGACTTTACCAGCTGAGGGATTGGCTTTGAACTTTTTCTTCGAAGGCAAGTTGGTGTGGTGCCACTCCATGGATTGCCGTTTTGTTTCTGGTTCGAAGTGATGAACCCATGTTTCATCGCCTGTGACAATGTTTGACAAAAAATTGTCACCATCAGCATCATAACGAGCAAGCAATTCTGCAAGCAATTTTGATCTTTGTGATCTTCAGTTAGGTGTCGAGGAACCCAGCGGGGACAAACCTTTAAGTACCCTGACTAGAGTCAGGTCCACTGCCAGGTCTCCATAGTTCTGCAAGCGCCTATGAATATCTGTGATGCTCTGGTTTTTCTCCAAAAGAAACTCAATAACTGCTCTGTGTTTGAAATGCACCTCTGTTACACAAGCCATTTTGAAGGCTAGTTATAGTGCTGCCACCAATCGAAAATTAATGAAACCATATGAGATGAAGCAGGAATATTTTAGAGATGCCCCCACAAAAATTCCAAATTTTTTCAACCAAAAATGGCCAAGAAAAATAATGTGTTGTATTACTTATTGAACGGCCCTCGTACATTCCATTAAATCAAAATTATACCTGCCCGTGATGAGTTCGTGAATAAAGACTCCAAGTGCCCAATAATCTACAGCTCTGTCATGACCTTTGTTTAAAATAATTTCTGGTGCCACATACTCTGGTGTTCCAGCAAAAGTCCATGTTTTTCCACTGTGTCCCACTCGTTTTGCAAATCCAAAGTCAATCTGACAAATTAACAAACACATGTAATAAATGTTCTCTAATCCCTCAAACCTGATATTTAAATGCTGCAGAGCGAGCTGTGGGTTTACCCTGCACTATAGTATTTAAATGCCACATGCAGCTTTAATACAAATTTTGCTTCGTAACATAATTATTACTGATTTATAAAACAAACTTTGCTTCATAACATAATTATTATTGATTTATAAATATAGTTATTTTGAATGGTGTGGAATATCTTGAAGCAGATATCAAAATAAAATTCCATTTGGTATTCAGGACACCTATATTTAGTATCCCGTTTTCTTTTATTCTTTTGACACACACAGCTTTTGTGGTTTTCACATTCTTTTCCATGGGCGGAATTTTTCTATGAAATTGATCTTTTATAAGATAAGTGGGGAGGATTTATAGAAAACTGATCTCTTTTGCAAGAGTTTGCTGCCCTCCCATATCTATTGAAAAGGAAAGTTATTTAGAGACCGAACAACTGGTTTGCGGAGTTAAACCAAGAATTTATTCTTATTGCAAGCTGTCTTACTTACTCAAATTTCCAATTACCATAGGTAATCCCAAGAGAGATTATGAGTTTATTGATATATTTGCGAGAACAGAGTGCGAGCAAATTTATCTGATGAAACTCGTAATCTAGAGTAGGATTTATTAAGACTATTCCATGAATAAAATGTAATGGATTTTTGTAAATAATAATAATTATTATTCAAAATAATTATTATCTTCTTACTTTGTTGTCAATATTCTGTCAGCCGTAAGATCATAGTATACTAGATGCATGAACAGTCGACGAATTGATTTTATGAATCGATCAGAGTTCCCAATGCTACCAATAGTGCACTTCACAAGATAGAAAGCATCGTGATAGTTGCTTACATCAAAACGCTATAAAAGCATATAAACTGGCTTGCACTGGATCAAAATTGCGTTTTTAATCAATAGACATTTATATTATTTCAATTTCCAAACAAGTTATATACATAGTAGGCCTACACTAGTAGAACGGCTGGGACTATCACCGCACATGCTGCTATGAGCAGAATGAAAACACATTATTTAATACAACATAACTTAACATACTTTGAGGAATTTTTACCAAATTTTACACAGAGACCCTACAGAACCAAGAGAAAATTTACGGAAAAATTAATGGAAGAACCACCCCTTAAATTTTTAACCTCTATTATTTGACCTTAATTTGAATCTACATTTTTGACCAAGTTTTTCTGGACATAACACACAGATCCCATAGAAGCAGGAGAAAATTTTAGACAAAATTTAATTTTGGACAAACCACCTCTTTAATGTTCAATCCCTATTATATGACCCTTATTTAAATCTAAATTTTTTTAATCAATTTTACCGAAATTTAGACAGACCCTAATGGAACCAGGAGAACATTTTAGGCAAGCTAATTTCGGTTGAACCACCCCATAAATGTTTCACCCCTATTATATTACCTTTATTTGACCAATTATTACCAGATTTTACACTCAGTCCCTATAGAACTAGGATAAAATTTTAGGCAAAATTAACCCCCTTATATGCTTCGACCCCTATTATTTGACCTTGATTTATATCTAGCCTACCTTCATTGACCAATTTTACCAGATTTTTTCCCACAGAGCCAGCAGAACCAAGAGAAAATTTTAAGCGTCAATATTATTGGAAGAAATCATCAATTAAATGTTTTGACTCCTATAAGATGATCTCTATACAAATTTAGATTTTTGGACCAATTAATATGAGGCACTTACACACAGACCCTGTAGAATTAGGAGACATTTTTAGGCAAAAAAAAAAAAAAAAACCAATAAACACCCCTTTAAAGTATCTTATCTTATCTTATCTTATCTTATCTTTCTACACTTTTTATGTAATCTTTATATAAATTTACAATCTTTGACAGATTTTTACTAGATTTCATAAACGGACCCTATAGAATCAGGAAAAATTAAAGGAAATAATAATATCCAAACAAACTGTCCCTTGGCTGCTTTCTGTTTCTATACAAATCTACATTCTTTGATCGTTTTTTTTTTTACATACAGATCCTATAGAACTATGAGAAAATTTGAGACAAAATTAATATCTGAGCAAACTGCCTCTTAGGCCTATGTGTTTTTCAACCCCTTATTGTATATCTGTACAAATCTTTAATCTGTGACCGATTTTTACTAAATATCACTTGCCGTCCCTCTAGCTTACCAGACAGAAATGGGCTACTTCAAGTTTGGCCAAACGATCCATGCCCGTTTTTATCCCTTATAAGAAATATTTAAAAATGTTCTCTCTGCAAATCTCCATTCTTTGACTTAAGTTTATCATAAGCCCAAAGCATGTAGAAACCGAAAAAATGAAAATTTTTTACTCCTATATGCGCTGTAAATTATTATGTCTCAGGTTTTCAGGAGTAAAATGCGAAAGTCTTTTCTGTTTCAGTTCCAAAATGGTTATATGGGGACATGAGAGTGGGAAATAAAATATCCCATAAGGACAGTAAAATTTGATGTTAGGGGAACTTTTGTTTCTTCTTATTTCAACTCTTACTACTCATGGTCTGCAAAGAAAATAATTTAAAAATTCTAAGTTCTCTAAGCACAACAAAAAGCGATATTTAGCATTTTCTGAGAGAATAATCTGATTGTGGTAAGTCATTCTTCCTCATTTCGAACTCTAAATAGTTACATGAGGATAGGGTTGCCACCTTTTGGTAAGGCTAAGGAGGGACACTTATCAAATATATGCAGATCGCCGATCTTCATACCTAAATTTGTACACGGAACAATTTATTAATAACTGAAAGACGGAATATATTACAAAGCCAAAACTGAATAGGCTATGTAACAGTAACACTAACATCAGAAAAGAAAAGATTAGCAAAATAATAAAAAAAAACCTGGGCAAATTCATGACTTGAAGCTGTATTTCTTGTTTGATTTGGCAGCTTCTAATAGTTGTTTGTTCTGTTTCACCCTCACTAAATAATCTTTGCAGGTATCTGTAACATTTGTAGAAATGATTTCACTCTTTATGAGGTCAGCTGAGCACCTATTTCTAGATTCTGTCCATTTTAGATTCAAGAGAGAGAACACTCTTTCCACAAAGGCATTGCTACCAGGAATGCTCAGAACAAAGCATTTGAGATTGGGAATGTGTTCTTTACCAATCTCCTGAATAATTTTCTTCCATTTCATACTCATACTTAATCTCTCCTTCTGTATAGTTCACTTTAGTAGCATTTTTTATATCTGAACTAAAGCAGAATTCCTCATATAGGCCTAACTCATCCATATTAACATCAGATTCTACATTATGTGCCTTCACAGAGTCTTTAAGATGTTTGAAAGATAGTGAGCTCTTAGGATTCAAGTTCTTCAGTGTGCCATAAAGATTGTTTTCTGTGAAGTCAAATACTTTCTCTGAGGAACTTAAAGCTTTCTCATAGGATTTCAAAAAACAATGTACACTCATAGACATGTTTCGAAAAAATTATGAACATTGGCAATCCAGACTCTGACTAGATAATGGCTTACCACTAAGTTTAGGAATAACAGGAGAAATATTTAATTAGTTCTTACTCAACGAACGACACATAAAACACACAGAGAACGTGGATTCAAATTACAACTGATAACACTACACACGTCTTGCTGTGCTATAATTCCAGAAGGAACTGTACTTGGCAAATCAGTGCAGAGTGTCGTATGATCTGTTTTCGGTACTTCCCCGTCGGATCACCAGTTAATGGCTCGCACGCTGGTTGTACAGATCACGGACATACCCGAAGAATGCCCGCACGACTTTTACAAATAAATTACAAAGAATAACATTATGGGCGGTGATTTCTATGCTGCCAACACGATACATTTTAGTGATGGCACGACATCGATATCTTGACCATAGACGAAATTCACAAAAGACGCCACCAAGAATTGCTATCTCATATTTTGTTTTGGCATAATTTGGCATCCCGCAATATAATGCGTCCCTCTTAGGCATAATTCGGGACGCTGAAAATGTTCTTAAAATGCGGGATGTCCCGCCTAATTCGGGACAGGTGGCAACCCTACATGAGGAACTAGATTTTGAAAATTAAAAGCCCTCCAAAAGTTTACATCGAAGTAAAAACAAAATACAAAATCCAGGCACTGCCGGGTCCTTTAAGCTGGTGTTTCAATGGACTTTAGCTTCCATTACTTTAAGACATCTTACCGGTACATTAGACAAAATCACAAAAGCAGTAGGTAATGTGTCAAAAGAATAAAAGCAGATGGGATACTACATATTGGTGTCCTGATTGTCAAGTAAAACATTCCAAACCAATGAGAACTTCTGTATTTATACAACAGTAATTATTGACTTAAGTTATAAGGAATTTTTTATTATTTTTTGTTATTTCCACATGCAGAATCATTTTTAAATTATTTGATAAAAATTTCATTGTGGAACCTATTGAAATTATTTGTTGAAAGTTGTGTAACTTTTAAACTAACGGTTTATTTAAAATGTAGTACAGTAACTTAATTCACAGTATTACAAATTAAAGCTTGGCATTTAAATACCAGCTCAGGGTAAACCCACAGGAAGCATCATGGTACTAAAATGTCTGGTTTGAAGGTTAAAACAGGATAGGTTACTGATAAACACCTGCAATATTAGTTATCTAAATCTCTAAGAAAGTCTTTTAATTAGTTACAAGAAAAGAGTTCAATTATTGTTTTTTATAATTAACTGACTCAAAGTTATACAACTTTCTTATGTAAATCATCACTAGCACCTATGAGAAAAATGGGCTGATTTTTTAGTGAATAAGTTAATGATATTATTGGTCTAGGCCTACCATATTTGCTTTCAGGTGTAGCTGCATTATGTTATACAACATTAAAAAAAAAAAAAAAAAACTAATATAATCTGAGTTTGACTTTAAGAAAGTAAGAATTAGACAGTATAAAATAATACAAACCATTTTAACGTAGCCTTTCTGATCTAGAAGTAGGTTTTCAGGTTTGAGGTCTCGGTAAATAAAACCTCTGTCATGTAAATAATGTAAAGCTTCTACAACACAGGCTGTCATAAATCGAGCAGTGTCCTCATCAAAGAACTTGTATTTCTGTAGAACTGTGAACACATCTCCTCCCAGACATGCTTCCATTAGGAAATAAACATATCTGCTGTCACGATATGTCCTATATAATCTGCAAATATAACAAACAACAATATTATTTCAGAAATTTCTTCTACATAAGATTTTCTGTAATGTTAACTTCAGTTTGGTAACCTCCAAAGCAGAGTGTTTCCCATTTCAAGAAATCTGAGGGCTAATATTATATCCAGGAGTTTATAGATGGGCTGAAAAATATTTTGGGGATAGAATTAGACAACTTGTACATAATGAACAGAAAATAAAGTAAAATTTATGTATAGCTTTGCTTCTCTTAAGGATTAGTGGTTGTTTAAGTCATACATTTTTGGTCAGTGCATACTTAGGTCACAGATATAAAAAACAGTCAAATCCATTTTTGGGTCACAGCATATTGGTCACAGTGTTTGGGTTGGTATTCATTATGTTCTTCAGTTTTCATTCTAGGTAAATGAAAAAAGAATTGTAAGGAATAACCTTCATTGCTGTAATATACCTAATAAACAATATAAATTAATTCCAATCTTCATTAGCCTCATGTTCATCGTCAGCCTTGTCGAGTTTCTGGCTTGGATCAATTTTTAATTTTTATAGGATACTGCCCACAGATCCATTTGATTACTGCTTGTATCTTTGTTCCTGGTTATCATCTACTTCTTGTTCTGTGGTAGTTTTACATTCTTCTGTCCTCCAAGTAGCCGTGCAATGTTCTGCTTGCTGTCATGTTGCTCTTGTTTTAACTTATCTAAAAAATTTCCATATGAAAGCAAGACAAACAGGCAATGTTCTTAATTAAGTTCCTCCATAAGTATAGATGATTGCTAAGCAGGAGAGCAAATCTCACGAACATCTTGAACTGTCGATTGACAGAATTTTATTTATTTCAGTAAAGATAAAATAAGTATTTAAGACCTATTAAAACAATTTAAAAATTACAATGTTTTGTTACCAGAAATATTTGAAAAACATCGGATCTAATGGTATAGTTATTAAGATGGCAACATCAAAAGTTACCGTCACAGCCTTCCATACTAGTAATGACTACTGGTGAAAGTGTACAAGTGAATGAATGATCATGAAATTATATTATGACTCAAACAGATAATAGGATCTACCCTTTGTTACAAAGGAATGTTAACATATTTTTTTTTTAAGATCTATTGATTTTCTGTGATGGTATGCTGTTTGACCACTGGAACCAGTGCTGGTATGTCATTATGTAGTTGAAATCAGTGCCAGTGTTCCATACCAGTGCATACTGCCTCACTTCCAGTTAAAAGTATATTATTTTGACACTCACGTTTAACATCAAGCTTGTTCAAAGGTGATAGGGTTCAATGTAGAGGTATCTACTGTTCCACACTCCCTCCTCTATCCCCCTTTATACTGTTATACTAACTTTTATTCATTGGTATTCACAGATCCATTATAGTGTAAAATAAAATACTAAGATAAAATACCAAATAAAATATCCTATCATTGATACACATTACATTCTCCAACAAACTATTTTTTTTAATAACTTAAAGTTTCAAACCTGGAGTGTGCATCAGATTCGATGGTGCATTAGATTTGAGTAAATACTTTAATAATTAAAATTGAAAACGACATTGTCTTATATTCTTAATCTTGTCAATGTGATAAAATAATTAAAAAGTTTAAAAAGTTTTACTAATACACTATCACATATATACATCTTTCAGTTTCCTTCTTCTTCTTCTACTTCTTCTTCTTGTGACTTCACCGTTGTATATCTTGTGGTGTACCAATGCACTCTCAGCAAATTCCTTAACAATATAATTGGACACAATCCAAAATTGTTTAAAATCTCACCTGAAGAACGGTACAGTGTATTGGTTTTTGTATGCTAATCACTGCAGGTCACAATTTTATTTTGAATTTTTTTATCTTGAACCAACTAATAAATAAATTATATACCAGATGAATCTTCTCATCCTTCAGATTGTGAAGTTATGCAGTAACTAAACATTGATAGCATTCAATTCAATGTGTTATACTTACTTAATGTGTTTTTATATTATTAATTTTTAACTTGACATTGTGTAAAACATTAATTTTTCCCATTTTAATAAATAAATAATAATACTATAATAGTGAATTTTGTTTAAGTCCCTCTCTCTTCATCCATTTTATTCTTTTTCTTGAATTTAGAAAATCAATATTATAAAAAGAAACAATATGGATATAGATATCCCTTCCCTGTGTGAGCACCTGAATTTCGCATCATGTGTAAAATGCAGGTTGTGCTACTTACTAATCTGCAGGATAAGAAGATTCACTCTGTATATAAGCTGTCCCAGGTAATCTATTTTTCTCACATACCTGAGAAGAGTTATGATGCCTAACAATACAGTAGAGTTCCAAAAACTCGGCCTAATGTGGACCGAAGGGTGGCCTAGTGTATGAAAATGCCGGGTTAGCGGGAAAGGTTTTAAAAAAGAATAAGTACGAGTATTTTCTTAGAAAATACAGTAGGCCTACTTGTATGTATTGATTGCTTGAGAATACATAAAGCATAAAGCTGTCTATAATGAAAATTAACTAGGCGACTTTGCAAAAACTGGCTACATTTTTTTAAAGAAATGCGTAATATCTTGTTGTTTTTTTGCACTCCGCATTTTGCCCTGCCAGGGTGTGGCTGAGTTATCCGGACTGCCGGGTTATCAAGTGCCGAGTTTTCGGGACTCTACTGTACTAATAAATCTGCATTTCCGAGGTACTTTGAGTACCGATATCTTACCAATGCACATCATGTTGTTACATATTCATGTAATACTTACTTGGATATGAAGTTGCAATCCGAACATGCCATCATGACACCTTTCTCGTTGTACGCATGTTCTTCCTGTTGCTGCTCTACAACATAACATTTTTTAAGACATTTAAGAGCAAATGTGAGGTTTTTGTCTTTTCTATACTGCACAAGTTCCACTCTTCCAAATCCACCAACACCAAGAGTTCCCACAAAATCCAGCTCGTTCAATTCAATGTAGCCATATTCTGCAAACAAAAGTATATTCTCATTCAATATCTGCATCAATATATTATTTACTCTCTTTCACTGGCAGATCCAGTGAAAGGGAGTAAACTTATTGCAGCACTGCCCCTTTGTTTTTCTATTGCATTGATTTTACTTTCTGTGACGTGCCAAAAATAGTTACCTAATAAAATGAACTTCAAATTTGGTTAAAAACAAAACAAAAATAAAAGCATTTATGTACTCGCACCATTTCAACTTGAGGATTGTAAAATGGAAGTTGAACAGTATATTTTATATTCTATATACCTTGTGAATAGCAATGAAAACCCACAAGACAGCAGTAATTCAAGTTCCTTGTCTTTATTTATTATTATAAATGATTTATTATAAATAAAGTTAAAGGTAAAAAAATTAGTAATGATTTTTATTTATTAAGTCTGATTATTGATTTTACTTCTAATTTATGGAGCCTAACCAAATCTTGGGCATGCACAAAGCTGAAATTTAAAAAAATAGGCTATATAGACTGAAGAGCGTCCAATGCACCTCAAAGTCAGATTTGTAATTTTCGCTTTGCTTTTGTTCATGAGTTAAGAGCAAACAAATGGCAGAAATGTGATTTTTTGCACTCTCAAAGCATCAGTTTTTGCTAATGCATTTCAATTGTAAAATTAACTGCAGGTGGCCTTGGTCTATTGTCATAGCATCTGGGAAAGAAGAGCATCATTGAAATAGATTTTTCCAACATAATGAATCAAATTTTTTATTGATTTGATTTTGTAAGCTCACTCTGCATATTCTTCTTCTTCTTCTTCTTCTTCTTCTTCTTCTTCTTCTTCTTCTTCTTCTTATCCCTTATGCCGTTAGACGTTGGGGTATCCTCGTTCTGTCCATCTCCTCCACTCCGCTCTATTCTCACACATTCTCTTCATTTCCACCACTGTTTTCGCACGTTTCTGTCCGATCCTTTCCATCCTATCTTCCCATGTGATACGCGGTCTGCCTCTTCCTGCCCTTCCTTCCACTTTCATTTCAAAGACTTGCTTCTCTTTTCTTTCCTGTCCCATTCTCCTAACGTGTCCAAACCATTTCAGTTGACGTTCCTCAATTAAGTTACCTCACTTAATGCCTTCTTTTGTCCAGCCTCTTCTCTTATTCTCTCATTTCGTATTCTTTCTCTTCTAGTTCTTCCCACTGCTCGCCTTATATACTTCATTTCGGTGGCTGTAAGCTTGCTCATATGTTTATCTTGCAGTGCTAAACTTTCTATGCCATATAGTGTGATGGGGGCCATAATTGTATTATAAATCTGCATCTTGGTTTTCGTGCTTATCTCAGTTTTTCCTACTATCGTATTATTCATTTGGTGGTAGGCTGAGACTGCTTTCTTCGTTCTATTTAGCACCTCTTGTTCAATTTTTCCGTTGCTGCTTATTATGGTGCCTAGATATTCATACGATTCTACCTTCTCAAGAGGTTTTCCATCACAGACTATATTAAGTTCTTCTTCCTGTCTATCCAATTTAGATACCCACATTACTTTGCTTTTATTTATATTCACTTCCATACCTTTTCTGTTTAATTCTTCATACCATTCTACCACAGCCTGCTGGAGTCTTTCTGGTTTATCCGCTATTAGGATTATGTCGTCTGCAAAAAGAAGCACTTGGAGGTATACTGGTCTTAGTCTCCACATACCAAGCTTGGTCCTGTGGGTTCTCCTCTTGCATATTTTGGTTATTACTCTGCATATTCATGTGATTATAATGCTACGGCACACAGAGAAGGCTTAAATGGGTAAACTTGGACGATTTGGACAAAACTCACTAAGAGGGGGTTTTTTGGGTGAGGAAACCTGAACCTGAGGTCTTTTTTCTGGCAGCGTGCTCTATTAGTGCTATGAGGGGGTCAACACAATAGTGGTCTATGACACTTTTTTAAAGATTAGAGAAAAAGCAAGTTAAAGTTCTACACTTGTGGTTTTTAATACCATTTGAACTGCAAAATTTCACCGAAATAACTGTCATCACATAGTCTTAAAACTATATGTCTAAAAATTTTTAATGGTCCCGGCCGTTCACTCATATTACTCACAAAGTAGTAAACTGAAGAAATTAATTTATGTAACCATGGACATGAGTCTCATAGACTGCTACAAGAATAAACTGTTTTCTAGCATGGTTCTACTAACACTGATGGGTTAGTGACATATATGAGGTGATAGGTAGTGAAAAAGGAAGGTAGTGAAAATAATCCACATGTAAAAACGATATAGAGGCAGTAGCAGTGATTTTGTTTTTACTGCGGTCACACAGACCTCATGTCCATGGTTAAGGGTTAAAAATATGAACCAAACTAAAACTTAAACATAAAACAATATAAAATTCACAATGGATATCACTAAAATATTAATATTACGACGTTTCGGCCGAAACCACTAGGTCTTCATCAGGTACATCTAAAATAGAAGGAATGAAAGTTCCAACTGACGACAAACATACAATGGAAAAAGGACTACCTGCAACTTTGTGTTTGAACCAAACTGACCTATTATTCTTCAGAAAGCTCCTTAGTTTCACACAAAACCTTCTCAACCTACCTATTTTGGAATTTTGTTCATCGTGATTCCATGCATCCGATTTACTTGAACTTGAGTACTTGTCAGCATTCCTTTTGATTTCATCAAGATCTCCAAGCAACTGAATGAATGGACTGTAAACAGAAAGTATTACGAGATTAACTTATGCAATGGTCCATATGATATGGATATAAAGAAAATTTACTTCAAAATTATATGAAGTTTTCTATAGAGAATTAACAGTTGCATTGAAATGTAAGTTTGTTTGTTTGAGGATGAAGGATGAGCAAGGTTCGAATAAAACATTTTGACAAGGGGGGATAGTCCAATCAAATTGTCAAGAATGGATGCAAAATTTAGGGTAGAGCTAATTTTTTTTATATGATGTCTGGGATGGTTTTGAGAGTAATTTCTGACATTTTGCCAACAAAATTTTTTGCCGCCGGAGCCGCCATCTTGAAAAAACTCCAAAATTTTCGATTTTATTTCTGTTTTTGCCCATTATCTGCCAAAACACGCACCTGACAAAAATGTTTTAGTATTTATCCTAAAAGAAGACTAAATTTGCTACAGTTTGAGATCAAATTGAGTTTTCTACCATGAATAGTTTCGGAAATACAGCTCTCCGAATTTCAGCAACATTTTGCAAAAAATAAAAAATCTGAACTTTCAACTAATTTTTACCTGCTATCTTCTAAATGACCAAACCTATAGTAAAACTCCATTTGGAAACTTAAACTAGAGGTAATTTGAAACTTGTCGAGTACTTTAAACTTATACTACCTCTTACAGGTCACAAAATACAGAGGTTTAAAAATATATGTACAGCAACGATTGAATAATTACATGTGCGTACAAGTTAGGAGCAATAACGGCACAGAGCATTCATTTATATACAAAAAGATTTACTTAGCTCGAGTTCTAGTGAAACATTGCATTTTTTAACTTGTTTGTTCATAGTCTTCAGCACTTAGAGGGACCTGGGCAGTTGACGTCTGCTATTTCGTCCGTGATGTTCACAATCTAGCCAGTGTTGATAAAGTTCTCTTCAGCGTCTTCATCCGAAAACGAATTAAGTGGCTCATCAGGAGTGTCGTAATCCTCACTGTCGGAGGACAGAACTATTAGTATGTTTTCACACGACTGCCCATTGCAATGTTTTGCATATGGTTGTGCACTTTAATCCAGCTTTACGACACCCACAAGCGTTTAAACACCCCTTCTTGCAGGTACAGGAAATACTTTTCAGAATTGATTCTGGAGCTGTCTCCTTCTTGGCTTTAAGGGGAAAAAGGCCCCTCGGTGTGTTCACCCAGCCCCACTTCAAAGGGTCTTTGTATTCACCGAGCCATGCCTGAACTTAGTGGTATGTTCGCATGGCATGAAGTTGAGCCACATCACTGGTTGGGGGCAGCCTCCCTAAGTTAAATTTCATTCTTCCTACAGATTTTACAAATATATTTTACTTCTCCTGATATAGCTTGAGGGTTCAGAAATACATTAGCCTCCTCTTCTAGTTCAGGATGTTTCAAAATCAACGAACAGAAGTGGGTTTTCCTGTGGCCAAAAACTGCAGATGTTGTGTCACAACCACTGAAAGCATGGATGAACAGCAGCATGTTGGAGAAGCTGTGGCGAAATGACTGACTTGAATAGAAGATGTCTGCAACTTTGCCTCTTCCGCACTTTTGAATATATGTATTCTTTATACGAGGGGATGGTAATGCAGTGAGGAAATAAGAAGGTCTATGTCCTCCCCAGCTACAAAGACAGTGTCGTATTGAGATGTTTTTGAGAAGACAGTGCTAACAGTCAAGACATCTTTAACAGCCTGTTTCACTTGTATTCCAGCTTTTGCCAATTCATTTTTTAGAAATTCTACGAAGCGCCTCTTGTTGTTTTCATTGGTGAGAAAAGTTTCTTGTGAGCTTTTCAAAACAGTAGTTCTATCAAAGACGACATCAGGAGATGGACGCGTAGCCCGTCGGAGTCTCACAATTCTTAGTGCTTGTTTGATTAACGTCTGAAGGATAACCATCGAAGATAATTGAAACCTTTGAGTCATAATGTGTCTGAAAATATTTTAAAATGCCTAAGGTTGCCTGGTACAAACACATTAAAACAGATGTATCCGGAGAGAACGGTGTGCGGAGCAGTGACAAAGAGCCTCTTAGCGCCACTCCAACGATAACATGTTTCCATTTTCGGAGAACTGTATCTGCTATATGAAGTTTTTTTTTTTTCAGAGGACACTGCAAAAGTGTTCTTCTAAAATAAAACGGCGTTCTTTCGAAATTAAAATGCTGTACCTACACCAACTTCCCTTATTATTTTCTTTTTACATTGTTTATTTTAGTCTTTTATCATTATAAATTGTTGGAAATACTGTTTTGGTTGTTAATTTTAATGTAAAACTTAACTATAAGACAACACAGGTTTTACTTTGAGAAACGCCATTTAGAATATCCTAAGCAAAACTAGACTTTCGTACCTTCGATAAGTTTTCTGAAATGTGAGGAGTTGTAGATACCTCTGTATCTGGTGACCTATAATAGGTATCAAAACATTCAATACTCAACTTGTTGCAAATTTACTCTAGTTTAAAAGTTATCCTTCGAAATTTTACTGAAGGTTTGGTCATTTAAAAGATAGCGAGCAAAAAGTAGTTGAAAGTTCAGATTTTTTTATTTTTTGCTGAAATTCGGAGAGCTGTATTTCCGAAACTATTCATGGTAGAAAACTCAATTTGATCTCAAACTGTGGCAAATTTAGTCCACTTTTAGGATGAATAATACTACATTTTTTCAAGTGCGTATTTTGGCAGATAATGGGCACAATCAGAAATAAAATCGAAAATCTTAAAGTTTTTTCAAGATGGCGGCTCTGGCGGCAAAAAATTTTGTTGGCAAAATGTCAGAAATTATTCAGAATACCATCCCAGACATCATATAAAAAAATTAGCTCTACCCTAAATTTTGCATCCACTTGGCTTTTTTTGTGATAATTTGACTGGACTATGAATTAAATGTGGATAGAATGTACTAACACAATTATAATTAACGTCATATAAAAATAAATGTAGTAGGCTAATACCAGACTGCTGAAAATAACCTGTTCAGTAGACAACATAGCCCTATTACCTGATGTTTCAGCCTCTTTACTTTACGCTATTTATTAAAAATAGATATGTTATTAATCAACTTGAAGAACAACCACTCTCTGTAAAAGACATACAGCAAACATTCTTTTACTGTATTGTTGCTGGCAAAAGGAAACCAACACAAAGCAGTAATATATATATATATATATATATATATATATATATATATTTATGCATCCACTATGATTTTCGTACAGGAACTTCTCAAATTAATCCATTTTATGGGTTATTAAAAACTTCATTAACTTACTAGATATACATTTTTTTGGCTCTCCTGAAAATCTCAGATTTTGGATTAATCACGTTTTGAAAAATCACTCCTCATTTAATAGCCATAAACTACAAAAGTATTTTATGGAGGTCCCTGAACAAGAGAGGACCATGGCACTGACAAGAATGGGAACTACTACTATAACTACAGTAGAACTTGGTTATATAGCAGCATCAGGGCAATTGAATTGTTACAAGCAAGTGTCGCTATAAAAAACCGAAGGTGAAAATTAAAAAAGAAACAAATTCATATTATATTGCTGCATATTTTATAGAGGCTTTTGAGAAATTTGTATTTCCATACAGAGAACACTGGCGCCACCATTGCCCCCAACAATAATCCCTCAGCCATTCCATTCTAACATTACTGCAACCAGTACCTAAATTCTTTTGAATCATCACAAATTGATTAAGTGTTTTTAAACAATTGTTGAACAGATAACAGGTAACTGCAAGAAAAAACTTATGTGACTTTTTGTATTTATTGAGAATGACAGATAATTAATTTCTTAAGTACCTATGATTACTTCTTCTAATTTTCTTAGTTTATACTGAACAAAATTACCAGTACCATTAGCGCTATGAGTTTTTTTTATGCAGACAAGTCTACATTAAACTTGCACACAGATAATGGATACTGAAATGTATATTTACATTGAACAACGAGAAGCAAATTCAACAGTGCACTCTTTTTCATTACGTCATTAAAAATATCATTGTGGTAAGATTTTACAATTTTATTTTTATGGACATAAGCTAAAATATTCTGTTTTCTATCGACTTTAATAGCATTTGAATCTGCATGCCCAGTTTGTCATCCCACAGACTATTTTTCAGCATGTAAAAAAAAAAAAAAAGAATATTAATAGATTGTCAACCAGCAACATTAATAATAATAATAATAATGATGATGATGATTGAGATATATATATTTCAAGATAGGAAAGCCAAAATAACCTGTACAAAACCCTAAAGTTTCCTATGATTATTAAATCTTTTGTAGAAAGATTTTTATTTCCATAGTTTTAAATAAATTGATAGTACTAATAATAATATTGATAATTGCATGCAAGGTACTTACCCTCGATCCAGTACGAGGCATTCTACACCTGGTGTCATTGCTGTAACTGTGGCTTGTCGAGTATCTTCTTTTAGTAATGCCAGCTCTCCAAAATAATTACCATGAGAAAATATTCCTACTTCTCTTTCACTGTGAGAGCCTGAAACAAATACATCAATTGGCTATAATTGGTCAGGATGTCATGTACCACCATTGTATAGTAAAATGTCATTTTTTTAAAATTTGGTGGTTAGTCCCTTTGTAAGGTCAGGTACACAATTGTTCAGATTATTTAATTGAAGGTTATTTTTAACAATAAAATTAAATAACATGGGACCAAAATTAGAGTTGTTCTACATATTTTATCATTTCTTAGTATAACTAAGCATATCGTTTTTCATATAGGATTATTTATTAATGACTCCATATTTCATAGATAACTGATTTTGGGAGTAACACAGTGAAGTCACAACATACCGTAGGCCTAGTATTATTAAAAAAAAAACAAACATACACTTCACTCAAGGATAAGTACTGATACCGATACCTGATCTCGACTGAGCAAACTGTTTAGAATTAGGATTCCCATTCATCTCGTTCTTCCCAGGAGAGTTCCATTTATTGATGAAATGCCCCAACTTTTTGTCAAAATGTCTTGTTTTCTTCTTTTGTATGTATCTTTCCTATAAGAATTTCCTACATTAGGCTTATGGAATTGATTCCATTTTAAGTTTGCAGCACTCCTAGTGGCAAATTCATGAAACTTTGCTGAGGTATTTTAAGAAGCTGGTAATTATAATAACAATGCTCTTTTCTTCATGCTTCTGTTGGCAGTGTTACATACACACACTTCCCAGTTGCATGTGACGTATTTAATTCTAGTATACATAACGCATAGAAAATTTCATTATATTTTTCTCATTTCTAATATGTCCCATTTCTTACAAAATGTCCCAGTTTTTCAAGACGCAAATGCAAATGTCTTTTTTTCTTCTTTCTTTTTTTTTCTTAAAAATGAACATAATGGAAACCCTAGTCTAGATCACCTGAGGATGGAAGCAAAATCTCTTGAAACATAGGCTATATTCTGTAATTATCCTTAAGTGAATTGTTGTGTTTTTTAACAATATGTCTCCATACATCGTATGTCTGTACAATGTGTGTTGAAGACTTAACAAATTTTCATTCCTAATACTAAATAAAACAATCCTTCTATATAAATTGTTTGTTGTCACAGTACAAACATCTATTTTATTTGATGATCTGCAAGTTGAATGACAAAAGAAAATAAATGATTCATTCTGGTTTCAGTTTAGCAATTTATAGAAAATCTACACTCACCTGGATCACGTTTGGTAATCTTCACACTGCCACCACTAATGATGTAGAACTTGTCACCCCTATCTCCTTGTCTAACGATGCAGTGACCAGGTGGGAAGAATTCCTATCGGCATATAAGAAATGGCTAACATCTGTAATGGCTAAGAAATTTCATTGAAGTGTCTGTTATTCAATAACAACAATATTTGTATATGACCATACATCTTGGTTTTGAGCATACTGTCCCAGTGCCCTAATTAAGTTTAGCAGGACACCTCAATGTCCTGTTATTTGAGGAACTGAGAAATTTTGCACAATGATGTGTGTGTGTGTGTGTGTGTTTTTTTTTTTTTTTTCCCCCACCAGATGGTTTAACAGTTGCCTACCAAAGATATTCGATTACAAGCTTAAGAGAATTTTGAAATAATTTGCTACTGCCAACGATTAAGTTGCATCTGGTCTATTTTCAGTTCTTGCTTAATGCTGACTTGTGCAATGCTGGCCAGTTTTAATATGTGCCAGTTACTGCCTACTGGTTTGTTAATTTTTCAATTACTGTTGACAAATTTTCTTTTTATAAGAGAAAATAAGAAAAAGAAATCAAGCTTCTAAAGAAAATTAATAGTTCTGAAAATTAATGAGTAATTAATATCCACGTATCATCTCTAAGTGCTTTAAATCATTATTCTAATTGCAATAATTTTAATGCTCCATTCATAAATAATATGTCTAAATAAAGAACACACTGAAAAAGTTTGAATCAAGGGCGTATGGTGGGGCAAGGTGGAGGGGGTTGAAACCCCTCCCAAAATATCTGCAATATTTTTAAAGGATTATAACATAATGTTATGAATTAAATAAATAAAAAACACTGGTTTGGTTATTATATTTTCTTACATAACACAGCGGGGAAAAAGGAACTTTAGGTTGCCCCCGAGTCCCCTTCTCCCACTCCTACTCCTATACCGGTAATTGTGAAATATATAATTTTTGGTGCAAGGGTCCTTTTTTTATTATGAAATATTATTTTGTTGTTTATAGTTGTGAAATATTATGTTTGGTGCAAGGGTCTTTTATTATTCAGTGGATGGGGAGCTTGCAGGCGACTTACATTACCCTTATGCCAACACAGCAATATTAAAATGACTCTTGTAAATGTTGATTTCTAATTAATGGCTATTCTGCAGTTGTTTTTCATGTGTTAATTTACATGTGCCCTTGTGAAAGTGACTCCGCTTATGTACATGTCAGACGATAAGCAGTATTCCAAGATTGGTCACAAACCTGTCAGGCCCCAACTCTCGAAAATAGAGGTAAAGCTATTTTTTATTTTGCGTCTTCTGGTGAAAGGTGTAAGAAACCCTGTGATTGTATCATAGACTAAATTGCAGCTTACAGGGAGAATAAATGTGCAGGAACTGAATCCAGGAGACTTAAAATTCATATAACATTGTGAATATTGTGTGATTCTACTTTCATTCTAAATATGTAGGTTAATCTGGCAATGTTCTGTCAAGTTAAAAGCGAGAATACCCCTTAAACCTTTTTTTAGAAAAAAAAAAGCACTGATCGCAATACAACTGTTTAGTTACTAAAAATAGTGTATTATGTGCTAGCACATGGAGCTGAGACAACATTATTTTCAACCCCCTCCAAACAGAATTTCACTGTATGCCCATGGTTTGAATGATGTACCGTTCAGCAAGGTGTTCTGATTGTTTGGTTTTACAATCTGGTACAATGTGTATATGACAAAGAACAGAGCCCAGAGAACTCAACACGTGAAGGATTGGACCTGTCATTTTGATGGATACATCTGCATAAGCTAAAATTGGGTGACTGCCGTTTAATTCTAGGCCTACCTTGTTTTCCTGAACTTTCCTAATGACACATTAACAATCAGTATCAAGATACTAACAATCACAGGCACCAGCCATTAGCTATACAGTATATTTATATTTTTTTGGGGGGGGGGGGGGCACTAGAAACAAACAAAAGGAAAGCTATAACCTTTAGACTTGAAAACAGTTAAGGCAAATTAGGGGGAAAAAATGGGGGGAAATAATTTATAAAGTGTTCAAAGTTGGAGAAAACACTCACAGTAAGAAACGAAAAAGTTCCACCCTCTTGCAGGGGTGCGTTTCCCCTTCCCACTCCCAAAATCTTATTTTTACCATTTTTTCAATTTGTATGGTGAGAACTATTGTTACAAAAAGGTATAACTCGTGAAATTCTGCACAATAAATGTCTTATGCATGTTTTAAGTGAGACAAATCGTTTCCAAGATATTGCAGTTGGAAGAAAATAAAAAAAATCCATTATCATATGAGTCTGGCCTTATTCCCAACTTTTTAGGGCCTATCTATATTTTTCTCTTGAACCCCCAACTTCTTAGCTATTATACTTATGTATAAGTATTTGTAACACATAAATGTTAACCCCTCTGAGTACTCCCATTCCCACCCGCCCCCCAAAAAGCACAAATCTTTTCATTTCTCGAAGAGAACTATTATTACAAAAAATATTTATCGGGAAATTCTGCATAATAAAGATCCTATGCATGTTTTAAGTGAGATGAAACATTTTCAAGATGTTGCAGTTTGAAGAAGATTAAAAATCCATTAACATACGAGTTTGGCCTAATTTTAAAATTATTTTTCATTTATATATTTTTCTCCTGTTTCTCCCCAACTGCTTACCTTTTATGCTATGTAAACATATTTGTAACACACTTGCATTTTTTCCCTTCAGTCTTGAGTGCAGTTGCATGAAATCGGGAGAAATATCTTTACGGAGCTGGTGCTAGTTTCATGTGAATAATGGAAAGAGGGATGAGTTTCATTCCCTCCATCTCTACTTTCTAGGGTCCAAGCTGTTCCCCAACCACATCTGGATTTACAGATATAAGTCGTAGGAGTGGAGGCATGTTGCATCATTAGAGGGTGGCAAGGATGAGAGTATGACAGCATTGCTTGCCTGACCCACAAGTACCGGTACATTAAAATATTGAAATCTCTCATCATTTAACGTGTTATTAGCTTATTACCAGTAGTTTTCATGTTCTTTTGTACAGTGAGATGATGAATTTTTTTCATATTTTTTCAATGACCTCAGGAGTCTAACACTCGGGGAATGTCATGAAGATGCTGGGATTAGATGATCTGCTATTTCCTTTCCCCAAACATGTCTGAAGTGGTGTTATACACAGGGCCGCCACATGGGGGGGCTGCCGGATCCAGGGACTGCTGGATCCCGATGATGTGGTATAATTTTATGGAAAACTGGAATAGTTTGATAAAATGTTCTGTTACACGAGTGATGAGAAGGAAGCTCCACAAAGAAGGGAAGAGACAACTAAATGAGGATGGTCGGCGGTCGGTGAGGGACCCGCGACTAGTACATGGTCTTGGGCCCGACTCCGAGATGTGGCGGCCCTGGTTATACCATTTACTGCATGAAGAAATAGGGTCAGTTCCTTGCAGTCATTGATGATGAGAATTACGTATATACGAGTATTTGGAACTGTAACACTAGATCTTGATGTTTCCTTTACCTATCTTCATCATGAGAGTGTCTTTATATTTTGGAGCAAGAACTTTGAATAACTCATTTCTACAATTGTTTTCCTTTCTGCCTCTAATTCACACTTTTCAGGAAACATTCTTGTTTGAAATTGAATGTATAAGATGAAGACGATCTTGAACTTATATCATCTACCTGATCAGCCCTTCTGTCTTATGTCTTTCTGAATATTACGCTGCTTATTGTATTGATGTTGAAATACTTTACACACTTCAAACATTCCAATATTTTGTAAAAACATTATGAGTTTCGTCCTTCCTTTCCTTGCTGACACTATCAAAATGTTCAATCATTTGTCACTTTTGATAGTTCTCCTTGTGACATAGATTTATTGCAAACTAGCTTAAAAGGCCCGGCGTCGCCCGGGTTTTGTATTTTGTAATATGAAATTAACTTAGCCTATGGAGGACTTTCGATGCTGAAACTCTAGGTCCTTATATAATATGTATGTAGAATTAGAAATGAGGAAGAACAACATATGACACTCAGATTATTCCCTTAGAAAACGCTAGATATAGCTTTATATGGCTCATAGAGGATGTCGAATGTTGCATTCCATTGCTTCTACACGCCATGCCTGGGAGTAGTGCAAATAAGAAGAAAAAGAAATTCCGGTTACATAAGATTGTATTGTATTTCTCACTCTCATATCACCATACAACCGTTTCGGGGCTGAAGTAAAAAAGAAATTCAATATCACTTTCCTACTTTCCTTCCCAAAAACCTGGGACATAATATACTGCGCGCGTAGGACTGAAAATGTTCCATCCCATTTTGTCTTCTTTTAGATGCTTAGGGCCTCTGATAAACATCCCTAGGCCTATTTCTCAACTAATACAAAGCCTACCGCTATGAGTGACGTATCAGTGGATAGGATTTGTTACTGACTTCCGATATAGCATACTCACTGGCACACACTTAAGTTGTCCCAGCAATACGACCGCTTGTTCTACATCAAAATGTGAAGTGAGAAAATGATGTTTTCCATGTCGAGGGTATAGAAAGTTATGTGACTGCTTTATTTTCGTGGATTCTATTCTTCAAGAATTATTTTCACAAATGTATTAATTACATCGATAGTATCGTAATTTGTTAAAGCCCAGAATTATAATATAGTTTCCAAAGCCCTATGTGTACACCGTAAACAATACTTTCGTTATGTAAAAAATTGACAGCAGAACTCTCTAACTGTGCCTCATTTCACATTTACAACTTTTCCCGTGGATTTTCCAAAAATTTTCTTTCATACAAATCTTGTCCTGACAATTACGAACACAACAAAACAAAAATCAGCCAAATCGGTCGAGCCGTTCTCAAGTGATGCGGCAACAACATTTGGTAATTCATTTTAATTAATATAGATTTACATATCTTTCTTTGTTCTTATGCAGCTTATATACACCCAATCGTTGTGTTCAATGATTTTTTCAAAAAGGTATGAAGATATTTTAGTGCTCTGTCCTTGTAAATTTAGATAAAAAATAGTTCCACATAGTGCAATAAAATGAAAGTAATAAAAATAAAATGGCCAAATTATTACAATAGACCCTTGTGATTGGTTGGAATTCCACATATTCTTATACTGGATTGGGTCATTGATTCTTGAGCTAAATAGTCACAGAAAAATCCGTTGGAAATTTTAACACAAAAAATAATAAAATCAGTTAAACTGATATAACAAAGTGCCAGAATGATTTTTTTAATCAGTGATA
The DNA here is from genome assembly GCA_964059195.1 of Ectobius pallidus. NCBI lineage: Eukaryota > Metazoa > Arthropoda > Insecta > Blattodea > Ectobiidae > Ectobius > Ectobius pallidus. The sequence continues at coordinate 82,455,736 of CAXKWD010000008.1, forward strand.
ATATTAAGTAAATAAAAGGCACATTAGAAAGCTGACGTGACTACAGGTGCTTGGCTGACTAAAAGCTAAAATACAGAATCCATTACATCTCACTTTGAATCATTACTCTTGAGTGAGACAGACGATTCTTATATTAGGCTAAAAGGCTGTTCATGGTCAATATCAGGATATCTTCTTCCGCTATGAATGAAGGTAAGAAATAGGTGAAATTAATTATTTTTTCCTTAGTAATGAATTGATCTACAATCTTGCAATTTGACATACTCTTTATTGACTACTTCTAAAATTGCATACTATTTTCAAAATTAATCAAATTGTTACAGTTATGGACAGTTGTCGTAACAAAATGGCTGCCACGTTTCGTTCACTAAAATGTCTTTTCCGTGATAATTTCCACAAATGACAATGTTTTTTTAGTGATTCTTTTTTCTATCTATATGCAAATCATATGAACAACCTAGTCTACAATCCTTGGAATATCTACAGTATAAGTACTTTTAAAAAATCAATTTTTTAAACCTTCTTTTTCATTAAAATATATATACTTTTTAAAAATAAACTGTAAATGTTAAATTAATTATTTTAGATAATGTTGTTCACATGATATTAACAAATACACAGAAAAATAATCACTCAGAAATATTGATATTTGTGGAAGTTATCAAGGAAAAGGCATTTCAGTGCATGAAACATGGCCGCCATTTTGTAACGATAATTACCCGTAACTGTAACATTTTGATAAATTTTGAAAATAATATACAATTGTAGAAGTAGTCAATAAAGAGTATGTCAAATTGCAAGATTGTAGAGCAATTCATTGCTGAGGAAATAAAATAATGAAATTCATCTATTTCTCACCTATGCATTTCATCGAAAGCTGTATGTCCCACCTTAAATGTTCTCGTCTCGGGGGGGGATGTAGAAGAAACCTCGCTTTATACAGTACACAACCAGTTAATGAGTCAAAGTTTAGAGGGGGATTTTTTATTGTCAGCTGTCTGTAAATGTAGGTGACCAAACTGATCCAGGATATGATAAGAATTAGATTTTAAAGCTACTAAAGTACATGAAATAAATTTCATAAGGTACCTGAACACTATTTTAACATTCAAGTTGTACAATAGGTTCGTTATGAATAGGCCTAGACGAAACAAATTACGGACTAAGCTGTTATTGTAAACTTATATGCAAATATAAAGACTGGCATATATTTTGAATGTTATTGGCAAAAATCCCGAGGACATCCTAAGTTATATATGAGGGTATAAGGTGGACAAGAAATTCTTATACAAAAATAACTTTCCCTCATTGGACGAAAATGAAGTTGATCAATAATTACTTCCAGCTAGTTTTGTAAAATGTTTAATAAATAAAAAGGAATAATTGGCGCGGAACGGGACAACTCCCAATTTTTGCAAAGGAAGAAAAGGAGGAAGAAGAAGAAGAATTGAATATTTTTAAAAATCACTTAAGTATGCTTTTTGAAAATCTACAAAATAAGATATATTAGACTTGATTTTTAAAGTGTTGTACAAGAAGGAAAAATGTCAAATTATTGTGTGCAGTGATTTTTAAGTTAAGCATACCGGAAAAAGTCTTAGTTTAACATCGGCGAGATAGGCTGGTCCGACTCCCCTTAAAGAAAGACTCGACCAACTTTGGAATTGTTGCCCTAGTCCAACGACCTTCCACTGATTGATCTTACATTTCTTTGAAAGGTTTTATCAAGTACAATGTATTCTAAATTTAAACATTTAATTATATCGAACAAAAACAAGTCGTATCTTGCCTATAATGGTAATTAAGACTAATTATGAAAAGAGCGTAGCGATCCATTGTGTAGCCTATTATACACCCATTCTGAAGTGTTATTAAATCACAATTCTTTAAGTGTGGTGACATTTTGGGTTTCACTGAGTCGTGTCTATATAATTACATAATCAATTCGTATACTTACAGTTGGGACATTAGCTTCTACGTTATGTGAGGTTGTGGACAATGAAGAGACCTTAGAGTTGGTGTGGCATATAGCCCAGTCAAATGTTACATTGGAACTTGCATTAAATGGAGTATTAATGATTTTTGGAGGGGAGTTTTGGACCACTACTGGGATCACAAATCCAGATTTGCAACCCTCAGAAACCTGTGCTCGCTGAATGGCGGTCGAATTAAACCGGTTTTTTCGGACTTTTTTCGGTTTTTCGACAATATCTCCTAAACTATGCGTTTGCTGGAAAGAATATTTCTTAGCTTCTTTAAAGTAAATTAAATTTTCTAAAATATGAGATCAAAATCGTTTTTGTAAGTTATATAGTTACTGCGATACGGCTTTTCAAAGATTGGCCTTTTTTTTCAAAAAGTTAAAATTTTAAGTTTTCTTCGTGTTTCTTACTGAAAACTGGCAAAATAACACGTCCTACAGAGAAGTCAAGAGAACAAAAGTTGTAGGAAATTTAATAAGCTTTAATTTGAGCTATAGATGGTCCTTGTAGCTTAAATAGTCTCGTCATAAATGACAAAAACCGAAAAGATGAAAAAATGCTTTTTTGGTGAAAATTGAGTAACATCGTTTCCTCTACCAACACCTTAATTTTTTTGGTAACATGTTGGCGGATAATGTCTTATAACTGTGTGTACAAACTATTTGTGTGTATATGTGTCTATGGGAGATGGATTTTTCCAGAAAAAATATTTAAGCAGAATATTTCATAAAATATTTACTTTTAAACCAACAGGCATATTTAAACCATGTGTGAGGTTCCTGGAATGGGATGGTATGGGACCTGGGAAGTCGAGGGTGGGGTGATGTTTTCATCCTCACTTGAAGAACTGTCATTCTGGGGTGTAGGCACATTGCGGCAGAATTTTTCCCTGGCAGAAAGTGCACAAAACTGAGCATTTCAGCCCAGTTTTGCGACAGCTGCAGCTCCCAGTTGTTAACTTGGCAAGCGTCAGTAATTCCATACAAGTCACTAATAAGAAGATTGAAGTTGACCCTCTCACAATATTTCAGCGAGTTAGCATCATCAAATAAATCCGACGGAGAGTTGAAAGCCCACTTCAAGAATGAATTGCCTCCTTACCCAATGTCTCTTTTCAACGAAGCTGGAGTGAGGAAGGAAACGAAGGCAGCTCTATATTCGTGTTTCACATCCCTCACTACCAAAATCTCCCGAGACGCCAATACCCACATCGTGCTCGATGGTGGCTACTTGCTCCACAAATGTGTGTGGCATCAAAACGCATCAGTGAAGACCATCATTGACGGCTACATTCATTTTGTGAAAAACCATTTTGGGACAGATGTACCCATTGTCTTCGATGGATACCCGGATGACGCCTCTCAAAAAAGAACCAAAAGCGCCGAACATCTCAGACGATACTCCGCCTTTAACTGCAGTGACATTGTCCTGTCAGCTTCAACTACCAGCATCACGCTAGAGAAGTTCTTATCGAACAACACTAATAAGCATAGGCTGATAGAGCTGCTGAAAACTGGATTTGAGCAGCACGGTGTTGAGGTGACAGAAAAAGACTCTGACACTGACATTGTTAGAGCTGCCATCACTAAAGCTGACTCTTCTGAGAAGGTTGTAATCATCGTGGAAGATGTGGACCTCCTTGTGTTATTATTTGTTTTGAGTTCCAAAAAATACATCTACTTCCAGAAGAGGGGAGCCAGACGTCCAATATCGATCACCACCGGAACCTCTGATTACTCTCCCGGGCACCTTTCAGGCAGGGGAAAACCAAATTTGTCAAACCTTCCTCAAGAACCCAACACTATTCAGGCAAGCAGAAGTCTTCCTCCACCCAGATGTGAGTCACGATGAAATAGCTGCAGCTGGGGAGAAGTTCCTTGTCGCAGTTTATGAAGGAGCCACTGACACCACCCTCAACGACTTGAGAGCCAAAGTCAACCTCCCCCGTTTATCACCAACCACAGATCACCAAATATCATGCTTATTGTATGTATCACCAGGTATGTCTATGTATATTTCTTATCATTATGTTCTTAAATTTCGTTGTTCACTTATACACTCTCATTGTACACCATGTGTCTGCTTTGAAATATTATAGAATAACTAATTTTCATTCTACTTTTTCACACGTACAAAAGTGGTTGGGGTGGAAAAACTCACGGATTGGGGTGGAATTAGGAAGAGTTGGGCTTACTCCAATTGCAATGGAAGTTGAACCAGACCCTCAAACCCTTCTGCAACTGATCTCGTGCAAGTGCAATATGGGCTATGCTGGGGGCTGCAGCTGCCGCAAAACTGGGCTGAAATGCAAAGTGTCCACACCCCAGAATGACAGTTCAAGTGAGGATGAAAACATCACCCCACCCTCGACTTCCCAGGTCCCATACCATCCCATTCCATGAACCTCACACATGGTTTAAATATGCCTGTTGGTTTAAAAGTAAATATTTTATGAAATATTCTGCTTAAATATTTTTTCTGGAAAAATCCATCTCCCATAGACACATATACACACAAATAGTTTCTACACACAGTTATCCGCCAGCATGTTACCAAAATAATTAAGGTGTTGGTGGAGGAAACGATGTTACTCAATTTTCACCAAAAAAAGCATTTTTTCAACTTTTCGGTTTTTGTCATTTATGACGAGACTATCTAAGCTATAAGGACCACCTATAGCTCAAATTAAAGCTTATTAAATTGCCTACAACTTTTGTTCTCTTGACTTTTCTGTAGGACGTGTTATTTTGCCGGTTTTCAGTTAGAAACACGAAGAAAACTTAAAATTTTAACTTTTTGGAAAAAAGGCCAATCTTTGAAAAGCCGTATCGCAGTAACTATATAACTTACAAAAACGATTTTGATCTCATATTTTAGAAAATTTAATTTACTTTAAAAAAAGCTAAGAAATATTCTTTCCAGCAAACGCATAGTTTAGGAGATATTGTCGAAAAACCGAAAAAAGTAAGAAAAAACCGGTTTAATTCGACTGCTATTCAGCGAGCACAGGTTTCTGAGGGTTGCAAATCTGGATTTGTGATCCCAGTAGTGGTCCGAAACTCCCCTCCAAAAATCATTAATACTCCATTTAATGTAAGTTCACGCATTTTTTTTGTAATATTTAACTGGGCTAATATCTTTTTAAAAACATTCGAGCAACGATATTACTTCCACTACCTGTACTATTGTAATAATAACAATAATAACATCACCTAAACAAGCACCTGAATTCAAGGAGAATTAGGTGTTTTTCTATTAAAGATTTTGGACCAATACTCTCAAACCCATATAATTCTGATTTCGTGGTCTTAAAATTGTGGAAAATGAATCACTCTGATTTAATTATAAATTTATAAAAACTTACATATATATCAAAAAGGAATTGTTGTCACAAGTTTTTAGGATTTGAGGTTAGATTTTAGTACATAAGTCATCCAATTGTTGTAGATTCTTGGATAGAGGATGGAGTGGGAAGATTTCGAAACAATGTAACATTGTTCAATAATAAAGTACCTAAAGACTTTGGTGGATGCCCGATTACAGTTGAACGACTCAAGATAACTGAAACAACAACAACAAAGATAGAAAACTACATTTTTGGGTGAGATATTCAGTTTGCTGAATGTAACAGTTGTTAATCGTGTAATTGACCACAATAATTCGAGACTGGACAGAGCCGACATTACTTACGGTTCTTGGTATCTCGATTATGAATCGAAACATTCCCACCCGACACCACATATACAAACCAAGTTAAGGTGGTTTGTTCCTTGTCCAAAGTCGAATCAAAGACAGGGTAAGTTTTATGAGGTCTTCACTCTGCCGGTTTGGGTAATCATGAGCCTAACATTTCTCTTAGCTGGATGGACTGACTGGTGCATACACTGGATAGAAATGCACGTTGCATTGCATCTGGATTATTCTCACATGATACGTCATCAGCGTTCTGCAATCTTTGGGCCGCCTTTCTGTCTGTTGGGGTCGGTAGAATGCCAAATTGTGCACGGTTTAGAGTGTTTTTCCTGTCTTGGTTAATCTACTCATATTCTGTGAGCACAATTTTCCAGTCTTTCTTCACATCTTACTTGATAGACCCTGGTAAAACACGTGGCATCAACACGCTTGAAGAGTTTAAAAGAAGCGGATTTCAAAAGTATGGAGAAATTGGTTGGCTTGAAAAATTGTGCCGATAAGAAGAATTTTCTGAATTTTGTGCCAAAATGTTATCAAGTGAGAGCATAAACTTAGATGAAGATAAAACCCAGGAAATATGTGGGAAGTTTAACATAGATGAGACTCAAGTACACTTCCTTTTTTCGCTTCTATTTCGGAATATGAGTGTTCTGGCTAGTGATTTACAAGCTGAAATGTTTAAAGCCCTGCTCTTCCCGGGATACAAACTGTGTTCCGTCGGAGATTTAACAACACCTACTACAATAGTACTCTCTTTGCCTTCATCTTACCTGTACTTAAGCCTTTAGATGACGTCCTACGTCGGCTCCGGGACACCGGATTACTTGATAGATTGAAAGACAATTTCTTTCTCCATGTAAGAGAGGAAAGTTCTTCAGATATCACGCAAGCTTTTATTAAAAAAGAGGCTTCTGATTATTTCGTTTTCGGTTTGTCTCATCTGAAGTTTTCGTTCTATATACTTACTACTTATGAGATATACCTAGGTATAATAGGAGTAGTGGTGTTTCTTGGAGAAGTGTGTCAAAATTTCACATCCATCAATCTTCACTCATAACATCCAAGGAGACTATGTGTGTAAAGCCAATGAGAAGCATCTGTCTGTGTTCTCAATGTCGAACACACGTCCTCAAAACATTTCAATTCTCCTAATAAACGCAGAGATGCTGACGAGTGATGTGTTTGTTTTTGAAACATGTATATTAATTCTGTAACTGCTACTGTGTTTAATTTCTCTGTGTAATGTATGATGAAGGAAATAAAGTCACACTAGTAAGTTGACGTCAGTACAGTATGTTTTGCAGAGTCTATTCCTTTTAAAAACAAAAAAAAGCTAAAACAAACAACAAACAGCAATCTGTATCAGTCTATTGATTATTCTGTTAAACAATGAACTCTCTGGGACTAGTTTGATATAAGTTTAAATCGTTATTTTTAAGAAGATCTGAAGGTTTATTATTATTATTATTATTATTATTATTATTATTATTATTATTATTATTATTATTATTTTCGGGTGCGGTGGTTTAGAGGTAGCGTGCCCGCCTCTAGATCCGAAGGTCGCGGGATCAAACCCGGTCGTGGTCGATGGGGTTTTCAGGACGTAAAAATTCTGGGCACGGAGCCCTCCGGGAGGGACTTTAAGCGGGGAGGCCCGTGTAGTAGATTTACGGCACGTAAAAGAACTCCAAGCTTAAATTACAGCCTCTAGACAAAATTTATCGGCCCTTTCAAGTCCAAGTAGTCCCTTAGTTTCCGGAGGGGGTTGCGAGGCGATGGGCCTACCACCTGTTCCTCTGCTCTCTCTAGGAAAATAAGCGTAACCAAATTCACATAGGAAAAAAGAAACCATGGAGACTGGGAGAGGAGAAACGGCGCATGCCGTACATAATCCGGAAATTATTATTATTATTATTATTATTATTATTATTATTAATATTAATGTAGAGTTCACTTCATCCTCGTTTAATAGACCTTCCTATAGGCCCACATAGGCCTATAAGGGAAAATTTCTCAATTCCAAGAAGAGAGGGTGAGAGGACTTTGTCGCAATGCAAAATAGGCACGTCTAGTCTTTTATTAATAAAACAGGCAAAACCCGCTGCTTGCCTATAAATACGCCTGGCACTTATGTACCCCATTTCACATAAATACTTAGTAGGACTGTTATCCTGGAGAATTTTATCTTTTTCAAAACTGGTAATCATTGGAGTTCTTTGTAAGATCGCATCAAGCAGCAGGCGATCAAGTCCCTCACGTGTCCTCACACATTGTGATAAGACTAAATCCTCAGTTCCCCGAGTACCACGCCTGCTGAGTCGATAGATCACTGCAACCTTAAATCAATGAGAAATTTCATTAATGCTTAGAGCCGGCGGTAATTGTTTGTCCATTAGCTTGTTTTATGGTGGAGGAAAATATCAAAAGACAAGACTGACAGAAGTAAACTAAATTTTATAGGTGACAATTGCAAATTTTGTACTGTCTTCCCGGTGGAGTTCTATGAAAATCCATAAATATAAAGGAGCGCTACAGAACAGGTAGGAATGTAGCGTTTGCAAAAGAACAATTTCTTTAATTTTCAGTAATAGTCATAAATGTGTTCGCCGAGTATATGTGGGTAGAAATAATGACAGAATCAATTTTCAGATATGTTACACAGTTTGCTAGAGTATTAGCAGTAGACATTTGCATTGTGCAGGCAAAGGACGCCTCTTGATATTCCTTGTTATTCCTGTAGTTGCTATTGTTTGCTTGTCTTCAAGATGTAAGTTCTTATTTAGTGACACGATTTTAAAATCAAGCTCTAAAACATGTGTTAAGAGCAATGATAGATACAGATTATTCTAAATACCGTTTTTCGTAGCAATCAGTGGAAACGAATACATGAGTTTTAGAAACAAAACTTTAAGACACTACGGTAGGCCATGCAAACATCAAATATTAATTGAAAAATTAAAATTAAAAAGCAAATTATGGTATTAGTAATATTATCAGCCTACTATTGTACTGTAGAGTTCTGTTAAGCTATAGTCTGTCATGCTTGCCTATAAGACTTGGCGTAAGGAGTTAATGTTACTTACTTGCATACACAACATACTATATATGTCTACTCTTTGTGAACAAAACACATCAGGACAAGCAATGTTCGGATTGTCATATCCCTGCTTAGAGCAATTTTGAAGATATACAGGCAGACGTTAATGTAAGAGTGTTCCTTGGCTTACCAAGGCCCCCTGTGTAGAATTCATCATGAAGGTAACGTGGACTCTGCTCGGAATAATTCTCATCCTGGCTGCAGTAAATTCTGACGTTCTCACGACAGAACAACGCCATATTGTTCTTTGTTTGAAGAATATCATAACCAACAACTTCACACCGGACAAACCCGTCTACATTACATTCCCTACGTTAGATGAAGTTTACGCTCCGAAGATAGTTAGGCGTCAACTAGCGTTTAAACCCGCGAAGAGAAACTATCAACGCGTCATCGATACTTTGGCAGAAACTCTCAACGATGACACGAAATGGCAGCTGATATTACTGCAAATTAACTACAGTGGTCCAGCCGTGCATTCTGACTATAGACTGCCAATGTCGTATCCAGATGCAGAGCAGTGTGTTTTATTTCTCTGGAGCATAAAGCACGATGAATATATTTATGTTACTTATATTGATCAGCTAAGTATGCTGTTAGGGGTGGCATCCCCACTGGACAATCGCTATGTGACAGTTTTTCTTACCACTAATGTCCTAACTAGGTCGATATTTTTAGACATGAATTCATATCAACAACAGTTCGAATGCAGAAGAAATAGCATATTTCTGTTCCCTGAACGAAGAAAAAAGAACAGAGATGCACGGATAGATGTCTACGCTTGGTTCCCATACAAGTTTCCAGAGATGTGTAACAAGTCGAATCATCCAGTTGTTGTAGACTCCTGGATAGAAGATGATGTGGGAAGATTTCGAAACAATGTACCACTGTTCAATAATAAAGTACCTAAAGACTTTGGTGGATGCCCAATTACAGTCGAACGACTCAAGGCTTCTGAGGCAACAGAATCGAAGATAGAAACACACATTTTTAAGGAGATATTCAGTTTGCTGAATGTAACAGTTGTTACTCGTGTAATTGAGTACAATAATTCTACAGTGGGCAGTGCCGATATTATTTACGGTTCTTTGTATCTCGATTATAAATCGAAACATATATACATTCGCCATTTCTACCCGACACCACATATACAAACCAAGTTAAGGTGGTTTGTTCCCTGTCCGAAGTCGAATCCAAGACAGGGTAAGTTTTATGAGGTCTTCACTCTGCCGGTTTGGGTCATCATGAGTCTAACATTTGTCTTATCTGGGTTGACTGACTGGTGTATCCACTGGATAGAAATGCACTTTGCATCTGGATTATTCTCACATGATACGTCATCAGGCTTCTGCAATCTGTGGGCCGCATTTCTGTCTGTCGGGATCGGTAGAATGCCAAGAGGTGTACGGCTTAGAGTGTTTTTCCTGTCTTGGTTAATCTACTCATTTGCAGTGACCACTGTTTTCCAGGCTTTCTTCACATCTTACTTGATAGACCCTGGAAAAACACATGGGATCAACACGCTTGAAGAGTTCAAATGGAGCGAATTTGAGAAGTATGCAGAACTTGGCTCTCTGTATTTGTGGTGCCATAACGAAGTCTATTCTGAATACTGTGACAAATTACAAAATGAGAGAAAGATGTTAAACGAAGAGGCAACGTTGAAAATATGTTCCATATATAAAATAGACGAGACTCAAGCAAATTTTCTTGTTTTAGCTGTATATAAGAATAAGAGTATACTTGCTACTGACTTGCAGGCTGGAATGTTTCAAGCCCTGCTCCTGCCGGGATTCAAACTGTGTTCCGTGAGAGATCTAACGATACCTACTACAATAATAGTGCAATTGTCTCCAGCTAGCCTGTACTTCAAACCATTTGACGACGTGCTACGTCGGTTCCGGGACACCGGGTTACTAGAAAGAATAAAAAACAATTACTTTCTCCTTATAAGAGGGAGTAGTCCAAACATCAAGCAAGAATTAATTTATAAATTCACGTCTCATGAAAACATTTATTTTGTTTTCAGATTGTCTCACCTCAAGTTTTCGTTCTACTTACTGCTTATGGGATACATAATAGGTGTAGTGGTATTTCTGGGAGAGGTGTGTTTGAAATTTACAGGAGAAAAGTGGTGCTGTTTCTAACACCAATTTGGCAAATTCTACACACCTCCATTAATATTATTTAAAAACACACTAGAAGCCTAAGTATAGGCCTATGTCAAGCCAAGAAGGTCTGGGCCCTATTTCATAAAACTCTACTGGTGTGACAAATACGACAATTATGTCAAGTCTGAAAAATTTGTTAACATGTCTTGACAATTTTATTTTTCATAAATATTACAACTTTTCCTTGCATTAAAAGCAAATTAATGTAAATTGTTAGACTAAAAGAACCCTTTTTCATAAACGCGACAATTTAATGTCAAACCTAAAGATTACTTTAGTTCACTGTAAATGGCTCTCATATACGCGTGCGATAATCGACCTCAACATCAAATGTGATACCTAATCAATCGATTATTACTATCGAAAATAATTAAATCATATTTCTCTTTAAATACAAAGTCACTGAAATTGAAAGTTAGGTTAATCCGTTCCCTAAAACCCCTGCGTGGTCTCGCGTCTATTTCTTCATCACTTTCACTACTACTAGTGTTCATTATTAACAAGACAATTTAGCAAGTTTATTAACAAGAAAGTTTAAATCACAAAAAACAGTTTGCCAAGTTATGCCACACATTTACATAACCTACTCTGTTGGCCTACATATGAAAGATTGCCTGTCACTTCTGTAATGACAATTCTACATTTTTTGAAAATTTGTCAATATGTCAACAAAAATTAATGTTTTATAAATGATAGGTATCCTAAGATTTGACACATTTGTCAGACTTTTATCTGTAAACTCGATTCATGGATGGTTGATTCATAGTATGCCGTGATCTCGCAGCTGTTAGTTTTGTTTTTATACAACAAAGCACGAAAGTGATTATTATTTGTATAATCCGTTACTCGATTATTCATGGAATAGTCTTAATAAATCTAACTCGAGTTGAAGAGTTTCATCAGATAAATCTATGGATCAACTCGTCAACTCTCTTTGGATTACCTATGATAATTTTTTGCGTATTTTATATTAAATATTTCATATTAAATAATTATTATTTTATCACTTGAGCCGTGTGCTTATTCTCAGCTTTTGTACTTTTTCATCATATTAATTCGTCTTAGCTTTAAGATCAGATTGACATAACACCAAAACACTTGGAAACTAGCCCTGGAACAGCACCTGAGGATCAGCCTTTTTATTGACTAGGTATTAATATTTGTTTTATGTTTATTTTTTGTGTGTTTCTTTACATAATTGTATATTAGCTTATATTATATCGTATGTGTGGTATCATAAATAAATAAAATCAATAAGTGTTACTGAACTTAATGTTCATGTATAATATATGTCAAGACATAAAAAGCTGAGGTCATTGCAGGTGCTTGGCTGAGTCAGTCCCACTCTAGTGTGTTCAGGATGTTTTCTTCGTCTATTAATATATGCATCCTTACTTTTTATTGACTAATATTAATTGAACTTGTATTTTTCTGAATATTAATATGTTTGTTGTCATGTGTGTCTTTTTTGTGTGTTTTTGTATAATTGCATTTATGTAGTATATTGTAAGTGTGGCGGTTTAATTGTTATTTAACTTAATTTTCCTGTATAATGTATATTGCAATTATGATAGGCCCATGCCGAAAAGAAGTTATTTTTGTAATAATCTCCGAGCTAAACTCCAGATCGATTCATTACAGAAGAACAAAGGTCTAAAATTTGATTCTTAACCTTAATTCATATTCGTATACACTGATATAATAATTCTTGAAGTATGTCACCATTTTACAAAATCCATTGGCAAGAATATTAATGGTATAATAGGCCTACGATTCGCTGACATGTTTGTTTCAAATTTAAAGCAGCCGTATAGATTACGAATGAATAAAAAGTCAATCTGAAATCTATCTGTCAGGAAATACGGTACAATACGGTAAGTTATTTGCTGCACAGGAACAAATAAGAAAATTACTCGCATTAAAATATAATGTAGATATCGCTAACATACATCGATAGAATGAACAATATTATATCAGTATTCAACGGCTAGTTGTGTTTTAAATCTATTATTTGCATTAACTTACATTAACATTGTTATAAAGAAATGAATCAATCAAGGCGGGCTAACAATATCAACAAACGATTGGCAATTTGTTACGTTATGTTTAATATATTGTGGGCCACTGTAACACTGTAGCGTGTTATATCCATTACAAAATTAATATTTACATTAAATTGGAAATTAAAGCATGCTCTTTAATATTAATAAGCAATTTCTCCTATTATTCCTATTTGCAGAATTATTTACATTAGGACATTAGTTACGGGAGCTCGGCCGCTGATTGATTGGCTGCGAGCCAATCAAAATGCATCGAATTGTCAGAGAACGAAGATTATATTATAAAAGATGTGACTGATAATTACTCGTTATTTCGATACCGGTCAACCGATTTGGTCCAATATCAATGGGGTTCTTCCCATGGACATTATAAATGCGTATACCAAGTTTAATGAAAATACGATATAGCGTATTTCAGTTATCGCGCGTACAGACACTCGGACGGACAGACAGATGGACATACATTTTCCCATCCCCCACACAATCTCATAAAGTACCATTCTGGTACTTAATAAATAACAATAAAATATTGCTAAATTAGGGCATCTGCGAAAATAGGATTGTTTGCTATGACTTTTATGCATCGTATGACCGTTTTATGATTTTCTATTAGTATTATATGACATAAAAAGAAAAAAATATGTATAACAATTTGAAAACAAAATAATATTACTCACCTTGGTAACATGATGCACCCATATCTTGTACTTTATGATTTTAATAGGTGGATCATTTCGGATGCGTTATGAGGAATATGTTTCAAAACTATAGCCTACTATCCATTCGCCGAGAGCCTCCTCGTCTGTGCAGTTCAAATTCCTTTTTTTTTTCCCATAATATTATAAATTACTGAGAGATGATGCCGATTTGCCATCGGGAGCAAAGAGGTCAAGGCTTTTATGAATCAATACTAATGGGTAATTTGTAATAATTTACACATTTTCTACTTAGTTAATATATCCACATATCATCACATGTAGTATAAATTTTTATAAAATACCTTTTTATACATCGATAGTTGTGTACTTTATTCTTAAATGAACACCTCAATAAGAATGGGTTTTCTATTATGTAGGTTATTGAACGTTATTCATACAGAAATGTTTAAAAATGAAAGTTACTAGGGAAAATGCTCCATTTTTCGTAGTTTTTCGCTATTTTGAAAATTTTTCAAAACTTTGAAGCACCATATCTTGGTAAGTATTTGGTTTTATAAAACGTGTAACCAGTGAAAATAATAGGTAATTTCATGCTCTTTAACTTTTGTAATGAAGTGGTTTAGGCTAAAATGCATTGTTTAGGAGTTATACGAAAAACACTGAAAAAAGCTCAAAATTTCGTAGTTTTTCGGCTGCCCTGAAGTTCGCACAGGGTTCTCGAATTAGAAAACTTGGATTCTAAACCACAGACTACCCACATACAACATATTAAAAAATCAATCACTTCGGACCTTTTTCCAGGCAAAAGTACCTCGTGACTGGACTGGACTAATTTATCCCACTGTTGATGACTATATTGCAAGGAGAAATCCCAAAAGAAAGTATTTGATTCACTCATGTAACTTTCTGAACCCTATGCATGGGCAATACAACTTGCTCATTTCACTTTCTAAACTAAACTAAACTCCGTGGCGCTACATCCCTGGAGGGACTTGGCCTACCACCCGACCGCTGCGTCATCTCCCGTAGGCAGATGACAGGATTGGGGGGCATGTGGTCAGCATGCCGACACCCACGGCCGTTAATGGTGGTTTTCTTGACCGGAGCCGCCACTTCTCAATCAAGTAGCTCCTCAATTTGGAATCACGAGGCTGAGTGCACCCCTACCAGACCTCCCTACCTCAGAAAAATCCGAGGAGGTACCGGGAATCGAACCCGGGCCGACGGATCTGTAGTCAGCGACGCTAACCACAAGACCACGCCGGCGGACCATTTCACATTCTAATATAGAATAAATGGCCGTATTGCAGGAAGTATGCGTTTTCTTAGCCTCACGAAAGGTATACATAAGCAGGGCCGGATTTAAGAGTACGCCGCCTATAGGCTAAAGTCCATTTGCCGCCCCCTCTATAGTTCCTTAATACGAGGGATGTTCTGAAAGTAAGTTTCGTCATTTTTTTTTCATATGGAAACTTTATTACCAAAACAAATACACCATGCAATCATGAAATATACCCCTTGCACTATTTTTCAACATAGTCTCCACCGACATTGAGACATTTGTCATAGCTTGCAATCAGTTTGAAGAAACCACTCTGGTAAAACTCGGTGCCCTGCTATGCAAGGAATTGTCGCACAGCCTTCTCCACCTCAGCATTGTTTTGGAAGTGACGTCCCGAGAGTGCGGCTTTCATTGCATGGAACAGGTGCCTTCCTTCACTGAACATGCAACACCAGCGACCAACAATTTGATGAGACATGACCTCTTCACCATACACAGTCTGTAGGCGTCCATGGATGATGGACACACTAGTCCTACATGCCCATTCATACCGGATAACAGCTTGTACTTCCATTGTCGACCACGTTTTCAGTACACGTCCATCTGCCATTGTGATTTGTACTCAAATAACCTCGGGCACGCCAGTCTACTGCTACTCTCTCTTCTTCGGGACTCTACTCATGCATCGTTTCTCCTCTGCTGACGCTCTTTCCGTCGTTGAACCAGCAATAGGTGTCGATTCTTATGGCAGTTGTTTGCTTCATCTGCTTTACCATCTTCACTTTTTAAAAAAAACGACGAAACTTACTTTTGGAACATCCCTCGTACGTTTGTTTTATAAAACGAAAGGATAGAGTTCATTGGTGTTTTCAACTTTTTTAAACATAAAGTTCATTTAGTTTAGACAAAACTACCATTTTAATGGTTTACATAATAAATTATATAATCAAATTAGTTATCTACTTTCTTTTTACTTCTTTTAAGGTTCGTTAAAAATGAAATGGGTTTCGAAATTAATTCATTAATTCGTTCTTGGAGATCAGTGATCACTATTAATAATTAAAGGCTGTGGACCTTTCCAATCTTGTAGTCCGTTGTTTGCTGAATTTCATATTTTAACTTTATCAACACTTTATGTATATTTCAACTTGGTTTATATCTATGTGAATTTATCTGCTAATATCCAACAACATGATGTTCATAACTATAACACACGAGGTAGTCATAACCTAGTGGTACCTAGATGTCGACTCCAAATGACGCTTGATAGTCATGTTGCTGTTGGTATAAAACTATACAACAAGTTGCCAGAAAGTGTGAAATCACTAAATAATGTAAATATCTTTAAGAAGAAAATTAAATTTGTATTGCTAAAGATCAACTATTATACTGTTAAGGAACATCTTGCTCTTAATTGGACTTAACTCTCTATGTTGGACGAAGCCTGATGCATGTAAGTGTTTAATGGCCAATAAATATTATTATTATTATTATTATTATTATTATTTTAAAAATATTTTTATAATTTAATGCTAATGACTATCTTTTGTTAGTTGAAGAACTGTGTTGTCCTACACGGTGAAATGAAATTACGAAAAATGTAGTTAATTACTGGTTTATTTGTTATATACAAACTTCTCTAAAACAACTCACCCCACGTAATCTTCATGTTCAAATTTACATAGCTTTCTTACGAGATTTCTTAATGGCAAACTCGTTAATAGTGTATTCTTAAATTCGCACGGGAAAAATTAACGTCTGAAATACTTCATTTTAACTTTTGAATAAATTGCCAAACTGCCGCCCCTGAAAATCTGCCGCTCTAGGCTGCAGCCTACTTAGCCTATTTAGAAATACGGCCCTGTACATAAGTCTATTTGTTCTGAATAAAGGACTGAGTTTTTAAAGGATGACTGACTTATAAATGTCCTTCAGATTTTTTAAACATAAACTGTTTCAAATAAAAGATTTAGCTCATAGTATATATAGGCTACCTTGCGTAAAAGCTTTAAACGAATTTTCGAAAGTAGATTCCAAAATAAATTTCGTTCATTAAATTACTGCCATTCTTTATGTTCTATCCCCAGAAAAGTTGTAACGCAAATGTAAAATTTCATTTTATATGATTGTTCGTTGTCGAGCTAAGCTGTTCACAGACACAACACGAAGGCATTTTCCTGATAATTGTATTTTTTTTTTATTCAAGACATTTCAAACTGAAAATTCGAGAAGGATTTTCAGGATCAAACCCAATACAGCAAACAAAAGCAAAGAAATCCAGTTAGAACAAAATAAATATTGTACTGTAAATGAAACGATTCACTTAAAAATTATAAAGCTCCATCATTTTCGTTAAATAATTCCTAATTAAATGTGCTTAAACTTTTTGGATGTTGTTGCGAATAATTAAGTCTTAATAAAATGATCATAAGTAGCCTATGGAATATTTCTATCAAACCAGTTAAGTCATGAAGATACATAGAGAAAAACTTGGAAACTTATTTTTCGTTCATACATCGAATTTAATTTTCGTTCTCATCCCAGGAATCTGAATATTGTTATTTTGCCAGAGAATTGTTTAAAACAAAGCAAACCAACTGTTATTTCCAAATTCAAGCCAATCAATAGCACTTTGTACATTTTTCCCACAGAGTGAAATGCATTTTTTAAAATAAGTTAGGGCCTGTGTACATGTTGCCAAGATATTACTAAATTCTTGTACGCCATCAAAGAATTTTGTTGCTAAGAGATCGCTCTTCATTTTCGGCGTGGATCAAAATTAGTAGTGATTTGAGAAACATTTCTGTTTCTCAAAAGCATATTAAAATTGATTCTCCGAAGACTACAACTTCCAAAATCACACTCCATAGCCTTAATATTCAGGTATTTATAGCGTGTTGTTTTTGTCCTGGTCTCTTGTATAACTTCGGCATGAGTACTGTATTCTTGTGTGGGTTTGCAGATGTGCTGATATAAGTTTTTGAATATTTTTATTAGAAACCTGGGAAGCGTATCTACTGCGTGAAACCTCCAAAACCTCCAAAACCTCCAAAACCTCCAAAACCTCCAATAATTTTAGTAAAAAATGTTGCTTAATTTAATATCCATTAGGAGATATGGTTAAGAACTTCTGAATTTTATAACGTTGTTTCAAATCGTATTTTGGAATGTAGCCTAATGGAATTAGTGCTGATGTAATCTTATAACATTTTTTATGAAGCTATAGCAGCGCGTCCTTTGCTGTACTGTAGATACGTTTAAATTAACAAGTTATTTACTGTTAGTCTACAGCAGAGGTCCACAAAATATAACCCGCGGTATGTGAAAGAGTTTGATCAGGTCCTTAGCGCAGAGAAAATGTTGGTACAAGCTAACAAAGATTGTTTTTAAATGCATAGCACTGTTTTGTCAATGTTGGTTTTATGATTATTTAACGATGAAGAAGTACTGCAACTTAGGCCTGTGATCGTCGCTGGTAAGCCGACTCACTTATTTGTAAACTGATACCATCCAGAAGGACAAGTTGAACAAAGGGAGCCTTTCTCGGTTTATAACATCCTTCCAAACAAACCTATTCAAAATCAGAGTCTGAGCACAAAGTTTATCTGTGTTTGAAAATATGAGAATGTTTGGAGAATCCATGTTACTACATCTATTTCTTGGAGTATTGAAATTATAAATAAAATCGCTAAGAAGTTCACATAAAATTAACCTAAAATGGCCCTATGAAATAATGCGTGTTCACAGAATCGACTGCTCAGGGAAAGGAAATCGTTGGGTCACGTGGTGCAGGCAAGGGCTGAAACTTGATGGCGGTCTATGTGGTGGTCAGCAAATAATAATTAGCTTTAACGAAGTTAGATTAGATCATGTACCGAATCAGTTTCTTTGGTAATGACTCCTAAAAGAAACCTGTAATGCTTGGTTATTTCATTTTACCGGATATCTTATTCTACGGATATATAAAATACTACCGTACTCTATAAAATGCTACTGTAATCCCTAAAAGTCCTGCAAATACCTCCAAGGATATTGTTTCGCAATCACATTTTGAGAAGCACTGCATCTATGCACAGGCCTACTGGGCCAATTATATTATTCTTTAACTTAATTTATTCTTTTAAAATACTACCTTACTCCCTAAAAGTCCTGCAAATACCTTCAGAGGTACCGTTAGCACATTTTGAGAAGCACTGCCTCTATACTTATGCCTACTGAACCAATTCACTTATATTCACTTCATAATTGTCAACCTAAGTTGTTTTTATTTCAGGATCCGGCCTATGATAGCTTTTCAATAAACAAAAACAAACCTCGGAGGTAAAGTCCAACTTTGCGTCTTTGGATGGCGAGGCGTATGGCCAATGTGCAATCTATCGTGTCCGATATTGTTTCCTGACCAAATTGCTAGTCCTATCAAGTAGTTCTTCCATGGAACTGATGCTTCCCAAATTGAACCTGTGCCTGTGAAGATCCGTGGTCAACAACGTTAACTACTGGAGACGGCCTATAAGGGCAGTACTAAGATATAAACCATAATATAACGTAGACAATCCTTAGATAATACTAGAAAATACTTTTTAGACAGTCGAAGGTAAAAAAAACTTTTTTAATGGTGGATGATATTAATTAAAAGGAGAAAATTATGCCACTGAGTGGTATAAAATTATAACATTCCAGGGTAACCAAATATGGTTTCAGTATCAACGATAATTCACACTGAATTAAAAAATATTTGCATATGAATATTAAAAATACCCGTACTCAGTTTGATAAAAATAGATAATGTTGAAATTCATTACGCCTTTTTAAATATTGAATTTCTCACGGTTGTCGCAAAACTAGTCACTTGGTGGCTGAAAAGCGTTGTCCTCTCCATCCCATGATATGTTGGCAGCCATGCAGCAGAAAATCAATACCTTCTGTCTGCGCAAGTGCATACTAGGTGGCAGGACGGTTGGAAGTTCCCAATATTGCTGCACGGCACGCAGTAAAATTAGTATTTAACAAATATTAACGGATGACTAAAAAATATAGTATGATACACATGGTAAAATGGCTTTAGCTTGCTCATAGGATTGCTACACACGCCCTTACGGGCTCGTTTCGCGAACATAGAAAATCTCGTTTTCGCTATTTGTTTCATAAATAACTATTATTACACCTTTGAATTATTGTATAAATACCGTATATTTGCTCTTAAATAATAATAGGCATATATAAGTTTTAATCCCTTTTCGCAAAGAACTCCAATGAGAATTCTTATTTCTTAAAATCATTCAAGAACTAATGTTTTCATTATCTCTAACCCTAATATACCTTCGGGTGAAATAGGGCTTAATCCAATTTTGGATATTCAATAAAAATAAAATATATTTTCTTATGGAGGCTAGTAGTAGCGGCTCCGGTCATGGAAACCACCATTAACGGCCGTGGGTGTCGGCATGCTGACCACAATGCCCCCAATCCTGCCGTCTAACTATGGTAGATGACGCAGCGATCGGGTGGTAGGCCTTGTCCCTTCTGGGATGTTAGCGCCACGGAGTTAGTTAGTTATGGAGGCTAGTGTTCACGGAATGACAGTGATGAAATTCACTGTTTTACTAGAAATTGTTATAAGAGAGAAGAATAATTTCTTTAACAGTAAATGTTCTTAATTATTTATATTTATGTTATTTTTTATGCATAAGTAAGTTGATCATCTTAGAACTTATTTTTAAAGGACTCTATGCCATGACAAGATAAGTAAAAACATTTGAAACTTTGTTCAAGTCTTATATTAATGATACTACAGAAACCTCTACATACATGCATAAATTTGGCTTTACGCAATTGGCTTTTTCAATATATGAGTGTTCAACCAATTGCTTCATATTGCAGAGATATCTTTATATCTTCAGTTATCATTGATTTAAACTAAGGAAGTATATATTCCTGCGAATCAATACCCTGGAGAGATTTATTAATACTTGATATGAGTACTTTAAGAATAATTCGTTTTAATACATTTCTGAACTGTTTATTCGGGTTAATCTCAACAACATATTCCACCATCAATGTCACTCACCTGAAACTAAGTCACATATCACAGGTTTATTGCTAGCATATTATTTGCTAATATTGACAAATATGATACCATATTACTCAATTATAAATATTATATAGGCTCTTTTACAGAGTTTTAAGAATTCTAGGAAGAGGTGAATAGCTATTTATGTATCAAGTATGCACAGAATGGCTTTAGCCTGAAACATGGGATGTAGATTATGACAGCTTATTCCTTCGGTAGAACAATAAAAATCTTTCAACAAAAACATCTTCATCGTCCTAGTTTCTTCCCCTTAAGCTCTTTGTCTCTTTCCAATCTCCCTGGGGCGGGTCTTTTGAAAACATTAGGTAATTGTCCCCTCTGTGTCTAGGTCCTCAATAACTTGCACGAAACTGTGCTCTTTGAGCTACGAGTTCTGCCCAGCCATGTCTACATGATTATTAGGTGTTAGGTTATAAAGAAGTTGAATTTCATCACTAAATGTGTCCTTCATTCCCTTTTCATTCATCTCGTTATTGTCTGAAAAAAATTTTCTGTAGGTCTACCATGTTCTCGAATATTATGAGTGTTTTGTTCTGAAAAGTCGAAAACAGAATCTAGTTTCGCGGTTACAGAGCATTGCTCATAATATGATTGTTTTACATAACCCAAATTTCAGATCCGTATAGAGCCAGAGAGGTTATATGAGCTTTGGATGGAGCTGCCTGGGATGGAACGACGTAGGATGGCGTGAGAAAGGAGTGATCGGCTCGGGGTAGAGAGCTGTAGATGTCATCAGGAGAAGAGACAACAGTTTGTTAAAGACCAGCAGAGGAGAGAGCAGAGGTTCCAGGATATTAGGAAAGCGCGGCAGAGAAGACAGTAGAGTCGGGAGAGGAGACAGCAGATGAGACGGCAGAGTTGGGAGAGGAGACAGCAGATTCGGCAGAGGACCTGGTATAGGGGACGGTTGAGGAAGCGGCAGGGGAGTCGGCATAGGAGACGGCCAACGAGTCGGTATAGGACACGGTCGATAATTCGACAGGGGATTCAGCATAGGGGATGGCCGATTAGTCAGCTTAGGAGATGGCAGAGGAGTGGCGGAGGTGATGGCAGAGGAGAAAGACGCAGATGAGAGGAGTCAGCAGATTAGGATAGAGCAGCGGAGGAGATAGCAGCTCATGATAGAGCAGCGAAGGAGGTAGCAGCTCATGATAGAGCAGTGGAGGAGGTAGCAGCTCATGGTAGACCAGCGGAGGAGATAGCAGCTCATTCTAAAGCAGCAGAGGATATAGCAGCTCATGAAAGAGCAGAGAAGAGATAGCAGCTCATAATAAAGCAGCAGAGGAGATAGCAGCTCATGATAAAGCAACAAAGGAGGTGACAGCTCATGGTAAAGCAGTGGAGGAGATAGCAGCTCATGAAAGAGCAGCGGAGGAGATAGCAGCTCACGATAGGGCAGCAAAGGAGATAGTAGCTCATGATAGAGCAGTGGAGGAGATAGCAGCTCATTCTACAGCAGCGGAGGATATAGCAGCTCATGAAAGAGCAGAGGAGGAGATAGCAGCTCAAGATACAGCAGCGGAGGAGATAGCAGCTCATGATAGAGCAGTGGAGGAGGTAGCAGCTCATGGTAGACCAGCAGAGGACATAGCAGCTCATGATAGAGCAGCAAAGGAGGTAAATGCTCATGGTAGAGCAGTGGAGAAGATAGCAGCTCATGAAAGAGCAGCGGAGGAGATAGCAGCTCATGATAGAGCAGCAAAGGAGATAGTAGCTCATGATAGAGCAGTGGAGGATATATCAGCTTATGGTATAGCAGCGGAGGAGGTAGCAAGCTCATGGTAGACCAGCAGGGGAGATAGCAGCTCATTCTACAGCAGCGGAGGATATAGCAGCTCATGAAAGAGCAGCAGAGGAGATAGCAGCTCATAGTAGAGCAGCGAAGGAGATAGCAGCTCATGGTAGAGCAGAGGAGGAGATAGCAGGTCATGATAGAGCAGCGGAGGAGATAGCAGCTCATAATAGAGCAGCGGAGGAGATAGCAGCTCATGATAGAGCAGCGGAGGAGATAGCAGCTCATGGTAGACCAGCGGAGGAGATAGCAGCTCATAGTAGAGCAGCGGAGGAAGTAGCAGCTCATGATAGAACAGCGGAGGAGGTAGCAGCTCATGATAGAGCAGTGGAGGAGATAGCAGCTCATGGTAGAGCAGCGGAGGAGGTAACATCTGATGGTAGACCAGCAGAGGAGATAGCAGCTCATGATAGAGCAACAAAGGAGGTAGTAGCTCATGGTAGAGTAGTAGAGGAGATAGCAGCTCATTCTACAACAGCGGAGGAGATAGCAGCTCATGATAGAGCAGCGGAGGACATAGCAGCTCATAATAGAGCAGCAGAAAAGATAGCAGCTCATGATACAGCAGCAGAGGAGGTAGCAGCTCATGATAGAGCAGCAGAATAGATAGCAGCTCATGATAGAGCAGCAGAGGAGGTAGCAGCTCATGGTAGACCAGCGGTGGAGATAGCAGCTCATGATAGAGCAGCGGAGGAGATAGCAGCTCATGAGAGAGCAGCGGAGGGGATAGCAGCTCATGATAGAGCAGCAGAGGAGATAGCAGCTCATGGTAGACCAGCGGAGGAGATAGCAGCTCATGATATAGCAGCTCATGATATAGCAGCAAAGGAGGTTGCAGCTCATGGTACAGCAGCAAAGGAGATAGCAGCTCATTCTACAACAGTGGAGGAGATAGCAGCTCATGAAAGAGCAGCGGAGGAGATAGCAGCTCATGAAAGAGCAGCGGAGGAGATAGCAGCTCATAGTAGAGCAGCGGAGGAGATAGCAGCTTATGATAGAACAGCAGAGGAGATAGCAGCTCATAATGTAGCAGCGGAGGAGGTAGCAGCTTATGATAGAGCAGCGGAGGAGGTAGCAGCTCATGATGGAGCAGCAGTGTAGGTAGCAGCTTATGATATAGCAGCGGAGGAGGTAGCAGCTCATGATAGAGCAGCAGAGGAGGTAGCAGCTCATGATAGCGCAGCGGAGGAGATAGCAGCTCATGATAGAGCAGCGGAGGAGATAGCAGCTCATGATAGAGCAGCGGAGGAGATAGAATCTCATGATAGAGCAGCGGAGGAGATAGCAGCTCATGATACAGCAGCGGAGGAGGTAGCAGCTCATGATAGAGCAGCAAAGGAGATAGTAGCTCATGATAGAGCAGTGGAGGAGATAGAGGCTCATTCTGCAGCAGCGGAGGAGATAGCAGCTCATGATAGAGCAGTGGAGGAGGTAGCAGCTCATGGTAGACCAGCAAAGGAGATAGCAGCTCATGATAGAGCAGCAAAGGAGGTAACAGGTCATCATGGTAGAGCAGTGGAGAAGATAGCAGCTTATTCTACAGCAGTGGAGAAGATAGCAGCTAATGAAAGAGCAGCGGAGGAGATAGCAGCTCATGATAGAGCAGCAAAGGAGATAGTAGCTCATGATAGAGCAGTGGAGGATATAGCAACTCATGTTAGAGCAGCGGAGGAGGAAGCAGCTCATGGTAGACCAGCAGGGGAGACAGCAGCTCATTCTACAGCAGCGGAGGATATAGCAGCTCATGAAAGAGCAGCAGAGGAGATAGCAGCTCATAGTAGAGCAGCGGAGGAGATAGCAGCTCATGATAGAGCAGAGGAGGAGATAGCAGGTCATGATAGAGCAGCGGAGGAGATAGCAGCTCATAATAGAGCAGCGGAGGAGATAACAGCTCATGATAGAGCAGCGGAGGAGATAGCAGCTCATGTTAGACCAGCGGAGGAGATAGCAGTTCATAGTAGAGCAGCGGAGGAAGTAGCAGCTCATGATAGAACAGCGGAGGAGCTAGCAGCTCATGATAGAGCAGTGGAGGAGATAGCAGCTCATGGTAGAGCAGCGGAGGAGGTTGCATCTCATGGTAGACCAGCAGAGGAGATAGCAGCTCAAGATAGAGCAGCAAAGGAGGTAGTAGCTCATGGTAGAGCAGCAGAAGAGATAGCAGCCCATTCTACAACAGCGGAGGAGATAGCAGCTCATGATAGAGCAGCGGAGGAGATAGCAGCGCATGATAGAGCAGCAAAGGAGATAGTAGCTGATGATAGAGCAGTGGAGGAGATAGCAGCTCATTCTACAGCAGCGGAGGATATAGCAGCTCATGAAAGAGCAGAGGAGGAGATAGTAGCTCAAGATACAGCAGCGGAGGAGATAGCAGCTCATGATAGAGCAGTGGAGGAGGTAGCAGCTCATGGTAGACCAGCAGACGAGATAGCAGCTCATGATAAAGCAGCAAAGGAGCTAACAGCTCATGGTAGAGCAGTGGAGGAGATAGCAGCTCATGAAAGAGCAGCGGAGGAGATAGCAGCTCATGATAGAGCAGCAAAGGAGATAGTAGCTCATGATAGAGCAGTGGAGGATATAGCAGCTTATGGTATAGCAGCGGAGGAGGTAGCAGCTCATGGCAGACCAGCAGGTGAGATAGAAGCTCATTCTACAGCAGCGGAGGATATAGCAGCACATGAAAGAGCAGCAGAGGAGATAGCAGCTCATAGTAGAGCAGCGGAAGAGATAGCAGCTCATGATAGAGCAGAGGAGGAGATAGCAGGTCATGATAGAGCAGCGGAGGAGATAGAAGCTCATAATAGAGCAGCGGAGGAGATAGCAGCTCATGATAGAGCAGCGGAGGAAATAGCAGCTCATAGTAGAGCAGCGGAGGAAGTAGCAGCTCATGATAGAACAGCGGAGGAGGTAGCAGCTCATGGTAGAGGAGATGGAGGAGATAGCAGCTCATGGTAGAGCAGCGGAGGAGGTAACATCTCATGGTAGACCAGCAGAGGAGATAGCAGCTCATGATAGAGCAGCAAAGGAGGTACTAGCTCATGGTAGAGCAGCAGAGGAGATAGCAGCTCATTCTACAACAGCGGAGGAGATAGCAGCTCATGATAGAGCAGCGGAGGACATAGCAGCTCATGATACAGCAGCCGAGGAGGTAGCAGCTCATGATAGAGCAGCAGAATAGATAGCAGCTCATGATAGAGCAGCAGAGGAGGTAGCAGCTCATGGTAGACCAGCGGTGGAGATAGCAGCTCATGATAGAGCAGCGGAGGAGATAGCAGCTCATGAGAGAGCAGCGGAGGGGATAGCAGCTCATGATAGAGCAGCAGAGGAGATAGCAGCTCATGGGAGACCAGCGGAGGAGATAGCCGCTCATGATATAGCAGCAAAGGAGGTAGCAGCTCATGGTAGAGCAGCGGAGGAGATAGCAGCTTATGATAGAACAGCAGAGGAGATAGCAGCTCATAATGGAGCAGCGGAGGAGGTAGCAGCTTATGATAGAGCAGCGGAGGAGGTAGCAGCTCATGATGGAGCAGCAGTGTAGGTAGCAGCTTATGATATAGCAGCGGAGGAGATAGCAGCTCATGATAGAGCAGCTCATGATAGAGCAGCAGAGGAGGTAGCAGCTCATGATAGCGCAGCGGAGGAGATAGCAGCTCATGATAGAGCAGCGGAGGAGATAAAACCTCACGGTAGAGCAGCGGAGGAGGTAGCAGCTCATGGTAGAGCAGCGGACGAGATAGCAGCTCATTCTACAACAGCGGAGGAGATAGCAGCTCATGATAGAGCAGCGGAGGATATAGCAGCTCATGATAGAGCAGCGGAGGAGGTAGCAGCTCATGATAGAGCAGCAAAGGAGATAGTAGCTCATGAGAGAACAGTGGAGGAGATAGCAGCTCATTCTACAGCAGCGGAGGAGATAGCAGCTCATTCTACAGCAGCGGAGGAGATAGCAGCTCATGATAGAGCAGTGGAGGAGGTAGCAGCTCATGGTAGACCAGCAGAGGAGATAGCAGCTCATGATAGAGCAGCAAAGGAGGTAACAGCTCATGGTAGAGCAGTGGAGAAGATAGCAGCTCATTCTACAGCAGTGGAGGAGAAAGCAGCTCATGAAAGAGCAGCGGAGGAGATAGCAGCTCATGATAGAGCAGCAAAGGAGATAGTAGCTCATGATAGAGCAGTGGAGGATATAGCAGCACATGTTAGAGCAGCGGAGGAGGTAGCAGCTCATGGTACACCAGCAGGGGAGATAGCAGCTCATTCTACAGCAGGGGAGGATATAGCAGCTCATGGAAGAGCAACAGAGGAGATAGCAGCTCATAGTAGAGCAGCGGAGGAGATAGCAGATCATGATAGAGCAGAGGAGGAGATAGCAGGTCATGATAGAGCAGCGGAGGAGATAGCAGCTCATAATAGAGCAGCGGAGGGGATAGCAGCTCATGATAGAGCAGCGGAGGAGATAGCAGCTCATGTTAGACCAGCGGAGGAGATAGCAGTTCATAGTAGAGCAGCGGAGGAAGTAGCAGCTCATGATAGAACAGCGGAGGAGGTAGCAGCTCATGATAGAACAGTGGAGGAGATAGCAGCTCATGGTAGAGCAGCGGAGGAGGTAGCATCTCATGGTAGACCAGCAGAGGAGATAGCAGCTCATGATAGAGCAGCAAAGGAGGTAGTAGCTCATGGTAGAGCAGCAGAGGAGATAGCAGCTCATTCTACAACAGCGGAGGAGAAAGCAGCTCATGATAGAGCAGCGGAGGACATAGCAACTCATAATAGAGCAGCAGAGGAGATAGCAGCTCATGATACAGCAGCAGAGGAGGTAGCAGCTCATGAGAGAGCAGCAGAATAGATAGCAGCTCATGATAGAGCAGCAGAGGAGGTAGCAGCTCTTGGTAGACCAGCGGTGGAGATAGCAGCTCATGATAGAGCAGCGGAGGAGATAGCAGCTCATGAGAGAGCAGCGGAGGGGATAGCAGCTCATGATAGAGCAGCAGAGGAGATAGCAGCTCATGGTAGACCAGCGGAGGAGATAGCAGCTCATGATATAGCAGCAAAGGAGGTAGCAGCTAATGGTAGACAAGCAGAGGAGATAGCAGCTCATTTTACAACAGTGGAGGAGATAGCAGCTCATGAAAGAGCAGCGGAGGAGATAGCAGCTCATAGTAGAGCAGCGGAGGAGATAGCAGCTTATGATAGAACAGCAGAGGAGATAGCAGCTCATAATGGAGCAGCGGAGGAGGTAGCAGCTTATGATAGAGCAGCGGAGGAGGTAGTAGCTCATGATGGAGCAGCAGTGTTGGTAGCAGCTTATGATATAGCAGCGTTGGAGGTAGCTGCTCATGATAGTGCAGCAGAGGAGGTAGCAGCTCATGATAGCGCAGCGGAGGAGATAGCAGCTCATGATAGAGCAGGTAGGAGGTAGCAGCTCATGATGGAGCAGCAGTGTAGGTAGCAGCTTATGATATAGCAGCGGAGGAGGTAGCAGCTCATGATAGAGCAGCAGAGGAGGTAGCAGCTCATGATAGCGCAGCGGAGGAGATAGCAGCTCATGATAGAGCAGCGGAGGAGATAAAAGTTCATGGTAGAGCAGCGGAGGAGGTAGCAGCTCATGGTAGAGCAGCGGAGGAGATAGCAGCTCATTCTTCAACAGCAGAGGAGATAGCAGCTCATGATAGAGCAGCGGAGGAGATAGCAGCTCATGATAGAGCAGCGGAGGAGATAGAATCTCATGATAGAGCAGCGGAGGAGATAGCAGCTCATGATACAGCAGCGGAGGAGGTAGCAGCTCATGATAGAGCAGCAGAGTAGATAGCAGCTCATGATAGAGCAGCAGAGGAGGTAGCAGCTCATGGTAGACCAGCGGAGGAGATAGCATCTCATGATAGAGCAGCGGAGGAGACAGCAGCTCATGAAAGAGCAGCGTAGGAGGTAGCAGCTCATGGTAGAGAAGTGGAGGAAATAGCAGCTCATTCTACAGCTGCAGAGGAGATAGCAGCTCATGATAGAGCAGCGTAGGAGATAGCAGCTCATGATAGAGCAGCGGAGGAGATAGGAGCTCATGATAGAGCAGCGGAGGAGGTAGCAGCTCATGATAGAGCAGCGGAGGAGATAGCAGCTCATGATAGAGCAGGAGAGGAGATAGCAGCTCATGAAAGAGCAGCGGAGGAGATAGCAGCTCATGGTAGAGCAGCGGAGGAGATAGCAGATCATGGTAGAGCAGCGGATGAGGTAGCAAATCTTCAGTTTCCAAACACGGTTCCAACAACAAAGGCTCTTAACCAAACAGTTCGCAAATTTTTGTAGAGTTCCTATCAAAATTGTACACCTTGAAATAAAGAAATATTTTGCTGAATGTGGAAGTTCTTTTATTTTAGTGTTATGAATTAGCTTCGTTGTTAAACTGTATTCTAGTTGGCACCTAAATTACGGCAAGAGTCAACATTTTCAACTATAATATTACTCTATATAAGCTTATTATTTTATCGTTTGGAAGATGCTCTGCCTTTGAAATTCACTTCCAGAACATAATCATTGATCAAAACGTCGGATGGAATAACTCTGTAAAAGTATATAATGCTGATCAGCAATCCTAATAATGTATGTAGGCCAATAAAAAAAACAAATATGTATTTACATAGAAATCCTAGCCCTGCTGATCAGCATTTACAGCAATGTCGTATCAATATTAAATCATTCTGTCAGTTTTGATTTCTATCTATATCCTACTTAGAATATTAATATTCATAGAATAATAAAATCAGGTAAACTGATGTAACAAAGTGCCAGTGTGTTTTTGTTTAATCAGGTATGATTGCAATTATGATATGCAGAATACAAAAAAAGTCCAATTGCCTGGTTTCGGGATTTGAACCATGGAACTCCAGAATGTGAGGCCAAGACGTTACCATCACAGCCACCTGGGTCAGCTTAACGGTCTAGTTCGATAAATGCATGTAAAGCAATAGTGTTATTTGTCATAGCTAACTGTATTTTAATTGCCAAAGCCTTATAAGATCACAGTAAAACAATTGACTATGTTGTCATGATAACTGATTGCATTTCATAAATTCTTTTGAATAAGTATATTACCATAAAATAGGCACTCAATTGAGCATTACTCCGAAACAGGTCAACCGATTTTATCCAACATCAATAGACATCTTCCCATGGACATTATAAATGTGTTTTCCAAGTTTCATGAAAATCCGAAAAAGCATATTTGAGTTATGGTGCATACAGACACACAGACGGACAGACATTCATCATCCCCACACACAATCTCATAAAGTACCATACTGGCACTTAATAAGTTAAGCTAAACAATACAAAAGAATGGATATAAGCATTCATAAGCCACAGATTATTGCCTCTTTTGGACATATCATGAGAATATTATAGGAGAAAAATTCTTCGAAAACTGGGACTCGAACCCAGGACCTTCGGTTATCCGTGCCACCACTCTACCAACTGAGCTAGGCAGAGTTTGATTCACAGCACCAGATGGAACCTCTCTCCTAAGACTAATAGACCTTAATGATCTACCTCACTTTCATTTGCAGTACTGTTAGGCACAATAATTTGCGATTTTTGTGACTGGGCTTCCACTGTTATTGTTATTGTCAATTTAAAATAAAACAAATAAGTAGCACTATATTTTAGTGACTTACCACTTGTAATAAATCTGACATTTTGGCTAGAATTTCTCCGCTGAGGTCCTTGAGTAGAGGGTTACTTCGTAGGAACTTCACTTTTTCTTCTATGTCTTGCAGTCGTGTCCGCATCATTATTTGTTGGAAAACTTGTCGGTTTAAAACCCAAACTCTTGCATTTGTAACAACTGCAAAAATGTTTGTTTATTAAACTAGAAGGAATAAACTTAAAAGACAAATAATAAAAAAAGTTGATTTCCTAAATCTTCAAAATAAGAAGCATATATTCTAAAATCCTATTTCTGGCATCAATAGTGTTTTATTAATGACACAAAGAAATATAGCATTAAACAATTTGGGCAAGTTTTTAAAGTCATTGTAAATCCATTGGTAGAAAAGTGAAATTAATGCTGATTACATCATTTAATTTTGTGATGGGTTCCTGATCTCTGTTGACTTTACAAACAGGTTTGTAGAATTCAGCGAGAGTATTCGAGTTGCATAATAATATAACTGAGAGTTACTATTCTTATGTTTTGCATGTATTAAAATTCATTTTTTCAACAATAAATGTGGTGTATTTAAATATGGTACCTAACTTCAAGGGCAACAATGGACAGCCTGAAGTGGTGTCAGTTTCAGGGTATTTGGAAACCAACATTAATTACTAGATATTTTATGTGGATTTTTTTTTTCTGTTTGCGTCTAAATCAGCTCATCTCTTTCATTTTTGGAGGATTCATGCTCTGATGAAGAGCACAGATTGGTTCATTAGCTTTCACATGATTTTTTATTTTAATTTTAAATCAAGTGGAAACTGTCATCTGCTACTCTGCTCCTCTGTTTCTGTCATCTAAGAAACATCATACATAAAGTTTGATGAATCTGATGGCAATCAATGACTCTCATCACACAAACACCAGTCAGTTTAAAAATCAGTCTCATGATTCACCGGCGAACTGTCCGGTGACTTTCCAAACATACTGATGGAAGTATGATGGTATCAATGAAATTAATCCATGACTTCAAAAATGTTTCCTTTGTCTTTCCCACAGTATTATTTTTATGGTGAATAAATTTTATCTTATCTATTAAACAAACCATTTTTTTCCCTGGCAAACCCTTGACTGTCACAAAACAAGTAATTTCTGTTGCATTATCTATGCTTTAGAAACCCAGTATTTTTTTTAATGTTTATATCAATTATTAGTATATTATGTATCCTCCAGATGCATTCTTTTGCTAATTTATCTCTTCTGTGACAATCTTTAAAATGAATTAGCAGGATATATGGTCTAGAAAATGCTAAAGCTGTACATTACCTTGAATAGTAGCATTACGTTTAGTGTTGTAGAGGATTGCAAGTTCTCCAAATGCTCTGCCGGGGCCAAAGTTTGATACTTTCTTGGTTCCCACATACACGACAAATTCACCCTCAGCAGACACATATAGATGTGAACCTAATGACAAGTAAATATGTAATAATAATTAACTTGTAATACCACTTCAAGTCAATAAAATTTCATTTTTCATGATTTTCTCAAACAATTCCAAGGGTTTTATTTAGATTTTGTACATGAGTTGCTTATACTAAGAGCTAAAATATTCATTGTAACTTTCTTCCAAAAATGTAATATGAAGGGCAGTTATAAGCCAGCTAACATTCATGGAAATTCAGTCTTGCCTAGTAAATAATAAATCCTTGCATCAGGCTGAATCAACTGAATACATACTCCTTGCGATATGGCTTCTTATTCTATATCAGAATGTGATGTGAAAAAGATGTATTGCCCATGCTTAGGGTTAAGAAAGTTTTCTGAGTACGTTACACAGATCTTATTCAACAGGAAGTGTAGTAATGACATTCTTTTCATTTTTATAATCACTTAACGTGAAGAATGATTTTCTCAAAATTGACTTTAACAATCTTGTTTATATTTTCTACTGGGATTGCATAATATTGATAATATATTATAATGCAATAACTTTATTATAAAAAAACTTTCATAATAAATTCACTGAAAAATAGTTAGCCTATAAGCTATTCATTTCATACTTATTTTAAATAGCCTACTTATTAACCCCTGTCCTGGATTTCTATCAGGATGATGAATAATGCAACTTCGAATATGGTTGAGAAAACTGAATGTGCACTAATGCAATGCAGTCATGTACTCTATACTGGAATACATTAAGGGTGTTTTTAAGATTCTTTATAACATTTTTAACTTCACTAGATAGAGGCAAAATGTCTAAATGAAATTGAAGGAAGTTTTTTTATCGAGAATCTTCAGCTTACCAGCTTCTCCCTCTGTTATTACATTTTGATTGGCTTCATACTCCTTGGAGTACATTGCTTCTACAACAGCCTGAATTTGACTTTGATCAAGGTTCTTCAGGAAATCGTTTGCCATGATTGCTTTCCTGATGAGTGTCTCAGATCTGAAATTGTATATAATATCATCAATCAGTCAACAGCAGTCAAGCATGAGAATTTTTATAGGATAGGCTGAGGATAGTGAATCTAAGAAAGAACTAAAATGTGGCCTTCTTCTTATTTGAAAAACACGATTTTTTTTCTCAAAAACTAATTTTTTTCTCAAAATAGTAGGCCTAAATGGTAGACAAACTGTCTTGAAGAAATAAATATGAAACATTTAAGAATTACATAAAGTGAAATTATATATAATGTTACATGTTACACAGAACATAGAAAACATGTGTTGTGGGGCTATCGCTATTTCAAGGGCTTAGAATCAGACAACATTAACTCCAAAAATGAATTTTTCAGTTAAAGGCAGGTTTATTATCACAAGTACTTTCTTCCACCAGATTCTTATTTTGATATTTCCAATAGTTTAAAAGTTTTCAGGAGATAATGTTTTGGGTTTTAGTGACAGCTTTCAAAACAATGTTATTCTAATATAGATTTGATTGAGCGATAGTAAATTATTCAATGAGCCTATAATGACATTTATTAATATAAAGTATGTTTATGAAATGAGCATTTAAGTGAGTTTCATAATTTTCAAACAAGTATCTTAATTATCATTATAAGTAAGTTGCATACGACTGTTTTTGTTTGACAGAATTAAATGTTTAAATTTTTAGAGTTTAAATTCATTTTAAATTCATAAAAAAGAAAGAAATTGGCTGACCGCAAGTTAGCGGCTGTTAGTATGTGACATAATGCTTCTGCAGGAGATGGCAGCCTGATGACCTATGGTCAAGTCGAAGCTTGTTCTTGGCCGTTTTCTTGAAATAAAAAGATTTTTTACAAGACAAAATGAACTCAATTTATTACCTGGAAGTGGGCAAACATTAATGTCAAGAAGTGAGTTGGCCATCTGCCTTTATACTACAGTGATTTAGTTTGGAAGTGCCTTACACTTGAATGTTTCTTTTAAGTCGATATTCATAACACATAACCAAATATTCACGTAAATCCAAGTTTTCTATATTTACTTATTTCTATTTTGGGAGAATGAGAACAAATACATGAAATAATCACTTGGATCCAGCTAGTTAATAGATAAACCCATTGTAGATATCTTTTTTGATTTTTTTCCCTGTCAGTTTTGTGAAACATTTCTTAAATTGATCGCAATAAAAGGTATGCAGTGAATAATCATTTTACTCTTCTACAATAAAAATATGTTTTTAAAATTATTTCAAAACCAGTGGATAAACGTTACAAATTAAAAATTAAAACACGACGTTTCGACAGTATTGTTTGAGGCATCACTTTAGGAAGACTCAAGGGCAGAGTCGAAATGTTGTGTTTTAATTTTTTAATTTTTCAACCTTTATCCACTGGTTTTGAAATAATTTTAAAAACATGTTTTTATTGTATTTGACTCAGTGGAAATTGGGACCGATATGGATGTTTTATTTTACTCTTCTATTTTAAAAATATAAGATACTTACTCGTTAGACTTCTCAAAGACTGGCGTCTTGATGTCACTGGCAACATGAGCTTCTGCTGACACTCCTAACTTGGGCACTTCAGCTGAGACTTCCTCTTTCCTCTTGTTTGGCAAGATGAGCGTATCTTGAGAATCTCGTGGGCTAGATGGTGACATGCTGTCCATTGAACACACGCTTAGGCTTGGAGTTGTGATAGTCAGGTTGGGTACAGGAACGCTGAGGTGTTTGTCTGCAACTGTCATCCTGCGTCCATTTGTTTCAGGCGCTGGTGCTGGTGGTGCTTCAGGGTTCCCATTCTGTTCCACTGCAGGGGCAACATCCATCCGCTATAAAAAAATAAAAACTGATGTAAGACACAACCCCGTAAAGCTGAAATACAGGTACAATAAATCAATTTATGGAAGGCAAAAATGACCCATATGGATTTGATGTTTGTCATCTTACTGGTATACATTTTAAAACACAATTATACATTTTTCGTGGAGGTGTGTGTAAATATAAACAATATAACAAATATAAACAATATAAACTGGTTTCCTTTTGAACTTCTTTTTAAGATAAAAAATAAAATAAAAGAAATGGCACAAATTTCATCTGTGCTTCCCTTTAAGCCATGTTCGTACGGATTTTTTCGTTTTAAGTTTAACATAATTTATGTTGAAAATACTGCTTCAATACAGCAAACATACACACTCTGTTTGTAGTCTGTTTAATCAATAATGTTTATATTATTAACAATACTTCTACTTTTCTTGAGGCTTAACCAATTCTTAACATGTTGTCCCACCTTGGGACCTTTACATTTTCATTGTAAATGTATGTCTGCATAGCTTCTTTGTAGGAATGAATGACTGCTAAATTGATTTATTTATTAATTTTTTTATTGGCTCAAAGACCCCAATGAGTGAAAGCTCACTTCAAGGGGCAATATACATATAATGAAGACACACATATAATAATTCCTTAAATAGTTCTTTTACAGTAACCACCAACTAGACACAATAAAAATTAAAAATGAAGTAAAGTTAACATTAATTTAGAAAATAATACAATAATGCAAGGTCTAATTTTACTAATTAACTTTACAATATACTACATTTCAGAGCTGGCTTATTCAAAATGAAGTGTTCCTGTGATCAATTTTTATGAATTTTTATTATGACATTTTTCAACCATTTAGTGCCAAAAGTAACTGAGTCTGAAGGAGAAATACAAATTTTACTTTGTTGCCTGGTAGTATGTGAATGCATATTTTCATGATATCAAAGCGAAAAATTACAATGTAATTGATGAGTTACTTTATACATATATATAGCAGTGCTAAATTGAATTGGCAACTCCAAGGGTAGAATTTTCGATTGCTTAAACCAGTGATTCCCAAACTATGGGTCGCGACCCACTGGTGGGTCACGGGAGCAATTTCGGTGGGTCGCGAAAAGGGGGAAAAATTAAACTTGTTTTCAATATAAGGAACATAAGGCATATGAACACAATAAAACTATTGAAATGCATAAGAAAAACATGTGCTGTATTTTATATAGCCTATATTGGTTATCGTTATTTAGTAGTCGGTCGCGAAAAAACATTGCTAGGTGAAGGTGGGTCCCAGGACGAAAATGTTAGGGAACCGCTGGCTTAGACTATATAAAATGGCATTTGGAGTTAAGTAAGGCATCCCTAATGGCTTTATTTTGAAGAATTTTTAATAGGTGTAAATTTGTACTCTTATAATGTCCCAAAACAAAATTCATGTATACAAAATGTGGGTAAACCAAAGAATAATATAATGAAAAAATTCCTTTCAGATGATGAAAGACACCAGTAATTGGTGCTATTTGTTTACAAATCTTAATATATGGGGTTTCTAATCCAAGTGTTGGTCAATATATATTGAGGTAAAGGTATAAAGGTAAAAAAAGGTAAACTGATCCCTGTATAGGCCGTGGAGACCCGTAGGGTTCCGAGAGGTTGAGGCTCCCAGATTGAGACATTTTGCACATGAAGATGGTAAGGTTGTCAGACCTACGCACCGACCACTTTTTAACCCCAGGAATAGTCTTGGTACTCATTTCTGTTAGAGGCTGAGTCGACCCCTGGGCCATAGTGCCACCAGAAGAATGAGGCCAACGGAAAATCCCTCCGACCACGTCGGGAATTGAACCCGCGACCTTCCGGTTTGTAGTGCAGTGTCTCAACCACTAGGCCACGGCGTACCCCCACATTTATTTAAGTTATATAATATAATTAATAAGAAAGATCACATACCTGGTATGATTCACGTACATGTTCTCGGGCTGGCGTGCAAGGTTTGAAATTTCCTCTAGAACCAAAAATAGCTGAGATGAACTTCATTTTGCCTGAAAATAAAACCAGAACTGATTGTGAATATCATGTAAGTGTCAGAACAGCATCTCGGAAGATGATATCTTATCTCAATCTTAGACAACACCTTTGATAAACGAAACAATATATCTTTAAGAAACACAGTTATATCCCCACAATATAATACTGGTACAATAAATTCTTTATCGCATCTTGAGAGAGCATTTCCTTTGTTCCTATCTAAGCCCATATCAACATGCTCAATCGATCACAATATGTGCAATAAGTTTAACAGATCTCTTTAACAAAACTACGTTTTCTATATTTGCCCTATGTTATACCTTATTTTATTCATATACTATAATTAGGGCCCGTATTTTTTGGTAACAACGATAAGCGCGAAATTTTATAAAAGAACCTGCCTTGGCTATACTTAGCTTTTATATGCTTAAAATATCAATATGAACCAAATTGAATCCACGAAATATCGCGAAATTTATTCTATTCCGCGAAATGTGTCTATAAGCGCGAAATATGCCCCTTCTGTCCGTAAAGTGACAAATGAGCATGAAAAGTGCCTTAAAATCACAATATTGTGTTTTGGTGTACTGTATTTTTTTATTTCTTAGCAGCATTTTTTTTTTTTTGCTGTTTCTGTGGCTGTCGCAGATTTACCGATATATCGATATTTGTGATCGATTACAAAGATGCAGAATTTACGCAAAGATTGTCTGTGACCTGGTTTGTACTGCTGAGTTACTCTCCTTCCCTGCTATCTCTTTGCCAAGTTAGCGATGCCTATGATCGATTACAGCAGAAGAGTGTAGAATGTTTGTTACTTGTATTCAACAGATTTCGTCTTTTATCCACAGTTGGCACTTCTGTTTGCAAATGGCTATCTGATGGTGTTTAGTAGAAATTACGAAAAAATTTCTCGTAATTATATTTGAACATTAACTCTAATCATGTCTAAATCGAAAGTTACTTCAGTTCATACAAGGGTAGAAGGATATAGAAATGGGGGGGGGGGGGGAGTGTTAGTTCATGTAAATAAAGAAGCAAGGTTTATCATTGCGGAGTGTTCCCAATGTAGTATAAAGTAATTTATATCACGAAATACCCACCGAAATAGAAGGAAGTTAGTAGTATGGTTTTCTGTCTGACGTCACAGGTGGAATGTGGAATGAGAGGGGAAACGGGTCACGTGACAGGTGGCGCTGGAGGGGAGGGTGGAATGATGACGTCACAAGTGGGCGTGGCCTATGACGTCACAAGTGGGCGTGGCTATGACGTCAGTGGCGGATTGTATGACGTCACAAGTGGGCGTGGCAATAACCACGTGATTCAAAATGGCGTCGGTTCCTGTTCCTATTGCAAATGGCGGCGGTTCCGGTTCCTATTTCAAATGGCGTACGAAGCGCGAAATTTAAAATTTGAAAATTTATAATATAATTGGTTACGTTTCCGGCGCGAAATTCAAAATTTGGTAATTTATAATGAAAATGGCTACGTTTCCGGTTCCTATTTCAGGTGGGCGGATGGCGGTTGATTTGAAAATTGCAAAAGGTGGAAATTTGATATTACAATTGCAAATAACGGATGGTGGGAAATTTGAAATTTGTATATTGGTATTGTTTTACAAGATGGTGGCATCGCTTACGTCACAAGTGGAATAAGAGGGGAAGGTGGAATGTTTTTATGACGTCACAACTGGAATGAGAGGGGAAGGTGGAATGCTTTTATGACGTCACAAGTGGAATGACTACGTCATCATTCAACATGGCGGCATCGCTTACGTCACAAGTGGAATAAGAGGGGAAGGTGGAATGTTTTTATGACGTCACAAGTGGAATGAGAGGGGAAGGTGGAATGCTTTTATGATGTCACAGCAGATTTCAACCTTATGTCTTTTTTGCAGGAAGCATATAGATCACGAAGCGTAAATACGTCATATTCCTACACATAGGTTTTCTGTAAGATGACTATTTCAGTAAAAAATATCCCTGAGAGTGTTATTTTATTCCTTCGTAAATATGGTAGCTTTCGTCTTAAAACTATATTTTATTTGTAAGATTTTAATCCTAGCCCAAGGGGTTAACTCAGCTTCTGGCTTAGCGGATAGTCGTAAATTTTCCTATCATGATCGGTGCATAATCTTACATGTTGAATTATCTTCAAATCCCCCAGTATAATGTTGGAATAATATTATATCATACTTCATTATTCAAAGGCGTCTTGTAAAGTCATTGTATAGAACTATGCTGGCACACTGTTTCAATGTACGTGACAGAATTGATGCATGTGTATCTCGTTATCTACAACAGTCATATGAGGCTTGTAGTAACCTTGACGTACGTCTCATATCTTCATTCACTGCAACTAATCTATCGTATGCTGACCTATTCAAAAGTCTTAAAACAATCTCTTTAAACAGCAGTACTTTTAAATATTAAATCCCTAATCATAGCACATGTCTTATGTATTATTAGTCAACAGTATTTTTATTGCGGTATATTAAAAACTTATATTGTAATATTTCATCGCAGAGTGGTAGTGAACTTATATTGTAATATTCCATTGCTGAGTGGTTCTGAGTTCGATTCAAAGTCAGTAAAGGCATATTCAGCTTTTCTCACATTGCGGGAAATTGAATATACTGTTTCAGAAAAGCGCTGATAAGAAATAAATATCAAATAACGCTTTAACGTATATTTCTCCCAGTGATTCATCTCCGATGGAACCTTATATTATTAATGTAGTTTGATACAGAGTATATCATATTACAATTGTCAGCATTTATTATATGAAAATTAATATTCTATTTCCGTACCAGAATTAAATATCGGATATCTGATAATTTCACCAGAAATGAATATTTTTCGCATACGACATCGATTTAATGTGGGAAATCATGAACAGGTATTTTCACAAGCAGGAAAAGCGAAATATCTAATTACTGATGATTTAAGCTTTAACGTATATTTCTCCTGTCGCGAGGCTATCGTCAGCATTTTTTTTTTTTTTTTAAACTCCAATCATGTCATTGGTGTAAAATATATTTGTCCTGTTGCGAGACTATTTTATAACAACACTATATAAACCAATGACGTCATGCTTCAGGCTCACTTCTTATTCAACCGTCAGCAGCTGCAGATCAACAATGGAGAGCTCGTCTACCGTATTTTTCCAGTGCACCGAGTGTGAGGCAAAATTTAGGCACAATTACAATCTGAATAGGCATATTAATCAGAAACATAAAAAATCTGAATACAAGTGCGAAACGTGTGGTGTATCTTTTACACGAAGTGACGTTTTAAAAAGACACGTCAGTAGTATCCACATCAACACCAACAACGTCGTGTGTGACATTTGCAAGGCAACATTCAAGGCGGATAGATATTTGGTTGACCATATGCAGAACGTTCACCATCCATCCAGGAAGGTGGAATCTAGGCATATCGGGATCTACACCAACACTGCTCGCTTCCATCTGCCAGCGCATAGCGGGGATGGAGTAGCCCACCCACCGATGGTTGTAGAGGAAGCCGGGCACTCATCTCAGCATTTACAGGTATGTTATTATTATTATTATTATTATTTTACATACCATCAAACTTATTTCTTTTATGATAAAACGTAATATTATTTTTCATATTAGTATAGAATGGATAAAACAAGACATTTAACTCATAAATCTTAATATTTTATTTTTTATTATGCAAACCATCCAGCTTATTTCTTTTATGATAAAACTCATTATTTTTTATATTAGTACAGAACTGATAAAACTATGACGTTAAGCTCATAAATCTTACTATTTTATTATTATTATGCAAGACAACAAACTTATTTCTTTTATCATCAATCTTAATATTTTATTTTTCTATTGTTGCAGAATGCCAGACCAATGAGTGTGGATACCATGCGGTCATCATCCATCCAGCCAAGCACCATCCATCCTAGGCAATCAGATGATCATTTGCAGGTATGTTATTATTATTATTATTGTGCATATCAAACTTATTTTTTTTTAACACAGCCCAAGACATAAAACGTAATATTATTTTTTATATTAGTATAGAACTGATAAAACCATGACATCAATCTTATTTCTTTTATGATAAAACTTAGTATAATTTTTTTATATTAGTACAGAGTGGATAAAATCAAGACATTAAGCTCATAAATCTTAATATTTTATATTTCTTTGTTATATATGCGTTTATAGGTATGTTATTATTATCATTATTGTACATGCCGTCAAACTTATTTCTTTTATGATAAAACTTAGTATTTTTTATATTAGAACAGAACGTTTAAAATCAAGACATTAATCTCATAAATCTTAATATTTTATTTTTCTGTTGTTATAGAATGCCAGACCAATGAGTGTGGATACCATGCGGACATCATCCGTCCAGCCAAGCACCATCCATCCTAGGCATTCAGATGATCATTTGCAGGTATGTTATTATTATTATTATTGTGCATATCAAACTTATTTTTTTAACACAGCCCAAGACATAAAACGTAATATTATTTTTTATATTAGTATAGAACTGATAAAACCATGACATCAATCTTATTTCTTTTATGATAAAACTTAGTATTATTTTTTTATATTAGTACAGAGTGGATAAAAACAAGACATAAAACTCATAAATCTTAATATTTTATATTTCTTTGTTATATATGCGTTTATAGGTATGTTATTATTATCATTATTGTACATGCCGTCAAACTTATTTCTTTTATGATAAAACTTAGTATTTTTTATATTAGAACAGAACGTTTAAAATCAAGACATTAATCTCATAAATCTTAATATTTTATTTTTCTGTTGTTATAGAATGCAAGACCAGTGAGTGTGGATACCATGCGGACATCATCCGTCCAGCCAAGCACCATCCATCCTAGGCATTCAGATGATCATTTGCAGGTATGTTATTATTATTATTATTGTGCATATCAAACTTATTTTTTTAACACAGCCCAAGACATAAAACGTAATATTATTTTTTATATTAGTATAGAACTGATAAAACCATGACATCAATCTTATTTCTTTTATGATAAAACTTAGTATTATTTTTTTATATTAGTACAGAGTGGATAAAAACAAGACATAAAACTCATAAATCTTAATATTTTATATTTCTTTGTTACAGAATTCAGAAACCAACCGCCAGTCGCGACCTAGTGTCATCATGCATACGCGTGATATTCCACAGGTATGTACAGTGAAATGTCTTAGTCTTTTATTATACCATTCGCTTATAAAGTCTCGATTGCTAATGTCGATGTTTTTTCGTTATTACAGATTCAAGGTGGAATGGAACGCACCGCTATGACCAACTCACCATCAACAGAAACATGTGAGTTTTTACCTGTTGAAACTGCATTTAGGTCACGACTGGCAACATATGCAGCATTAAATTTCCAAGCCGGCGATATGGAGTCTATTCTATCGTCGTGTCAGTATAAAATTGAAAATCTTCTGTCAGAGTCACTATCAAAATTTGCATCAATTAAATTTAATCTTTTCGTAGAGTGTGAATTTAATCATCTAGAACTAAATTCTTGTTTGAGAAATTTTAAAACAAAAAATGAGTCGCTGCTTAGAACCTCTAATATTCACGAAGTAGTTTCTAGTCACATTTCTAAAATTCAGGCTGAGATGCAAGATAGTGAAATGCGAGGGTCTGGGTGGTTTTACAATAAAATCCACAAAATTGAAATTCGTGTGAATGAGTACATGCCATTTGCAGGACGTAGTCATATGATCCTCCCTGATAAATTCCAGCATCTGAAGTCATTAATTAATATTCGCAATGATGATGAATTTTGTTTCAAGTATTGTGTATTATCAAAATTTATTGAGTCTGATAAGGAAATGTGGGCCAGTTATCTTACCAGACCAGAGTTGGATAACAAGTACGATTGGAACTGTGTGAAATTCCCCGTTTCGATTCATGATATTGAAAAGTTTTCCAAAAGAAACAATATTTCATTCAATGTTTTCGGCCTCGAGGAGAAACGGGATGGGAAAAATATTTCTCATTTCGTATTTCCAATCAAAATTGTTGAAAAGGAACTAGCTGATCATAGAGATCTTTTGTTTGTATGTAACGAGGAAAATTCACATTACATCGTCATTTCAGATTTTGACGCTTTCGTAAAGCCATTCATAACATCCGATAAACGTCAAGTCAGAGTTTGTAAACGGTGTTTTACACATTTCCAAGCGTACGATGGTAAGTCTGCTGACGTAAGGTTGAGAGAGCATTTGACAATATGCAACTCGTTCAGCCCAGTCAGGTGCGAAATTCCTAAAAATCCTGAAGTCGTATTCAACAAGCCCGAATATTCGCAAAAGATTAGATTTGTCATCTATGCGGATTTCGAGTGTTTGCTGGAACCGATATCAGGATGTTTGGGAGATCCGCAGAAAAGCTGGACAACTCCTTATCAGAAGCATAAACCTTTTAGTTATTGTTATTTTATCAAAGATGCTGAGGGTGCATATTCTCAATTGAGACTTTTTAGAGGGGAGGATGCCAGTGGCGAGTTTATGCGCTCGCTCGTCGCTGATGCTAAAGAAATTGATAAAATCTTGAACAGCGTAAATAAGCCCATGACCCCTCTGACAGAAGATGAAATTAGGGTATACAATAGCGCTACTATTTGCCATATTTGTGGTGAGGGTAACTTTACCGATGTGAACTATAAAGTAAGGGACCATTGCCATGTTAGTGGTCGGTTCAGAGGAGCCGCCCACAGAAATTGTAATTTGAATTATAGGAACCAGGCATTTGTCCCTATTGTTTTGCATAACATGTCTAACTATGATGCTCATTTCATTGTGACAGAACTTGGTTTCGATGAAAACCGTATCAACGTCATATGTAATAGTCAAGAAAAGTATGTGACATTTTCAAAATTTATTCCCTCCTCTTATTTGAAGAGGGGAGGTATGGAGTTAAGATTTATAGACTCGTTTCGGTTCATGGCAAGCAGCCTGGAAAAGCTAGCAAACAATCTACCTAAAGATAAATTTATAGAAACAGCAAAAGTATTTGGTGAAAACGCCGATTTGGTGTGTCGAAAGGGAGTGTTTCCCTACGACTACGTCACCTCAGTTGAAATTTTGAAGGAGAAGAAATTGCCTCCCAAAGATGCATTTTATAATAGACTCGTGAATGAGAACGTCTCTGACCAAGACTACTCTCACGCGAGAAACGTTTGGAATTCTTTCTCGATCAGCTCATTAGGAGAATATTCAGACTTGTATTTAAAATCTGATGTTTTGATTTTGACCGACGTCTTTGAAAACTTTAGACAGATGTGTTTTGAGACGTACGGAATGGATTGTTTGTACTATTCCACAGTTCCAGGCTTTGCTTACTCAGCTATGTTGAAGTTCACAAAGGTAAAATTACCGCTTTTGACCGATATGGATATGATTCAAATGTTTGAACGTGGGATAAGAGGTGGAATTTGTCAGTGTGTGACAAGGCACGCTGTTGCAAACAATAACATGTGTGATGAATATGATGAGACAGCAAAAAAATCTTTTCTTTATTATGTCGATGCCAATAACCTATATGGTTATGCGATGTCCCAGGCATTGCCGTCAGGTGAGTTCCGCTGGCTCGACAAACATGAGATAGCGTCCTTTGA
Organism: Ectobius pallidus; assembly: GCA_964059195.1. NCBI lineage: Eukaryota > Metazoa > Arthropoda > Insecta > Blattodea > Ectobiidae > Ectobius > Ectobius pallidus. The sequence continues at coordinate 82,500,132 of CAXKWD010000008.1, forward strand.
CATCATGTCCATACCGGTCAATTCTAAATTAGGATATGTGCTTGAGGTAGACATTGAATATCCAGACCATCTTCACGATGCTCATTCTGATCTCCCTTTCTGTGCAGAGATGAAATTTCCTTCAGGCAGCAAAAACAAAAAATTATTAACCACTTTGGAGTCAAAAGAAAAATATGTCATTCATCACACGGTACTTAGGCAAGCCGTGCAACACGGACTGAGGTTAACCAAGATCCATAGAGTTATCGAATTTCAACAAAGCTGCTGGTTGAAACCCTACATTGACTATAACACGGCCAAGCGTAGGGCTGCAGCCAACAACTTTGAGAAAGACTTTTTTAAATTGATGAATAACGCCGTTTTTGGCAAGACTATGGAAAATGTAAGGAAACGTATCAATTTTCGGCTTGTATCAAGTGAGAAGGAAATTCGAAAGCTGGTAGCCAAAAGTAACTTTATGGATAGGACAATTTATAACGAAAACTTGGTTGGTGTCCATCTAGCAAAAACTAGATTAGTGTTTGATAAGGCCATCTATGTTGGCATGTCTATTTTGGAAATTTCAAAAACTAGGATGTATGAGTTCCATTATGATACCATGAAAAATTTTTATAAAGAAGGATTGAAATTGTGCTACATGGACACGGACAGCTTCGTCTATAGAATTGAAACGGATAACCTCTTCCGTGATATGATGCATTTCCGAGATGAGCTGGATACCAGTGTCTACCCACCCGAACATCCCTTGTATTCAAACGAAAACAAGGCGGTGGTCGGGAAATTCAAAGACGAAGGAGCTGGTCACTCCATAAAGGCGTTCGTAGGTCTGCGAGCGAAAATGTACGCCATAAAATTTAATGATATGGTCATCAAAAAATTGAAAGGCGTTAAGAAAAACGTCATTGACAAAGATGTCAGCTTTGAAGATTATGTTGGTTGTCTACAGAGCGGACAGTCAACATTCTCGTTAAACAGATCCATCAGATCATACAAACATAACGTATTTTCGATTTCGATGAATAAATTAACTTTATCTGGCAACGACGATAAGCGTCATATTATGGAAAATGGCGTGGACACTCTCGCTCACGGACACTATAGAATCAGGGAGGATGAGGAGTGTGATGATGAGCCTCCTACTAAGAAGTGCAAACTGTAAAAAATGTATATTTGTATGTATGGTTTGTGTATATGGAATGTATATTTGTGTGTGAAACAATACTTGTAATTTTATATGATGTGTGGTGTTGGAGAACAATACTTGTAAATTTATATGATGTACTATTGATTTATGACAACTTTGGGTTCATGTGGGTTATAAATAAAAGAAAAAAGCTATAAAAATGAATCTATCTTTTATTTTCCCTAATCACATACAACATCCTTAATATTAACCCATGAATTTTTTGAGCTAGGGAACCCTAACCACTTTACAAACACCTTCTGTCCTTTGTTCTTTAACACTTTTTCAATTAAATAACAGTCTGGAAACTTAGTTTTCTGGAGTTCTTCAGCATAAAAAGCACCTTCAATACTCCCACCCTCCAAATCCTGAAGCAGATACGTGGGAGGAAATGTCGATTGGATCTTCTGTATCTTGAAAATCTCCGTAGTCCACGATGGTAAGTATCCTTTATTAAATAATTTCCTATGTTTTGAAACTCTTACATAGTCACCTTTAGCAAACTTTGGTTTCGTATAGCATTCATTGTAGCGATACACTGTTTTAAGTAGACTATCGTCCTTTACTTGGTTAGGTTTCATTTTAATGGTAGAGTGATACCTATCGTTGTAATGTCTAATGAGTTCTTGCAACATGTCCACCCATCTGTAACTGCCTCTTGCCGAAAATTCGAGATACATGTTAGTTTTCAAAGTTCTGATGAAGCGTTCAGCAATGCACGCCTTAACATTAGAGTATGTAGAATAATGATTGATGCCATATTGTTTCATTAACCCTTTAAAATTAACGTTATAATATTCCTTTCCCATGTCGGTCTGTAAATTTTTAGGTGGAATATTAACAGATTCAAGTATATCTTGCATGGCTGTGGTAACATCTTTTCCGCTTTTACTTTTCAACGGTCTCGCATAAGCAAACTTGGAATATGCGTTTATACAAACCAAAATATATTTAAAACCTCTGTTTTCTCTATGATATGGAATCATTTCAATCAAGTCGCTTTGCCACAAATCGTTTAGTCCTTTCATTATAACATGGCGTCTTTGATAATTTATTCTAGCTGGTGCATGAAGTTCGTACGCGATTTCCCGCTTTTTCATGCTATGATTTTTCTCTCCTTCAACTCAGATAAGATTTCTTCTATTTCGTTGTGATGAGAATTATTCCCTGCCGCAGACGAGGACACAAGAAGCCTAAGTCGATCAATGAGCTCATTCGGATCGTCCCAGTATTTATATTCAATTTTACGATTTGGATGTACTTCTTTCATCATACCGCTACCTAATACACGATGTGGCGATCCCTCGTCGGATGATTCTTCATCAGAAAATAATTTCTTGATGACATGTAGATATTTGTGAGTATTGATTCTACGAATGTTTCCACTTTCGTCATAATTTATTTTGTGCGCGTTAGTTTTTTTCAAAATCTCCTTATACACATCTAAATCACGATCGTTGTACAATTTTTTGTCAGGAATATTTTTCATAAGCAATTCATACAACCCAGGGCGTCCAATATATGTCTTCTTGCCGATAACGAGGCGATCGTTTCTAATGGTCACAGGTGTTGATCCAATGTAGAATGATTGTCTGTCAGTATCCATTCTCAATCCGTAGATTGGATCGATATTTCTCGGCTTATGTGAAATGAGTTTTTGAATGTAAGGTGTAATCACTGGTCCATAAACTCTTTGTAGCATAGATTTATAATGTTTATGAGGAGATTGTTTAGAGGACTGAAACGTTTCGTATTCCATCTCCGACTCTTCAGATTCATGTTTACCGATGTTCACGAGCTCTTCCAAGGGTTTCGTTATCGGGTTTATAATTTCGCCAATTTCTTGTTTGGTCTGAAGATTGGATTTTTTTAGCGCTAAATATTTATTCCGTATAGATTTAACATGATTGGCAATGTCTTGTTTCACTCGTATCTGTTCCTTGCTCAACGAAGGATTCATTTCGACTGATACATATTTAGGGTTTACATAACAATATATTCGTCTATGCCACGCCTGTATCTCCCATGTTCACGATCGTTTTCTTTACAAATTGTTAAGAATCCATACTTTTGAGATGACCAACATTCGCAACATAACTGTTGAAATTTATCGAACGTCATGTCTGCATTTACGTAGTCGTTGTATAAATGTCTTAAATTTAACGCGTCCTGGTTAAATACGATCACCAAGTTACAATTGTCTCTTATCAGATGTTTAGGTATTCTCGCATACGATTGTGCAAGATAAAACATATCTAAAGATTTATGTCGTCCCATGCTAAAGTAATTTCTAATAGGTCCTTGCGGATCGCACATCACATCGTCGAAAATCACCACTGAATTCTCTTTGACTTCTGTCGGCTCAGGCATGGTTTGGTCGCTGCTTTCAAACTTGAAGTAACCAATTTCTGGAACGTCTGCTAAAATTTCTTCAAGCATTTTGTACTTTGGTTGAAACAGAGATCTCGAAAATATGTAAATATTTGAAAACTTTATTCCGTTAGGATGGAGAAGAATATTTATAAGCACGTTGGTCTTTCCGGAATTACTAGGCCCACATATAATAGACCTAGTGCTGTTGGGAAATAGTATGCTGTGCTTGCATTCGTCTTCTTCTCGATATAAGCTATCCATTGGGAGGATCTCCAGAGACACGTTTTGCTTCTCAACCTTCATGACTGTAAATGAGATTTTTACAATGATACGAATGTTTTTATATAAAAAGTTATAACATGAGGATATTGTAATCAGTATGGCGCCGCGAGTAGAACGAAGCAGACATCGACACATCGCTCGTGGAGGTAAATTAATAAACACTCTGATTGATAAATTGCCTGTGGAATTACACATACCTGGGTATCGCTTTTGTGGACCTGGAACTAAATTGGAAAAACGACTGAAAAGAGGTGATAAGGGAATCAATCCTCTAGACGAAGCCTGTAAGGAGCACGATATAAGTTACGCACAGAGCTCAGATATAAGCGATCGGCATAAAGCAGACTTGAAATTGGCACAACAAGCCTCCAATCGTGCAAAGGCTGCCGACGCAAGTCTTGGGGAACGTGTTGCAGCTTACACCGTTTCTAAAATTATGAAAGGAAAAGCGAAGATGGGTGCTGGAATGGATACCATTAAAAAACTAAAGGCGGCATATAGAAAGTTACTATCGAATAAAAAGAACAAGAAAAAGAAGAGAGTGTTGAAGTCGCCAAAGAAAATTGGTGGTATACTACCTCTGCTACCTATATTTGCAGGTTTATCTGCACTCGGGGCTCTCGGTGGTGCAGGAGCACATATCGCTAAAGCTGTAAATTCTGCAAAGTCCAATAAGAAACAGTTGCTAGAAAACATTCGTCATAACCATATGATGGAGAGCATAGCCTTAGGGAAAAAAGGATCTGGTATCGTGATGCAAGGAAAAGGATTGTATCTAAAACCTTATGCGAGCGGTAAAGGACTTCGTTTAAAAAAAAAGCCCTAACTAACTACGACTTGGAACGATACGCTAAAAAACTAGATATTCCACATTTTAGAGGCGTGTACATGAGGAACAACTTACCATCCAAGCCATATAAGCAGGAGCGAATCATTATAAACCTTGATGATGCCAAAGGTCCTGGTACGCACTGGGTAGCCTTAAAAATATGTAACAAGAATGCTTTCTATTTCGACAGCTATGGAGACTTACCACCTCCTATGGAAATAGTAAATTACGTTGGACCACATACAAAACTACTTTACAACGTTACACGTTATCAGAAATACAACACTTTGATTTGTGGACATTTGTGTCTAGCATTTTTACTATAAAAGCCTTCACCTCAGACATACAAGTGTTAAAACGATGCCTACGTTCACTCTAAGCGGATCCACGTCCGAAATCTCCAACACGATTCATCCACCTATTGAGCTGAAAGATGGAGCAGACTACGAGATTGCTTTGCTGCGGTTTGACTCATACAATTCTATACCTAATGTGTCTGAAAACAACAATTCGATGATAGTGATCGATGAAGGAGGTAAGGAACATGTCATCAGCATTCCAACTGGAACGTACGAGATTGAAGATATTTCTGATTATATAGCGTACGAAATAAAAGCTATGACAAATTCTACTAGAGACCTTAGTGAAATATTTAGAGTTATTACCAACACCAACACGTTGCTAACAACAATCTACTCTTTCCTCGAAGTTTCTTTCAACGTTCCAAACTCTGTGGCAAATTTACTGGGATTTGAAAAGTCCGATAGAATTCCTAAAAGGACCGCCACCGTTTCCAAGAGACCTCCAGACATAAACGGTGTTAACGTTATAAGAGTGGAGTGTAATCTCGCAAGCGGATCATTTCTGAATGGACAGCCGACTCATACCATTCATGAATTTTTCCCCACGGTGCCTCCAGGATACAAGATCACTGAAGTTCCATCATATTTGATTTTCTTACCTTTAATCAACATACAAAAAATATCTGACATTACAATCTCTCTTGTGGACCAGAAAGGACGTCTTATCGACTTTAGAGGAGAGCATATATCTGTGAAAATTGTAATAAGGAAAAATGGGTCTTAATTTTAACAAATACGTTCCCACCACGGAGCAATCTCAAAAAATAAGTCTTGACACCGTTAAGATTAAAAAAGTTTATAATCCTACGCACTGTGAAAAAGACCACACTCCAAGTCGTAACGTCGTGAAGGTAACACGTGTGAATAAGAGGTATCTCAAGTCTCTAGGATACAAAGTGTTATAATATGGATATCCTCGCTGTACACTCCAAGGCTATATTTGAAGATGCCATAGAAAATTTTCAATATCATGGATTTAAACCGTATAACAACTCGGCTCTTGGTGAAAACGATGAAATACGGATTCCTATTCAAGCTGAAAACTCGTATGCATTAGTAAGCAGGAGTTTTATTATGGTTTCTGGAAATATAACCGATGATAAGGATGCAGAATATAAGGGAAAGGTTGTAAATAATGGTTTCCTCTACCTATTCGATGAAATAAAATTAAATCTTCATGGAGAAACAGTCGATCGTAGCAGAAACCCTGGAATTACAAGCTTATTGAAAGCAATTTGTTCTTACACCGTTCTGGATAGCGAAAGATTGGAAAACGCTGGGTGGATTCACCCCTCCGACGATAATGTGGAGACTATAATAAAAAACAAAAAGTTTAATGTATGCATTCCTCTAAGCCACATCCTTGGAATCGCTGAAGATTATGATAAAATATTCGTCAATTGTAAGATGGAACTTGTTCTCATGAGATCGAAAAACACGATCAATGTTACCAAAGGAGAAGTTAGTAAAATTACCATCACGGATATCGAGTGGATGGTGCCTATCATTAAGGTCTCCGATGTCGAAAGAATAAAACTACTGAATATGTTGGGATCTGATCGCTCGCTGACAATAGATTTCAGAAGCTGGCAATTGTATGAGCATCCATCATTACCTCAAGCAACCAACATTTCATGGAACGTTACGACATCTCCTCAGTTGCAGAAACCTAGGATGGTTATCATAGGATTTCAAACTGCTAGGAATAAAAAGGAAGCCGACTGCTCAAAGTTTGATTTAGGTGATATCCAGAACGTATCTGTATACTTGAACGATACAAAGTACCCCTATCACTCTTTCATGGTAGACAGTACAAATGGTTCGTATGGAATCCTTTATGAAATGTATGCTAGATTTCAAGAGTCATACTATCAAAAACCATCCAATCCTCTCCTTAAAAGAAGCGATTTTATCACAAATACACCAGTCTATGTCATCGATTGCACCAAGCAGAACGAAGATCTGAAATCGGGGGCTTGTACCACCAGGATTGAAATTTCTGCAGCAAACAATATACCAGCAAACACAAAGGCTTATTGCTTAATTCTACACGATCGAAGTGTAGAGTATACTGCATTAACCAACATCGTTACCAATGTCGTGTAACAACATGATTATAATCGACTGTCAAGGATATCAGTCAAGGTGCAAACAATTTATAGCTAAAGAGGTTGCAGTGTCTTCGGTGGATGATAGATTTGCACATTTTGTTCTCCAACCACCTAAAAACAATTACCCAGATACAAAGTCGCAGCGGTACATCGAATCCAACATCCATGGAATTCCGTGGCATAGTAGATACTTACCCTATGACGACTTGAAGCCTGTTCTTGAAAGTGTTTTAAAACCAGTGGATGTTCTTCATTGTAAAGGACTGGAAAAGGTTCGGTTTTTTGAAAAACTGTTGCAGAGACCTGTTATAAACATGGATGATCTTGGTGTTCCAAAGCTTGACAAATTAAGAGACTGTGAAACCAAATGTCTTTTTCATAATGACTCTAATATGAAATGTGCATTGCGAAATGTTATTATGCTTACGCTGTGGATGAAATCCCAGCAAGATTGTAATAAAGTGAATAAAATTCTATAATCCTGAGTTGTGTTCTTTATTTCACAGCCCCTCATCCTAGGAATTAGGAATAGGAGATGTTAGGGAAAACTGGACTTTGTCAAACATGAGAAAATCCAGCTATGAAATAACTTACAAAAGAATACATTTTTTATCACTTTGGATTTATTGAATATTTACAAGATGAATTTCACTTGAAAGTCTCCTATTTCTAAAATGAATATCACTCATGATCTTGAGAGTCTCCAACTTCTGAAACACAGAAAAATAAAAAGCACATAAGAATTTAGCTTATGATGGATAAGAATGGGAAATGATTCATGTTATTAACACATACCTTTCTAGAGAAATCGATGAATGTAGGGTGCCGGTTGTCGTGTTGTATAATCACTTTTAGTCTGTTACACACACTTCACACTGAGTCTAAAATCTCAAAAAGTTTCCCATATTACACAAAGTTGAGAATGTGGTAGTAGTATCCATCTGACTTCGGCTCCTTACCATAGTACACCAATGAAAGTTTCTCCTCGTTCATCTGTTGAAGCTGATCTTCACTTAACTTCCCGAACCTTGGTGGTAGAAAAACACTGCATCCAATCATTAAGTCTATAACGATTCTCCTTCCATACCTTGTATACACGGAACGAGCTTCCTTTACCGGATAAGCAAGTCCAATTTGCAGCTCGCTCAAGGGCTTGGTACAATTCACATCGGGGATGTTTACAACTGAATACCGCTCTAGAGTAGATACTATAGGCGTCTTCTTATTCTTGGTTTTTTGTGTATTTGGTAAATCCGCTTGTGATGGTTGTATGGTAGAGGACTGCAACGTTTCCCACAAGTCCTGCGTTGTAATATCCACTATATCAGCAGCAGCAGCTGTAGTAGATTTAGGTGCACTTTTACGACCACGCTTCAATGATGACATGTTGTAAGCTTGAAGATCACTGAGGATATGACGCTTGTCTCGCAAATATTTTAAAACTTTCACTCATAGCTCATACAATCTGTTTCATTTACGACTAACCTTGAAACAAGTATGAACCTGTCCTGCACGTGCCGTGTATAACCTTGAAACAAGTTTGAACAAGTCCATAGTGATGACGTCATACATAAAAAATTCATGATTCAGATGTAATGTAAGATGTACTTCCTGCCAGGTGTTGCTCTGGCGTACGTGACAAAACGTGGGAAAGTAGAGTAATACTTCCATGCAAAAAAGACATAAAGATTAAAATCTGCTGTGACGTCATAAAAGCATTCCACCTTCCCCTCTTATTCCACTTGTTACGTCATAAAAACATTCCACCTTCCCCTCTTATTCCACTTGTGACGTAAGCGATGCCGCCATGTTGAATGATGACGTAGTCATTCCACTTGTGACGTCATAAAAGCATTCCACCTTCCCCTCTCATTCCAGTTGTGACGTCATAAAAACATTCCACCTTCCCCTCTTATTCCACTTGTGACGTAAGCGATGCCACCATCTTGTAAAACAATACCAATATACAAATTTCAAATTTCCCACCATCCGTTATTTGCAATTGTAATATCAAATTTCCACCTTTTGCAATTTTCAAATCAACCGCCATCCGCCCACCTGAAATAGGAACCGGAAACGTAGCCATTTTCATTATAAATTACCAAATTTTGAATTTCGCGCCGGAAACGTAACCAATTATATTATAAATTTTCAAATTTTAAATTTCGCGCGTCGTACGCCATTTGAAATAGGAACCGGAACCGCCGCCATTTGCAATAGGAACAGGAACCGACGCCATTTTGAATCACGTGGTTATTGCCACGCCCACTTGTGACGTCATACAATCCGCCACTGACGTCATAGCCACGCCCACTTGTGACGTCATAGGCCACGCCCACTTGTGACGTCATCATTCCACCCTCCCCTCCAGCGCCACCTGTCACGTGACCCGTTTCCCCTCTCATTCCACATTCCACCTGTGACGTCAGACAGAAAACCATACTACTGAAGTTAACACCGAAATCAACCATTTTATTTCACCAATAAATCAGGGCCCTAACTATAATGAATCGAACTAACTTATTTGTTTTTTTTAAATAACCTTTTAGCTTTCCATAAATAAATCACATAGTTTCCCAACTCAAGAAAGGAAGCACCCACAAGAAGTAAATAATGGGCACATTCTTGAATGATGCCTGATCTACAGAGAAAAGCATACATACAAGTAAAGGCATAATTGCATATTTAAATATTAATGTTAGGTAAAATACATATTACAATTACGTACATACTCTAGGAAAACGTTACATAGCCCCCAGACTTCCTTTGCATTCATACTCGTAACATTCTGTGGTCCTAGATACATACTTCGAATCAAACATTTTGACAGGAGGGAAAATTAAATATGGATCCAAATTATCCATGTTATTAATCAGAACATCCATTCTCTGTGAAAGATATACGCGACAGATTATTGTTGTCTCGCTATCATCGTCCCCAGCGGTGATGTCTTTGAACTGTTGTTTGTTTAATACAAGAAGGACACACTCGTTAATAGCCGCGTGTTGAAGTGTTGTCATGTCTCAGTCGGAAACGAGAATCAAAATGTTGTATTATATTACTATTGTTATTAGATTGACTTTGCAATAGTCTGTTGCCTGCTTGGATTTGAGAGTGCAAAGATTTACAGAATGATTCAAGATTCAAGTTTTATTATATTTTTGAACTGCATCAAAATGCAGTTATTAACATACAGATTACTGTTTACCCTGTTTACCCTCAATACCTTCAGTGTGTCCTTCTTGCATTAAACAAACAGTTCAAAGACAGCACACTGGGGACGAGACGACTATACCACGAAACACCAATCACTACTCCACTCTTGTCATAGCTAGGGGGCGGATTTCTATGACCTAAAAAAAATAGGATATATGCATGCATTTATGACCTAAAAACATTAAAATATGACCAATAAAATTTAAAATATGACTTTATTACTTACATATTGTGTATATTTTTTTAAAGTTTCATTACAATACATTTTATTAAAATATAGTGTTAATTATTTAAAATATCTCTAAATTCTCAAAAAGTATCATTATAATGCAACATTTACAAAATATGATATGCAACTTCAAAATTTCTTTAATATGCACACAAATATGCAAAAAAATATGATCTAAATATGCATATTCATCCTAAATATGCTATAATAGTTGAAAATTTCCTAAATATGCAGTTATATGCACAATAAAAGCAGTTCCATTTTCACCAGGATGCTTGGAATAGGGTTTAAATTAGTCGGAAACCTGAAATAATGTAGAGGGGAAAAATATGACTTGTCATAGAAATCCGCCCCCTTCTTATAACAAATTTTATTTTAGAGTAAATTTAGAAAGTAAAAAATAAAACCTGGTCGGCCGGACCCCAAAATGGGCCCGGGCTCCGGGGCTGGAGCCCCGGCTGCCCCTCCCTCTCATCGAGCCTGTATCCCCATCCCCCTCCCGTTAATTCGAACGCTGCGGCTGCACGCATCCTATGCCATTATACTAAAGCTCTAAGAACTATGGATACCAGTTTGCTAAAAAGATGGCATTGAAATCTTTGTCAATTACTGCTTTTAACTAGTTGGGAAGTCACGTTTGCGTTCTTATCCGTATCACCGTCTTAAGTGTTTCACATATCCGTTGTAGGTACTTTATTTTTCATCAGAGAAAGAGAAAGCTTTATCTCTAACAACTGAACATAGTCTTGTTTTGGTAAACATATGTGATCATATCATTCTTGTTCGAAAACTTTGATGCGAGACCCACTCTTACCTTTATGCAAGGCGTAGGTGAAATTTATAAAATGATCAATTTTTATCCAATTTACTTCAATAAACTTTATACCAGACTTACATGAGGTGTTATATGTAACAAATTTCATTCAAGTATAACATTAAGTAGTTATTGAAGGTATTTGAATTTTAATGCATGGCGACGTAAAACATTGTTCCACCTAGAAGCAGGGTAGCCTCGTCCATATAGGCGAACTAGGCAGCCGCCTAGGGCGGGAATTTAGGGGCGGCAATATTTAGATTTTAAAAATCTTAAATTTCCAACGCGACATTAAAATTAAAAAAAAAATGTAGATTAAGAGTAAAAAAGGACAGCAAATTTTATAAATACATTCAGTTAGCCACTCAGATGCACGTAAAAGATCTTGTCAAAGAGTTTGCCAAAATTAAAGCAAGACAGGTACCTTTAGGAATTTAATTATTTTTTAAACTCCTACTTTCTGGGAGGAAAAGTTATGTTTGATGTAGTTTCTTGTTCGTTTAATGTAAATACAGTATAAAAAAGTTACAACTTTCAAAATTGAGATATATATATTTTTAAAATTTATTCCCTATGCTTTCTAGATATGTTATAACGTCTTCGTAAATACAAGCCCTTGGGAGTCGGCAGGGGAGGACAAGGGGGACAGATGCCCCCACTGGATTCTAGATTTCTTATGGACTCATTTTTTTTTTACTCTACGCTTCTGTCAACCTGCAGTTGTTGCAGGGAGAATAAAAAATATAAATATTTTATAACGAGTTTAGCAAGTATTGTTATAACTGGATCAGTGTATTTATAATAATTCGTCACAAAGGCTGTTGCTCGAAAGACCGTAATCTCTTAATTTAAAAATTTGCAAAACCATCGCTTACGGTTTATAACAAAAAGAAAATTGTTTCCTGTTATTCAAGTCTGCAATTGTGTGTCATCATAATGCTACCATATCATAAGCGTTAAATCCTTAACAATGAAGAATGTATACTGTTAACACCTATCAGAATAAGTGTACCGCGCGGTGTGCGAGAGGGGAAGTGCCGCTCCTAACACTGACAACAAGCTTAGGGTCAACGGCGTCCTGGACGAATATTATCATTGGCGTCCCCATACATCAGTACCCAACAGTGTATATTGCCTGTTTTGTTTCGGGAGGGAAATATCCCCATAACCTCTTTTTCAACGAGGATTGTTCCATTATCCACCATCTATGGACCCGCCGATTGCCGGTACAATGTTGAAAACTTAAAAGACTGTGTCGCACTGCCTTGCGACTGACGTTTGTTCACACCAGGTTTACCTTAAACTGTAATTGAAACTAGCCAAAACCCATTCCGTAATCCTTAAAGCTTTGCACATAAAAACGTCAGTGCCAAGTGCCGCCACGCCTCATACTCCTAAACATTTTGCGTCTTTGGGCATTTACTCAGTCTTTCCATTGGTAAAGTAGGACCTGGTCAACAAATTCCCTCGATTGGCTACGTAGCGTTTTACATTTAGTTTTGAAACCACAAGTCGCCATATGAATCAATAAACAGCACATCATTTGCACAGAATGAAGATTAAAAGTAGACTGAGCACATTTGTTGCCGTTGTTCTTAGCATAGGACTGACCAGAAAATGGAAACATTTCCCTGAACAAAGAAGGAGCCAAAGAAAAGCTTACCACATTTTTCAGTCTAATAAATAAAATTCGTTGTAGATATTTTGTTCATGTTGTCCATATATTCTCAAGAATCGTGTTTGGAATTATGCTGACTTTACTGCCCCTTAATAAAATTCCTGGCGACGCCCCTCTACAAGCCTTTCTCAATTTAGGCCAATTCGAATCAATTTTATTTAAGCACGTATCAACACCAGGATAGAGAACGTGAAATTCCTCGTTTAATTAAATGGTAAAAAATATAATTATTTGACATGACATTTTATTTTGGGGGCCGCCGAAATTATTTCTCACCTAGGGCATCAAAATACCTAGAGCCGGCCCTCGCTAGAAGAAGAAGTGGTACTGTATTTTATAAAGTGTTCTTTTATTGATCAGAATTACCATTTTACGTCAATCTATCTTATCGTAATTTAACTGTTAAACATACAGGGTGTTAATAAATAACACCGAAATATTTTACCTGTATATAGAGGGCACTTAAACAAGCCACTTTTATTAGGGGATTTTTGCTCTATGACGTAAAATGTGTATGCTACAGGGCATTGAAGTCATTATAATTTGATGCTCATAAATCAATAATTACGCGAAATAGGGATAAAAAGGTCATTAAATTGACGTCATGCCTTCCTAGTGATCGATAAAAACCTGACTCTTAATTATTCGTCAACAGCTATAGGCCTATCATCATTTAGTGTTTCCATAATCTGCAAAATTTACAGACTAATCACATGACTGGTCGCCACTGCATTAGTCTTTTTTTTATTCATAACTACTGACTACAGTATTAACAACGAAGTTCCTTTGTTTTGCATTTTTTCTAATGTTAGAAGTCAGTGGCGGCCATGCCCTGGGAGATTTTATGCTATAACTGGAAAAATTGAATCCATAGAGCAAAAATCACCTACTAAAAGTTGCTTGTCTACGTCCCCTCTATACACAGGTAAAATATTTCGGTGTTATTCATTAACACCCTGTATAATTTTCAATATTGGTGTACCACAGTTCAGTTTTGCAAGTCTTACATTAGGTTTGAGACATAAAATGATTAAACATAGAAATCCTACTATGTTTAATCATGTTGCAAACGAATTCTGAAGATTATGTAGGTCAATTAACCTTCACAATAACTAGACAATTAAAAATGTATTGATTAATGACAATGAAAAATCCTTAATTTACTGAATAAATTAGTAACTGCGAGATCTGTAGTCTCATTATCAAGACTAGGATTTTAATGCACAGTAAAATACAACAAAATGCTTTATTAAAAATGTACTAAAAATGCACTATAAAGCGTAGAAAATGCTCTAACATTTACTTCAACAGTTCTGTGTACAACATGTGAAGATTCTCAAAGAGGATGCCTATAACAGTTAGCTTTTTTTTTTTTTTTTTTTTTTTTTTTTTTTTTTTTTTTTTTATAAGAATACGTAAAATTATTCCTATGTCAAAGTTTCTTGGAAAAATATTGTGCATTGTTCATTAACCTTTTCACTACTACTCAGGGCCGGCTCGTCCATAAGGCTAATTAGGCAGCCGCTTGTGGCGGCAAACTTATGGATACATTTTAAGGGCTACAACATTTAGAAAAAAAAAATCATCTATGATGCAGTTTCTTGTTTGTTTAATGTAAATGCATTTTTATTTAATCCCCACACAATCTAGATATGTTATAATGACTTCATAAATACAAGCCTTTCTCAAATTATTCCAATTCAAATCTATTTTGACCACTTACCAATACTAGCTATAGAACGTGAAATTACATGTTTAGTCAAATGGTAAAAAACGGAATGATTAACGTGGTGATTTAGGGGGCGCCGAAATTATTTCTCACCTAGGGCGCAAAAATACCTAGAGCTGTCCCGGCTACTATTGGCTTATAAATGTGTCGCCTTAATTTATTTTATAAAAGACACTAAAAACTACTATTGTTTCGTGAGAACACAAAAATCAAAATAATGTGTAATAATGCCAAAAAAATCCCTAAAAATGCTATTTCCTACAAGATCAGCGGTAACTTATTTCGGGACGCCCACAAGTCCCGGAATTCAGTTTTTAAATAGATTTCATGAAATTCTATCATTTTTTTAGATTTCGCTCGATTAAACGTTATACGACACGATTAACTAATACATTTTTGCTTATTTCTCTAAACAAAGAACAAAGACTTGATCAAGAAGGCTAAAAGCAGTGAACAATACCATTTTCTCCAAGGAAATCAACCCCATCTACAAGCACTCAGTAATATTTAAAGCTTATATTAATTTTATTTTATTAAAAGTTCCATGACAATAATAATTTGAAAATTCATATTTCTTTCTATAATATAAAATATCATTCATTAAAAAGATATTATAGAAGTAAATCAGAGTAAATTTTGTTTTTAACCTATTTAATAATAGACTATCATTAAGCTAACAAAATGTATTAACAAAACATGAAATATTAAACAATAAAACATTTAAAATTTAAAAAAACTGGGTAAATTTGGGGGGTCCCGTGGTGCCTGGCTGGCTGTGTCCCGGAATTCTTCGTGAATGATTTAGTCACCCTAGTTTAGGACGAAGTGTATAAAGAACTCACCCATTTTTAAGAACTATCCAGCTGTCAAAAGTCGTAATTTAAGTCGAAAAACTAAAATTTTAGCTTGTAACTTCACTGCCTACATGTATAGTTATGTTATATGAACATAAAAACCTAACTCAAATGCAAGAAATACGACTTTTTACTACTTAACATACAACAATCTATTATTTATCATTGTTTCCATCCACTCGTACACAGTCACACTGCAGTTTTCAAACACAAAATGCCGCTTCACATTGTGATCGCTGACGACGGTATTGCAACACTATGCTGCAAGCATGACTATACGTCAAGAAGGTATGAGAAGGATTAGCGAACAGCTCGCGTATGAACATTTCCTGAGCTCTCTTTATAAGGTTAGCACGCCTTTACGTTCCGTTTACGGACGTGCCATTTTCAATGTTCCAATAGCTAAAAATAATGTACAGTCAACCCTCGATATAATGCCCCTCTTTACAGTGCCACCATCGCACTGCGCCAATAAATGCAAGTGAACGGATCTTCTCCCATATAAAATACATAAGAAGTCTCGTTACTGTGCCAATTCATTTAGTGCCAGTGAATAGAAGACGAGATTTTTACAAAAATAGCTTGCAGTGATTTTTCTTTCAGTTGCAGAATTCTTTTAAAACTGGCGTGAACATTAAGAAGATTATTTAAGAAACATACTGTACTGTGTTTCCGAGAAGTGAGTGTTCCCCTGCCATTAACTGTAAATGTAGTGTGATGGAATGAGGAAGCTATTTTAAGAAGTCGGACAGACAGCCCGCGTGAGGTTGGACCAGGTAGAAAGAGCCCTTCATACAATGATACATTTGAAATTTTCACTTATTTTAGCCCATTTTCCATTCAGCTGTTGAACACTCTACATTACAGTTACTCATTTACAGTTAATCACTTACATCGACCCACTTGATTTTCAACCCCTTTCTGTACTGTAGCACTGGACATATACTGTAATAAATTGAGCTACTGTACAGTATTTTATTTTGTGTTAAAGTTCACTAATTGCCTTTTATTTAATTTATTTCACAATACAGTACAGTAAATTAATACAGCACTGTATTATGTCGTATTTATTTTAAAAACTAAATTTCGTTTTAGTCCCACCCTCGCTTTGTGCCACTAAATGTTAGAGAACGGATGGTGGATTTCCCATGGTTAATTTTACGCCCACTTTATACCTGCGCCCTTGGCGAGGGCACATCTCGCCACCACCTATCTACGGTCCTGCTCGCGAAATACCTGTGGGTAAATTATCCAATGGACAGAATTTACACAAGGATAACTTTTACAAAATCAAATAAATTAAAGGTAACAATCACATACACTTGTGGCGAGTTTCTAGATAAATGTCCTCTGGGTAAATATGAAAATGACAGAAAAAAATGTTCCTACAAACTCGGGCTAGATCTTTCCAAGAGTAAATCTTCGGGTTAATTTATCCTTTCATGGATGGCTGGATAAAATTTAACCTCTTGTGGGATCAATAATAATTTAAACAATGAGAATCAAAGCCTTCTGAATTAAATTAAGTGTACAACTCCAAGGCCTTGCTCATTATATCATTGTAGGTGAGTCTGGAACTAATTTTTCCATGGATAATTTACCCATAGATATTTCACGAGTTTATAGAAACCGATCATAAAGGGCCAAGCAGAATACTTCCCTTGATTAGAGAAATTTTAATCAAATTACAGGGCCCAACACAATATTTCCCCTAGATTAGAGAAAGTTTAGTCAAATTATAAAATAAAATGATTCATTCTGCAATTTCTTCTTTTTCTTTCTTCAAGCGATTTACTTTGCTTTTCAAGGGACTTATCTCCAATCTCAGGACGGAAAAAGTAAATCTTTGGATCACAGACAGTAGGCCTACATAGGGGACTCCCTGGTGTGTGATCATCATGGCGCAGGTCCCCCACTGCAAACATGCCTTAAAATAGTCGAACCATGTTGCATTGCTCAACATCATGCTTCCCTGAAATTTCAACACGAACTGGCGTGTAAATTTATGGCTTATTGTTCCAGAGTGATGTGAGTTAAAGACGAAAAAACCAAGGAATATTGTACAATCCAGTTTTGCAATATAGTGTGCACAGTTTTATGATACCTATTACACAAAGTGCAAATACAACCATGTTATACTACTAATGGAATGTCGTAAATGTCGTAAAACATTAAGTTACATATAGCAGTTGTACACAGTGACTAATGGAAGAAATAAGCCTATTACGTTAATTATAAAGTTACGGAATGGAATATGTAGGGTGTATTTGAATGTCTGTTGGATGAAGTGAGGATTAAACATCTGCTGTGATCACAGTAGGATTAGCGTTCGACAGTAACTTACACATTTAGTTATTTTTTTTAAGTTCTTTACTTGTACTATGCTGACCCTAAAATTCAGAGTTTCGCTTTTTTAACAAAATACAGTCAAGGGCTTTCTGTAAAAAAGTTTGGAATGCTTCGAAGTTGTTCTTTCTTGTCCAGAAGATAAACTGACTCTTTTTACATTCTTACAACAACGCGAAATTTTACAATATATTTCAAAGTAAATATCTAAATAATCTAATCTACAAGTCAGGTATCCTCAACCGCCAGAAATCTTAAGAGCCTCCTGTTGTTTTATTATTATTATTAGTATTATTATTATTATTTATTATTATTATTATTATTATTATTATTATTATTATTATTATTATTATTAGCCTATTATTATTATTATTTTTTTTTTTTAAATGACAGATACGAACATGCAATGTAACATGTATTATCGTTTGAGAATTAAGGTTCAAAGGTTCAAAATGAGTCCTTAAGTTTTATCTCGATCTTCTTCCTTCCTATAACACTCCTTCATAGCAAAATGCTGAAATAACAATATTATGTTTAAAAAATTCTTACAGGATATTGTCATTCGATTCTGTTTGGAATTCATTATTATGATGTAATTTAAAATCACTTTCGAGGCAAAATTGACAAAATTCTTCAAAATCTACATTTTACCTCATTTGTGAAAGTTCGTTCACATACTCGTACTTGTCCTACAGCAGACAAACTGATATTAAGCTGTACATAGTTTCAATTAGATAGTAGACCAACAGATTTAGCACATACTTACTTACTGAATGGCAATAGACAATTCCTAAGCAAGCTAAAGGAATATTATCTATTTGATGGAACCCGGAGGTACATTGCCGCGCTTACCTGAGCCCGCCATTCAACCCTATTCTGTGCTAACCCCATCCAATCATCCCTCGCAAATCCTACTTCCCATAAATATATCCTAATATTGTCCTTCTACCTACGTCTAGGTCTTCTAAGTGGTATTTTTCTTCGGGACTCCCCGTCAATATGTTTGAGATATGTCTTTCCTCGCCCTTACCCTTACTATATCCGGTGACGAGTACAGGTTATGAAGCTCGTCGTTATGCAATTTTCTCCAATCCCCATTTTCATCTTTCTTAGGTCCAAATATTTTCTTAAGCACCCTGTTTTCGAACACTCTCAGATTATGTTCCTTCCGAAGAGTAAGCGAGCGTGTCTCACATCCATATAACACAACCGGCAAGATAATTGTCTTATATATTTTTTACGTTATTAAATTAACAATCGCCTCCAAAAGTCACTTTCATAACAGTTCACTGATCAATTTGATGTTCTGTATAAATATACTACAGATATAAAACATAAGGAATAAGAGGCTTTGAGTCTACATATGTGGCACAGGGGATGCTTTCACTCATCTCATGCAGCATGCCCGGGTTCGGTTTACAATTGGGACAAGTTATCTTGGTGGGTATTTTTCCGAGGGTTTTCCTCGCTTGCGAGACGAAATTCGGGTAGTTTTGAGATTTTGTGGTTCCCTGATAACGTCTGATCGTCATTATCATCATCATCGTCATCATCCCATCTGCGCCATATTCGGAATGCGAACGAATGGGTGTGTGTGTGATGGGTGTGTCTCTCGAGTCGAGCGGCAGAAAAGTGAACAAACAGGGAAAACAAAATAATTATGTTCAAGATATTAAATATTGTCTATATTCATGGAAACACATCAATAAAAGAAATTTCCACTCCTTTATATCCCAGATTCATCTTAAACTCACATATAGGCTAACTATCAACATACACTGCATATTCATTTCAGAATTAACAGATCCGTTAAACAAAGCTTTTATGATACAATGATATTTTCTTAACATCTTTCCTTTTAAAAATATTCATTAACCTCAATTTACTTTAAAATTTTCATTGTACACTAAATTATTTTGGAATAATTTGCGTGCATGAGACAAAGGCATATTTTAAATGTTCATTAAATTTTGTGGATGAAATTTTCGTCCCCTTTGTTTCCATATTGCCCCAGGTTTTTTCAACAACTGTTTAAAATATCCCGTTCTTGTATGAACATTATAGTATGGGTACCCTACAGTAGTCTAATTAGTACAGAAATGAATAGTCTTCACTTCGTCAGACCTATGTTTAAAATAAATTAATTTGAAATGCGGGTTATATAGCCTATTCTACAGTACTTGTATAGGAAGACGAGTCGAACAATTGACAATTAACCTCTTTTGTGCAGCACAATGTGAACGTGAACTGCGTTGCTGAGATGATTTACGCAAAAGCGAAGCAATATTCAATACAACGCAATGCAAGGTGACAAACCAGTGGCAATTACAGCACCTTAATTTACAGTGGAGCGATACGACAGCAGGGACGCGACATTCGGGATTTATTGACCAATAGTAAGCCAGCACTCTGTGGTGCAACGCAGGGCTTTAGTTAGAAATTAAAAACTACCGGTACCATCTAACTCTTTAACATTTTCCAGACTTGCTCGAAGGGATCTTCTGCAGTCATTTTTCTTTTACATTTTCTAAGAAGTCATAATAGGCCTGCCAACTGCACTGCGAATGCGATTTTGTTCCAGTTCCAATTAATAACTCTGTAAGAAGATTCTACGCTACACAGGCGAAATGGTAATATTTTAACATTCATTGCACAACAGCAGAGAATCAATTAATCAACTGCAACTAAAAATCCCCAACCATAATAAATTCAACTCACCTTCTACGTAATAATTCAATAAAGTTATTATAAACGAAATGAATCAAGCAGAGTGGGCTAACAAAACCTAAACGATGGGCACTTCCATGCGTTATGTTGAAAAATCTAATTCAGCGATGCTTGTTCTTTCCCGGTTCCTTTGGCAGCAAAGTAATTCCACCTGCGATTATTTTCACAATTAGACTGTAATAGCGAAACCTTATGCTTCGATAGCATAAAGAAACACATTTTTCTGCCAGTTTTCGCTTATAATTCGCGAACAGAAGCTAAAATAAAAAAAAATCTGGCTTCGAGATGCAATCGGACACCGAATCTCTGCGTACCCTAGATTTGGCTGGGCATCGCACACAGACATCCTCTTAGTATATAGACAGCACTTTGCAGAACGTTGCAAATATCAGAACGAGCCATGTTCTGTTAATATTTATCTTGTAGTTCAGTTTCGTTTTAGTTCATTTTCGTGTAAGAAGTCAATGTATCTAAACTCGCCACAAACAATAAAGTTCGATAACACTAACACCAGACCTTGAATTAATCTCTATATTCCTTCGTTTTCATTATCACGGTTCCAAAAAAGTACAATACGAGTGCATGGAACTATTGTGTTGTTTGGAAAGAAAAAAAAAACCTTACGCATTATACATGTTGATGAAATCGTTGCAAATTATTGGACAACTTCTTCATAGATATAACTTTTCTTTTTGCTGTAGCTATTACTTCGATATTCACTGTATTCAGGGCCGGATCTAGTTGTTTTGGCGCCCTAGGGGAGAAATAATTTTGCCCCTCCCCCCCCCCCGAAAATACCATCTTAGTCATTCCATTTTTTACCATCTGATTAAACATGAAATTTCGTATTCTCTAGCCTGGTATTGGTAAGTGGTCAAATAAATTTGATTTGAATTGCCCTATTTTGAGAAAGACTTGTATTTAACGGGGCCAATAAATACGTTGGCATAATGTACTGAATTTATTTCTATAATTTGCTGTTTTTTTTTACTGTTACTCTATATATATTTTTCATTTTAATGTCGCGTTGGAAATTTCAACTTTTTAAAAATTGAAATATTCCTCCATGGCGCCGCCCTTAAATGTTTCTAAAAGTTGTCCGCCCTTGGTGCCTAGTTCGCCTATATGGACGAACTGGCCTGACCATAGTAGCATGCTCGACATACTGTCATAACCATAACTCATTAGCATCGAATCCTTTCTACTCCGCGCACGGAGCATAGAGCCCCCTACTGGGGTTTTCATTTACCGAAGATGACTTGGTTATGCCAGTGAATGTCAGATGGTAAGCCCTTCGCTCGATGGTCATCTACTACATCTAGGACATTTGGAAGGCCCGGGGAATTTGATCCACAGGCTCTAATTTGCTCTCTGCGTACCCTAGATTTGGCTGGCCATCCTCTTATTATATAGACAGCACTTTGAAGAACGTTGCAAATA
Source organism: Ectobius pallidus (assembly GCA_964059195.1). NCBI lineage: Eukaryota > Metazoa > Arthropoda > Insecta > Blattodea > Ectobiidae > Ectobius > Ectobius pallidus. The sequence continues at coordinate 82,522,305 of CAXKWD010000008.1, forward strand.
TCAGAAGGAGCCATCTTCTATTATTATTTCCCTCGTAGTCCTGTTTTGTTTTAGTCCATTTTCGTGAAAACTACAGGCTCTAATTTAGTCTTGAAGTACTTTAATGTGCTGTGAATCTACGGCATGGGACCCACGGCTTACAGTCCCTCCTGGAGGACTTAGTGCGAAGGATATTTACGTCCGGAAAGTGCATACCTCTTCTGGGGTTGAACCTGGACTTTAGTATTCAGAGACGGGCACGCTATCTCTGCACTATTCATTAGCATTGCATTCTCTCTCTTGGACTTAGTTTAACCTATCTCCTTTTTGCCGCCCAGGCCTTTCAGGAGAGCTACAGCATTGCATACAACTTGACCTAATTTAAATCAGACTTTTAAATATCGGTACCGATTTTCCATGCTTTGAAATATGTGGAATGCAATAAATCTTATCTTATCATGTCCGCAATACGATTGATACTGCACTGCATTATCAATCGCATTTACCGTAGTGTTTTCTTTCGGTTTCCCATCACATGTAGAAATACTGTATTGGACTCTGAAATTTGATGTCAAGATTCCACCAGAAATACATGTTTTGAGAACTCTTTTCTGAATAAAAATGTATTGCGAGCATGTAGGTCTAGGCTATCTGTGAATAAATGGGATCAACCGAAATTTTACTTTGAAATTAGTCATCTTCCGAAGATGTGGTTGTCAACGACTTTCTATCCATTTTATCGCAACTTTGATTTCTTTATTCACGATTTTCTGAAAATAGTGCAGAGATTTTAGTCCTGATAAGATTTTGAACACTGTGCTTACAGAGGGTTCTACAACTTAAAAAAAGTTTTTTAATAGTAATTGACTGATGGATATGATAAAGAAATGGTCTAAATCATTAGGCCTAATGGGCAACCTTCTTTGGGAGCGAGCCAAAGTACAGAAAAATGTCAGAAGGCGGGCCGAAATTGTTTATTTAAGTTGTGTATTTAAGTTAAGTGGTGCAATTTTCAGAACCATTTTGTCTGTTATATAAATAACTTTGAAGAAGTATATTATGATGAGCGGAACTGCGACTGTAAGCCTACTTCCGATAGGTTGTCATAGGCTCATAGCACGAATGCAGTCCACCGTGGGTGTATTGGTAGCGTACGTGCCTTCCACCCGGCGACCCGGGTTCAATTCCCGGTCGGGTAGGGGGTTTTTCAGTACCGTAACGAACCGGACTGGGTGTTTGTCATTAGATTAAGTCTTAGGTGAATATAATGCACATTGTGCGCGATTCCTTAATTAGGCCTATTATAGTCCGGTTGCAACTGGAACGAAATGAGCTACAGTCTGTCAAAAAGTCAAAATATGTCAGTCTGTTTTTTTTCTGACAGAACTTTTTCGAAGCTTCAAAGTATTAAACACTGGCTCACGAACATATGAAGATGCAAATATGATGCATGAGTGTGTATGGACCAACGTTTACTGTGGCATAAACATATCCGAAAAACTAAAGGAAAAGCCATAGGTAAGATTCTTAATTGAGGTACCCTCTTTTAAAAGTTGGAGTAATTCCCGTAAGGAAAAAAATACAACTACGAGGCACGTCCATAAAGTAGCTTTCCCAAAGGCCATTAACGGAAACAAAACACAATTTAATGGAAACATTTTTTGCAACAGATATGGATGTGTTGAGCTATGTTTCAACATATTCACCACCGGAATACAGACATTTGTCATACCCTGGGCCCAACTTTTGTATCCCTGTGTCATAGAAGTGTGCCGCCTTGGATTGGAACCATTGTGTGATAACCTTCTCCGTTTCTCTGTCAGTCTGTACCATTCTCTGCCATTCACTATCATTTCTTGAGGGGTTGGAAAAGATGAAAATCTCTGGGTGCGCAGTCCGAGCTGTAGGGTGAAGGCTTAAACACCTCCCTGCAAGTCTCCTGCAAAAGTCCGGCTAGGAGATGTTTCACCATCCACCCTACAGCCCGGACCTCGCTCCCAGTGATTTCCATCTTTTCCTGCACCTCAATAAATGACAGAGAATGACAGAGAAGCGGGGATGGTTGTCACACAGTGGTTCAAATCCCAGGCGGCAGACTTCTACGACACAAGTGTTCAAAAGTTGGTCTCACAGTATTAGAAATACCTCAATTCCTGTGACGAATATGTTGAAACATAGCTGAACATTTGGTATAGGCCTATCTGTTGCAATAAATATTCCCATGAATTTTTTGTTTGTTTGTGTAAACGTCCCTAGGGAAACTTACTTTGTGGACGGCACTCGTATTTAAATCCTTAATTGTGCCAATTTTAACACATGTTTCACCTTTTTGGGGAAATGCCACGGATTCCACCTTGAAGCCATTACATGTCGCACAAAATAAAACCTTGAGATTAATCCATGGTAGTAACTGGTACACCACCACAGTTCAAATTCATGATGACCTGGAAGCGAAATACTAAAGATGCCATGTAATATTTTAATTTATCATGGATATGTAAGCCTACCTATCCTGATCTATCAGGAAGGTTATTATTATTTTCATTATAACTTTATGACTGTGTTGTAAACAATGTTGAAGTTAGGAATAATAGCCCAATACTACTGTCTTATGGTTTAGAGGAATATGTAAAAAATACTACATAATTCAATAATGGTATTTATTAAGATACCAGTAACAATTTACAAACAAGTATCTACTGTAAATTACAATTATAGGCAAGTTGCATATGACTTTTTTTTGTTCGACCACAATTAGTCTAAATGTTTAAATTTTGAGATTTTAGATTCACGAAAAGGAACCGGCTATGCTTCAGCGCGCTGACCTTTACACCAGCTGGTTGACGTAGTTCATGTCTTCTACGAGAGATGGCAGATTACAGTGTCAATCAAATCGAAGTTTCCTTTTCCTGTCTTCTTCAAATCAACGGATTTTTACAGCACATAATGAATTCATTTTAGTATGGCAATAAAGTAACAAGAAGATAATTTATTTTATTTTAAATACAGGCCATTTATTACGGATATTTCAACTGCTCTCTCAAGGTCTCGAGATCATTCCGTGTTCGATAATAATCGATACCACACCAATTTCGAGACAGAAAACAATGTCGAATGAGTGTCATTATGATACCGTTACGTCACACGCAATAAGCGTATTATAGTATGGTCGAACAAAAAAGCTTATTCTTGGCCATTTTCTTGAAACGAACAGATTTTTACAAGATGAAATGAACTCAATTGTATGAGATTAAAAATAACACTAACAGAAATGATTTTATTTTAAATACAAGCTGTTTATTATGCAGTTTGATTTGCTACTCTCAAGGTTTCAAGATCCTTCCATGTTCGATAATAATCGATACCAGACCTATGTTATAATGAAAATCTGTTTCGTAATGGATATAATTATGATGCTGTTACGTCAATGTGATAAGCATATTTAAGTATTGTGAACAAAAATATAATTAAGCTTTTCTTCCTTCTAAAAATTGTGAAAGAAAACATGCAGTACAGTGCAGTAATTCCTTTCTCCATCCACCTATTAAGTTGTACAATTACATATTCCTTCTTTAAGAATAGAAAGACGTGAAATGCAACACATCTAACTCTATAGAAATTAGGTCAGACATTATCTCTTATCTGTGTATCCAGTCATAATCCAATCGGAACTTACCGATATAAATCCGATACACTAGGGCTGTTTATCACAGAGAGTCTGTGGACGTAGGCCTACCTGTATCGTCTGATAACCCAAATTCAGAAGCAGCTTTCGAACTTGCGGTCTAGTTTCTCAGTAATTTTAGTCAGTACGGTGAATGAATCTTTACAAAGCCATCACTCCAGGAATCTGTTATAAAACCCACACTGAAAATAAAAGGCTTATCCAGATTCATGATTCATACAACGCATTTCTCCTAATAAGGAAAACAATCAGCTTGTATCTAGCGGTATTCGAGTCGTTAAAAACAGAGATATGCGTCTTAGAAACGAAGTATGTTTCATTTTATTAATCCAGTAAGATAAGGATTTTATTATAGCTGTGGGAATGAACAAAAGTTTAGGTTATTTTTCAGCTTCTTGAATGCCAGTATACAATAGAGTTTTCCAACGTTTTTAGCTAGTAGGCATAATGTCTGTGAACGATAGACTCGCATCAAAAAAGAAGTACAATAAAACAAAAACATTAAAAATCAAAACAAAACAAGTAACCTAAGATCTGCTCTTCATCAGTTAAAACAGCACCAACTTGAAACGGAATAAAGAAAAAATCCTTACACATACTTCATTTTTAATTACTTCAGAGAATATTCATGCAAAATTGGAAGAATATCGAACCCATTTGGTAGTGACTGCGAGATGAAACCGAATCATTAAAATGGCCAGTATCTTGTAACGGAGTCAAGAGAAACATTTTTGCGCCTACGTCGTTTTTAGTTATTTATGGGTTATAAGCAGGGCCCGGATTCTGATGACCTAAAATTGTTTGAAAAATGACCTATAAAATTACCCTAAATTTGAAAGAAAATGACTTAATAATTATAAAAAATGACCTAAAAGCTGATATTTTATTTATGAAAAATTATTATTGTACACACAAAGTTATAGACTAGCCTGTACATAATTGTAATAACTGTAATGTTGTGAATGTTCTTTTCTCACGGAAATTTATACTGGCGTCCACCGCTGTGGCTCAGGGGATGCGTCCAATTCTCTCACGCAGCGGGCCCGGGTTCGATTCCTGGTCGGGACAAGTTACCTAGGTGAGGTTTTTCCCTCACCTGTGAGACAAATGTCAGGTAACTTTAGGCTCTTGTGCTCCCCGGATATCATCTGGCCGTCATTATCATCTTCATCCCCATCCTCGCCTTGTTCTGAGTGAGTGTGTGTGTGTGAATGGTGTGTATCGTCCTATGTGTTCGTGTTGTCTCGGAGGTGGCCCCGGCATTGGGCTGATCACTCATCCGGGGAGGCCCTCCATGTCTGTCTGTGTTGTGATCCATAGTTCATTCCTCTCCTGACAGGTCGCAACCCGGTAAGGCCCGGGCGGCGCGGGCCGCATAAAGGTCCCTACAAGGGAGAGGTAAAACTACGAAAGAGAAAGAGGAAGAATTTATACTGGCACTGAGGGACTGGTGAGTCAAAATTCGGCACATCCTTTTGTGGTCTGCCGGATTATATTGGTGTTTATTGAGGTAAACAGTAGTTTGCACTCTCAAATCCAAGCAGGTGGCAGACTCTGGTGCCAAGTCAATCTAATAACAATAGTGATATTATACAAAATTTTGGCGTTTCTTTGCTTCTCACTTCCGACTGAGACACGTCAACACTTTAATGCCGAATTTTTCCTTCTTGCATTAAACAAACAACACTTCAAAGACAGCACCGCTAGCGACGAAAAAGAAGCTAAAACACTCAATGTAAATACATGAAAATGACTATATAAGGAAGCAAATGACACGAATATGACAAAATAACGACCTAAAAATATAAAATTGCATAAAATGACAAAAAATGACCTAATAAAAATGCATTTCTATAATCTAGAGGCTATGATTAGGATTTATCCACAAGTTGGCAATGTCAATGCAGCATCAATAAAAAGATGACATATCATTAGAATCCGGGCCCTGGTTATAAGTTACGGGTTATAAGTTAGGGCATAATATTACAAATTGAAGCCGAATGAAGGACGAAAAATCGACTGGAACGTGGATACAGAATCAATTCTTCGACCATCGAATGCATCACCGTTATGAGTATGCAGGGTGCGCAATGGGGGTCATGTTGAGCACTGAGGAATCTCCCATCTTAACAGTATTGTATACACATAATTTCAACAAATAAACTTCAGTAGTAAATGTTTTACAGTGTTTTTATTTTATCCACACCCAAACGGATCACTCTGTACTATCCTTTAAATATACCGGTTAAATTGTTGTTCTGTTAGTGACTGTTATAGGTTATTCTTAAAATTTGGTCGCTGTGTTTTTGGGCTATAATTTTTATTTCAGAATTAATAACACAAGATTTCAGTACACTAAATGGGACTTACAGTCTTTCTTATTCAGTCTTCGATATTTTTGCGTGCTGATTGTTTTGTAACGTTATCTTTGTAAAAATAGGCTACAATTTTGAAGTTTGTTTTGTAAAAATTTCGTAGGCCTACTATAAATCCTAGAAAACAATTAGATTAGATTTTATTCTATCTCTGCATTTTATTTGCAGGGCAAATCTACGCCAGTACGTAAATGTCAATTTGCAAAAACGCCATTGCGTTAGGAAGCACTATCTGTAATGTAGTGCGTTAAACAAATCTATCAATGGAAATTTACATAAGATCAGTATCATATAGTAAATAGGTAGGCTTTATAAATCCGCGATAAATGTGAGAGGGCCCAATAGCAAATCTTGCAAGGGGCTCCAAAATGCCTTAACTTCTTCATAACAAACTCTTCTGTTTACCCATATACATAGATACGTACAGTGCAGTTAAGATCAAATAATTTGAAAAAAAAGTTTACTTTATAGAGTGATATAGGATATAAGTATGTTCAGTCGTTTATATGAACAAAGTTAAAGAAATTGTATTATAAGACAGCACGCTCTACATAGAATTCCACTTTACAGTAATTCTCACTAGTTATTGTAAACTGATTGTACAGTATAGGCCTATGTACAATAAAAAAAAAAGTGTGCGTGGAACGCCACGCGACAGAAGAGAATGTTGTTTTAATTTTTTTATTTTTCCAATTTTGGATTAATGGATTTTTCAATTTTGGATTGTTGGACTTTTTAATATTGGGTTTTTATACTTTTTTAATTTGGATTTTTAAAATTGTTGATTTTGTAATTTTTTTATTTTGGTATTTTTAATTTTGGATTTTTTAAATTTCAGATCTTTGAATTTTTAGTTTTTTGGATTTTTTAATTACTATTTTTAATTTCGGATTTTTAATTTTTAAATTTTGGATTTTTTAAATTTTTAATATTTTTTTAATTTTTGAATACTGGATTTTTTAATTTTGGATTTTTTATTTTTTAAAATTTGGATTTTTGGACTTTTTAGTTTTGGATCTTTGGATTTTTTAATTTTTTAATTTTGGATTTTTTTAAATTTTGGATCTTTGAATTTTTAATTTTTTGGATTTTTTAATTTTCGAATTTTTTATTTTGTTTTTTTTTAGATTTTTTAAATTTTGGATTTTTGAATTTTGAATTTTTAAAATTTTGGATAATCCTAATCATTGTTGATTGTTTTTTGTGCAGTCCATTCTGTCACACCTCACTATTTTCGTGACGATTTTGAGCGTTACACTAATTTCGTGACAATTTTTGAGCGTTACACAAGCTCTCGATTTACCCCTACCGCGGCTAAAGAAGTTTCACTTAAAAAATGGAGCCTTGTATGTAAGTCCTAGAATGGCGGCACTGTGCATGATCAGAGCAGGTTGCCTGAAAAAACCTGGGTCGAATCATGGTCATCATTCCATGGCTTTGTTCCGGATCTGGACATGACTCCTATGTAGTTCAACATTGTTCCATTTTTCATCCTTTCTTTCTCTGAGTTTTACCTTCCCCGTTATAGGGATCTAACGCGGCCCACGCCGTCCGACCTGTCGAGGGAGGCAGTTTCTATGGATCACATACAAAATTTATTGACCAGACAAGAACATGAAGGGCCCCGCGGAAGTGTGATCAGCCCAATACTGGGGCCACCTCCGAGACAACAGAAACTTCGCCAGAATAAATAAATAAAATAATAAATAAAACGAGACACACTACTCGCGCACACAATCATGCCGAACAAGGCGCAGATGAGGAAAGGTGATAATGATTCCCAAATGATACCAGGGGACCACGAGAGCCTAGAGTTTCCGACATTCGTCTCACAGATGAGGAAACCCCCTGTAGGAAATCTTTCCCGACTAGGAATCGAAGCCGGGCTCAACATTCTTCACTCAATACATTTCATTTCTAAGTTAAATGTAACATATTTAAGCAAAGAGTCCATTCATTTAGGCCTACAATGTACGTTAGGCTATATTTAACGTAATGCCGGTTGTCGACCAAGAGCCAAGCTAACTTAACTTAGCTTAGCTTAGCTCACATACAGTGAGGGATTTCATATATAGTTGTGCCGGATTTTATATGTAGTTTTGTCGGCACAACTACATATGAAATCCCGCATAAAGCCGGTTGTCGACCAAGAGCTAAGCTAAGTTAGTTTAACTTAGCTTACGTACAGTGCGGGATTTCTTATGTAGTTGTGACAACAAAACTACATATAAAATCCGTCACAGCTTCATATGAAATCCCTCACTGTATGTGAGCTAAGCTAAGCTAAGTTAGCTTAGCTCTTGGTCGACAACCGGCATTAAATTTATCATGGTTTCATTTATAAAGCCGACACTTTTTTCCGTTTTTCGCCAATAGAATTAAACAGAAGCAAGGAGAGTATAAAGTTCAGAACTGCGAAAAATTGACGACTTATAAATCACCGCGTCTCTTTTTTTAAGAATTAATTATTAAGGCCTGGAATGTAACTGATAAGTTGGCAGGGTAAGGCCAGCACTTTAGTAGTTTCTACCTTGGATGGAGGAATCTGGAAGACTTCCTGACCTGGTTAGACTAATCTGCCAAGCTACAGAACTCGACGGAATAATCGAAAGAGCTGAAAAATCCTAACAGAATGGGGCGACCCTCCATCTATCCAACGCCACCTTCATATGGAGAGAAGGGAAATTCTGCAGTTATCTAGTAGTTATCTGACAAGTAGTTACCTGACGAATGAAACAGGGCAACATACTTCAAGCTGATAAGTTATGCTAAACTTAATCCGATACTGTATGTATTTACAAATTAGCAAGCACCTTCGCAGAATAATTACAGTGGTTGCCCCTGTGATACGTAATATCTGCACAAAAATTTGCAGATAATGCAATCAAATACTTTAACTGTAAATTTTACGTCACAACTATAGTGGCGGATCCAGGGGGGCCGCGGCCCCCCCCTTGGGTTTTACTTTTTCATTGATTTGACTTAATTTTATTCGTCGAATGTGATTACCTTGTAAAATAACATTCAAATTTAATTAAATACAAAATACAATAAAAGCAATTATGTAATCGTCCTGTTTCAAACAAGAGGAATATTAAAATGCAAGTTGAATAGTATTTTTTACATGTCTATTCTAGTCTCTAGCTTTACCTTAGTTTTACCTCTCCCTTTTTTAGGACATTCAAGCGACCCATGCCGCCCGGGCCGCGACCTGTCGGGAGAGGGATTAGCTATGGATCACATACATATTTTTTTCACCAGACAAGGACATGGATGAGTGATTAGCCTAATGTCGGGGACACCTCCGAGACAAGATGAACACATAGGACGAGACACACCACTCACACACACATTTACTCTGAACAAGGCGAGGATGGGATGAAGATGATAATGACGGCCAGGTGATATCCGGGGCCTGAAGTTATCTTACAGGTGAGGAAAAACCCAGGAAACCCCCACCTAGGTAACTTGTCCCGACCAGGATTCGAACCCGATCCTTTAAGGCCCGGGCTGCGTGGGCAGCATAAACGTATTATCTACAAGGGGGAGATAACTTATAACTCACGTAAAGAAGAAGTTCAAAGGTCAGCATGTAATTAACTGAAGAACCATGGAAGGCGACAAATTTAAATTAATTTAATAAATAAATAAATAAATAATTATCATAACAATAATAATTAATAATAATAATTATTATAATAATTTAGACCTACGTATACGAAGGCCCTTAGTTTAGATTTTTCCACTTTGTATCATCAAATGCAGCGAACTGTAGAACTCTACAGAGGACTTCTATATCGCCTTAGGAGATATAGATAGCCTATCTGTAGGCAGCCCGTACAAGCAGTGTAAAACGAAATGTCATCTCATGACCATTAGTTAATTTTTCGTTCACAAAGAAACAGTCCTACGGTTCGATGCAGTTAGGATTTTAGGTGCTATTTTCATAAAGTAAAAAAAAAGTAAAGGTTGCTAAAATACGGCAAAATAGGGGACAAAAAAGTGCTGCTAAAGTATTGTGTAGCAAACTTACATTCCTGCACTGACGAATTGCAGTGAAATTAAAAAGAAAAATGGAACATTGTCATTAATTTTCATTTTGGCAGATATGCCTTTAGTCCCGCGTTTGCTAAAGCAGACAGGTTCACTATTCCCATGGCCACTGCAAGCTGATGAGAAATTCTGGAGAACTTAAAATCTTAGATATTAGAACGAAACTAAGATAATTATAAAATAAAAAAGCAATTAAACTCAAAAGGCTTTTTCTCTCCTTAGTTTTACCTCTTCCTTTCAGAGATGTTTAAGTGGCCCACGCCGCCCGGGCCTTATAGAGCCGCGACTAACTCAAAAAGCCATAACCCATAAACGATGAAATGCGCTTTAGAAGATTATTAAAAAGCTCCAGTAAAATGCAAAAATGAGGGGGAAAGGATTATGGACATTGTGGAGAAATAGAGGATAAAAGCCATAAAAAGGGTGAAATTGTGCTAGAAAATTGCCTCCATTCTCAACTAGAGACAATGTTTCATACTGTGGATTTTTTCATAGAAGCTCTAATTTACCCCCCAAATAATGTGTGCACCTATATTATATCCCAAGTAGGAATGATCGTGTTCAAAACAAAGATGCGTGGCTGTCATAGTCCGCACTTGAGAACGCATGTCATCACCGTGTTAATGGAAGTTTGTTTATTCTCAGTACAACTCACCCTCAGGGTCGTTGTGAACAAAGAATCCTTTATGTTTTGTTTGCTAATTGATATACTATAATGATGACGATGCCAGTGAGTTTGTTATTTCACGTGTAAATGTTGATATTATTGTTGCATGAACTTAAGTACACTACTTCTCCACTAGCAAGCCACACCCTGGTAATGGCGCATGCTAATAACGTTAACCAATCACATTTTGTTACATGATGCGAATTTTCCGCGAACTCTCTGTGAGTTCTCCTCCCCTTTGTTTTGAACAGGATCAAACTTACTTGGGATATACTATAATAATCCTAACCCTGTACATTGTTTCAGTTTACTATGTCGTTATGTTTTGTTCATCAAAGAAGATAGCAATATCAAACATATGGTAATGAATATAAATAGTAACAGCTTTTGACAGGTCTGTTATCTTTACAGTAGGCCTACTAATAACATTGTGGAGTCGTCTTGTCTTGATTATAACATAACCTAAGAGAAGCGCCTGTCTGTTGGTGGAGTAATAACTCAATAAGTTATCAGAAGCCAGGTCAGTTAGTTTCCATTGCCGTTTAAATATTTACTTTAGTCTAAACTCATGTCACTTTTCTGATTGAAGTCGAGAAGGGATGAAGTCTGAGTTGTAATCGCGGTGAAGAATAGACGAGAGTTCGAATCCCACTCTGACCACATTAGGGGGGAACATACTGGTTTCAGTACCAAAATGAGTAAAATAAATATTTTCAAAACAGGTTATTTTCACCTTCTAATTTGGCATGTCAATACAAGCTACTTCTACCCCTTACAATATTTTAATTTTGTTTTGGAAGTAAAGGTTTTGGAAATTGTTTTGGAACTACCATTAGTAATTATCGTCATAATTAAGTTGTTTCTTGTTCGCCGAATGGATACTAAAAAGATAATTTATTATAAGTTATTAATATTTCATAATGTCCACCGCTGTGGCGTAGGGGATGCGTTCGCTCCTCTCACGCCCGGGTTCGAATCCTGGTCGCGACAAGTTATCTAGGTGGATTTTTTCTGGAGTTTTCCTCACCTGTGAGACAAATGTCGGGTAACTTTAGGCCCTTGTGGTCCCCAGATATCACCTGGCCGTCATTATCATCTTCATCCCATCCTCGCCTTGTTTGGAGTGAGTGTGTGTGAATGGTGTGTCTCGTCCTATGTGTTCGTATTGTCTCGGAGGTGGCCCCGGCATTGGGCTGATCACTCATCCGGGGAGGCCCTCCATGTCATTGTCAGGTCAAAAATGTATGTATGTGATCCATAGATAATCCCTCTCCCGACAGGTCGTGGCCCTCTAAGGCGCGGGCGGCTTGGGTCGCTTAAATCCTAAAAGGGAGAGGTAAAATTAAGACAAAGAAAGAAAGAATATTTCATAATTATTGTTATTCAAATTATTCCTAAACGTCATATAAATAAAGCTACCTGCAATCATTGAAATATCTGCAACAGAAATATTTTAAATTTCACTTTCCATGAAAAGGTCAAATTTTCATATGTTTATATATATAACTCCGTGACGCGACATCCCCGAAGGGACAAGGCCTACCACCCGACCGCTGCGTCATCTACTTATAGGCAGATGGCAGGATTGGGGGGCATGTGGTCAGCATGCCGACACCCACGGCCGTTAATGGTGGTTTCCATGACCGGAGCCGCTACTTCTCTATCAAGTAGCTCCTCAATTTGAATCACGAGGCTGAGTGCACCCCTACCAGACCTCCCTACCTCAGAAGAATCCGAGGAGGTACTGGGGATCGAACCCGGGCCGACGGATCCGTAGTCAGCGACGCTAACCACAAGACCACGCCGGCGGTCCATATATATATATATATATATATATATATATATATATATATATATATATATATATATATATATATATATTTATATTTATATTTATAAATGTCTAACTAATGAGTCTAGGTAGTATTGTTATCAAGTATGAAGGTCAGTATAGGTCTGCGAACTAGAAAAGAACCTACGCGGAACCATGCTGTGCTTATTGCAGCAAACACAGCTTGGTTTCGTGCAGGTTCTTACACCCATAGCATCCAACATTTCATTGCAGTATCTTCAAAACTTGTAGAGTTATCATTAAAACGGTTCTGAAAAATAAAAGTTACAAGAAACGAGCGTTAAACGTACCTAATGTACAAGCTTGGAATGTTCATACAAGGAACAGTTAAGGTCACTAAGCATGTCCTATAGGAAGAGGTGGGGGAGTGTATCACGCGATGACAACAAGAATGTGCTTAGAAATAATCAGTTAGAGATAAAAAGTGGACACGCTCCATATTGCTTTTATAACGAAGTCATGATCAAATTAATTATCTATTATTCATATTCTACACATAAATAGTGATCAGTGATGTTTATGAATGTAAATAAATTGTCCTTTTATCATCTCCGTGTAGCTAGTAGATGCAATCCAGGCGCGCACTTCTTATGCTGTGGGGTGACTGTCCATACACAGTCAAGTGACGTCATGCTGGGCACACGTCACACTCAACTTGAGTTTTCATTCCCCTGTATGAACATTCAAAGCTTGCTAATGTGTATTGGTGGTATGACACGCATTTATTCATTTACTGCCGTAACTCCGAAAATAATGAAGATAATAATTAAGTCATTTCACTAATATAAAGATGAATATTCAATATTCATGGCTGATCGCGCATATGGGGAGGCCCTCTATGTCGTTTTCTGGTCAAAAATAATGTATATGATCCATAGAAACTCAAAAGAAAACGAAAATAGCCTTTTATCAAGAATAATAATAAAACTAAATTGGCTTTTTAGCGTGAAAGGAGGTGAAAACCATTCACTTACTTCGTCTGAATAGCCACTAATAAACATAGCCTACATTTATCGCAAGTTACCTGCAAGTGGACAGACGGGTTGAGTAACACAGCACCATGGTTGGGACATGGTGAACAGAATAGATGGTCAGGAATTAAACAACAAAGTACACAGTGTCAATTCACAATTAATGATGTAACACACCATAATTGATGTAACAATATAATATAATATTTGAGATGGTGTTTCCGTGTGGCCCATATTCAATTGTGAGATTACTTCAAGGTAGTCTTGTTCAGTTGCCATAGCAACCAGGGAAAAAAATAGCTAATTTTATTATTTTATATATATATATTTTTTATTTTGCAATATAACACATCAAATCGTCGATAGTTTCGAATTTGTTAACCCGTTCTACTTGATTCATCTGTTTATAATTATAACATTACGACACGCAGATATCTGATTTGTTTTTTACGTGGGTGGCCAGAAGGGGATCATGAACGCATACCTAAATGGGCAAACATTGAATGGTTTGGATAGAACTCACTATGCGAATTTTTGGGGGGGACGGGGGCTAAGGAACTCGAATCTAAGGACTTTTTTTCCCTCGCGAGGCACATTTTAATCGTGAAATCCACCTCGAAGACAGGGTTTTAGTTTTTTAATTACCAATCGTTTTAATTGTTTATGCATTATTTTTGTAAGGTTCATGAATCCGTAGTTCGTTTCAATAATTTCGAATCTGTATGCCCATATGGCAGTCCAAGATTAATTTTATTTGTTTTTTTAATGATTTATATTCACTAAAATAAACAATGTAATTAAACATAAAATTATGTACCATAATTAATTCAATTAATTAATTCAAGAAATTAATTCAAATTAATATTTGAGCTGAGGTTTCCGTGTAGACCGTATTTAATTTTGATATTAATTGAAGGTGGCCTTGCTTGATTGGGATATCTCTTCTTAGAGCATTGCTGAAATATATCAGACAGTTTAAGAAGGCAATTCCTACTGTATTATTGGCAAATCCTCTTTATAGTGTACGAGAGTTTTACAATGTAAATTGGTTTTAAGTTGTATTATTTTGTATTATTATTATTGTAATTGACTTTCCTTTGACCATTTGGTCTTTTGGAATAAAATATCTATCCATCCATCCATCCATCCATCCATCTATCTATCTATCTATCACTCAGGCCTACTAAAAGGTGAAATAAAATGATGATTTTTTTTCATTATTTAAAAAATAGCTTATTGGTCTTTTTCCACGAATTATTTTCATCCCTTCAATTATAGAGTTATCCTTAAATATAAAAAGAATCAGATTAAATTATATTATACGTATATATTATTATATAAAGATTAAAATATAATAGAGCAAATAAAACACACTAAATTAACGCTGACTCGTAAATTAGAATATGCCCTACTATATAGCGTATGTTTTTCTTCTTCTGTAGGCAGTAAGCAAGACGATTAAGAGGTCTGTGCAAATTGCAGAGTACCAGTATGTGTTCATTTTTCACATTTCTTGACTGTATAGTACAAGCACAGCGCATTGAATTGTTTACTTCTGAATTATGCGTATACTTGTGCGTTCAAGGAATTCTAATGCTTGCTTACGCTGATTGCCTAAGTGTGGCAAACTCACTGCCTATAAATCAGTTGCGGAAGACAATTTTAGACTGGAGAGGTACTGAGCGGGGCTTACAGCTTATGTCATTTCCCACTAGTCTCAATGGAGAGTTATTTATCCAGGTTGACTTTCGATGTCTCTATCATTACCTAATACCTATCTATCCAGTGGGAAAATTATATTGTTCCTTCAAAGTTCAAATCTTTAATCGTCAGAGGCAAATCTACCGTCTGCAGAACAATTTTTAAAGAGACGGGAAGTTTCAGGTGGGTGGTAATAATGCCTGCGAACCCTCTCTTTCATGGTATGGAATTCTTTAATGTCACGTGAATCTATAGATGGAACAGACAACGTTACTTCCTTTCTAAAAAGCAAGCATGGCGCTTGTTTTGACTAAGAGTTACTGTAACAACTTACTGTACTGTAGTAACAACACCAGAACCGGAGATTTATTATGACGCCAATTATATTATTAGTATTATTATTATTATTATTATTATTATTATTATTATTATTATTATTATTATTATTACTACTACTACTAATGGTTTATGAAGCCTGGGCCTTTAAGTACCTTCGGGTTGTAAGTCGCAACTGGGTAGGTATCTCATATTGAGAACGCCTGGTGGTATACCGGGTTATGTGAGTCAGCTGGAGAAGTTAATGTTGTACCGGCACGATGTCATGGTAGCTCAATGGTAGAGTAGCGGCATGGAAAGCCGAATATCCTGGTTCAAATCCCGGCTATGGTATTGAATTTTTCAGTCTGACCCAACCTTTTCACCTTAGCCTACATACGACCAATGTGAAAGAATTATCATAGGTAATCCCACGAGGGTTGACGAGTTTATAGATAGATTCGCGACTGCGCAGCAGGAGCGAATTTATCTAATGCAACTCGTCAACTCAAGTTGGTTTTATTAAGACTATTCCATGAATAAAATGTGACGGATTATATAAATAATAATTACTTTCGTGATTTGTTGTATAAAAACAAAACTAACAGTTGTGAGATCACGGCATACTGTGAATCAACCATCGATTCGAGCTACCATGGTGTAATCAGTGCTACCAATGGTGTAAGTAAGACATAGTTAACTTCATTCAAGTAAGCTAACAGCAGAACAGAGTAAAAGCACACGAACTGGCTTGCACCGAATCGAAATTGTGTTCTTAATCACTGTACATTTCTATTATTTCAATTTCCAAACAAGTTATGCTGTATAAAATAATCTGTCTTCGTGCCCCTTAGTTGCAACATCTGACTATTAATAACTGTACACTGATACTTGCGTCTCCAGTAACGAGCAGACGATTTTACCCCGATAAAACGGCCTCCTCGCGATTCCTACAAGAATATAGTAAGATAAACTGCCCTGAATGTTCTATATCCGAGGAATTGCTAAACGTTATTGGTTAATATCAAACACGCGGCATATGAGTGGGATAGTCATTCTAACTTAAAATGTTTAGGAATAATATCACAGTATAAGTATTAATACTTATACTGTGATATATTTTTTAGCTGTATTAAGAATAGACATACGTTAAAATCTGTAATCCTTAGAGCTCCTTGCAGATTCTACAAGTCTCTTCTTTCCACGGTTTACACTCTACAATAAAGTTCATTTTAATAGAAATCTTCACATTAACTAGTTCTGTTGCTACTGAAGAGTAATTAAAAGCAAGAGAGTAAAGTTTATTACCACAATCTTTGGAACTGTATGAATGACGATGTTTCACACCATGAACAGCAACAACCAGGCCATTGTAGACGTTTACTTCTCAACCAGCATATGCTTCATTAAAAGCCTGACCCAAACGCTCATTTTTAAAGTCATTTGTTGGACAGACATTATTGTTATTACAGCTAATGAGAAGAGAAAATTTTCACTATATTGCTAAGTTAATTCAAATTTTAGCCCGGGCGGCTTGGATCGCTTAAATCCTAAAAGGGAGAGGTGAAACTACGATAAAGAAAGAAAGAAAGAATTCAAATTTTAAAAAAGCAATATCCCCGGGCAAGAGATTCCTGCTGGCCGCAGATGGATTCATAAAACCGAACACTCAAGGCGACGCCCGGAGATCTGGTACCTAGCTTTGACGCCTGAAAACCCCATGACATCTGGTGAATGTGAAGCCATGCACCTTGGGTATAGCGACAAGCTTGTTAATGGCTTGATCGTCGAGAATGTTAGAAGGGAAAGGAATAACCGTGAAAGGAATACATTGCGGTCAAAATAAAGTATAGTAATCAAAATACTCCCTCCGTTCCATAATGTGGTAAGTTATAGAAAAAGGTATTTTATGTTGTTCCACAATATTGTATAGATATGTTAAATTTTAAAGAAGTAGATGATTAGGTTATATGATACTCATAACAATGTATTTTATCCCAATTATTCTGCACATATTGATAATTTCATTGCAGCTGTCATAATGGCAACCTCACTTAACGCACCATCTTCCTCGAATTCTAGTAGGAATTGTAGAATAACACTAAGACATTCGGTTGTTATTGTTTGGATCTGGAGTTTTTACTCACATTTGCTCCGTTATGGGTGTGTTTACCCGTTCTGAAATGCCACAACAGGTGCCCACTTGACTGACGTCCATTCTTAGCTCCGCATCTGTTTACGCAGTGAACGTCTGATTGGATGAAGGAACGCTTCACTACTGCACACAATAATATCAGATCACTACTTAGATGTGCATGCGTAATAAAACCGAGCAGTATTCCTGATTCTATACCATATTATGGAACGAAGGGAGTTTTAATATAAATATGCAGGGTGTTAATGAATAACACTGAAATATTTTACCTGTGTATTGAGGGGAAATGGACAAGTAACTTTTATTAGGAGAGTTTTGCTCTATGGATTCAGTTTTTCCTGTTACAACATAAAATCTCCCAGGGCATGGCCGCCACTGACTTCTAACATTTGAGAAAAATTCAAAACAAAGGAACTTCGTTGTTAACACTGTACTTATGAATAAAAGAACTAATGCTGTGGCGACCAGTCATGTGATTAGTCTGTAAATTTTGCAAATTATGAAAACTCTAAATTATGATATAGCTGTTGATGAATGATTAAGAAAGGGGTTTTTAATCGATCATTAAGAAGGCATGAAGTCAATTTAATGACAATTTTAACCGTATTTCGCTTAATTATTGAGTTATGAGCAACAAATTTTAATGACTTTAGTGCATACACATTTTGCGTTGCTAATTGTTGCTTGTCTATGTCCTCTCTATACACAGGTAAATTATTTCGGTGTTATTCATTAACACCTTGAATAATATACTCACCTTTCCAAGTCCATCTCTTTTTCATCATCACTGTAATCCTCCATTAAGAAGCAGGCCTACCTCAATACCGAATGCCGCGGTATATCACTTCTTGGAACGAAAACGTTTACTATTGTCGTCTGTGCTCATGTCAACCAGTATATACAGTACTTCAGGAAATGAAAATTGCTAATAATCTCAAAACTAGAGCGATATGCTATCGTTCCGCACGGATAGCTTGTTTACCTCATGCTAAGTAGTTTTGTTAAAACATGACAATGAAGTCATAAATAATGCATGAGATTACGTATTACGTATTACCGTAAATGAATGAGAAGATGACTTTGTATAACAACATATTGAACCGAACCGTCTATAATGCTTCTTTACACGACAACCTTCATGGTCTGAATTGTTTGTCTGAAGTAGTATTTATAGTACAGTATGGTCAAACAGTATGTGACTGTTATTTATGGGAAACTTGAAAAATAAAGTGTATAGGTCAATTTCCCATACATTAGAAGAACTTAAAGACAATATCACAAGTTACTCTATCTCGGAAGCTGAACGAATGTGCGTGGAAGAAAATTTCCTGAAAAGATGCCAGTGTTGTGTGGATGCAAGAGGAGGACATTTTCAACACCTTTTGTGATGAGGTGGTTATTTACATTGTAATTCCAACTGTAAATGTGAGAATCTGAACCATCACACCGTTCGCGGCTTTGTTTGCGTAGATAGTTCACCCGATCGCTCGGAAGTCAGAGCAGGGGCCGCCGCGACGCGGAAACCCGAATGATTGGCCAACTCTTGCGTGGGACTCACTGTATTTTCATGTCGTTGAGCCGTGGTTGGTTTTTCTCGATTCACTTTTTGCATTTTAATCAGAGCTGCCGTTTTCTGTCGATTCGTTGACAGCACACTCACATCACACTTTTCCCTTCTGGCATTTGCTTTCTTTTCATAACCAGGGTACACTTGTGTAAATATAGGTAATAATTAGTTAATCACCGTACTCGAAGCTCCCGGTGAAGGGGGGTCTAGTGAAAGCTTGGAAGGGGAGTTGCACCCCTCTTTTAATTTTTGTTTCAAAGATTTCCTCAAACGTTCAGTATGTTGTGTATGTAGGCCTACTGTATACTTCTGGATTATGTGATCATAGTTCCCAGCATCGTTGCTGTTAGGTTACTGAATATGTAGTTCTAATATTTTAAAGCCTTTTGATGGCACCAGTACTAGTATAAAATCGTACAGCTGTATTCGCCATGTATAATCCTTATTACAAATTATCATATTTTAAAATAGATTGTCATTAATGATATGAAGTGTAATTTACTCTCCAAAATAGCTCAAAACAGCAATCAAGTTAGGCTATTTCAAATAGGACTGTTAAGTTGTACCATGTGATGGAAAAAATCTATGACATCTATGAACATCTTGCGAATTATGCATTGTATGCGAATCTTATGTTACATTTCGTCCTTGATTTCCCAACAAACTCTCAGCGTTGGTTCGTGGATCGGATCTTCATGCATCAAAGGAAAGTTTAATAAAATGTTAGTTGTAGAATAAATAGTAAGAATAAGTCATGAAAAAGTGAGGGAAGAGAGAGAAAGGGATGAATCAAATATTCATTTTCACATTCGTATTGAGACATTTCCAGTTGGTGACGTCATCAAGATGTACGCGATCTATGAAAATACCGAAGAATGTAATCACTAATCAGAGACCGAGCTATTTGCTAGCCATGAGTTATAGAAACTGCAGGGTGAAGAAGTGCCACGTGAGAGAAAAGAGTAACGGCCGATTGTAACTAACAACCTAATACTTATGCTTTCTTTTCTTTCTTTATCTTAGTTTTACCTCTCCATTTTTTTAAGATTTAATCGACCCAAGCCGCCCGGGCCGCGACCTGTCGGGAGAGGGAGTATCTTTGGATCACATACATACTTTTTGACCAGAAAAGGACATGGAGGGCCTCCCGGATGAGTGATCAGCCTAATGCCGGGGCCACCTCCGAGACAACACGAACACATAGGACGAGACGAGACACACCATTCACACACACACACACTCACTCCAGACAAGGCGAGGATGGGATGAAGATGATAATGACGGCTGGATGATATCTGGGGACCACAAGGGCCTAAAGTTACCCGACATCCGTCTCACAGGTGAGGAAAAACCCCAGAAAAAATCCCCACCTAGGTAAATTGTCCCGACCAGGAATCGAACCCGGGCCCCCTGCGTGAGAGGAGCGAACGCATCCCCTACGCCACAGCGGTGGTGGACATA
This sequence comes from Ectobius pallidus, assembly GCA_964059195.1. NCBI lineage: Eukaryota > Metazoa > Arthropoda > Insecta > Blattodea > Ectobiidae > Ectobius > Ectobius pallidus. The sequence continues at coordinate 82,543,086 of CAXKWD010000008.1, forward strand.
ATACTTATGCTTTTATAATAAAATTCAAAATGCATTAATAAAATAAATATTAACAATAAATCATGACGGAGAGCCGTGAAGAGTTTAGTATGAACTTTTTAGAACAGTAAAAATTACACGTTTAGTCTTAGATGTTTTAGCATTAGACATGAAAGGCGTTAGACATAGTAGAAGACATTAATTTAGACATTTTCGCCTAGAAAAAGAGGCAATAGACCTTATAATTTAGACTTCTTTTTAAAGTAGTCATCTTCTCTTTAGACAAGTAGACCGTAGATCCTCAATGTTGATAGTGATTCGTCGTCGGGTGGAGACGTTAAGCCCGACGGTCCCATATGTGTCTTTCTAGAATCTGTTCCATGTCAGTTGAAATATGACCTAGAAATCACGCGCAGGATAGGAGGGAGAATACCTTCATACTTCTGAGTATACAAAGCACATGGAATGCACGTGTTTAGAAAATCAATATTCCCTCCCCCAACAGTGAAGCAATTTACTCCACTGATCATCCAAGGTCGTGTTTCAATAACGATGGAATGACTTCTATAAGAGTAGGCTAATGTCACCACTGGGTTTCCCCTTGACCCTTCCTTACCACCATCCCTACATTACGCACACATCCTACACACACTCATATCCTCACACCTTACTCTTATTCGAGTTATACACATCACCATGTAATGTGGCCCGCACAAGTTGTGCAAGTTTCCAAAATGGGCCACATCTTCCGACTCAGTGCGGAACCCCAAATGGGTCAGGGTAACGGGATTGGCATTCAGTACACATTCACAATTTTTTCCGCACAAGTTTGAATGATAATTTCATATTGATTCTTCTGTATAGTGGTTCCGAACGATATCTCTCTCTCTCTCTCTCTCTCTCTCTCTCTCTCTCTCTCGCTCTCGCTCTTTCTCTTCCTTTCTTTCTCTCTCTTTCTTTTTTTTTATTGATTTATTTTGACTGTTATTTATTTTACAGTCTACCTTCATTCGCATCGCTTTTCCATCGTCTTTATGTCCTGTTTAAATCACTCCCTCTGGACCTCTTATTGCCAACTATTTCGCGAAATTTATCGAACAACCTGTCAACAACACTTTCTTAATCAGGAGTTCTATATTCTCCTGAGCAGTTTCTGATAACATTCTTTTTTTTTAAATCCATCCGTTTCTTTTCAACATTTGTCATTGTTCATTGAAAATAAACATATGATATCAAATTCTGATCTGGGGCAGAATAAAAATTCCCTCTTATAATTTTGACTGAGATAAAGCACGGGACTTCTTATACAAATGTTTGAAACAATTGTCATTCCTATTTCCACCCTTCATTTCATCAAATTTGATTTGAAAAGAAAAAGTGACAAAAATGCACTTGGAATTTGAAATCTAACATGAGTTTCCACGTGAACTTCTTTACTACTGTAGTTTTCTTATAATCTTTAAGAAGAAATGCGAACTAAGAAAAATTTGTGACAGAAAAGAAAACATAGTTACTGTTGAGATTTTAACAACGTGGTATTATCATAAAATAGTTTCATATTAACAACTAGCCCAATGATAATTTACTACTGTAAACGTTGATGTATCCGCAGCTGTGAGTCGTTAGCGCGCCTGCTTTCCACCCCGGCGGTCCGGGTTCGATTCCCGGCCGGGTTGGGGATTTTTCAGTAGTGGAAAATCTCTTTCCCGGGTTCAGGATTGGGTGTTTGTGTTGTCTTTAGGTTTAAGTGTTAGGTAGGGGACTGGCGCACCCCGGAAACAAATTCACTTAGGATATGCCCTTAAGAGATCACCAGGGGTCCATTGCGACCCGATACACACAAACTTCGAGTTATTTGCACAATTTCATTAAACTATGTGTAGAGAAAAGTGAATTTTGAAGGACTTGGCAGGAAAGTATTACTTTTTTAACCTAGCGAGTCCAAATTAGTAACAGTCATGTTTTCTAACAGAACCAGGAAATAAGTAACCCAACATTAATTATCCGAAAGTTTAAAATTACCAGGATATTATTGGTTACACTTTTATTAGTAGGCCTAGTATCGGTTGATTATAACCAGGGCCCGGATTCTGATGACCTAACATTGTTTGAAAAATGACCTATAAAATGACCCTAAATTTTAAAGAAAATGACTTAATAATTATAAAAAATGACCTAAAAACTGACATTTTATTTATAAAAAATTATTATTGTACACACAAAGTTATAGACTAGTATGTAGATAATTGTAAAAGCTGTAAATAACTGTAATGTTGTGAATGTTCTTTTCTCACGGAAATTTATACTGGCACTGAGGCACTGGCGAGTCAAAATTCGGCATTTCCTTTTGTGGTATGCCGGATTATATTGTTGTTTATAGAGGGTAAACAGTAGTTTGCACTCTCAAATCCAAGCAGGTGGCAGGCTCTGGTGCCAAGTCAATCTAATAACAATAGTAATATAATATAAACTTTTGGCGTTTCTTTGATTCTCATTTCCGACTGAGACATGACAACACTTTAACACCGAATTTTCCCTTCTTGCATTAAACAAACAACACTTCAAAGACAGCACCGCTAGCGACGAAAAAAAATTCAATACACTCAATGTAAATACATGAAAATGACTAAATAAGGAAGCAAATGGCACGAAAATAACAAAATAATGACCTAAAACTGAAATAAATGCCCTAAAAATATAAAACTGCAAAAAATGACAAAAAATGACCTAATAAAAATGAATTTCTATAATCTAGAGGCCATGATTAGTACGGTATTTATCTACAAGTTGGCAACGTCTATGCAGCATCAATAAAAAGATGACATGTCATTAGAATCCGGGCCCTGATTATAACATTGCAAGTTTGTGAATGTGTGTGTCCAAAACTGTTTTATATAAATGTGTATTTTGTTTTATTTGAAATCATCAGTGCATATTTTGTGCATAATAACATGTATAGATTAAGCGCTAGTGAGTTTTAAATCCCATATGAGAACTTCTAATTTTTATTTCGTTTGGTGTACACTCACTACGAGGTGATTCTTTTAATGTTGCTAACATCTTCCGCAAACTTAAAGAAGTCCACGTGTTGCAGCTTGCGGTCAATAACAACCATGTTGCACTACATGGAGAATAACAATGGGTTAGTGTGTTAGACCTACTTTTTTCTGCATGGAATGACTCTGCCTACTGTTTTGACTTTCCTTTGAAGAATCCATTTTGTGACTACAGTAGAACTTCAGTTATTCGGATTAATTGGGACCTGACCCGATCCAGAAAATAAAATATCCGGATAATTAGATAAATGGTGAAAAAAGTAAAAAGATAAAGTGATCCCTATACAGGCCATGGAGGCCCAAAGGGTTCCAGGAGTTTGAGGCTCCCGGATTTTGGACATTCGGCACATGAAGGTGGTAAGGTTGTCAGCCTTACGCAACGGCCGCCTTTACCCCCAGGATTGCTCCTGGTGCTCATTTCTGTCAGAGGCTGAATCGACCCCAGGGTCATAGTGCCACCAGTAGGATTAGGTCAATTGAAAAATCTCAACGACCTCATCGGGAATCGAACCCGCGACCTTCATCTTGAAAAAATGTCATTTAAAGAAATACAGTAGGCTACTGTACTTTCTTAAAGTGTGATATCTTGGACATATCGGTCAGAGTTAGTTGTCCTGTTGACAAACTGTCTATTTTGTGGGCTAAAAGGTTTTCTTTTTAGCAATTAATAGGTCCTGAAAGAGGGTTTCTCGCTGCTGCAAAAACAACTTGAAAATGACCTCAAAGCGATCCGGATGGTTGTATTGGTTGGCATATGGTTATTTAACGACGGGTATGTACTGCAACTTAGGCCTGTGACCGTCGCCGGTGTGCCGAAATTTTGTCCCGCAGGAGTTCTTTTCCATGCCAGTAAATCTACTGATACGGGCCTGTCATTTTTATGCACACATAAATGCCATCGACCTGGGTCGGGATCGAACCCGTAACCTTGGGCATAGAAAGCCAGCGCGATAACAACTGCGCCACCCAGGCCGACCCAGATAGTTGGAGTTCAGATATTTGGAGTTCTACTGCACTTCTTTAAAAATGAGATTATCCTAACATACAAAACTTGTTCTATAATTTTGTATTCCTACCTAAGTTTACGATTGACATTGCAGATAAATATGTGGTTTAGGCTGGCCCCTGATACAGTTTCTCACAAAACTAGCTTACTTTAACAACACACTTACCTGAATTATCTTCAGGTAGAATTTAGGTCCACACTAACTTTACACTTTGGCTCCACAGCGAGAGTAATGAACACACTACACAGCGATCACATCTCTTATCTGAAAGCGAATAAACCAGCAAATCCACCCGCCAGTATCTTGACGTCAGTAATATACGTCAACAGAGTCTGCGCATATGCTCGTGTACCCAGGTGTTGTGATCATGAATATTTGCATTAGGCCTAGCTTTGTTTTGAAAACATTAATAAAGTTAAACTGACTGGCTACTTTATTTTCCTCCAAATCTGGAAGAATCTACAGCTAGAGTAACAATGGCTATTTATATGGGTTTCCAGGGTTCGAATTAACGGGGAGGAATTCCCCCCTCTCGTAAAAATAATGTTTACGTGCATGATATAACAGAAGCACGAAAATGAACATAAGGTTTATGACAGAAGGTTATGATTCTTTTTGCCGGCAACAATACGGTTAAAGCATGTTTGCTATGACAATGAGTGCAGTAGTGAGTATTGTTGGAACCCTTTTAAGAAGACCTCGTCCTACCTAAACCATCGTCTATCTTCAAAAGAATATAAAAGCATTGTTCCCTAATAGACCAGTCATTTGGTGCTCATAAAGGGGGTTACCTGGAAAGTTTTCCGGGAGTTTTGAAAATTGGTGATTTTATAGATTTCGACGTGCTCTTTTCGAATTTTCACTTTGCTACCTCGTATCTTTGCCGCTCGCGACGCCATATTGGAAAAATGGCGCACAAAAACAGTTTTTTGACAATATCTCCTTTCCGATTCATTTTATGATGAAAATAGTTATGTAATAAATTAAACTAGAGAAAATTTCCTATAGTTTATGTAGTAACGATTTTTTTGTAACATGAATAGTTTCAGCGTACGAGCGCCGAAAAGTCTACTCCGACACGCGTTTTGGCCAAAGCCACGGAAGATGCGGATACGTTAATAATAATCAATACGGCAATCAACACTTCATCTACATTTGATTCCGTAATAGTTGTCGGCGAAGTTGTAGATCTTCTTATTCATTTGACGGCTCTTTCAACGCTTTCACATTTATTATCACACCAGGAAAAGGGAAAATTTCGCAACGAATATAGCCTATATTCAACAAAAAGTATCATAGATAAAACAGCCGCAGATAACATAATGTTATTTCTGCACGCTTTCAGTGGCTGTGATACAACATCAGCACTCTTTAAACAAAGAAAAATAAAATGTGCTAATGTATTAAAAAAAAAAATTAAACAAGCTTGTCCAGGTATTCAAAAACCAAAATGCTGATCCAGAGATCATTGCTGAAGCTTCCTCCTTGCATTGTCCAGTTACAGTGGCGTGAAAAGTATGTTGTTAAACAACTATAGATATACATGCTTCACAAAATGAGTATATGAAAATAAATTTAATAACTTATTGCATCGCTGCCACCAACAGAAGCAGTAGCACGACAACATTCGTTCCGAACTTATCACCAGGTTCAGCAGTGGTATGGAGTTGAATATATTCGTTGCGAAATTTTTCCTATTCCAGGTTTGAGATTATATATGTTTGAACTCGTAGATAGAGCCGTCAAAAGAATAAAAAGATCTACATCTTCGCCGACAACTATTACGGAATCGAATGTAGATGAAATGCTGATTGCAGGTCAAATAAATTTATTTTTGCCAAATCATCTGAAGCCGTACAAATGCTCAGTGACAAAAAAAAAACGAAGTTTGTTTGGAGGGGGAAATAAAGATGTGAACTTTTGGGAATTTTTCCATTGGTTATAAGCTAAAATCTATAAAATATATTTTAGTTGAGCAAATGGTATCTTATTTATTTTATTACATTGATCGAGCTCAACGGTTTTGAACATGTATTTTAATACATCCAAAATCTATAAGTTTGCCAAATTTCAAGTTTCTAGCTTATCTGGAAGTGAATAAACATCAATGTTAATAAGTGGAAGATTAGACTGCCGTAGATGTGAATGATGTTACGGGTATCCAGCAAGTTTTTCTATACTTATGGGGCAGCTAGAAACACCAAATTTAGCACGCTTATGACTGTTGTATGTGCCCACATTCCTACCAAATTGTATGATTCTATCTTTCATATCTTGTGTGTCAAATATTACATAATGTGAGAAAAATATACAAAATTGATTTAAAATTTAAAAATCTAACTCAATCTAAGGGATAACCGATGGAAATACGTCAAAAGTCATAAGACCAAACTTGTAGACCTCTCAAAATCCGTTACTGCTTCTGCAACAGGTTTTTTGATATGACTTGATATGACTGACCCCCAAAAAAGTCTACACAGGCCTTAAAATTGCGTCCGCCATAACAGTTAACACGAAAACTAGATGTGAAACAACAAAAATAGTGAAATTTTTTTAAAATCAGGAGACCTTATTTAGTTAAAATCGCTTATTAAATGCTTTACCGCAAAATGATGCAGGTAGTGGCGTATCCGCATCTTCCGTGGCTTTGGCCAAAACGAGTGTCGGAGTAGACTTTGCGGCGCTCGTACGCTGAAACTATTCATTTTACAAAAAAATCGTTACTACATAAATTATAGGAAATGTTCACTATTTTAATTTATTACATAACTATTTTCATCGTAAAATGAGTCGGAAAGGAGATATTGTCAAAAAACTGTTTTTGGGCGCCATTTTTCCAATATGGCGTCGCGAGCGGCAAAGGTACGAGGTAGCAAAGTGAAAATTCGAAAAGAGCACGTCGAAATCTATAAAATCACCAATTTTCAAAACTCCCGGAAAACTTTCCAGGTAACCCCCTTTATGAGCACCAAATGTCTGGACTATCTGTGTACGGGTGACAAATTCAAAGTGGTAACAAAGAATCACGAGATATAAGAGCAGAAGTGACCAAAGATTATCGTCTGCTAAATTCCATTACATTGTAATAAAGGTGAAATATCATAACAGAGGTGTTTTATAAAGAGATTACCTAAAACAAGATTTGCATAGGCGCCAAAGTTTTATAAACAAGATTAATCCACGGTATTGTAAAATTTTCTAAACTGTGGTGCATTTAAATCTCCGCGTGTACTGCTGTAAAATGTATACAGAACATTGTTTTAAATGTTAAAACGCAACATTTTATAAAATTAAGCGTATTATTGTTGTTATTGGTCCAGGAGGCCAGGGCCGTCGAGAGAAAGCAAGGGCCCCAGGAACAAATTTTCCCGAGCCCCCCTTCAAATATTAAATTCACCACTGAAACCCAACCTCGTCCTTTGTAATGTACGCAACAAAAAGATGATGTATTGATATTATAAGCGGTATCATCCGACCATAGGCCTATGGGGGGGGGGGGGGTTATAACATCCGGGGGGTCGGAGAGGGGGGTTCGGGGATCCTCCCCCGGAAAATTTTAAAAATTAAGATGCACAATAACGAGTTTTAAGCTTCCACGCCTTTATACTCGTATTAAGTAATTTATAAGCAGACTTAAACATTTTTTACAATTTTCCTTTTTTTAATCAATGGGGGGATTCAAACCCCCCAACCCCCACCCCTTTTACGCCTCTGTCATCTGGCCTAGTGTCCCACGGTCGGGCCGTCGGTATCCCTCCCAAGGCTCGTTCCCAGGGCAGGACCGGCCTCCGGACCGAGCACTTCATCATCATCATTCATACATATAAGTAGCCTATGCTTATAAATAGGGTTCAGATATTTATGACCTAAAAATTTGAAAGTACGATTGCAAATATTACCTTAAAAATGACTAAATATAATCCAAAAATCCAAACATCCTAAATATGGCCTCATAAAAGAACATATTTTCTGAAAATAAATGTTCGATTTTGACACTAAATTATTACATCACATTAATTCAATCACTCTATGCACAATGAACGAACTTATCTCTTTATTGGTAATACAATCAGATATTCACCTTTAAAAAAATTTACAGGCGACTTACTGCTTTACTTGTATAGTACGGTACTTCTAATCTGTGAACTGAAAATATTTTTAAAATATGTCTATTGGAAGTTGTTAACAACAAGGAGGAAGAGGCAATTGTGCTATTACTTGTTATTGTCCCTTCACATTTCAGTTACAGTCAAAACAAAATATTCGTGACCCTTTTTCAGAAAAATTTAAGTCGACTTAGTGCATAATTGAGTTCTTCTACCGAATTTATCACTGAAATATGACGTTAAATTACGAATATGACCGAAATATGACTAATACCATGGAAATGACCAAAATGTGACTTTACATGCAAAATAAAAACGTTCCGATAAGGATAACAAATATGCAATTCATGTTTAGTTTGTGTTTGCGGCGAGAATAGAGGTCAGGATAAAAATATAACTTGTCATAAACATCCGAACCCTACTTATAAATCAGACGCAAGGTTATTGGAGGGAAGAGACAGGCGTGTGAAAATAGGTTACTGCGCATGTCTCTGATAGCAATTCATGGTAGAACCCGGAAACTTTTCTTGTACATGAACTGTCCATGGAACAGAAGATTGAAAATCACAATCACGAATTCTCGCTTTAGGAACACGTGTGGAGAAAGAGCGCATGCGCGAACATGGTTCATGGTTTCTGAGTGCTTTGGGAACAAACCTAAAGGTTTCTATTTCGAATCTGGTGTGGTATGGATTATTATCGAACACGGAACGATCTTGAGACCTTGACAGTAGCAGCTGAAATCTCCATAATAAATGATCTGTATATAAAATAAAAGAATTCTGTTCGTGTTAATTTTGATATCGTACTAAAACGTATTCATTACTTGCTCTAAAAATTTCGTTGGTTTCAACAAAACAGGAAAAGAAAACTTTTTTTCACATACTTAATTTTATTGATTAAAGTTTCAAAACACAAGTGTGTGTAATAAATGACTTCGGGGTCTTATGAGTTACAAAATCACATGGGTTATACTGGCCAAGGTTTCTGATAAAAGGATTGTCACTTTTTAAAGAAAACTTCGATTTGACTGACGCCGTAATCTTCCTTCTGTCGTAGAGGACATGAACTACGCAACCAGCTGGTGCAAAGGTTAGCGCGAAGAAGCGTAACCGGTTCGTTTGCGTGAATCTAAATATCAAAATGTAAACATTTAGGGCAATTACTTTTTTGTTCGACACGTAACGGTATCATGACATTTATTTCAATACAGGTTTATATTTCGAAACTGGTGTGGTATCGATTATTGCCTATTGGCTATAATGGTAATTAAAATACTCGCGTTGCTCATTTCATAAGCATAGGCCTACTCGTATCTAATAAAATAATGTAAACTGATATAACAAAGTGGCAGAATGCTTTTGCCCAATCAGTTATAATTCCAATTATGATATGCAAAAAGAAGTTTTTTTTTTAATTGATTTCCAAGTTAAGCTCCAGATTAATTAATTAAGCAGGGCTTGCGGAAGAATAAAGGTCTAGTTTAAAAAAAAAATCCGATTTAAATCGTCCAGCATCAGCAGAACTATAGTCTACAGATTTGTGATATAATGACAAACCCACACTCACATAAAAATAAAATAAAAATGTCAAATTAGTCGGCTTCGGGATTTGAACCAAGGACCTACAGAATGAGTCCAAGACGTTACTATCTGGGGCACCTCGCTCAATTTAACAATCTAGTTTGATAAGCGTATGTAAAGGAATAGAAGACGTAATAGGAGAAGACCAATTTGGTTTCCGGAAAGGAAAAGGAACTAGAGATGCATTTGGAATGCTAAGGATTATATCAGAGAGAGTTTTAGCGGTCAACGAGGAAGTGTGTGTCTGCTTTATTGATTGGCAAAAAGCTTTTGACCGAGTGAACTGGGAAAAGTTAATGGACATACTCAAAAAAATAGGCATTGACTGGAAGGACAGGAGACTAATCCGCAATTTGTACCTGGGACAAAAAGTGAAAGTGCGTCTAGAACATGGAGTGACCAACAGTGTAGAAATAGGAAGAGGTGTGCGTCAAGGATGTTGTATGTCACCCATCTTGTTCAACCTTTATGGAGACTGGCTAGCAAAAGAAGCCTAAGGAGTTAGGGATTTTGTGATAGGAGGATACGCTATTAACACCATCAAATATGCGGACGACCTGGTGATTCTGGCAAAGAAACAAGAAATATTGCAAGGAATGATTGACAGGCTGGTGGAAACAGGAAGAAAGTATGGAATGGAAATCAACATAGTTAAATCGAAGGTGATGAGGATATCGAAGAGAGAAGAGCCGCTTCAAATTATCATGGGAAATCAAGAATTAGAGAACGTGAACCAGTTCAAATACTTAGGAATTGTACTGACGAAAGATGCCTATTGCACCAAGGAGATAAGATCAAGAATTGCCATGGCCAAGAAAGCATTTATGAAGAAGAGAACTCTGCTAACTAGTAGTCTGAACCTAGAGCTACGTAAAAACCTGGTGAAGTGTTATATTTGGAGTATTGCTTTGTATGGATCAGAGACATGGACTTTGAGGAAATTAGAGAAGAAATATTTAGAAAGTTTTGAAATGTGGTGCTGGAGACAGATAGAAAATATAAAGTGGATGGACATGGTGACAAACGAAGAGGTTCTGAGTAGAGTGGGTGAGAAGAAGTCAATCATACACACAATTCGTCAGAGGAAAGCAAACTGAGTTGGGCACATTCTCAGAAGGAACTGCTTATTACATGATGTCGTAGAAGGAAGATTGGAGGGTACAACTAGACTTGGAAGAAGAAGAATTCAGCTGTTGGACGATTTAAGGGAAAAGCGGAAATATTAGATGCTGAAGGAGGAAGCAGAGGATAGACAGTTTTGGAAAACAAAATTCGCGTACCAAGTTTGAAAACCTGCCGGAAGGCAGAATACTTACTACTACTACTAAAGGAATCATGTTATTTGTCATTGCTAGCTGTATTGCAACTTCCAAAGCCGTATATGAAGATTCTAAAACAATATGCTGTCATGATAACTGATTTGCATTTGATAAATTCTTTCTAACACATTACCATAAAATAGGCACTAAAATGGGTATTACTCCGATACCGGTCAACCGATTTGGTTCAATATCAATAGGCTTCTTCCCATGGACGTTTGTTGCGTATACCAAGTTTCATGAGAATCCGATAAGTGTATTTCAGTTATCGCGCGTACAGACACACAGACGGACGGACAGATATTTTCCCCTCCCCACACACAATCTCATCATACTGGTGCACTTAAAAATGCCGTTTTAGGCTTTTGCATAATGTACTAATTTCAGTTTACAAAATAGCTTCAAGTATAGGTTCCACATGGCACATATAAACCTCGGCGCTTGACGCTTTCTCATATTACTCGTTAAGATAGGAAGAGAAAAGTACAAAATCTACAGGATTTCAATTAAATTAATATATCTTGTCTACAAATAACAAATTTGTTTCCTATCTTTATCAAATAAATCTGAAAATATGAATTTTATATTTATAACTCGCAGAAGAAGTCTCGTGTTCTTTACTTAATACGGCATGTCTCTGTTCAATCACTATCTGGAAATGAGCAATATTTACATAAGTGTTTCAATTTTTGTAATCGATCTCAGAGTTAAGCTCCGGATCGATTCAATTCGCAAAATAACCGATGTGCTTACTTCGTGTGATATAGCCGAAGTTTCACAAATCTGTTCCGCAGTGTAAGTCTCTAGCCTCATGTAATAATATTTTCTTGGGGATTCGGTAGAGCACTATCTCCTCAGCATTGCAATTTTCCTTCCTGGAACTGGAAACTTCATTAAATGTACTTACTTTTCTTCAAGGAATTGTTTAAGTGTTAAAATTAGTAGTTTTTAGAACTTTATCTTGTATTTTTACCAATATCAATCAGTTCATTTCCATTACGCATAAAAAACGCCAGCCATATTATGAGCAAAGTAGGATGAGCAACTGCGAAGCAGGATGACCAACTGTTCTTCTTGCATTAAGGAAGTAGACTTAACGTTAGGGAGAGACGAAATCATGGCTTCACGCTGACACGGTTAGCGGCCAGGCGGGGAAGTGGCCACGCCGAGCGGAAGGGGGACTTTGTTGTGGTGCATACTACAAACCAGGGGCGTATTCAGAGGGGGGCTGAGGGGGCTACAGCCCCCCCCGAAACGTAAAGTATTGCTAATATCTTCTATATTAATAAAAGGAAGTGTCTGTCTGTCTGTCTGTCTGTCTGTCCGCGATGCCCAGCGAAATCTACTGAACGCAGAGATCTGAAATTTTATACATAGGCGGACTAAAGGGTCGGAATGTGCACCTCGAAGCCGGAATTTTAATTTTCGCTTTCGTTCGTGAGTTATGAGTGAAAAACTGGCAGAAAACGTGCATTTTTTTGCGTTTTAGAAGCATCAGTTTCAGTAATAAATTTCAATATCAAATCACTTACAGATGGCTTTGGCTATTTTTGTCATCATACCTCATACCTTGGAAATAAAAGCAACGCGATCGCTTGATTTTGTTAGTCCATCCTAGACGATTCATTTGTTTAGAGTGTCAAGGCCCACAGACATATGACATTTTCAACCTACACGGAAGAAGGATAATCAACCCTAAATATGGTCAAACATTGTTCGATTTGAACGAAACTCACTATACAGGGGTTTTCTGGGCCAAGGAACTCGAATCTGAGGTCGCTTTTACCAGGGGACGCTACCTAATCGTGGAATGCACTCCACGTGATTTAGGTGTTAATAATAATTATAATGATTTAACTATGCTCTTAATTTTTAGTTTTTAATTTTTCGAACAATTATCGCGGGGGAAGCCGCGGGCACATGCGGGCACATGCTGTTTGTCTGTCTGTCCACGATGCCCATCGAAATCTACTGAACGCAGAGATCTGAAATTTTAAAGATAGATGGACTGAAAGGTGGGCGAATGCACCTCGAAGCCGAATTTGTAATTTTAGCTTTCGTTCGCGAGTTATGAGTGAAAAACTGGCAGAAAACGTGATTTTAGCGCTGTCGAAGCATCAGATTTCAGTAATACATTTCAATGTCAAATCAATTGCAGTTGGCTTTGGCTATTTTTGTCATACCGTGGAAATAAAAGCATCGCGATCGCTTGAATGTTGTAAGCCCACGCTGGTCGATTCATTTGTTTAGAATGTCAAGGCCCGTAGACATATGAAATTTTCAACCTACACGGAAGAGGGATAATCAACATAGACCTAAATATGGTTAAACATCGTTCGATTTGGACGAAACTCACTATACAGGGATTTTCTGGGCCAAGGAACTCGAATCTGAGATCGCTTTTACCAGGCGACGCTATCTAATCGTGGTATGTAATTCACGTGATTTAGGTGTTAATAAATATAATGATTTAACTATTATGCTCTTAATTTTTAGTTTTTAATTTTTGAAATAATTATCGCGGGGGAAACCGCGGGCGCCTTTACCAGGCGACGCTATCTAATCGTGATAGGCTATGTAGTCCACGTGGTTTAGGTGTTAATAAATATAATGATTTAACTATTAGGGTTATGCTTTTAATTTTTAATTTTTTAAATAATTATCGCGGGCGAAGCCGCGGGCACATGCTAGTGTTGCATATAAGAACATTTTAATTTGACAAACAGGTCTAGTAGACAGTTTAATTGCACATCCTGACAAAATTCAGCCTAACATCGAATTTTTACCTGAAATTTGTGAAATATGCTCCGGAAAAATGAGGTGTGCTCTATTATTTAAGTAAATTTAATACTGTACTAGACGTTCTGTTGTTGGCTGAATTACATCACGAATTTTAAAAGATATTATAAGTCTTATGAATTACATAATAAAAATTAAAATAAAACAAGGTTAAGTTATTGCAATAAATTTTAGTAAATTGAAAAATAATGAATATAACGATGCTTTAATATTATATAATCGGTTACAAAAAAATATAGTCTATTTACTATCAACAAATTTTATAGTCGGTTTCCAAAACATTCACTTAGCCAAATGGCTTTTTTTTTTCTTTTTTTTTTTAAATTAACAGAGATATGCACAATATTTGACATCTCTCATAATACGCTGTTATAAATGTGACAAATTGGTTAAATATGCACAAATATTTTAATATTGAGCAAATATGATGCATCATTACAAAACTAACAAAATATGCAAAATTAAACCATCAATTTCTTAATATTTCTTTGACACCTTGTAATAACTTGCATGATTAAAAATATGATTTTCATAAATTTCCGGGCCCTAGTGATAACAGTATAGCCCCTCCCGAAAAAAAAATATCTTGGATACGTCCCTGCTACAAACCTGCTTCTGTGTACGGGTGACAAATTCAGAGTGGTAAAAAAGAATCACGAGATATAAGAGCAGAAGTGACTAAAGATCATCGTCTGCTAAATTCCATTACATTGTGATAAAGGTGCAATTTCATAACAGAGGCGTTTTATAAAGAGATGGCCTAAAACAAGATTTGTATAGGCGCCCAAGTTTTATAAACAAGATTAATCCACGCTTTATCGGATTTTCATGAAACTTGGTATACGCATTTATAACTCCCATGGGACGAAGCCTATTGATTTTGGATCAAATCGGTTGACTGATGCTAGAGTGAAGCCCAATTTAGCGCCTATTTTATGGTAATATATAGGGTGCGGGCTTTTAGGCTTTTATAAAAGGTATTTTAGCTTTTTATTTCAGTTGAGTAGCCCGTTTTAGGTTTTAAACAAAAGATTTTACTCCCCTTAATAAAACACTAATATTATTACCGAAAATTGTGTTATTATTTTGACAAAGTTATTCTAGATTTTTTAGAAAATAAACAAGTTACTATTCCTTATATCGGCACTCGAAAATTGCATAAACAATTGAGATATTCACCCTTTAATTGTACAATTATTCTTTCTTTTTATAGTATTTTAATGAAAAGTCTGTAATTCAACGAACGAGCACTAGATGGTAATAATTAAAAAAATAATAATGTGTTCATGAAAAATGTCAACTTCATTTAAACCTCATATGCATGTTAGTAAAAGAAATTTAAATTTCGATTTCAAAATCCGAATAAGTCGCTTATTCGCTTATAACAAATTTTATTTTAGAGTAAATTTAGAATATAAAAAAAAGTCTGCGTGGAGCGCCACGCGACAGAAGTAAAACTTGTTTTAATTTTTATTTTTTCAATTCTTGATTATTGGATTTTTCAATTTCGCATTATTGGAATTTTAATATTGGGTTTTTGAACTTTTTTTAAATTTTGGATTTTTTAATTTTGGATCTTTGAATTTGTAAGTTTTGGATTTTTCAAATTTTTTATATTTGAATTTTTAATTTTTTAACATTTGGATTTTTGGAATTTTAAATTTTGGATTTTATTATTTATTAAATTTTGGCTTTTTGGATTTTTTAATTTTTAATTTTGTTTTTTTTTTTAATTTTGGTAATATGGATTTTTTATTTTTTTATTTTTAATTATTTTAATTTTGGTTTTTGGATCTTAAATTTCGGATCTATAAAATTTTTAATTTTGGAATTTCTTTTTTATTTTGGATTTTTTAAATTTTGGATCTTTGAAATTATTTTCTGGATTTTTTAATTTAGGATTTCTAGATTTTTTTAATTTTAGATTTTAGATTTTTTAATATTTAATTTTTTTAAATTTTGGACTTTTGGATTTTAAATTTTGGATCTTTGAATTTTTAATTTTGGATTTTTAAAATTTTGATTCTTTGAATTTTTTATTTTAAGGTTTTTTAAATTTTTTAGTTTAGTTTTTTTTATTTTGGATTTGTTGTTTGTTTTCAATTTTGGTATTTTCGGTTTTTTAATTTTTTAATTTTTAGATTTTGGATTTTTTATTTTTGCATTTTTTATTTTTTTATTTTGGATACTTGGATTTTTATTTTTGAAGTCCTTATTTTTTTAATTTTGGATTTTTTGACTTTTTAATTTTGGATCTTTGATTTTTTAATTATTGGAATTTTGGATTTTTTAAATTTTGGATCTTTTATTTTTGTTATTGCTTGGATACTTTAAGCGCGGTAATGAACCTCCGGGATC
The DNA here is from genome assembly GCA_964059195.1 of Ectobius pallidus. Classification (NCBI taxonomy): domain Eukaryota; kingdom Metazoa; phylum Arthropoda; class Insecta; order Blattodea; family Ectobiidae; genus Ectobius; species Ectobius pallidus. The sequence continues at coordinate 82,559,293 of CAXKWD010000008.1, forward strand.
AATAAAATAGATAATATACCTTTAGATTGCTTAGGAATTGTCTATTGCCATTTAGCAAGTAAGTATTATTATTCTTATTATTATTATTATTATTATTATTATTATTATTATTATTATTATTATTATTATTATTACTACTACTACTACTACTAATACTACTACTACCATTTGCAGGTCCTCGTACTAGGTCTGAAAAATTTCCTTTGATTACTCCTAATCATTGAGTTTATTGTTTTCTGTGCAGTCCCTTAGACCGCGTAAGATAACATTTTAGAGTAAGAAATTGGATATACAAAATTACAATAGACTGTCTTTTCGGCAACAACAATAGAATGGAACATGCTAGCCACCCCTACTTTACTACTATGACACCACCTCCAAATCATACTAAAATTATGGGGCAAATGGGCTTTGCCTAGGTACCCATTGCCTACTACATAGTAGTGGGCATAAAAGAGGAAGGAGCCACGTATCAAAAGTACGTTGCAGATATTCTCAATTCGATTCCGATTCCGGTTTTGAGTGTGACACTAATTTCGTGACGGGTTTAGCGTGACACAAGTTCCCTATTTACTCCTACCGCCGCAAAAGAAGTTTTACTTCAATAATAAAAACTGGTCTGCCGGGCCCCCTTCGAGGCTCGGGGCTCGGGCCCCGGGGCTGCAGCCCCGGCTGCCCCTCCCTCTCGTCGGGCCTGCAGGAGGCTAAAATGAAAACTGATTTGCATATTCAAGAGTAGCCCATGTCATTTATGTTGTTAATTTTATATTAAATTACATTGGCTATTTGATTTTAAATTATTTTAATCTTACAAAATTGGTTTTCTGAGTTAGATGGTAGCGTCTTGGGCTCGCAGAAGGGAAGTCCAATGTTTAAGTCCTGTCGCAGGTTTATTTTTTAATTTTTTATTTGTGGTTTCTCCAGTCAAATGGGCCGTTTGGATATTTACTTACCGTGACTCGTCGTTCTATTTCATCTGATATAAAATATTTGATATCGAATTTTTATTACCTAAGTGAAAATGGCGTTTTCTTATTTTAAAATAAATGCTACTGTAGACACGATAGCACTGATGAATGAACTTGAAAACACCCGCCAATCACTGTCGTTCACAATCGTATCCGTTCGGCTTATTTCGGCAACCAGCCGCCATCATGAAACAATGATTCCCTGCTCTGCCTAACGTTAAGTTATTTCAATTTTTCAATTTCAATTTATTTATTTTACCTGGTGTAGTTAGAACTATATACAGTAGTTCTTTCTTCCACTACACCAGGGATATTATGATTGCATGACAGTACACTTGCAAGTAGAAATTACAATAAACATATAATACAACACAATAATTTACACAGTTACAATATACACAATACAATATCTATAATTAATTAATATAACTTAAATCTACAATTCACATTACCGTAATCTTAATTTATTACTTATACTAATACACAATTTTTAGTAGGGCCTAATAGTTTTGATAATTTATTGTAAAAATGTCATCAATTCTGTAAGGTGCTTCATTTATGAGTATTGACTTCATTCTTTTAGTGAATGAGGTGACATTTAGTGCCTTTAAATGGTTGGGTATACTGTTATATACCTTTGTTGCCATATGTCTCCAGTTCTTTTTAGTTTTACTATACTGGCATAGTTCAATTCTTAAGTTATTTTTATTTCTTGTGTTGTGATTATGTATTTCGTCATTTTTTTTAAAACATATTTTTGTTTGTGTGTGTAAATACAAGAAGTGATATAGGTTTACAGTGAGCTTTCCATGTAGCATTAGAAATAATTCTGACTGCCCGACTCAGAAATAAACATGTATGTCTGTCTCACTCTAGCGCATTATTTGTATCTAAATACTTAAAAGTAAGACAGATACCAGTAGGCCTATACTTGTTTACTTGGGTCGGTTCCAGACCGGACAACATTGTCAACCCTTAACTATAGATGTGAGGTCTTTATGACCGCAGTAAAAACATGAACCACTGCTATTTTCTGGATGTCTTTTTCACACTACCTTCCCTTCTCAAGACCTTAATGTTCCCCCCCCCCCTTCAGTTTACTGTTTTGTGAATAAACTTTTGTTTTGTTTGTGTTCGAGTCCAAGTGTAGGAGGAATTTTTCTCCTATACTATTCTCATGATATGTCCAACAGAGACAATAATCTGTGGTTTATGAATGCATATATCTCTCTTGGATGTTAACTGCACAATAACATTGGAAGCCCGGTCACAAAAATCACTAATTAGTGTGCCCCACAGTACTGCATATGACATAACTTGTCTGTCAGTGAGGTAGACCACTAAGGACAATCGTTCATAGGAGAGAGGTTCCATCTGGCGCTGTGAATCGAACTCCGGCTAGCTCAGTTGGTAGAGCGGCGGCACAGATAGCCAAAGATCCAAATATAGCCAAAAATAAATGTGGGGGTTCGAGTCCTAGTGTCGGAGGAATTTTTCTCCTATAATATTCTCTTAAAGTTTACAATTTTTTTATTGAATCAAATTCAGTTTTCAGGTTGGTTGGTTCTGTGCTGCAACCATGATCATCGTCAGTGTGCCAGAATTTTGTCCTACAGGAGTCCTTTACATGCCTGTAAATATAAAGATATACCGGTAGGTCTGTCACATTTATGCACACAAAAATGCTATCTTCCTGGGCAGGAATCAAACCCTCAACCTTGGGCACGTAAAGCTAGCACCATAAAAACTGAGCCACCAAGGTCAACTGTGATAATGTATTTTGTTAATTCAGATTTAAACCTACTAGACTGTTTAATACTTTTACTGGGAATTGATTGAAACATTTCATAACAACGTACAATGGTATTAATCAGAGGTGGCAGTCAGATGCGCGTGAGAGAGGTGACGCATGTATAAAAATCATGGGGAGGGGGGGTAGGAATCTAGCGGGAGAGGAGAAGCGATTGTAACAAGGTCTCTTGTTTCTTCACTGCATTATGCGATCTTACCGCTCTGAAAGCAACGACACAACTAACCCATACACCCCTCCATGCAGTACGAATGTTTATTGGACTCGTCTGCATCTACTGAGCATCCATCCTTGGACTGCCACGTCTCATTAATACTACTGTAGCTAGATTTTTATACAAATAATTTGAGATGAATTCAGGGGCATATAAAGAATTTCTTGGGGGGGGGGGGTGGCAGTGAAGACCAGAAATACCTGTAGATATGGAATATCTGCAATGGACTGATATATTTTTTTGTTTAAGACGGTACAAACTGTTAACAATATAAAATAAAGATTTCTAGGAACTACAGCAAACTTGTCTACCTACGTATAACTTCTGCGTGAGAGATATGATTATCTCGACGATCTTACAGCAAGGTAAATCCAATCAACTATGATTCAGATGTTGAATTTCTTAAATATGTTTTTAGTAAACCCTTTCTAAAACAGCTGCTTATTAGACTGATAAAACGCCGAAAAGTAGAACTTTATCAGCCTAGATATATAAGCATTCATGAGCCACAGATTATTGTCTCTGTTGGACACTACATGAGAATATTATATCAGCCTAGTCCTAGATGCCTTTACCTACAGTATCTTCCAGCAGAGGCGCCAACTTCTATGGGCCCGTGGGGCTCAAGCCCACCCAATAAGCTGCTGTAGGCCTATTTTGTTAAATAATTTATAAATAAGTTTCGTTTTTGAATCGCTGGAAAGCTAAACTCAGGCTATTGTTGACATACATATACCATCTCCTCTTGTTCCAATTCACTCACGGTTGTTTGAAGTCGTTTCTGTTCACTAAATTTTTATGTCTTAATTGTTAACACAGTTTCCACATCCACCGCATTATTTTTTTATCCTTTTTATGCGTCAAAAAAAAAACTTTATCATATGCAATTTAATGGGCAAAGCAAGGAATTGTGACACAAGAGTGTGGGGTATAAGAAACAATGAAATCATTTCATGTAGGCCTACAGTAGGCCTACTATATTTATATCACAGTCATATCAATATTACATAAGTCTATTTCATGAATGAAGGGGCGGGAGTATGAAACATTTTATATCTTTGAGCCCACCCAATGTTTTTCAAAAGTTGGCGCCATTGTCTTCCAGTGAAGTTTATTAACTACTATCCACATATTTCTTCACATATTCTTATCAAACTAGACCTCTGTTCTTTGTTGTCCTTCATGAATTTGATCTGGAGCTTAACTTGGAAATCGATTAAAAAAATAACTTATTTTCTGCATATATCATAATTGCAATTATCACTGATTAACCGAAAGCATTCTTGCACTTAGTTACATCAGTTTACCTAATTTTATTGACTTTTTTATATGTACAATTTCATATTTTTTAAGAAGGATCGTAAACCTAGTCATTCGGACATATTGCATTGAAGAAATAATTTGATAATAATAATATTTTTAAGAAAACAAAAGGAATCCATAGCAATCCAAGTTTATAAATATGCACTATTGGTACAGTGCCATACTTATTTGCTTTCTTCAAGTAGGACAATGGAAAATGAGCAAAAAAACTAAGCTCGTTAGGAAGTGAAATTAGATAAATTTTACTCAAAACTATTGTATCAATACATACCCAAAAACTTGAGAAGACAAATCAAGTATTTGAAGCATAGCCTTGATTTGCATACTTGATACATAAATATATATTTTAGTTTCCCTAGCATGGAGAAACTTCTTTCTGCAGAAGCAGAGGAAGCTGAAAAAAAAAACTAATAACTTTAGAAAATTAGGGAATTATTCCTTGTCACATTTAGCCATAGCATTCATGGCATTTTTAGGAATGTCTGATTTTCAAGACTGTTTTGATCTCCATAATGCTTATTAGCTATCAATTACATCTCCATAACACAATTGTATATAACATACTTGTATATATCATCTTGTATGATCAATAGACATAAATAAATAAAATCAGGTAAACTGATGTAACAAAGTGCCAGTATGTTTTTGTTTAATCAGTTATGATTGCAATTATGATATGCAGAATACAAAAAAAAAAAAGTCAAATTGGCCGGTTTCAGGATTTGAACCATAGAACTCCAGAATGTGAGGACAAGACGATACCATCTCAGCCACCTGGGTCAGTTGGATAAGCGCATGTAATAGTGTTATTTGTCATAGCTAACTGTATTTTAATTGCCAAAGCCTTATAAGATCACAATAAAACAATTGACTATGTTGTCATGATAACTGATTTGCATTTCATAAATTCTTTCAAATACGTATATTACCATAAAATAGGCACTAAATTGAGCATTACTACGAAAAAGGTCAACCGATTTTATCCAATATCAACAGACGTCTTTTCATGGACATTATAAATGTGTATACCAAGTTTCATAAAAATCCGATAAAGCGTATTTGAGTTACCGCGTCTTTAAAATAGACACTAAATTGGGTTTTACTCCGGTACCGGTCTACCGATTTGGTCCAATATCAGTAGACGTCTTCCCATGTACATTATAAATGGGTATACAGAGTTTAAGGAAAATCCAATAAAGCATATCTGAGTTATCGGGCTTCTTATATATTAACATAAAAGGCACTAAATTGGGCATTATTCCGGTACTGGCCAACCGATTTGGTCGAATATCAACAGACGTCTTCCCATGGACATTATAAATGCGTATACGAAGTTTCATAAAAATCCGATAAAGCGTATTTGAGTTATTGCGCCTTTAAAATATACACTAAATTGGGTTTTACTCCGGTACCGGGCAACAGATTAGGTTCAAATTCAATAGGGTATTTTTCATTGGCGTCATAAATGCGTATACTAAGTTTCAGTGGCGGACGCAGAATTTTTTTTCGGGGGGGGGGATTTGAATAGGTAGAAAGACTTACATACATAATTAGTTTATAAAACTGGCCACTTAGAGTGCATATATAGCCCTTTTTCAAATTTCGGGGGGGGGGGATCTATCACCCCAATCCCCCCCCTCTGCGTCCGCCACTGCTAAGTTTCATGAAAATCCGAAACAGCGTATTTGAGCTATGGCGCCTTTCTAATATAATCTATTAAAATAGGCACTAAATTGGGCATTACCTACTCCGGCACCGGTGAAAAGATTTGGTTCAATATCAGTAGGGTTCTTTCCATGGACATTATAAATGTGTTTTCCAAGTTTCATGAAAATCCGAAAAAGCGTATTTGAGTTATGGTGCGTACAGACACACGGACAGACAGACAGACGGACAGACAGACAGACGGACATACATTTTTTCGTCCCCCACACAATCTCATAAAGTACCATACTGGCACTTAATAAATAAATAAACAGGTCTTTCTCATAGAATTTCATAGCAGGCTGAATTGATTAAAAATCACTTTTAACACAAAACTCAGGAAGAATGCAATGTAAGGATTAGAGCTAGTATTTTATAAAGTCTCATTTGGAAAATACCGGTAGGCCTATGTATTTTTTTTCTACATGAATATGTAATGAAAAATTATGGAATATGTTGAAAAATATTTAGATTCATAAAAATATTATGTAATATCACATACTTATTACCATTTATTTATTAAGTTTAAGAGACAGTCATGTATTAGTCTTTTCAGCATTGTGAACGATTCCATAATTTACTCTTATTTAGTCCATCAGAAGGAATGTTCCTATATAATAGGCACAAAATGACCCTTCAATATCACAATAATATAAAGAGATCAACTTTTAGGAAAATAATTTTTTTGAGGAAATCCCATTGGAAGGATCAATAATGCATCCATTTAGAATTTGGCAGTACTATGAAATGTGAATTTAAAAATCATCTGCTTACATTGGACTTACAATAGATTATATATTTTATATATTTTTAAATTCCATTCTCCCAGAAAAATATTAATCTACATATGGAAATCACACCTATATCATCCAAGCACTTCTATTTGGAGCATGGGGTACATTCTATCTGTTTGTTGCTGTCTTCCTACTTCAACTTGGAATCGATAAGAGCCACATCATAATGGTCATGGAACTATAATATCTGATTCTAATGGAATCATTTACCACAATATTTATGGAAACAAGGGAAAGTGATCCCTATACAGTCCATGGAGGCCCAGAGGGTTCCAGGTGGTTGAGGCTCCCAGATTTTGTACATTCGGCACATGAAGGTGGTAAGGTTGTCAGTCTTACGCACCGGCCGTCTTTACCCCCAGGATTGCTCCTGGTTCTCATTTCTGTTAGAGGCTGAGTCGACCCCAGAACCATAGTGCCACCAGAAGGATTAGGCCAATTGAAAAATCTCAACGACTTCATCGGAAATCGAACCCGTGACCTTCCGGTTTGCAGCGCAGCGCCTCAACCACTACGCTACGGTGTACCCCATTTATGGAAACAAATGACAATGAATTTATTTTGGGTATACATAACAGACAATAAAAACAATTGCATTTCATTGTTATTCATTGGCCTGTGTCTAGGCCTAAGCAACAAGTAAGATGCATACATGCAGCTCCATTGTTTTTTTTTTTTTTTTTTTTTTTTGTAATAAACGGTTTTCTCTCTCTCTTTGTGTTTTGTTGTTTGTTTGTTGATTGATTGAATGTATGTATGCTTTGTAAAATATTGTAGGTAATGAATGACTAATGATTTATAAATTGACTGTAATAGTAAATTTACATTTGTATGATATATAATAAAAATATATAGGGCTAATTATGTTACGTAAAATTAAAAAGAAAAAACATGATAGTTTATAATGTAATAATTCATTTAGAGCATATAGCTTTCTTCACTGACACTCACTACTGTAATTACAACAAGGTAATTAGCATTGCCATACCACAGAAGTGATTGTCAGTGAAAAAAGCTGTATGCTCTAAATGAATCATTACATCACTACAAAATGGACAAAACGCAAGAGTTTATAATGTTGTATACCTAATTGTAGTGGGAACCATTGCACTAGATACAGGTTCTGATTTCCTCAATATAAAAGTTGTAAAAGCATCTGGATATCTGCAAAAAAGTGAGATATTTCATTCCAAATAAACATTCAGTAGTAAGTACTAGGCTCTGTATTTACAGTATAAAAAAATCAGTCAGTAAAATCTCAGAAATCTAATGAAAAGTGAATCATTTTTTTTTACAGAATTAGGTTTACATGAATGTAACCACAAAAGACGGGGACAGTTATTTCTACTACTGCATGTAGGTTAGATTATGTTTAATCTGTTATGCATTTTTAATTGCAGGTTTGTAAATTGCATTTCAACCCAATGAAATAAGAAAATGTACAGATTTTAATTGTGAGCTAGATTTAGGCAGCACGCACAAGACGTTTCACGTTACATCCCATTCAACTTTTCTTTATGATTATTCCATGATTTGATTCATAATCCTGTGAAAAAATTGTTATTATTCATATTAGATTTTTTGTTAAGAACTCTATATTTTGAAATGTTTATTTTTCTAAAAATATTAAATACTAACTTAAACTGAAATAATGTACCGTACAACAGCTATTAAGGGAATAGGGCATTATAAGTTCTTTAGCATGCGCACTAAACCCCATTTGAAAAACCTGGGGATTTGCTCTCGCTGCAAGTGCTCAATATTCCCAGATGAGGGCAGGAGAAGACAATGCTGTCTCTTGCTGCCATCTGCTTGAAATAACTAGCACTACTTACTTAAGGTAATCCTGTTCTCCGTCTTGTGACAGCGGGGCGCTGGCAAACTATGTCGTAATGTTGGAGCGAAATAAGAAAAAAACAGCTTCGTCTTTGCTGCTATTATGCTGAATGAAAATGTTACAGTAAAGTCTAGTACTTTCGTGTAGAAAGCATTGGTGTTGGCTTGGTTTTAAGAATAGCATTAGCCATATTATATGGCTGTGTACCAATTAGGCTCCCCTGCGATGGCCTGACAACCGCCATTACCCACGCAGCACGATATGTATAATATACGTATATTTTAGAGCTACATATATATCTTACGTTTGGTCAAAGTCAAAACGTAAATTATACGTATATTTTATGTCCAATATATACATGTATAAAAACTGTTGTAATTTAATCCTGCTTTATATTCATAATATATCAAAATTAAAGTTACTGATACATAAGTAGGATTAAATATAAAACAAAATCGATTTGATTGTTCATTTGTAATATCAAAATAACGTACCAACTATACGTAAATTTTACGTCTAGAATTGGACATTGTAAACACCGGTTTATTGTGTTTTACTCTAGTAAATCGACTTGGTTAAATTAAGGGAACGCAATACAATTTACTCACGCTAATCAGAAATTAATTTAAAAAATGGTTTAAAATGATTACATCCGTACATTCAGTAGGACTATTTTTATGACTGGCGGCCATCTTGTCTGTGACGTCAGCAATGTAGATCTGCTGATGGTTGTATCTGTTGGCTACATATAAGTGGTGCTTGTGTATAAGTTTCTCTATTATAGTGTTTTATTAACAAGAAATTGTGTGTGGAGAGAATTGCATTGTTCTGTTGCAACTACTCCCTATGTATATAACATAGAAACGAAGAATAAATGTACATGTGTGTGTATTTAAAGCTGACGAAATATTATGCAACGTGCAGTGATGTGTAATACCCTAGAATACATTTCCTAATTTAGGCCTACCTGAATGTTTGTGAAGACCTGGTCCTTCATGTAGAAGATTAAATGAGGCAGAAGAAAAACATTTACACAGAAAACAGTACTGGTAAGTCCCTGTGCAAGATTTGTTTCACAAACATAAATAGGCCTATCATAACCTCAACGACTTGCAAACTGATTTATAATACAGATGCTGTGGTAATTAGCTCTGATCATAATAATTTACGATAACGCTGCTAAAGTATTTCTTAATTGTTTCAGGAATTCACAATGCCTAGGTGCTGTAGTGTTGCTGGTTGTAAAAGTAACTACAAGTCACAACATGAAAGTGTTAGTACATTTTCTTTACCAAAAGACGAAGAACTTAAGAAGACGTGGCTTAAAAACCTTCCTACAGACTTTACAGTCTATTATTTGTGTGAAGCATTTTCCTGAAGAGAGTGCGATAAGAACAGAGACGTTTGTAGTTAACGGTGAAATAAAAACATTTCCTAGAACTTGCCCTAAACTGAAACTTGGTGCAGTACCATCAATATTTCCTAATCTGCCTGAGTACTTGTCAAGACCAGGTCCATCATACAGAAGATTAATTGATGCAGAAGAAGAAAATTTAAACCAAGCAGTTGCAGAAAGCTTAAAAGAACTTAAAAGTTATGCTGAATGACAAGCTCTGCATTGTTTGGAAGATGTGATGCAGTACTTCCTAAGTGTAAAAGAAGGACTTAAAGGGCAGTGGATTACCATAATGGCAGTAGAAATGCTAGTGCTGTGCTTAATGGATGTTAATGATGATGTTCCGAAGATTCTTGGTTCAGTGTGTGTTATGAGCGATCTCAGTGTTTTGCTTACAATAAATAATTGCAAAATACCTCAGCAAGAAGTCCCAAAAAACTGCAAGATAGTATGCACAAAAAGTGTTCTTGATGACATTTTTAGTTATTGATAAGATGATATCTCATGTATTGATAGTATATGTAAAATGTATGTGAGCAGTGTACATGGATGAACCAAAGGCCCTATATAGGCTACATAAATTATATATAAAATATACGTTTGATAGATCATCTTGACATATTTTTTACGTATAGATATTGTACATCAATAGTATGTATGCGATTGTACGTATAATTGATATATATTAAATGTCTGCATTGACATGAATAGACGTACGATATACACATAAAAAAGTGGGACATTTGAGCGTATATTATACGTATATTTTATTTAACCAATATGTGTGATGTACATTACCTAGATCTAGGGATAACGTAATTTTTACATATATTTTACGTATGTGTGCTGAGTGGGTAGCTCCGCCCACCAAAACCCCACTTCAGTTCCTCACGGAATCAACCATTTATTTATTTATGACCACTTGGAAGACCTAGTTAATTATCAAATTTTAATTTAAAATGTTTTGTAAAAACTGTGTTTCAAAAAGAAATTACTTGCCATAAACTTCTATTTTAACTTTTATAGATTTTGCTCAGGCATTATAAACGTGTACAGTGGCGTAACTGGACCACTTGGGACCCGGGGTGGATTTATTTTTGCGGCCCCCTCCCCCCCAGCAAAAGCTACCAACACGATTTTTTTAACTTCTTTTTCTATGGCTAGCTTTTTTGTCTTTCATGTCGTTTCCGTGGGCTAATCTAACGAAAAAATAATAGACAGAATAAGGGAGCAAACTCATGCACTACTTAATGTACTTATTTATTATTATATTAGTCCAATAATATTAAGTTAACTGATTAGCAAAATGCAAATATGAGCTTAATTGAAAAGTAATGAGATGGGGGAAAAGATTATGTTTAAATATGACAAAAATTAGGACACGCTCTATTTTTCATCACTTAAATGGTGCATTTCAGCTCAGTATCCAACTACGCATCTCCTAGTAACCTCTCGCGGCCGGAGACCAAAACATTGGTACTAAGAGTACATTCCTTTTATTGGTTCACGTCAAATACGCTATATTTTTATTTAATACAAAAATTCCGATGAGTAAAAGAAAGAGGTGGAACATTAATTTTATTATTATAGTGGGGCATCACTGGGGGCTCCCATAGTAAGTGGGGCCCGGGGCGGACCGCCCCAACCGCCCCGCCCTAGGAACGCCACTGAACGTGTACTCTCAAATGGAGATCATTATGAGTCATAACAGTAACCATAGGCCTTCTGTAATACTGAAGGTTAACCTATGTCCTCGAGAGCTATTAAAAATGCTTCGGCTCACCGAACATCGGATAATATAATAAAGATGTTACTAAATAAAGAGGGCCATAGATATACTTTACTGTAGCCTAATCATGTGTTTGCGAGCAGACTTTCACGGCTAACTTTTTTTAAAAATTTAGCCTGCCATAGGCCAATTTTCCTCAGTTTTTGGTCTTGTTTTACCGTTTATTTACCTTATTCTACCAATTCTTTGCCTTGTTTTACGTATCACATACAAACACCCATGCCCGAGGAGAGACTCGAACTCACATTCGCCTTCACCGTGGCTCCTCGTATTCTTATTTTTTACAAGCGAACTTGTCAACATAAAGACAGCCGGTCTATAAACATATTTGCACTATCACAAAACTAGATGATAATGTATTACTTACGATAACGAACTAGGCCGGCGTTGTCAAGGCTTAATCACCATGAGAGAAGCCAGTGCTGTGAATCCAATCACATCAAGTAAAATATGAAGACACAATAATCACAAACCGTTAATTTTACCACTGTCACTACTGAATATGTCACATAAAACATAAATAGAACACAGCTTCACACACTAGAACACATACTGCCCGCCATTTCCATGGGTTAATCGAAACAAGATTATGTAAATCGATCGATAAAGGCTCGATACAATAGTTGTTGCTTTTATTAGTAAATGAATCAAACACCATGACGAATGGCGCTGATCTCTTGTGATTTCCAATTTCAATCTTTTGTCTCACACTTGTTAAGTTATAGATTTCATTGTAACCTTGTACGACTTTGTTGTAACAAAAGGTGTAGTCACAAACAAATAGTCCAATACAACAATCTTCTGTTTTAGAATAATATAAAAAATCAGTCCAAACAAAAGAACCCGTTCTTCTCACGGGTGATATGGCGTTCAGTTTTCTCCATTTTAAGGAAAAATTACATTCTCTCAAAACATACAGAATTTCTGTTAACTAGTCCACACAACACTTTCCTGGCGGTTGAATTATAAAATGTGATTATTATTTATTACAAACAACGAAATCGTTCCTCGTGCTGTTTTATATTTATCCGTAGTCATATCAATACTATTAGGCCTGTCCATTTCATGAACCAAATAAGGGGGCGGGAGTATGGAAATTTTAAAATCTGTTGAGCCCACCCAGTGCTTTTCAAAAGTTGGCGCCACTGGATACAGGGATCTTCTTCTGTCACATTGATGGTTTCTGCATACTTTACTGTAGCCTAATCATGTGTTTACACTATCTGTCTTTGAAGTGATTTGCTGCTTCATCTCTCATGATAGATGGACCCCCTTGGCCCCCCTTAAATACACCCCTGGATGAAGTATTTAAATTCTGAACATTATTGAGTTGGTTATAATTTTTATTACCGTATTTTTTGGACCATGAGATGCACTTTTTTTTTTACCTTGAAACAGTCTTGAAAGTTGAGTGCATCTAATAGTCTGAAGTAAACTTAAAAAAAAAAAAACAAAAAAAAAACAATAAATATTGCCTAAAATACCATAATCATAAAGAAGGTGTTTTAAGGTTTAAGTTAGTTGCAAATTTTGGCACAGACTGTAATCAGGGCACAATCGGTAAAATGAGGGTAGGGGCAGTGGCTAAAATTAGTGAGGGCGCTGCTTCAGAAAATTTTTAGTCTTTGTTTTAAAATTATATAAAAGGAAACATACATATACAGGGTATTAATGAATAACACCGAAATATTTTACCTGTGTATAGAGGGGACATAGACAAGAAAGGAGATTTTTGCTCTGTGACGTAAAATGTGTATGCTACAGGGCATTAAAGTCATTACAATTTGGTGCTCATAAGTCATTGATGAAGGGAAATAGGATTAAAATTTCAACTTAATCGACTTTATGACTTTTTAGTGATCGATAAAAACCTGATTCTTAATTAATCATCAACAGCTATATCATAAATTAGTGTTTCCACAATCTGCAAAATTTACAGACTAATCACATGACTGGCCACCACTGCATTAGTTTTTTATTCAAAGCTCCAGTGTTAACAACGAAGTTCCTTTGTTTCGCATTTTTTTCAAATGTTAGTAGTCAGTGGCGGCCATGTCCTGGGAGACTTTATGCTGTAACAGGAAAAATTGGATCCTAATAAAAGTTGCTTGCCTACATCCCCTCTATGCATAGGTAAAATATTTCGGTTTTATTCATTAACACCCTGTATAAAAATAAAATTTAATCAGAAACTTGATAAATCCCAAAAGAACAAAATAAAATTAAAAAATTTACTTTCTTTAATCTAAATTGTTACAGTTCAAGCTTGATCTATTCATTTAAACATGAAATCCAATCTTCTTGTTTTAATTTCCGCGAAAAGATCAATAATTTTCTCCTTGATCTGCCATGGTTCAAGTTTTCTGTTAAATAAAAGAACCGAAAAAATGAATCAAATAGAATAGCTGGAAACAAGATAATAATCTAATTCTACACTTTATCACATTCAAGCATATGGTACATGGTTTTTAAGCACAACACACACGGATAAAAAAAAACAACAACACTACCTTCCACTAATACGCCAGGGTCAGCACTGCGGAAGCGACAGTGTTCTCTCTCCCTCGTAGTCGGCCGTGGCGTGCACCTTCCTATGTCCGGCTGCCTCTAACATGACAAACTCGACATTAGAGGCAGACTGGAGACAGTAATCTTGCAACGTGACAACACTTGTCCACACACCTCACATGCAACTGCAGAAGCTCTGTGGAAGCTGAAGTTTGAACCTATCCCACACCCTTCTTACTCCCCCGATCTTGCGCCTTGTGATTTTTATTTTTTTCCTCTGCTCAAGAGAGACCTGAAGGGTAATTATTACACCTCAGATGATGAGGAGAGACCTGGATTCGAGAAGAGTCGGAAGAATTTTTCAGTGATGAAATGAAAAAATTTGTTACACGTTGGGAGAAATGTGTTAAGCCTTAATGGTGACTGTGTTTAAAAATAAATATATGATTTTAAAGTTTAAGAATTGTACTTTAATGTACTTTATGCCCGATCTTGCTATTTGTTTTTGTTCGTGCTGTACAAGCATGTGTGCATTACTTTTCAGCCTATCCCTCGTATGATAGACCTAAGTATCTAGCCTGAAATTAAAAAAAAAAAAAATAGTTTAACGGTAAAGTTGCCAGTATTCACCTATGGTTGAATAATATCTACGTACAGAAACATACGACGCCTATTTCATAAAATAGGAAGTTTTCTCTAGTTTTTTATGCATAAACAAAAACTGCTATAATTACAGGTTATAAGAAAATCTAGCTTTATACAGGGTGTTAATAAATAACACCGAAATATTCTACCTGTATATAGAGAGGACTTGCACAAGCAACTTTTATTAGGAGTTTTTGCTCTATGACGTAAAATGTGTATGCTACAGGGCATTAAAGTCATTATAATTTGGTGCTCATAAATCAATAATTACGCGAAATAGGGTTAAAAATGTTCATTAAATTGACTTTATGCCTTCCTAGTGATTGATAAAAACCTGACTCTTAATCATTCGTCAACAGCTATATCATAATTTAGTGTTTACATAATCTGCAAAATTTACAGACTAATCACATGACTGGTCGCCACTGCATTAGTCTTTTTTGTTTATTCATAACTACTCACTACAGTGTTAACTACGAAGTTCCTTTGTTGTGCATTTTATTCTAATGTTAGAAGTCAGTGGCGGCCATGCCCTGGGAGATTTCATCCTGTAACAGGAAAAATTGAATCCATAGAGCAAAATCTCCTAATAAAAGTTGCTTGTCTATGTTCCCTCTATACACTGGTGAAATATTTCGGTGTTATTCATTAACACCCTGTATAATGTTTTCTTTACTATGACTGTTCCATTTTGCATGGTGTTTTAATATAAAAGTTTCATTATATGTGATAAATACAATAGATTGATTTTAATACTTTAGTGGGGCTGGTAGGTTTAAATTAATGTTGTACACTTTGTATAAGTGTTACTTGTAAATAAATTTTAATTATAATATGTAAAATGTAAAAACTTTCTAGTTTCATTGGTTGTTATCTGGATATGTTTTAACTTAGCTAATGTATATGTTTTACAATTCTAGCTTAAATAAGTTACAAAATAAAAAGTGTGCAAATAAATACTGTAATTTGAAAAAACTTTTTCGAAGCAATCCCAAAAATATTAGTTGGTTACAGAAGTTTTTGAGGATATAAGGTGGACAACAATCCTTTAAATTTTACTCTTCTTAGAATGTTGAGACTAAAAAGGATGCCAGATAAACAAGGTGAAAAGAAAGGAATGTTGGGTTTTTTCATACAAAAGGAGTTGTCTCTGTGGAGTGGTCTAAGTGAAGGCAATGACCTCTAAACAGTGTGACATTGAACACTAATGCAATTTGCACTGAATCCACTGTATAAAGTCATGATTTCTGTATGCAATGAAGTATATTATTCCCTTTAAAAAATTTAGTCTAAAATCACTTTTTTTTTTCCCCCTTAAATTTCCATCTTAAAACCGAGGTGCATCTCATGACCCACAGTATCTTTTAGTCCGAAAAATACAGTATATACAAACGAAACTTTTCTTAAAATGACATGTTCATTGCCCAATTTTAGCAGAACAAATGTTTTATTTGTATTTTAGTTACATAAATTTCCTCACAGTTTGATTTCACATACAAATGGCTCCACAATAATCAAATACTAACACATACTTAGCTGGTTTTTCACCATGGACATAAGAAACAAACTATAATTGAAAAGAAACAAAGTGAATTGACAACTTGTACCATACCATTTCACACACAAACACAAACATCGCAATTAATAAACCAAATACCAACAAGAAAAAACCTCCTTCCAAATGTGATAAAGATAATGGGAAAGCCAGATCTACATCAAGTATTTGATTCTTTTTCGATCGTGCTACCTTCAAATCCATTAAGCTTTGATGATGTGCAATTATTCCTCCCCTTAAGAGCCTTTTCATTAGATTATCGATATAAGTGTGTAATATGCAACCCATTGCAGGTTTGTAGACTATTCCTAAGTAGATATAATCTACATTTTCCACAAGAGGAACAATAAATGGTTTTCTGTCATTTGAATGTCTGTGTAATGCAAACATGTAGGCTATTCTCCTGGTAGATAATATAGCCCTATCTCTTTGAGTATGAATCCGTTCGAAACATCCTCGAATGCCATAAGGGCAACCTGAGAAATTTTGGAAAGGATTGCCAATTAAACTATAATCCCCAAAGGAAGTAAACATTTCCATTTTAAGTCCAGATTTGGTAAGTTCCTCTACTGTTTTGATAGGTTCATCTTGGCCAGGTTCAACTAAGAACCCGAACAAAGCTCCTTGATAGGCTGTGTTGATGTGCAGACAATAGAAGAACCACACAATGAAAAAAACTGCAAAAAAACCCTTTAATTTACCTACTATACTCATTGATAAGTGTGACAGCAATGCATTCATCACCGATACTTCAAAGCTCTGATCTTCATATCTGTTCCCTAGTAGGTAGGTAATAATAGAACCCAAGATGAAAACAAGCACTGTTAGTATCCACACTGGAGGGGTAAATGTTTTGAAGAGGCTCTGCCACCGTGGCACAGTTGCTCCAGGTGGAACATACCATGTTATTTCCTCTCTGTAAAAGGGGTATGTCATAACACAGTCTTCACTTGCCCCTTGTATCTTGTATGGATGAGGCATCATCATATGGGTCTTGTCAGAAGGACCTGTCTTCACATACTTGTCAACTATTTTAGAAAATACCCAATATCCTAATGCTAGAGCGAATTGATTGCTTAATAATTTAACTCCAAGTTTGCAATTTTTTATATCTGCAAAGCGTTTGGGTGGAAATAGGTGGTAGTTTACCACAAAACTCCTGTGCAGAAAGCTCCACCTGTCCATGTGTTTAATTTTATTCACTCCATGACCACAAAGATCTTTCTGGTCACTAGGCAGCCAAAGAAGAACATCAATGTACTGAACCTTATGATGAGACTCAACAACCAAAGCAATTGCATCTGTTGTGCCTATGTTGGAAGCTAATTGTAAAAGTCTTAATGCAGCCTTACGATTATCTATGATGATTATCAATGGAGCTCGACGACTTCTCATATCTATAAAATTTCTTAGCAACATTAATTCCCCGAACTGGAGTATGTCTTTATGTTCACCAATCCCAGTCAGGATCAGAAGAAAAGAGCCTGGCCGAAATGCAGGCAGATCTCTCAATTTCTTCGATTTCGATAAGTACTCCTCGCCAGGGACAACTAGAGATATATTGTTACTCTTGTGAAGAGATTCCAAAATTTCATCACCATATGTTTGTTTTCTGGAATATCCCCTCATGTTCCTCAGACGATCATACCAGCTAGCTGGTGTTTGTACAACAAGAGGAAAATCTTTACGTACATATCTTGAAATGATTTCCATAAGGCATTCTGATATCGATTTTTCTACATCTGTAGTTTCGGGGGGTAGGAGACGAGCGTTGAGGTAATTCAATATTACTAGACTCCCTATGATACCAATGGATCTAAAAGAACAAATATTAGTGTGTTAAAACTAGTAATCTCGACACAACAATTACTATCTAATTTCTTTATACAGTGAACGCCGCTCAATGTAATCTCGGATAATGTTATCACTTTTATGAAGTCCCTTACGGATTTATGATTCATTGAAAAAATGCTGTTTATTGTGATCAAAGATTTGCTTTATGTTATCATATTTTCTTTTTTGCGGCTTTATTTCCAAGTAATGTACGTCGTTCAAAATTTTGCTTTTAAGGGTTTCGTTTCTAACTCAATGTGTTGTACTGGAGATAGCAATACAGTTCCCAGCTCACAGGATGACCAGGGCATTACCTAATTTTCTCTTTTAAGCAATAAAACATGTTTCACTCCACAGTTAAGCTGCAGCTTTTGATTTATGAAGATAACAGTGTTGACATGCAGTGATGGCTAGTATAAAATGAAAAGACTTGAATAGATAGGAGTTAGATGTTTTGCTACGCTGTGTTCACCACAGATCAATATAGACTTCCAAAATCACTCGTAACTCGTAACTATGTATGGAGTATTGGTTAATGGACTCCTAGAGAAGAGTAGAAATACTTAAAAACTTTGTCACTGGTTGAAAAAATTGTTGCAGTCTGAGTGGTTCAATGATTCATAGTTTATGTATTATTCTATGAATAAATATTTTTAATTCTCTTTTTTTGTGTATTATCTTATATATGAATAAATAACCTTCATTTAATTCCTTCGGCTGTTGTTATCAGTCGGTTAATATTATCAGATTAGCTGCCTCCCAAAGTGATCACAATAAGCGGCGTGCATTGTATACAAAATATGCTAATATTAAGATGCAATGCCAAAATTATTTTTGTTTGTAAATAATCTTCCCTGAAATGAGAAATGGTTTTTGAGTAATAAACACATTGTACTTCCCATAAATAGCCCATTGTCATTTTCCTGTACTTTACATACATTTGAGTCTATGTTTTAATTGTGCCCCAGAATTCAACCTAAAAATTGGAGGGATTGTACAGTGGACTCAAACATTTTGAGTTGAGGAAATTATGGTCTATATAGGGTGACCAGAGCTACCTACATGAAAAAGTGGGCAATAGGGTGGTAAAGTGAGAAAAAATTAGGACAAGCCTAATGGAAGTCATGAAGAAACACATATGGAATTTAGAAACATCTACATATATTAATAATGTTAATAAACAGGATTTTCTTTTTTTTAATTTCTGAAATTGCAGATGTTAAAAACCAACATGCAAAGTTCAGAGATATTTCCTTGAGGACGACTTTCCTTGCAGGGGTTTAGGTTTTCTAAAGATTTACATATAAAAAAAAACCAGACAGGAGTAGGGCCAATTCCTTAAAGTTATATTACATAAACAAAAGTTCTTTAACAGAACCAGTTTCGTTCATCCATACCCTGAAATGCAATTAATAAATACTCTCTCTCAACATTAGTTTCGTGGCTTGGGAGACAAACAAAATTTAGTAATTTTTAACAATTCTGAATGGCATGTTTTACGACTTGCAGGATGAAAATAACAACGATTACTGATCGTGTACACCGAAAAGAGCCTAGGTTGGGTCAGTGTTATGGCACCCATTACAAATGATAAAGTCATCAACTATTACAAAAAAAAAAAAAAAAAAAAAAAAAAAAGAGGACTTTTGGAAAACTAAAAATTTGTTCCTGGACAGAGGTATAAAAATGAGGGCATGTCTTAAAAAAAAGAGGACATCTGGTTCACCCTAGGTCTATAGTCTTACTAAGCTGTGAAACATTTTTGGCATACAATATTGACTACATAGCTAATGAATCAATGACCAATCCAGTAAAAAGATATGTGGAATTTCAATCATTTGCAAGTCTCTATCATCATAATTTTATAGTTTTATTTTGAACACTTTTTTTTTTTAATGTAAATTCACAAAGACTGAACACTGAAACAATATCACATCTGAAACTTCTTTGATTAATTATTCAGCACAACATTTGGGCACATATAAGCTGTATATGTAAAAGATCTGAAAATAACATATGGTATAATACTTATAATTTATATGTAGTGAAGCTTTTTAAATCTCATATAATAATAAATCAATATTAATAACACAATATTATTATTATAGCAAATGAAGTTAATCTAAAAAATAAAACATCAGATTACTATCACTGATGGCAAGACAATTGATATATTATAACAGATCAATTTACTAATATTCCTAGTATTGTGCAATGATTATTAAAAATATTACTATTCACAATGTAAAATGTCCTGTACGCATAAGATCTTAGCATTATTAAAACTATGTTCATAACTGAATTGGGATTATTTCCATTAGAAGGAAATTTCATTTCATTCATAAATCAACTATACTGTTTTCCCTCATCGGAAAAAATGTTTCTTCAAATTTTCTACTCTGTATGTTTCCACAATAATAAATTTAAAGTTGACCACTATTAAAATCTCTAGGTGCATATTATATTTTATTCAGTCAAGAACATAAAATATGTTTTTATTTTTCTCAAACTTAGTCTTCATCAGTTCCAGATGATCGTTCCCTCACCACAAGCAGTTAAGTTTTATTTCAGTGAAATACTAAGTTTAATTTAATCATGCTTGATGTACTGTCTTGTGGCGAGTTGAAGACCAAGCTAGCGTTCCCCCACTACCTTACAATGCACTTGCATGTACATGCTTTGTCTTTCCCCCACAATGCCACCAGTTCGGCCTTCTGCTCACCGCTAGACAGTACAAACTGGATAAAAGGTTAACTTTATCACAGTAAAATTTATATCCAGAATGGTAAAGACATTCACAGAAATTCATTAGAAATCTAACTTTAATAAAATCAGGTAAACTGATATAACAAAGTGCCGGAATGCTTTTTTAATCAGTGATAATTGCAATTATGATAGGCCCATGCAGAAAATTAGTTATTTTTGTAATAGATCTCCGAGTTGAACTCCAAAAACAAAATGTGCTGGCAATGATATTAATGATGCAATAGGCCTACGATTCGCTGACATGTTTGTTTCAAGTTCAAAGCACCATTATAGGTTTTGAATGAATAAAAATATAATATAATATAGATATAATATAGATATCGGTGTTTATAGAATGCACAATATAATATCAATATAATATAATATAGATATAATATAGATATCGGTATTTATAGAATGCACAATATAATATCAATATTCAATGGCTAGTTGTGTTTTAAATCTTTTATTTACATTATTATTTACACTGACTTCATTATGAAGAAATGAATCAATCAAGGCAGGCTAACAATATAAAATCACGATTGGCAATTTGTTATGTTATGTTTAATATTATATTGTGGGGCATGCAATAAATAATATTGTAGCGTTTTATATTCATTACAAAATTAATATTGATATAGGCCCACTCATTATTTCGGTACCGGTAACCGAATTTGATCCAAATTCAATAGGCTTGTACCCATGGACGTCATAAATGCATATGCCAAGTTTAATAAAAATCTGATAAAGCATATGCTTTTCTAATATATTACCATAAAAATAGGCACTAAATTGGGCATTACTCCAGTACCGGTGAACCAATTAGGCCCAATATCAATAGGCTTCTTCCCATGGACATTTATAAATGTCTATACCAAGTTTCATGAAAATCCGATAAAGCGTATTTGAATTATCGCATGTACAGACACATGGACAGACGGATTGACAGACAGACATTTTCCCATTCGCACACACAATCTCATAAAGTACCATACTGGCACTTAATAAAGCTAACATGGATAAGTAAATCAAATGTGGATTGGCCATATAGGACTTACTGAAGCTTACCTCATATTGAGATATTTTTGTTAAAACACCAGTACTTCTTCTTGTAGAAGTGTATGCATTGGTATCCTCCACATCAATGTCTATGGTGGTCAATAAATTGTTCGCTCCACATGAATGTCTACGGTAGTCAATAAATTGAACGAAGAGGTCTGTTGCAATGAATCAATATTATAATTACTTGCTAGCAAGGCTAGAATTGATCTCACTCATGGCACGGAAAATGTATAAAACTGTATTTTTTCAACATAGTTTAGGAATTAAGTTATAAGGATATTCTTCTGAACTTTTAAGAAGGATACGCAAGTTTAACATCAGAAGAACTAACCAGTCAAATAGATTGATTAATGATTTATAATTATATATCACATATGAGGCGCATTCATTAAGTTAGTTTCCCTGGGGTTGTTTACAGAAACAAAACACAATTTCATGGAAATGTTTGTGCAACAAATACTGCAAGTGTTCAGCTATTTTTCAAAATATTCGCTACCAGAATTGAGACATTTTTCATATCGTGGGACCTACTTTAATTGAATACCTGTAGAGCACTGCCACCTGGGATTTGAACCACTGTGTGACAACCATCTCCGCCTCTTTGTCATTCTTTGTCATTTCTTGAGGTGTCCTCGTACCGTAGGAAAAGATGGAAATCACTGGTAGTGAGATCCGGGCTGTAAGGTGGATTTTTAAACCACCTCCCAGCAAATCTCCTGCGGAGGTTCAACCAAGAGGTGTTTAAACATTCATCCTATAGCCAGGACCTCGATCCCAGTGATTTCCATCTTTTCCTACATCTCAAGAAATGACTGAGAATGACAAAGTGGCGGAGATGGTTGTCACACAATGGTTCAAATCCTAGGCGGCAGAGTTCTACAACACAGGTATTCAAAAGTTGGTCCCACAGTATGAAAAATGTCTCAGTTCCAATAGTGAATATTTTGAAAAATAGCTGAACACGTGCAGTATCTGTTGCAATAAACATTTCCATTAAATTGTGTTTTGTTTCTGTACACAGCCCCCAGAGAAACTTACTTTATGGATGCACCTCATACTATTGAACCCAGAGAAGAAGTTTTACTTCCCATAAATTTAGTAACTGATAGACTCTTTAAAATTGTGTTCTTCAAAAACAATTTTACATGCTTTAATTTTATGACCACCTGTGTGGTCTCATGGTTAGCATCACTGGCTATTGATCTGCCACCCGGATTTGATTCCCGGTATCTCCTTGGAGATTTCTGAGGTAGGAAGGTCTGAAATGGGGAGCACTTAGTCTCATGACACAAACTGAGGAGCTACTTGATTAAGAAGTAAGTGCTCCTATCACTTTAGTCATTAAGAACGGTCATGGGTGACGACATGCTGACCACATGCCACCCAATCCTGTTATATGCCTATGGTAGATATCGCAGGGGTTTGTTGGTAGGCCTAGTTTCCTCAGGGTTTTAGCACTACAGAATTTAATACTTTTGGAGTTTTCATTTGACACTGATACCTTTTAGGACCACAACTGGTCAATGATATATTTCAGCTTCCCTGCTTCTACAGTGACTTACAAATAAAAATTAGAAATTAGAAATTCAAATCAAAAAATCATTTACAGTTATGCGGTGGTTACTGTTGGTGACATGTTGGAATATAAATTATGCTATGGTTTATGTTCAATGTTACTTTTATATTCACAGAAAATGTCTTACACTTTACCTGTTGAGCGCCAATCATCTGGTTTCGATGACAATAAATAATCTTACCGCATCCACAGCAGTCAGTCGCGTGAGTTCTTTCTCTCAGGGTTTCCGTGTTGTCAGCTACTAGTAGGAAAAATATGGGTATTATGCGATATGGTAGCTATTATATAAATGAAAGATTTGAAGGCGTGTGATAGCTAGATTTTATTATAATCAAGAAAAGTTCAGTTGTGAGTTTTACCGAGATGAATGTCGCCTGTGTCACCTACTTCGGAATGTCTGTAAAGTTTCTATAGTCGGGCTGAATATCTCACGCTGGGAATTATTAATAAAAGTTATTGTGTAATATCAATGGTGGAGTCCGTTTATTTGAGTGCACATGCTACTTTTGTTATTAGGCATTCTATCTTCTAATAACCCCTTCATATAATCACACTTAAGTACAGTACCTTTTTACTTGTAGAAATTCCTTTCAATAGCACTCACTTTTGTAATAAAACGTGATACACTTCCACTAGTTTTAATAATACTTTCTCCCATATAAGCACGACCACGACGATTAACAGATACACTTCACATTCCGGCGACGTGAACAGCGAGCACCTAGCACTTCAGAATTGCATCAAGAAATTGGGGTGTTTCCATGTCGGAAAGTTATTTTATAGGGGGAGCTCAAATCCTTGCGCGATAAGAAAAATATAAAAATATAGTTCGAGATTCTAGGAAATTCTCGCGCCTTTCGGAGAATCTAGAATTTTGATTGGTTCAGAGTAATCTTGGATTTTGGAAAATTCCGAGCGAGGGATGCTTCATAGTCGTTATTTAAAAGGGTGGGGAAAGCTTGGCTTCTTAACTTTCTAGCAATTTTTCTTGAAGGTCTTACGTATACGCTTTTCAATAGATTGAAAGGAAACAATTCGCTTCGCCTCAAATCCTTTCTTGACGAAGTTGAAAATTGGATACGCTATCTTGAAGATTAGTGCTAAAAGGATATATTTCCAGATCCTCTCATGCTTGAAATATTACATGTTAAAATATTGTCATATTGGGAATAATCCATGAAATAAAAAGGGTTTATTTTAATAAAATACGAAATAAAATCTGAAATTACTTGGATTTTAATATAATTAATTAAAATAATTAATTAGGGAAAATATACAGCGTCAGTTATTATCAACATATCATATTCCAGAAACACGTGTGAAGGCTGAAAAATCATACTACATTAACCTAGGTATCTACCTAAACAAAAATCTTTCATAGGATGACCATATCTCTCATTTAAAAGGGAAACTATCTTCTTTGTGTTATGCCTTTCGTGTTCTAAGCAACATCTTGAATTTAGGAATACTCAAAACCTTTTACTTTGGTTGTGTTCAGTCGGTGCAGAAGTATGGTATCATTTTTTGGGGTAACTCTCCAAAAATGATTGAAGTTTTTAGAATTCAAAAAACATATAAAAAATCATAGTTAAAGTTCCTACTAGAAACAGCAGTAAACCAATTTTTAAAAAGCTCAATATACTGCCTCTACCATGTTTATATATTCTGGAGACTTTTCATTTCATACATTGTAATCAAAAACTTTTCAAATATAATCATGATCTCCATAAGTACAACACTAGAATTTCTAATAATTTACAACAATTTCAGAGTTAAGCTCCAAATCGATTCATTAAACAGGGCTTACAGAAAAACAAAGTTCTAAAGTTTGATAAGCATATGTGAAGGAATATGTAGGTAGTGTTATTTGTCAAAGCTAACTGTATTGCAACTTCCAAAGCCGTATATGAACACAGTAAAATAATATGTTGTCATGGATTTGCATTTGATAAATTCTTTCTAATATATTACCATAAAATAGGCACTAAATTGAGCTTTACTCCAGTACAAGTCAACCAATTTGGTCTAAATTAAATAGGCTTTGTTCAATGGACAATAAAAATGCGTATACCAAGTTTCATGAAAATTCGATAAAGCGTATTTGAGTTACTGTGCACACAGACACACGGACACATGGACACACAGACAGATGGACAGACATTTTCCTGTCCATCCCACAATCTCAGAAAGTACCATTCTGGCACTTAATAAAACATATTTTGTAGTATTTCTAGCATATTGCGTTCATTTTTCTAGTTTGAATACATATT
Organism: Ectobius pallidus; assembly: GCA_964059195.1. Classification (NCBI taxonomy): domain Eukaryota; kingdom Metazoa; phylum Arthropoda; class Insecta; order Blattodea; family Ectobiidae; genus Ectobius; species Ectobius pallidus. The sequence continues at coordinate 82,585,325 of CAXKWD010000008.1, forward strand.
TTGTATTAACCCCTTTAACATTGCATTTCATAAACTTTAACCTCTTTAAGAGTTTTGTTCTCCTGATGTAATAATACCCTGAGTGTACCCAGAAAAAAATTAACGGTTTGCAACTTTTCTAGCTAAAAATTCCTTGCAATTTCACACTGAAATTCCAAACTGCCAACTTAATGTGCCAGTACTGGCCTTGCGGCTAAAGCTATTAGAAGAACACAATAAACACCAGCAGTTTTCAATACAATGACACTTGACCTTTTCAAATCCCTCCCCCAAGATTATGTCTGGAGACTAAAATTATTGTTATTAGAAGAATACAGTATGTTTAAGTCCAATACAGTACACAGTTTGGCGTTTTAAAATGGGAGCGGGTCTTATAGGTGAGAATTTCTTCAATAGGCCAATGAATTGGGGGTGGTTAATACAATGGCAAAGGACAGAACCAAGTGGAGAGCAAAACTAAAGGAAAATGACAAGACAGTGCTATAAAAACGGTGGTGCAAAATCAGTGTTGTGGAAAAGACAATCACAAGACAGACTTCAAGTCAACCTTAGAAGGTTGAAGATCATATGGACTAGCCCTCCATATGTGATACCTTATCGAGCTCTCCCTAATTAGGAGGTCATAGCCCTTCATGGGACAAATAAAGCTTATTCATTCATTCATTCAATATTAAATACGAGTACCAGTATGTTATAAACTAAAATGAACTACTTTATTAAAAATGGGTTGTGAATAAAGCACTTTAAAACATTCAATTCCGATTAATAGCATAAACAGTCATAGCTACAATAGATACAAAATCAGTGGCGGACGCAGAGGGGGGATAGGGGGGTTATATCCCCCCCCCCGAAATTTGAAAAAAGGCTATATATATGCACTCTAAGTGGCCAGTTTTATAAACTAATTATATATGTAAGTTAATTAATTATTTTTAGTATTCTTTCTACCTATTCAAATCACCCCCCCCCCCCGTAAAAAAAATTCTGCGTCCGCCACTGTACAAAATGGCCACTATTATGTTGTTGGCACGTGCAAATGCGCTGCTAAATGAACTGCAGATGTTGCCACATCTATCTGAAAAGAAAAAAAGAATTCTAATTTCGCAAGCCTGTTAACTGCACCAGTAACGAACCATTTTCGGTTGTACATCAAACTTCCTACCTGCAGCTCTCACACTATTTTGCTCTGCAAACGCCACTATGCTTAATTTCCAAGAGGCAGAATAACTCATTCTTCGACCAGTCATTTTCACATGCCACTTGTCTGTCTCTTTCAAATTAAACACCGACCACCCCCACACCGTGGACCATGTGCTCACAAAACACGCTGCTGTGAAATGTTAGGGGTGGAACTGGGAGGGGAAGAGTCATGCCAGAGAGCAGCCAGATGCTCACAGTCAAGGAAGAAGCTAAAGAATTTTTCCCTATGTTCCATCGAAAAAATGTCCAACGTTGCCACTTTTACCCAAATTTGAAACTTTAGTTTTTAGGAGTATTAATATTTTTCAAATTATGGATTAAAAAATTAGGGGTCTAATAGGACAGGGGGTCCTATAGCCGAATAGATATGGTACTAACATTGCGATTCTTGCCCCTGATGATATTTTCACGTTCGTGTCTCTGAGGACTTCCCATAGTAAGAGTGAATACTGCTAGTGTAACTGATGATTACAGTAGCTAAAAATTTTAAAAACTCTTATATTCTATATGAGGAAATTTATCTATCATGGGAATAAAACCAGTGATTTTGTAGTCCATGGAATAATGTGTATTAAAAGTAAATTATTTAAAATGTTAAGCTCATAATTATAATTTAAAAGTATTACATTATTATTATTTATAGCCATTGTATAATGTATATGTGCTATAATTGTCATATCACTGGCATATAAGGGTGGAAAAGTAGCACTTTAATAATCTTTTAGTTTTTCTAACATATCGGAACTGGTAGTAGGCTATATCATCAGTTAAGATGATAGAACTCATATCTCCGAAATGGCAACTTTCCAGAAAATAAAAAGCATTTTTAATTCAGTATTGGAAAAATTTAAGTAGTTCACATATAATCAATTATAACCACAAAATCGGTCACTGTTCTTATAAGAGGTCCAACAGACACACAGAACTGTTTTTTCCACAACTATAACCTGATAATGCCTATTTCAGAGATATGACATATGACATACCGTACCCCTAAACTGAATTAATGCCACAAAAATGGACTGGCACCTTGTGACTTTATATCTTGATCCTTGTTCTAACCTCATGTATAAGATTCCTGAGGCATTACATATAGGCCTACCGAAGGGTGAAGTACAAATCAGATCTTATCTTTTACAATCTGTAAAATAGAAAAGAGAATCATACCTTACAAACCAATTATTCCATACTTCCTCTCCTCCTTTTCCTGGATAAATTCTTATCAACTTGCAAGCTAATTAAATTAGATTCATTTTTGGTTGGTTGTTCTGGGATTTTGCCCATTCTTAATGAAGGGCATGCCCTCTTGAGAAGCCCTTAACATGGATGAGAAGATACCCATGGATCGATGCCTAAGTTGGGTTGGTGTGCCATCTTCCATCACTTGTCCAGCTTCCAGCACCAAAATACGATCACAATCAAGTATTGTTGGAAGCCGATGCTGTAACATTATAATTTGAAAAGAAATGTGAAATTGTAATAATAAAATACAACAAAAAATCATCCCCAACATACCCAAATAAACTAGACTGCAATATGAGGGTCAAGATGCATAACCCCTTTGGCATCTATGTGTATAAACATCTATAAAGTATGAAACTTGATCGGCAAACTTGTGGTAAAACTTTGTTTTTTTGTCTCTCTGTTTCTTTGTTCAAGCCTTGGCTAGCTGTTTGTGTGTTTGCTCTCTGTTTGTTTATTTATTAATTCTTGGTACAAGTCGACCGAGGTTAGCAGATCCCCAGCTCATATTGGATACATGTTCTTCCCAGAGATCCGCTCACCTTGGTTGTATTATACAAAGATTGGGAAATCATTCCATGATTTGAATAAACCAGTAATTTTAATAGTTTCAACTTACAGCTATAGAGATAACAGTTTTTCTTGCAAAAGCTCGTCTTGCTGCTTCTAAAAGAGCTTTCTCTGTACTTGGATCTACAGAACTTGTGGCTTCATCCATGACCAAACATGCAGCATTATGTAATATAGCACGTGCCAGACAGAATAGCTGGCGCTCTCCTGCACTGAGATTACTTCCACCCTCTCGCACTTCTGCATCTGTAAAACATATAAAAATTCCCTGTTGATAAGTGCTATTTTCATTAAATAAATTGTAAGATAAAAATATATTTTGTAATTTTTTAAAGATTACTACTATCATTTATCACATATCCTGTAAATGAGTATTTAAAAAATACTTTACTTACTTACTTACTCAATGGCAATAGATAATTCCTAAGCAAGCTAAAGGAAATTATATCTATTTTATGGAACCCGAAGGTTCATTGCTGCGCTTACCTGAGTCTGCCATTCAACCCTATTCTGTGCTAACTCCATCCAATCATCCTCCACAAATCCTACTTCCCATAAATCAGTTCTAAGATTGTCCTCCCACCTACGTCTAGGTCTACCACGTGTCTTTTCCCTTCAGGTCTCCCAGTCAATACTTTTGAGATATGTCTTTCCTCCCCCATGCGTGCAACATGTCCTGCCCATTTCATCCTTCGCGATTTAATTACCCTTACTATATCTGGTGAAGCGTACAGGTCCTCAAGCTCGATGTTATGCAATTTTCTCCAGTCCCCATTTTCATCCCTCTTGGGCCCAAATATTTTTCTAAGTACCCTATTTTCAAACACTCTCAGACTATGTTCTTCCAGCTCAGGTAGTGGCCATATCTCACATCCATATAATACAACCGGCAGAATAAAAAAAATACTTTACTGAACAAGAAAAATAACTAAGATATTAAAATATACTATTGCAATAATTATAAGCAGCAGCATATTTCAGCAGAAGTAACAAACAATATTCAACAAATATTTTAGCAATTAAGTCAGTACATTTTTTCTTCCCCAACCCGTACCATAGATACTAGGCTATAGGTAGATCCTGAAATTGGTATTCAGATTGACCTCACTAGGTCTCAGGGTTTGCCTGTAAGGAGAAGTAGTTATTATTGCTGACTATGGATCTGCAGGTCTGGGTTTAAACCCCTGTACTTCCTTAGATTTTTCTGACGTAGGGAGGTCTGGAACTGAGTGCATTCAGTCTTGTGACTCAACTGAGGAGCTACTTGATAAAGAATTACCAGCTCTGGTGAAGAAAGTCATCTATAATAACCACGGGAGTCTGCATGCTGACCATATGCCCTCCGATACTCCCATCTGCTATTGTAGATGATGCAGCTGTCGGATGGTAAGCCTACTCCCACAAGGAATGCGATGCCAAGGAGTTTAGTTTAGTTTTTTAGGTCACAAAGTTACAATATACAAATATTTAACAATAATACTGATTTACCATTTTTAACCATAATTTAATGATCCCACCTCATGATCAAGAGAAATCTGTGTATTGAATTCCACTTCCAATCAAGTGAACCATTCAGGACTTTCATAGAGGATTACAGACGCTCTGGGTTCATTTATTATTATCGTAAGGAAGCTTAAAATACAAACAACCATTTCACAAGTTCTGATAATAATGCTTGAACAGACTGCAAATGTGAATATTTTCGATGAAGAAAAATAGCAACCAATAGCTTGGTCTTTTTAATGGTGAAGAAGAGGTCTGCAGATCGTAGTATGTCATATAAAATGGCAAAGTTAATGTGCTTGAAGAGAGGAAAAAGTACTCATTGACTTAACCCCTCTTAAGAATCTAAAGTTTCCTTATTGCAATTTAAAAAAGGAATCCTCATATATCATTCACTGAATTTTATATTATGATTCATTTAAAATACTGGTAAAATTATAAACATTTTGATCTGAATTATTAATACTCCATGGGATAAAAAAAAAAGCAAAAACATATTTTATAACCATTTTCGGGGGGAAAAAAAAAAAGCATGCACAAATATACAAAGCCAATTCATAATTTCTGGGCATGTATTGCATAAGAATGTAAACCCTGAAACTGCTGTCGACACAGGTTTAATCACAGTCATGTATCAGTGTTTTAAAATTAAGTTCCGGCTGTACTTACTTAAACAACCAGGAAGAGAAGAAACAACTTCTTTGAGCTGAGCTAACTCCAAACTCTTCCACATTTCCTCGTCTGTATATAAGGACTTGGGGTCTAAATTTTCTCTACCAAAGAAAAGAAAATATGAATAATTAAAAAAAGGTAATAAAGTTCACTTACATAAGTCATCATCATTTGAAAGAGGTAAATCTTTCTGTAAAAATCAGAAGAGCAAAATTGGAGCAAAGCAGCAATCTATAGTACAGACAATATTGAGCCTGATTAGCAATTTCACTCTGAGCTTAAGTTCAAATCTTAAGCAACTGAATCTGGCTGAGGTTTTCAGCTACCGGTAAGTCTTTCCCTTGCCTATTCAGACAAATGTCAGAACCTTTGGTGCCAGGGCCTTGGTGCTCAGTTTATTGTTAATCTAGGTTTTAAATCTTTGCTGTTTGAGTTTTCTTTGTACATGAAATAATATTGTGAAATCACAACTATTTAGTTGACCTATCTTTTCATTTCCATTGCCGAAGGAATTGCATACTAACTTGAATTTTACTTATGGTAAAAATGTCAAGTTGCCTAATGCATAATAAACATAAGAATCCTAAATAAAAAACATAATCCATTAAATAGTTCATTCAGGGTCCACAGAAATATAATGAATTTTGCAGCTTATTGTCGTATATTTGTATAGTCTGTGTGAATGGTATAAATAATAAGTGAATACTGGGTAGACGTCCCTATTGATTAGCGCCCGAAGCCCCCAACGCTGTTGGTATGCCATTGATCGAACATACAGTACTGTTCATATGTATAGGTATGTGTTCATGAAATCACATAGTATTGTTTCTGCTGAACATTACATGAGAATATTGTCATGTTCATAGGTACATGAACTGACCTGCATGTGAGGCTATTTAAAATGGCATGTTTGTGCAATCTTGGATTGTACATCTTGTTTATATAGCTGTTCACATTTGTTTGTTTCTCGAAAATGCCAAGCTCAATACTGATCCAAACTCTGCTATGAATTTTATTCAGAGTGTCTGCTGTTTAACAGAAATGCCATTGGGCCTACTTTGTATTTTCTTAAGTTGCTAAGACAAGAAATTCAAACAATCAAGAATCAAATTTAGAATGCATTCACCAATGATTATTATTGGTAAACATATAGATAGCAAGTGGGATTTCATACCTTATGGTACCACTGAACATAATCACATCCTGCGGGATGACAGATAATCGAGATCGTAGCACCTGTAGAGGTATGAGCTTAATATCAATACCATCTACCAAAATCTTTCCCTCGAACATATCAACCATATTGAACAGGGACATGACAAGAGAAGACTTGCCACTTCCAGTCCTTCCACATATGCCAACCTGTAAAACAAACATAATAGTGACCACATCTCCTGTTTAAAAGAAAATTGTTCAATCAATTCTAAATTTAAAAAGAGAAACTCATTGCAGACCATTTTTTCGGCAGCTTCATATTTATAAGTTTTAACAGTCATGTTATTTTAGTGATATTTTAGTAATAATGCATATAAACGTAATTCAAAGATGATAATAACAAATATAAAGACAGCATTAGAGTAGGATTACTTCCACAAAGTCTCTGGGTTTTTACGTAAATACCTTAGGAGCGAGTCTCACCGTTCATAGAGTTCCTGCCTAGGGGAGGTAGCTGCACCCTGATTGGCTCAGCTCTTCTATCCCACTCCACATGTTGTCTGTCTCTCTTGCTGCGGCACTATCCCTCCACTCAACTATTATAGTATTTTCTATGACTGGCGACATGCTGCACGATCTTCACTCTGTGCTCAACAGTAGCTCACTAATCTTACGCGCAGCGAATCCGCGCAAGCTGGTAACGAGACGTAATGAGAAGCACGCTGGCTGGGTTAGTCTTCTAGGCCAGAGACTTTGTGGAAGTAATCCTACTCTACTAGCTATACTATTTTCAGGTTGAAAAGAGGTCTACACTTTTAGAAATCAATCATAATTTGCAATGGAAATTTAACATGATCCCTAAAGTTTTTTTTGTTATTCATCATGACGAAACATTAAATACGGGCAACAGAAACACTGTTGTAGTTGGACATTCTGTTAGTGTGTGAAACTTCAAAAATAAAATACTAAAGATCATAAGAACAAGTTTTGAGCTAGAGGCTAGAGGTAGGCGTATTTTTATTTTTTTGGAATGTGCAGAATTTTGTGCTGAATTTGAATCCATTCAAATCAGAAAATTTAGTTTCCAACTTGTGATTAAATTTTCCTGGCAGGCTCACATGTGAACTTTTGCCATGAATGCCCCTTTAATAGACAAATTCTTTCTGTACAGATGTTGAACGTAGTTATGGTTATGATTTTGAAATATCAGGAGAATGTTACTTTCCTCAATTATCATATCAGGTGAATATAATTTAATCAAAGGCTTCCTAAAACATGAAATAGATAATAACATTCTGAAACACGCTTCTCTGAAAAGCTAATAATTATTATTCCATTATAACAATTATATAATGAGTTGAATTTAATACAAACCTTTACATTTGGTATAGTTTACTTGTACAAGTTTTGGTGCATTCGCTGCCATTGTCAACAGCTATATTTCAATTCGTTATATAATTATTATGTTATATTATAACTTCACTGTGTTAACTTCCAATACAATTTAATACTATTCCATTAGTTTTCGCATCGATGTATTCTTTGAAACATATATGGTTCACTGTACCTTCTGACCAGCTGGAATGTGCAGGTTGAGATTGGAGACCACTGGTTCTCGAGTAGCATCATACCTCAGGGAAACTCCTTCAAACACTAGGTCTCCCTTCTCAGGCCATGATTTTGGTACACTGATTCCTGTAAAATATTTTCTGTGACAGCTCAGAATGATTAAAATATATGACTGGAATGTATTGTTTACCTATTTCAAACCTTCCTGATGGAATAAATATAACCTTGTATGAATACTCCAGATATACCTTATTATCCATGCTGTAAGAGTTAACAGAGGGCAGGAGCAGACAATATCGATCTTATGGCTGCTGCTGTTAAGCACAATGAAACTTACGTGTGAATAATATGCCTGGGATATTTAAGTTTTTGCACTATAATCATAATTTTCCTTGGGAACAAAATAGACAGTCTCTTAATACAAACCAGACTTTTGTTCAGTGAAAAAGGTTCTTTGTGGTGAAAACTTGAATGAAGAAATAGACCTAACACCTTCACAAATATGTTCATTGAACAATGCACCTATAGCTTCGTGTGGTGTAAAGAGATCATTCTCTGCCTAAAATAAACATATTGACTGAAAAACACAGGGACCTCACAGAAAACTATTTAGAAATGTGGTTGGTTATTAACTGTGCCAGGAAAAAGTGTAGTGATAAAAAATTAAAGTGCAGTTTTAGTGTCTTACTTTCTTGATCATGCATGTTTCATAGTTTCATTGTGGATTAATACATGCATATTTCGGGATTTTGTAATATAGTAATAATAATAATAATAATAAATTAATGCGTACTGTATACCTTTGAGCCTATAATCTTCTGTAGGCATATGAGCATACTGCTGTACCCTCTCTACTGCTCCCATGTACATCTCCATGTCAGCCAAGAACTTGACAACCCAGTTCAAGTATATAGGTACAAGGAGTGTGTAGTTCACAGCTAAGCCCACAAGCGAAGCTGACACCGACGGACAGAACCTTGCAGTGAGAAGAGCTGCTACCACAGACACAAATACTATCACTCCACCTAGATAGTCCTGACATTAAATCAAAATAAAAAAATCCTATAAACATTGTATTTATTTATCAAGGCTTCCCGTGATTCCAGCCAGGTGAAAATGTTGACACTGTCCAGTAGCTGCTTGCTCTGCAGCAGTCTTCTGGGAAGAAGTGAGCAAAACTGGATATCTATATATTCTGTTAATTGAAGACAGAAGGCAGCAAATCAGGAGCAAAGGAACTGAAAACTAAAGTATGAAGTTGCTATTGTTCAGACTATAGGGGGAGAGTGGCCAATCAGGTGCAAAGAAAAAAGAAAATGAAGCTGAAGCTTAAGCTGAATTTGTTGGCTCTGATTTGATCTAGTTTTGCTGGAGCAGATTTATTACTGGATTCCAAGCCTGACTTAGTTCAAGACCATTGTGATTGTTGGAATTAGTACTTTAGAGTTTTATTTCTAGAGCTCCGATCATGAAATGGCCTCAATAAATGGTCTGAAACTAAAATAAAGCTACAAATAATAATGTAGTGGTGTTTCATTAATCTGGACTAGATGGGACCGGACCCTGTCCAGATCACTGAAAATCTGGATTAAAAGGAATTTGCCTTCATATGTAGGCTACATACTGTAGGCCTACTGTAATACAAGTTTTAAATGGGTAGTAATTTAAAAATCCATGTTTTTTTCATAAATATAACTTTTCTACAACTTAATTTTAGTTTTAATACTGGTAGGATTAACAAAACAAAAAAAAGTTTTGTGATTAAAATTAAAAATTTTGATTGTTAACCTTTTCACTGCTGGTGGTGTATAAACTCGTCACCTCAAAAATTGTATAAATGCAGAGCTATAACATTAATAGAATATTGCTTTACAAAAAATTTGATTATTATTATGCCTGTGTCAATTATAAAAACCAGCTATTCCATTAAATGTTTCTCACAAATTTCAAAATTCATATTAGGCCTACTTTTCTGTTAAAGAAAATCCCGTCCAAAATAGCCAGATGTACGGATTAGCAGGACTCTACTGTATTGTTAAATTGTATTGGAAGTTACCAAAGTGAAGTTATATAACATAATAATTACCGGTATATAGGGAGTTGAAATGAACACTACATTTAACTTTGGTTTAGTTTTTCTGTAGTAGTTTTAGCAACCAGTTTTGCTACCATTTTTAATAACTTAGCTATACTTCAACTGCCGAGACCTCTGTGAATGCTGAACTAATTTTGAGATGAGGTCATCATCAGTCGGGATGTCAAAGTTTATGAGTCGACATCCCAACCGATGATGATCTCATCTCCAAATTCGTTCAGCGTCCACAGGAAGGTAGTTGAAATATAGCTGTTGAAAATGGTGACGGTTGCTTAAACTAGTTCAGGTAGACTGTACCAAAAATGAAGCTTACTGTTATTTTCAATTTCCTTTATAATTATTATACAAAGTAATAATCTTAACAGGGACACAGTAGTCTTGAACTAATTCAGGCCAGCAATAAGTCTGATTCAACAATATTAGATCAAATCAGGGCCAATCCATTCAAATTCGGCCTCAAATTCTGACCAATAACAGTATCACACTTCATTTTTCATTTTCTTACCCCTGATTGGCCACCCTCCACATATATTTTGACCAATAGCAGCTTCATACTTTAGTCTTCAGTTTCTTCACTCCTGATAGGCCACACACTACCTACAATTGACAGACTATATAGATCACTATTCTCCAGCTTTGCTCACTTCTTCCCAGAGCAAGCAGTAGCCAAAAGCTCGAATAGCTTTAACCTTTTCACCTGGTGTGAATTCCAAAAAGCCCTTATACAGAACCAATGCCTGAAAAGCTTCAAGTCTCTTATTGTATTCATTTATTTTCATCAAATGACTAATAACTGTTTTTAAATAGGTACTATTTTTTAAGACTTTGTTTTACAGATTATGAGTCAAAGCCATACATTATTTAGTGGTACAAAATACATTTTGAAATTTCCACAGATTGTATTTTTTTCAAATCAAACTTATTTAGATTTTTGAAAATGTTTATCATTCATGTCTAACATTATTGTAAAATTAAAATGTAACCATCAAGACAGATCTATTTTATGATTCTTTCAATATTTATTTATTTGTAAAGCAAAGATTTATGAAATATCTGGCAGTGGGCCGGAATGAACCGGCACAGCACTCCCACAAATTAAAAATCTACCCTTCATCACTCCAGCAGGAAGGAAAAAAGTACATATATGAAATTGATGTATATTTTGGAAACATTTTCTTAAATAAAGAACCGTTATTAGGGTATGATCTCCTGTTCTTGTTGCACAGTTGCTTTGCCTGCACGGTTGCCGTAGATTCAATGTGTACATGATGAATTTTGTTGCATTGGTTGTTATTGCAATGCAATTTCTATGTGATTCATTTAAAAATTTGACTATAATGTTTGGTATCACAAAATAAAAAATAAATAAGTACCTACCTATAATATGTTATTACTTATTACATTGTTTTTAAAACCTACATAAATACATTATTGGGTTTCCTCTAAAATAAAATTCCAACTTCAGCACTGGTTTTTTGTTTCTACTTTTGAAATTTTTAGCTGGTCACTAAAGATAATATCAATTTTTAAAAAAATGTAAAGTGAATGAGCTCATTTTAAAAAAGTAATGAACTTTTCAAACAAAATAATTGAAAAATTTAAAGATTTTACTATGGAAATAAAATGTTCTTTTTTCTCCACCTGCCTAACTGAAGGCAAAATTTGTAAAACATTAAACAAATTTAAAACATACAAGTGTCTCCAAATGATGCATACACTCTTTGAAACTATTTCTCAGCAACGAAATGAGACAGAAATACAATTTTTGTTAAAACTTGTACAGAGTCAACATTTAAAAAAAACACACTTCTTGCTCCACTTACTTTAAGTTGCAGGACTAGTTTCCAGGGATTAAAGCTACTCCCTCATCCTCAGCTGGTGGTTGACTGATAACACTGTCTTGTTGATCTGATGCATCTGCTGAGGATGAGGGAGTAGCTTTAATCCCTGGAAACTAGTCCTGCAACTTAAAGTAAGTGGAGCAAGAAGTGTTTTTTTAAATGTTGACTCTGTACAAGTTTTACAACATGCTCTACTGTTTATATGACTTCAATTCATTATTTTAACACTTGTACAATTTTTGTTGTTTATGATTCAGAAGGCAATGGAAAGCATAGAAACATGTTACTCAGTGCATTTATCATTGAATGAACGTAAGTGGGTACTGAAATGTTATTGGAAAGTGCAGAAGGTTGTTGAAGTTCCACAACATTGTAAGGTTGAATTTGGAACACCACCACCATTAAGGCTTAATAATCGCAAGAATCTGAGACAAGTTTAAAGTCAATGGATTGGTGCAAAGATATGTTGAAAGATTGGTGTTCAGATTGAACATGCCTGTAATGATAACTCTATTAGCAACAATCCTGCGTTCTAAGTCATCGTTGGGAGTGTACTGTGGCAAAAGGGGGACATTTTCAACATGTATGGGTTTAAAGAATACAACGCAACAAAACTGTATTTCTGTCTCATTTCACTGCTGAGAAATTGTGTTGATTTACTTGATTTACTTTTGCTACACAAAGATCCAATTGTGCAACATTACTAAAAGGCACAGGTTATCGCATTAGCAATAGTAGCGACAAAGCATGGAATAAAAGATAATGAAATAGATATTCTAAAATCTTACTTGACTGGTCGCAAACAGGTAGTTCAGGTTAGAAACAACATATCTGAAATTAAAGTGGTAAAATTCGGAGTTCCTCAAGGTTCAGTTCTGGGACCAATATTATTTCTAATATACATAAATGATCTTCCTTGTAACTTAACATGCAAATCAATACTCTAAGCAGATGATACCTGTTTGTTGAACAATAATAGCTCTATGATTGAGCTTGAAAATCTAACAGATTCCTTCATTCATCAATCCAAAGAATGGTTTTCTGCAAACAACTTATTTCTAAATTCAGATAAAACACAAACAATTACATTCAGTCTAAATAAATGTATTGCTAGCTCTAACAGTGTAAAACTCCTAGGTATAAATCTGGACAGTACTCTATCTTGGGAAAATCATATTGCTAATCTCAGCAAACGACTCAGTAGAGTCATTTTCTTACTGAGTAACTTGAAATTTATATTACCGGTTCAGTACGTACGAATGTCATACTTTTCCTACTTTCATAGTATAATAAATTATGGGATCATATTATGGGGAAACAGTAATCAAATTGACCAAATTCTAAAACTTCAAAAGAGAGTTGTAAGAGTTATATCTAATGCCGACATATATGCACCATGTAAACCATTATTTAAAGAGTTAAAGATCATGACAGTTGTTAACCTCTACATTTTTGAACTACTTATACATGTAAAATATAATCACAATAGGGTAATATCAAGATCGAATATACATTCTCATAAGACTCGTCATGCACATCTAATAGATCTTCCTCAACATAGATTAAGTAAGACAGCAGCAAATTTTGAATATGTAGGCATCAAACTGTTCAATGCCTTGCCAGAAAATACCATCAACTTACCTTCTAAATGTTTTAAATATAGACTAAAAAACTGGCTTACATCTAATCCAATGTATAAAATTGAAGAATTTTTAAATATTAACCTATACTCAATTTAAAATGGTCTTAAATGCTTGGAGAGGACATAAGTTAATTATAATAATGCAAATTACTTGAATGTACACTGAACGTTTTATAATTGATGTGTTATCTACATTGCATCTATTTGATTTATGTGCAACCTATATTGTTAGATCTGTTCCTGTGTACTATTTGTATCCTATATGTATTGTCACATATTTTGTACATATCAAGTCCCATATCATTTTAATGATCACGTGGACGTAAATAAATAAATAAATAAATAAATAAATTGAAGGGAAATTTTTTTTTCTTTGTAGCACTCATATCCAGAGGAAAAGCACAGCAATGAATCAATTTCTTAGTATCCAGAACCAGTGTTTACTAGAATGGGTAGTTAGTTTAAACCTGTATAATAAATACACGAATATTTTGATATTCTGAAAGATTCTTTTACTCAAATGACTTTGAAAGTGAACCTGTAAAACTATTGAAAAGCTGTAGATGACGAAAGATTTTGTAATTTAGTAAAAGCACAGGCTAATTTTGTGAATATATTTTCATAGGAGTTTTGGATTTAGAAGGTGGTTAATATCCTTACAGTCACTTACTTGTGTCCAATTCAAATGACCTGAAGTGTAAAATGAATATAATTATAACAATAATAAATAACTCCGTGGCATGACATCCCCGAAGGGACAAGGCCTACCACCCGACCGCTGCGTCATCTACCTATAGGCAGATGGCAGGATTGGGGGGCATGTGGTCAGCATGCCGACACCCACGGCCGTTAATGGTGGTTTCCATGACCGGAGCCGCTACTTCTCTATCAAGTAGCTCCTCAATTTGAATTACGAGGCTGAGTGCACCCCTACCAGACCTCCCTACCTCAGAAAATTCCGAGGAGGTACCGGGGATCGAACCCAGGCCAACGGATCCGTAGTCAGCGATGCTAACCACAAGACCACGCCGGCAGTCTGAGAATGAAAATAATTATTTTGGATAATTTAGGGGAATTATTGAAACGTATCAGTAAGCTACTGATATAAAAAATTGAAATATATGAGTTACTGTACTTAATTAAAATTCAATATTTGTAACTCTAAATGAATCATTCAATCCTGAAAATATTGTTCAGTTAAATTTTAAAAATGTTACAGCACTCAAGGAAAGAGCTTAGACAATATGTTATTTTATAGATGTAAATAACTCTCAGGTAAGGCTAAAATCCATGCAAAATTCTTTTTGACCCATACGAAGAACAGGTAACTAGCTGGTAATTGAATCGACCTATGCTACAAAAGTGACAATGTGTTTTCTTAACAGAAAATAATACTATTATATTATTTCTGTAATTTACTGAAGTTATTATTATACTTAATGCCTTAACAACTTTGTTAATGTGTTAAATGGACTTAATTTCAACCATATTTTTTATGTAAAATATACCGTAAGTAAAAAAATACTTCATACCAGTGCTATACCAAGCCATCGATTACTGGTGTTCATTATGAGGAAAGCATTTGTATGAGCATCTGCCTTCATGAAAAGAAGGTCCTTAAAACGCTTCTGGTGTCCAAAAGCACGAATTGTAGAAAGACCTCCTAAAGTCTCTGAAAAGTGGGAGAAGATCGGAGACCTTGTAATGCTATCCAGCCTCTGCAGTTCTCTGCAATGAGTATAAGAAATAGTATTATGTATTAGCCTAACACATAGTCATAACAGTATCACAACACATAACGATTACTAGCACCTGGATTATAAGCAAAATAAAATAAGCAAGCAATTAAGCATGAAAAATGTAAGACATATGCAACAAAATACGAAAAAAAACATTACATAAAAATAAAATTATTAGTTTCATAGAAATCTTTATCTTATTCACAGCTGTCATTGAAGAAGGATTTGTAAGGTAAGAATGTTCTTACAACATCGCAGGATGTTACAGGCACATGTGAAAAGCAACACAGTTCTTTGATGAATTCCTCTTCAATATCTGTTTCTTCACCAGAAAGCTTTTTAGAAATCTGACGGAGGGTTTTATAACCCAGATTTTTCAGTAATTCTATTAGGCAACACAAAAGGAAACTGGTGACAATGACATCTAGGAGTGAAATAAGTACCAGTACTGTACTTTTAAGGTCACAGTTTTGAGTGAGATATGCTTATTCAAAATCATAAAATAACTCTCATAAAATTCCTCTCACAATAAGCAAATTAAACACTATCAAATCAAGTTAAAATTGCTCATCAAGGAGTATCTCTTGAAGTATAAGATTTCTGCTCATGTTTGGGAGTCTGAAAACAAATACGCATTTTGCTTAGTAATGTGGGCTCTAATGATTACATTTCATGACCATGTAAAGGGCCTTACAATCATAAAAGAGTTATTTAGTCAGTAGTCAATGCATTTTTCTTCAATTTGTGATGAAAATCGAAGTTGCTTACCCAAAGTAATAAGATACAGATGGCAATGACAAAGCAAATGATTTCAAAAACACGTAAGAACAAAAAATTATTATATTCACATACGCAAATGCAAGTTATACTGGTACATCGTAAGATATTACTGTCTCAACTTTAGAGCATTCAACTTAACAATTTATTATTGTAGGTAAACATTTACCCAATTAGAACATATGTTTTGATGTATTCCCCATCATCAGCTGAGAACTACTTACCGTATTTTACGGACCATAAGACGCACTTTTTTTCCCTGAAAACAGAGTCTTGAAAGTTGGGTGCGTCTAATGGTCTGAAGTACACTAAAAAAATTAAAATAATGGTAAATACAGCCGGTAATACCATAGTTATAAACACGGTGTTATAAACGATTAGTTACAAATTTTGTCACAGACTGTACATCAGTGGACTTGTCACAATCGTAAAATGAGGGTAGCTGGAAGCCAGGTATACAATGCGAAAAGAAGGGAATGTTGAGTTCTTTTATATGAAAGGAGTTTTTCTCCACCGGGTGGTTTAAATAAAGGCAAATGACCTCTAAACAGCCTAGTCCCACTACACTTTCTTTATGCTGAATTAGGGTTATAGGGGTGTAAAAGTATTTTCAGTCTTTCATGAGAAATCAGTTCAGTTGTTAAAATTTACGTGATGCCACCTTCACAGAAGAGATTTTCGTACAACGCAGGTTTTAAGTTAGAAGTGATTTCCACTGATTCCATTGTACAAGGTTATAACTTATAATTGTTTATGGAATGAAGTATATTATTCCCTTTAAATTTTTTGTTGTTTGTAAGTGACCCTCTCAGTGTTGTAAGGAACTGATTGCCTTGTTTCTGGTATTATGCAAGTGAATGAGCTCCATGATGTAACAAGCTCCATGAAAGTTGGAGGTCATCACCTGGATCTGAACTCGAAACCACCTGCACCACTGGCATGAACACTACTGTTTAGCTAAACAAGGACCTAGTGAGCAAGAGCCTACAATTTTTTTTACAAATTATTTTCACCATTACCTGGAGGAACATCTGTAGAAGCGCTGTGTTATGAAGTACACGATGCAAATAGGAATAGCAACTATGAGAAACCATGGTGTAACCACAGCATTCACAACAATTGCAGAGAAACATAAAAGAAGAAACTGCACCAGACGTTGAATTGATGTTGCAATTTTCTGAAACAAAATGATATCCTACTGTAAATATGCAACCTTTAGAAAGGACCAGTTACTGCTGTAGTTGTAAAAAACTAGCAGGTGCCCGTAGCTTCGCCCACGATAATTAATTGAAAATTAAAAATTAAGAGTATAATAATTATTAAAGCATTACATTTATTAACACTTGCACGCAAATCATTCATAAACCACTAATAATAATTAATGAAACAGCTAAAATTCCGGCTTTAGAGTAGGCTACATTCCATGATCAGAAAGCGCCGTCTGGGAAAACTATCTCAGATTCGATTATGCAGTTCCAAAGCTACCTGTGAACACATAATACATATTGTTTCTAAACTGTTTGTTGACACATGAATATGATTTGAATTTTATTTGATAAATTCAGTGTAATTTTCAGAAATTATATAATTTTTCAAGGGAAGGAGTGGTTTGTTTGGATTTTTATTGTCCGTGATAATTCCAGGGTTAAACTATCAATATATTATAGCTGGTACCCGCGGCTTCACCCGCCATTATTAATTGACTCCAGAATTTTTAAGAAATTTACACTGGCAGTTTATTAACCCTGCAGTGCTCGTGCGCTATTTTAGGACATAGAAGCTCACGCGGCGTCTGAGAGATGCCGTTCGTGTTTTACGTTGTTTCTATTGTTTTATGTTGTTATGAGTGTTAATTTTGTTTATTGAGGGTTGTCATAGTTTATTTAATATTTTTGAACATGTTTTGCATACATTGCTTAGTTAAAAATATGTGTATTAAGTCAATTTATTGAAAATGAGCATTTAACTAATCATATTGGACACAAATCAATATTAGCACATTATGACTTTAATGAATTAACAATAAAATAATGTTGTTAGGCATGTAACCATTTTTAAATACTTTTAAATTATTATTGTCCTAAGACTGTGTAGGTATAACAACTTTTACTACTAGTTACTGATCTCTTCTTATTCCATTTAGAAACTTTTTCCCGCCCTGCGAAATATTTAGGCCTATCACATTCACTATAATCATTATCATCATCTGCTTCTTGTTCAGTGTCCGTAGACTCACTTCTAGACTTCGCAATGTCCTCTTTAGGATCACTATCGAAATCAAGTTCTTTCTTCTTCTTCTTCTAGCAACTTTGCACTATCTTCCAATCATTTGGATCAGAAAGATTATGATATTTCTTCTCCTTTCCACTCATTGCCAAGCCTAAAGATAAATAATTTCCATCATAAAAGATTGGTATTGTAGGTTTATGATCACTAGTTTCTGCAAGAAATTTGTTTTAAACCAGTAACTTACCTTGTAACAGTAAAGGTCGCACGGCGTCTCACAGACGCCATCTACATTTTTGCAACAATAACGTCACTCCACTCTTGCTAGGCGAAAACTGGAGGGTTGCCGCTTGGATATGTTATTTAAGGGTAGTTTACCGAAAGGTAGATGGCAGGTCAGCACAATGGCCTCATAGGTATTCTAGATATGGTGATATTAATCTGGTCTGCGGCGAGCACTGCAGGGTTAAAAATGTTTGTGGTTCAGAGCTATGAAAATTGTAAGTAAAAATATAATTATAATATTTGTTCATTGTGTTCATTTTACTTAGGCCTTATATAATAAAAAAACGGTTTTCCTAATTCTGTACTCTTTAGACTGCGAGAGACGAACATTGCCGAGTATACCCGATGTCTCACGAAGTGAGGGAGCAAGCACGCTATTTAGGGCCGTTGAATTGTATAGGAGTAGATGTAGCCTATTAGGGGGTTTTGTGAAAATCACTCACAAACAAATCTTAGCTTCATGCTAAATTAAAAAATCCCAATGACCTCATTGGGGTTTGAAACCATCAACCCTCCATTTTGTAGTACTGTGCCTTATTAACTGCACCATGGCATAACCCCAGAATAAAACAGTTGATTTGCATAATAAGCAGGCAAATATTCTTCCTTTTTGACCTTATTGTGTACTGGTATTATAAATTATGTATCTGGCATTCACAAATATCTGGTCATGGTTCATTTAAGATAGTGAAGATGAAAATCTCTACAATAACACCCAGTAACCAACTTGATGATGCCTGAAGACAACAAATTTAGAAAAGGCGTTTGAATAATGTAATATATAAAGATACAGATTTATGTATACATTAATGCGTATTACAAATCGCATACCTTACAAATCACATTACTTAAACTCAAGCAATGAAACACAATATTAATCTTGAACAATGGAGTATGTTTATAATCCATCATGTCAACCCATAGCAACTACATAGGGCTATTATATTATGTTATGCAATATTAAGGAAGTTTAATAAGAGCAAAACTTAGGCAGTGCTATTCCTGATGTTTTGAAGGCTAAGTGTGCAAAATTTAATCAAGATTGAAATAAAACTGAAGCTTTTTATAAAAGACAGACACACACACATAAAACTCTTTTTTATATAGGTTTATAAATAAATATAGAGAAAGAAGATTCTAGTAACAATAATTTGTGATATCGTTTGAATTAACATACCGATAATTAAAATAATTAAGTGAATCGATACCATTGAAAAACTATTATTTCTCTCTTCTGTTGAAGTACCCTGAAAGAAAGAAAGAAAGAAAGAAAGGAAGAAAGAAAGAAAGAAAGAAAGAAAGAAAGAAAGAAAGGAAGAAAGAAAAAAAGAAAGAAAGAAAGAAAGAAAGAAAGAAAGAAAGAAAAAGGAAGAGAGAAAGAAAGAAAGAATGAAAGAAAGAAAGAATGAAAAAAGAAAGAAAGAAAGAAAGAAAGAAAGAAAAAGAATGAAAGAAAGAAAGAAAGAAAGGAAGAAAGGAAAAAAAAGACCTTCAAGAGCCAGTATTTGAACCTTGTATCTTCACCGCTACAGACCAGCATGCACACAGCTGTGCTAGGAGAACACAACCCATATCATGTAGCCTAAGCAGTACAAAGCAGTGAATTCAAGCAAAATTTATAAGATGTGTTAACGGCATAGCCTGTAAATTGCCGATAATGCATTACTTCACAATTTGCAGAATGAGAAGATTCACCTGGTATAATTTTCTCTCAGTGTCTATTTTCTTAAATATCCATATTTAGGACTAATGATCTCTACATTTCAATAAAAGCATCTAGTAATCACAGAATGGACTGCAGACAAGACAGTGGTTTTAAAAACGATATAAATTATATAATATATTATACAATATATAATATAAATTATATAATATCTATAATATCTGTGTCTATAAAAACATATATACAGTAGAGTCCTGAAAACTCTGCCTAATGTGGACCGAAGGGTGGCAGAGTATGTGAAAATGCCAGGTTATCGGGAAAAGTTTTAAAAAAGAATAAGTACAAGTGTTTCCTCAGAAAATACAGTACTTGTATGTATTGGTTGCTTGAGAATACATAAGGCACAAAGGCATAAGGCATAAAGCTGTCTATAATGAAAATTAACTAGCAGCCTTTGCAAAAACTGGCTATATTTTTTAAAAGAAATGCATAATATCCTGTTGTTTTCCACACTGTGGGTTTTTTTTTGCCCTACCGGGATGTGGCCGAGTTATCCAGACTGCCGGGTTATTGAGTGCCGAGTTTTTGGAACTCTACTGTAACATTAAATATTTTATAATAAATTCTTAAAACAAAAGTAGCAACACTTATCTGTTCGAATAGTCTTATGTACTTGGCTAAGCAGATATTACCTTATCAATAACATTCATGTCAGTGGAAAATCGATTTATAATTCTTCCAATAGGTGTACATTCAAAAAATCGAACTGGACAGCGTAGTATATTTTGTAGCATAGAGTCATGAAGGACTCTTCGTGCTCTTGCTCCAGCATACTGCCCAATGCCATTTGAAGATAATGATAAGAATATAGAAGCCAGTGAGAGTGCACCATATACGATAAGATAGTGAGTCATCTGAAAAGGAAACCAAATCACTATACACAAATATCCATCACTCTACATTAGAATTATTCAAATGCCATCAAGAACTCTCTCTACAGCTCTGATTATGTTCGCCACCCATGCTAAGGTTGGCAATCTTTTCAGACTAGTTTAACAGAGGTATATCAAAGTAGGCCATGTAGCTATTGATCTGCATATTTGTTTGCTATTGTTGATGAGTTGAAAACTGGAATAAGTAATTACATTAAATATTTAACTAAAATTTTCAAAAATAGATTAAAGTGAGTGAATTTGTGTTGCTAAGAAAAAACGTAAACATTTTCAACATCTTCTGTAAATAGGTAAGCTTTATGTTACTTTTATTTCTTACTTAATAAATTATTGTAGCAGAACATTATAACTATATGCTAGAGCTGCCAACTGACTTCCATTTCTTAGTGGATTCACACCTACAAAAGTGCTGTGGAGGGACTTCTTGATAGTACTGCACCTTTATACAAATAGGGAATTGTGTATTTCATAAAATATTCCAATTCACAGGATATTTTTTTGGAAAGAAGGATATTTATGAGATTGTCAAGCCTATTTGCAGGCCACAGGATTGATAATGTCTTAAAAAAGAGGAATATCCTGTGAAAAGGAGCCCATCTAGGTTTATACCGTATTTTAAGGACCATAAGAGGCACTTTTTTACCTTGAAAACATAACCTTAAAAGTTGGGTGCGTCTAATGGTCCGAAGTACACTAAAAAATAAAAATTATTATAAATATTGCCGGAATACCATAGTTATACACAAGGTGTTGTAAACAATAAGACAGCTACAAATTTTAACACAGACTGTACATCACTGCAACTGTCACAATCGTAAAATGAGGGTAGCTGGAAGCCAGATAGGCTATACAATGCGAAAAGAAAAGAATGTTGAGTTCTTTTATACAAAAGGAGTGTCTTTGCCAGGTGGTTTAAATGAATGCAATGACCTCTAAGCAGCCTTTTCCCGTGTGCTGAATTGAGGGTGTAAAATTGTTTTCAGTCTTTCATGAGAAATCATTTCAGTTAAAATTTACCCGATGTCACCTGTACAGAAGATATTTACGTACAATGCAGATTTTAAGTTAGAAGTGATTGCCACCGATTCCATTGTACAAGTTTATAATTTGTTTATGTAATGAAGTATATGATTCCTTTTAAAATGTTTCATTTAGAAACACATTAAATTTCTTTTCCTTCAATTTTCCATCCTAAAATTAAGGTGCATCTTATGGTCCGGAGCGTCTTATGGTCTGTAAAATACGGTAATTGCTTTACCTCTGCATCTTCAGTGTGCGGTGTGTTTTGCTCCCTGAAGGCTGACTTGTTACCACTCTCTGTCCACTGATTAAGCCAATAGTCAGTGTAGACTCTTAGTCCCTGCCAAGCAATGGCTGACACCAGATAGGTAGTACCCACACAAGCTGAACATGCCCAGAGATATTCTAGATAAATCTTTTTTGGAATCTTTCCATATTCACGCTCTTCTTCAGATATCAACTTCCCTCCATGAGCATCTGCAACATCTTCATCTGTATAAAGAATATTAATATTGTCATTCATAGGTCGTACCGGTAACTGATAAGTCAAGACAGGATTTCCGTGACATTATATATAAGCTTGTTGCAGTTCTCAAACTTGCTAATTATCCATTTCATGGCTTACCGATTCCAAATAAGTACTCTATACTTTTTCCATGAATATTTGAACGTTTTGGCCTTTTTATTGACAATTTCATGCATTTCATGATGCATGTTTTTAATGTTTTTCAGTTTAATAAGGCATATTTTGAAGTTTATCTTGCATATTACATCCTTCTTTGTTCTGAGTATATATATTTTATATTAAATCACTTAATACTGCATTTAGGGTCTGGTTATGGGAGCTACATATAAATTGGACAAAGTTATCAATGGAAATCCTGATTATGGATTTGTGTGTTCCATTAAAAAAAAAATGGTAATTTCTGGTGAAAATGTTGACAACAAGGAATTTGGCCTCACTTTGTCTTAAATATCATGTAGGTTTGGACCTATCACTTCTTGAGATGTAGAAAGGTCATTTTCTGTGCACATAAACATTTTGACAGATAAAATCATGAACTTGACTATTGAACATTTGGAAAGGCTATTGGTAGTACACTGTGCTAGTATAAAATAAAAAATAAGTTTGAATTTTGATAGTGAATACTTGTAGTATTTTTGTCCTTCATTGTGCATATTTAATAATTTGATAGTGTATGGGAACCCTGTCTTTAGCCTAAGAATAAGAGTGCTTGACATTAATGAGATCTCTCTAACAATAGTGATTCTACAGATCTTTCATGCCTTCAGATCCCTAAAGATGAGGGTTTGGTCCACAATCTACAGGAAGTAGAAGACTGAATAGGTTTGATGAAAATGACTGATAATTTTCATTCCCATTCAGCATGAGAAACATCAGCGTTAATTCTTTCCTACATAGTTTAGTTTAAACCCACAAACTTTGTGTAAAATGGCAAGAATGCTGATCATTTGGCCAATGAGAAACATTAAAAATTACAATATTTATAAAGTAACTTGAATTAATATAACATTTTTAATCTCATTTATCACTCTCTGAAGTTGGATTTTGAGTTACTAGGAAATTTGGTTGTCAGTACGAAGGTAGCAAACCATAATTGGCACTGAAATGAAGGGTTGGTCGAAATACCTTACCTAGGTATAATCATTTTCCAACAATTTAAAAGCTATTTTAGATGGTGAATGGAAAAAATTCTAGCATCAGTACAATTCCTCTTTATCACTCTTAGTTTTTTACATGAACATGGGATTTTGTATGAGATATCTGAAGAATTACTTAATTGATGACATCCCAATAATTCCAAGATTATGTTGACTTTCTTAGTTCAAATATGAGCATGGTTAGAGATGGAAGAAGACTATTTTTCGAGGTTTCTGTTGATTTTCCTATTTCCCTAATATCATTCCTTCAACAAACTTCATTCTTCTACCCTCCTCTTTCTCTTTCATTTCATTCGTATTACTAATTTAATACAAAAAATTATCTGACAGGCCAACCATATGTTGAACTTCATTTGTTCGTATGCAAAGACAAAAACTACTTGCAGATCTTAATTTAAGCAAGAATAGAAATTTGAAAGAATTATGGCAATTGTAAAAGGGGCTTCAGTATATTCGTATGGAAGATACCACAAGCCACAACAATGATATACATATTTTATTACATGTACTGGATATATGTAGCGGTTTAAAATTTGGCATTAATGAGCAAATTTAGTCTTTTGTTAGCATGCTTAGATGAAAATAATTTCATTCAATAGATGATTTAAGTAATATAAAATAGATGCAATTTCTATACTTTCTATTTAAAAAATTATTATAATGTATTTGTGAAAAAATCTTAGGGATACAAGTAATTATAGATCTCATTTGGCCTACTGTAATTTAGAACAATATTATGATAGAACATATCTTATGAAAAAGCTTACAAAATAGCGTTTAGACTATTTTCTCTCCAGAGTAAGATAAAACAGAACCAATATTGCAAACTTCCCAAGCCATCAAATTCACTATAAAAATACCAATGATTGTGGAAGATTTTTACAATTCCCAAAAACATTTGTTGAGAATAATTTAAGAATATTTTAGGAGAAAAAAATTCCTCTGACACCATGACCTTTGACTTTCCATGCCAATTCTTTATAAACTGAGCTAGCCAGAGTGCGATTCGTGCCGACAGATGGAATCTTTCTCCTATGATTCACGGGTTTGAATCCCAGTGTCAGAGGAATTTTTCTCCTAAAATATTCTCATGTAATATAACAGAACTTCTACTACTGTTTTGGATAAGACCCTGTAATATTCCTGTCCAATGATAAATCAGGTGTCACAATATCTACCTTTTTTTGAAATTTAAATATATTTCTTTTGCTTTGAAGTATTATCTGTATCTGTATCTGGTACCCTATGATCTACAGGTGGGGCGAAGGGGCCTCCAATGGAGGTTTCATTACCTATACTAATTTTGATATGCTTATTTCCCCGAGAGAGGGTAGAGGCACAGGTGGTAAGCCCATCGCCTCGCAACCCCCCTCTAGAAACTAAGTATTTCTTGGACGTGAAAGGGCCGAGAAATTTTGTCCAGAGGCTCTAATTTAGGCGTGGAGTTCTTTTACATGCCGTAAATCTATGACACGGGACCCCCAGCTTAAAGTCCCTCCTGAAAAATCCATCGACTGCAGCCGGGTTTGATCCCGCGCCCTGCGGATCTAGAGGCGGGCACCCTACCACTAGACCACCGCGGCCGACTTGAAGTATTATAACAGACAATATTTTCCAGTTGTTACAAATGGTAATTATTTGTATGTGTACACTGTTCTTTTTACTGTGTACATTATGGCACCCTTCAATATTGTGGAAAGTTAAAGATTTTTAATCTTTAATAATTATGTATCCTATGATACTTATTTAATTAAAAAAAACTACCTCACTTATGACATTATCATTATGGTATTAATATTATAACAGCAGTATCACACCATAGTTGTCATAACTTACCTTGTTCGGTTTCGTCATCAAAATCTTCACTTATTCCTGAAGCAGTGGAAGGGAGTCTCTTAAGTTTCTCATGTTCTGACATTGCAATAGTTGTTGAATTATTTGACCTAAAAGAAAAATATTATTAAACATATCACAATCTAATGTTTTTGAACACAAATTTAAAATGAACCAGCATTTTAGTGTCTTCCCTGGCAGTTGTTAGAGAATTCTAGATTCCACTTGATTTTATTATCATTATCATTATCATTAGGCTATCATTATCATTATCATCATCATTATCATCATCATTATTATCATCATCATTATCATTGTTACTATTGTTATTATTATTATTATTATTATTATTATTATTATTATTATTATTATTATTATTATCATCATCATCATTAAAAAATCAAGGAGGGAAAAAGTAAGGAATACTGTAACAAATGAATGTGGATAAAGATTTAATAGAAATTATTGAAAAGGAAAGATTAGAAAGGTACAGTCATATGGAAAGAATGAATGATGGAAGATAGCACAAGATGGTGATAAACCAGGAACCTGATAGAAGGCGAACAAAAGGAAGGCCAATTGATACCTGGATGGATGATGTAAGGGAGAATATGGTAATGAGAGGACTATAAGATGAAGATACAATATGTGTTTATATATATATACACACACACACACATATACAAGAAAAGAAATGCAATTAAAATTTTACAAAGTAATGGCCGTACCTATTCTAATATATGGTTTGGAGACGTGGACACTTATGGCACAGGATAAGAAAAGTATTCAGTCAGCAGAGATGAGATTCTTAAGGTCTGTTGCAGGAGTAGGTATCATTAAGGGATCAGAAGAGGAATGAGGACATAAGGAATGAATTGAAGATATTTGATATAAACCATAAAATAGAGGGAAATAGGAAGAAATGGATGGAACACTTAAACAGAATGGATGAAGACAGAATACCATACAGAATGCTAAAATTTAGACCAACAGGAATAAGAAGTGTAGGCAGACCGAAAAAGAGATGGACTGATCAATGACAGGGGACGGAACAGGTCAACAGGCCCAACCTTGAGGATGATGATGATGATGATATACACATATATAGCCTATATATAGCCTATATAGCCTATATATATACACACACACACACACATATATATATACACATATATATATATGTATACACACACACATGGGCGTACGGTGAAATTCTATTCGGAGGGGGTTGAATATAATGTGCTAGCACATAATACACTATTTTTAGTAACTAAACAGTTTTATTGTGGTCAGTACTTTTTTTCATAAAAACTATTTAAGGAGTACTCTAGCTTTTGGCTTGACGGAACATTGCCAAACTTACCCACATATTTAGAATGAAAGTGGAATCACACAATATGCATAATGTTACGGTATACTAATTTAAGTCCTCTGGATTCAGTTCCTACACATTTATTTTCCCCATAAGCTGCAATTTAGTCTATGATACGATCAGTGGCATAGCAAGCTTAGGTGGTACCCGGTGCAGAAAATTTCTTGTCTCCCCCCCCCCCCATTTAAATTATGAAAAGATGGAACAGTTACAAGTGTTTTTTTTGGATAGTAAAAGGTAATCCCACGAGAGTTTAAGAGTTTATCGATAGATGCAGCTGCAACGAACTTATCTGATATAACTCGCAAACTCAATGGATTGTACAAAATTAATAATAATTACTTTGTTATATAAAAACAAAACTAAGCTCCGAAATCATGGCATACTATGAATCAACCATCCATAAAGCGATTCGAGTTACCATGTTGTCGCCATGTAGTAACCAGTGCTACCAATGGTGCATATAAGACATAGTTAACCTAATTCAGCCAATTTTTTTAGGATTAAGGAAAGACATACATATCAAGCACATTAGGCTGTACATTGTACTGTTAAACGACAATAAATGCTATTATTATTATTATTATTATTATTATTATTAATCTAAAGTACGTGATAGACAGACAGATACACATTGTTTTCGTGAGCGACAGATTCACGAATTGTGGGTATTACCATTAATAAAGCGAACATCTTTTGTTTCACACATTTCTAGGCCAAAATACACTCCCGAAATGGTGCAAAGTTTTATTTTTGGAGTGTTTTTTATATTTTTATATTTTGTTTTCCAAGCGAAATCTCGAATTTTGATAAAAGGACAAAATTTTGTATTTATGTCAGGTACCTTTCAAGATGTGAACCGAAGATTGGAGACAAGTTTTCCTTATTTTTACATAAAGAAAGTTCTCTCGAAAACAGCTCTAACGATTTTCTTTAAATTGCCGATTGTCTAACCCCCCCCAGTATTGGAGGGCGCAGATTTGTCAAACTTGCCATGGGCGCAGAAGGACCTTGCTACGGCCTGATTATAAGCCACCCACTCTGAATACGAGCTCTTTGCAATACGGCCTCTTGCAACGGAAAATCGTACGAAAACAAAATGTTGTATTTGGGTTAGGTAGCTTTTGGGGATGTGACAAGAAGAATGGCGACGACTTTCTCTTATTTTTAAGGGGAGGCTAACTTTTATTTGGGCAGAGGAAGTTATGTGAATTATACATCAGATTTTTTTATAGGTTGATCCTAATAAATGTCATAAACAAGTAATTTAAGTATTTTACAGAACTGCATTATTAATAATCCATTCTTAAATATGCGCACATACCAGTTCAAAATCTAGATTGCCGGAGACTTCGGAAAAGTCATGACTGCCGCAGCGGGTATAATTGGTTGCGGCTTGAGTGATTTAATATCACCGATTGTTGAAGTCTCATTTAAATTAATAAAACTTCAGAGGCAAGCACGGGTAGAAATAAACACCCCTCCCCCTAACCATAATACTGTATTATTGTTCATATCAACACAGCGGCCAGTTCAGCCGCGTTTTATTACCTTTGTTGACTGCATTTAAAACTAAAAGAAGTTTCAATACGCATGTTGACTTGTAGAAAGTTGTTAAGCTTATTTAATTGTTTAAATAATATTATTATTTTCTTTAAATTCCCTTGAGCGACGTTTTACTTACAAAGACACATATTTTTATTTTGTCACCCCCCAGGTGATGGCACCCGGGGTGGTCCGCACCCCCCACAGCCCCCTTCCTACACCACTGGATACGATCACAGGGTTTCTTACACATTTCACCAGAAGATGCTAAATTTAAAATGAAAAGTAGCTATACCTCTATTTTTGAGACTTGAGGCCTGACAGGTTTGCGACCAACCTTGAAGTACTGTGGGATATTGCTGATCGTCTGACATGTACCCACGTATATAAGTGGAGTCATTTTCACAAGGGCACTTATAAATGAACACATGAAAAACAACTGCAGAATAACCAGAAACAGAATGACACGTGCAGCAACATTAATTCATTCAGTCATTAATTAGAAATTAAAATTTACAAGAGTTATTTTAATATTGCTGTGTTATGTAAGAAAATATACATAATAATCAAACCATTCGTTTTTATTTATTTATTTATTTATTTATTTCGTAACATTATGTTATAATCCTTAAAAAAATCGCAGATATTTCGGGAGGGGTTTCAACCCCCTCAATCCTCCCCCACCGTACGCCCATGCACACACACATATATATGTACATAAACGGTGCATATACATACATACATATACATATACATAGTTACATCCACATATCCTTGAATTTTTGCAATGAACATTGTCAGCAGCCTTCTCTTATCCTGTGGTTTCCAGGAACAACATGTTTGTGCTAATTGTTTTCATTACCAAACACTGTACTGGTATACATTTTATTTAATAGTTTGATACTTATATCTGGATATCAAAATCTGTACAGTATCTCATTACATTCTAACAATGACGAGATAAAGGCTCAAAGTCACTAGGTCACAGGGAGATGAAGTCAAGAGAAATCAAAACAAACAGATATTACTGTAAAAACTGTGTAGGGTAAATGATATTATTATAATAGTAATTTATGATACGAGGGCTAAAAGAAGGATTTAATTTTGCGAGTAGGTATGTTTGTGGAATGAGAAGTGAAGCAATCCTACGAGCAATATAATAGTATATTGCGATACAAGTTCCGTAAGCAGTGCATACGGATTGAGAAAAGAGTTTGAAAAAACAAGGTGTTTGCACCTAGTTTTTTCAATTTCCGAGATCCGTTATGCGCTTACGGCATGAGTATTGCATGCTATTTTTTGCACGATGATTATTTATATCAATTTATTTATATTAATTGAGATATTAGCTGAAAATATTATGTTTATACAGTATTGAAGATGGATGTTGTATTTCAGAAAGTTATTCGCATATGTTGGTTGTTATGGGGACCGAATATATGTTCTGTTAAAGTTGCCACAAACTGGGGGGCCTTGGTTCCGGTCTTCCATAAAGGCTTGTATTATGATGGTTTTACTTACGGCAATTGTGCTTTTTGTAATTTTTACTTCACGGAGATTTCTTCTGTTTTTATAGCAACCAGATTGTGTGTGGGAATGTCAAGTTACGATCCACGGCAACAATATTCGTAAGTACCACTAATTAGTTATGTCGTGCAAAAAATCACATTAACGCTTGTATCATACATTATTTTTTTAGACAGACGTTAATATTTGTGAAATAATTTTGAATATGTAGTAAGCTGCAGCCATTTGGGGAGTTTTACAGCTGTTTGTGAACTCTCCTGCCACTTAGTATGCACTTGCACAGATAGAGGCTTTTGATTTCTCGTGCATGGCTGCCAATGTAAGAGATGGAATGGACTACGCTTTTCAGTCAACAAATATGACATATTTGTGATCACAGTGAGGAATTTAGCATTCAAAAAGGTGTAATGAAATTTAACATTTTCAATTTATATCAGACTAAGTCAATTTCATAATCATATGCAATTATTTTTATCTAAAAGAGTATTTTCCATGTGTAGCAATCAAAGTTGGTCACCCTGGTGTGTCATAATTTTATAAGATTCCCTGGCATAATTTTCTTCTTTTAATTAATATTATCTACCATTAAAAATGCTTCTACCCTTGACTGCCTAAAAAATTAATTTACTACAACTCATAGTAAATGTTTTAAATATGGTATGTTAACTTACCTGATTGACGAATTAGACATAAGTCGTTTGAGCATATTTTTCTTCTCCTGAGGGGTGTTGCTGGTTTCCTGTATAGATCTGTAAAGTGTACAAAAGATTATACATTGCATCCAAATTTAAGTTACAATTAAAAGCACATCATTAAGTTTTAGTCCTGTATATAATTTGTATATAATGGCTGCTTTTGGAGCCCCATACTAAAACTCAGGAAAGGTAGAAACCTTCAAAACTTGCCTGCCTCATGATGTCACGACAATTCAAATGTTAAAAGTAATGATCGTGGTGATGATTGTTCTGATTTATTGATGAAAATAATTGGCAATAATGATGACTCATAATGACAAAACAATGATAATGATTATGACAGTGATGATTATGATCATGACAACAAAGATGATGATTCAAAATCACTTTTAATTTTCTTAAACTATAATTTATTTCTACACATGCATATAAGGAAAAACAATAATATGGTAATATGCTGCAGAAGAAGCTGTTTATAACTGAAATGAAATATGAACTATAGCAAAACATAATAAAATCATGCAATAACTGACGAAAAAGAGCAGATATAGATAGTGAAGAAAAGCAACAAACCTCTGAGACTGACCAGCGAAGATGCGTCGCAGTAAGCTTCCTTGACCAGGATTGTCCAAGCTTGTGTAAGCTCGAGCCCTGTAGCATAACAACCTCTGTTTGGTTAGCATGAAAGCATGATCAAAATGAGAGAAATAGGAATACCATATGTGAAATCTGATATCTAAAGATGGGCATCTAAAGCAGAGATATGTTTTGAGGTTGAATTTAACTCTACAAAATTACAAATTTGATATTAGTATTTCTGAAAATATTATCAAAGTTGTGATCTGGATGATTTAAAGTAAATTAATACAAAAATAAAGTAAACTTTAAAAAAAATTAATACAAAAATAGCTCTGCTAAAAATACTTGTAGTGATGACTGTTTTTGAAAACACTAGACTCAACCCAGTTCGAAAATGTTCCTAATTTCATTTAGATGTCTGAAAGAAACTTAAAACTGGGTCAACTTTAATTCGTTTCTTAGCATCCTATCAAAGATCTCCTCAGCCATTACAACTAAAGACATCTGTGCAAAATTAATCAAATATTCAAATAAAAATTTCTCTTATTTGTGTTTACATCTCTTCATAAAATGGCTCATTAACAGCTGCGAGTGGTTTACCATCACAAATCATCATAATTATGTGGGTGAATATTCCTGGAACATTTGTGTGTGTCAGCTGAAGGTATTTCAAATTCATTTGCAAATGTCAATTTTTCTCAACTTTTAGAACATGAGCGTTACACATATGAACAATGCACATGTTTTCAATTGCAGTTTCCACAGAATAGGCCTAAGAGTAATTGTAAAAATTCAGAATAAACTATGATTCATCTAGAGTGTATAAAATTATTAGGCCTAATATTTTAGCACAGATTTAAAAAATGCAGATATTTTTAACACAATTTTCAAAATTGGAACAATTGGCATAAACCTTATGCAAAACAAAACTAAAAATGTTAGTAAGATCTTGGCAAAACTGTACCTCTGGCAACCCTACATTATGACAGAATAAATAAATAAATAATATAAAAATCTTAAATGGCAAAAGAATTCAAAACACAACAAACATAATATTTAACATGCCTGCCACTAGCATCTGGTGAATTCTGCATGGTTGGGGAAGAGAACTGTCGCATTATGTTGAAGGGATGGGGGTGAAGGTTTGGACTTGTAATCTCTTCACTGTGTGCTGTGGTGCGCCCAGCCTGAAGAGATGAGACTCGTAGAATGTTACGATGTTTTAATGAACTACTGGGAGCTTCTGTTGTTGTGGCTGCCCTACTACGGTGTCGTGATGGTGTCCACCCTATTCCTGACCCTTTTCGTCCTGTCCGTTCTATGAGCTCATCTTCACACTCATCAGTGGGAAGTAGTAAATCATGAGTGAAGTAGCGGGACCCAGAGAATGTTCCACGCCGCTTCCTTAATGGTACGAAGGCTGGTGGAGTCTGATGCATGGAACAAAAAAGAATTACATCAAATTATATTAAAATACCAATAGCTCAATGTCCGTTGCAAATAATATATTTCACAGTGCTGTGAATCTGAATACAACATTAATTGTGTTTTGAATTTTTATGTGAAGCCCTTCTGCTTTCCCACAGGAAAATTGCCATGAGTGGCAAAGAATAATTTAAGCAAGAAGTTCACAATGGAAAACAGAACAAGTATAAACATTAATTAAAGAAACCATAATTAAACATAGTCACAATAAGAAACCAATAAAAAACTGAATGGATTAATTAAGTGGAGGGAAAGGAAATAGACATTAAATCCATGTCTGGGATATTAATACAAGTAAGAATCAGCTTGAAAAATTTTTCAAGCTGATTCTTACTTGTATTAACTGAATGGATATTTGGTCAGGTTCAATAATTAAACATTATTTATTATTCATTATAGATGTATTATTTCAGTTTTCTATAATGTTGGGTTTAGCATACTTAACTGAATTGTAGTATTATCTCTTAAATCAACTGACGTTGAGTGATTCAAATATTTTGGAGATGATTTATTTACTTATGCTTCTTTGATTACAAGATTGCCTAATGACAAAGCTTGATAATTAACAGTGAAGAATAGAACACTAAACTATACAGAATAACAAAAAATTAAACAATCTTATACATAGATACTGATAGACATAACTATTTCAACAATTCCGTCAATTTAATAGGAATCAAAAGTAGTTGTCAAAGACACATTAAAATCAACAATACACGCAATAACAAGACAGATCCCTTCAATACCAGTTTTGAAACTTGCTGATTGCTAGAATTAGAAATCCCTTGTCTCTTGCACTCATTTGCGAAAAAAGAAGGAATGTTGCCCACTGCTCCAGTCAGAAAACCATTTTACGTTTGTGTTTAGCCATAAACCAGCCAAAGTAAAGTGGTGCTAGACACACTATAAACAATATTATGGACACAATTTTAATAACCTAATGGATATGAGAAAAATAAAATTATGGACTTATTTAATCATTTATGAAATTAAATTTGATCTACCAATCCTTGGCATCCTAAATTATGAATGACATTTGAAGAATTAAATACTTAGGTTGTTATTAGGCAATACCAGTGAGCTATACCATTACCAGTAATTCACTTCAATGTAATTGTGGCCTCTTTCATGTAATTGTCATGAGAATGAACCTGGAGAGAGGGACACATGCATGTTGGAAGGCAGAAATCACGATGGGAGGACGAGTTTAAGAGTGTTGTGGGGAACTTGTGGTCTAGGAGTGCCAGAGACAGAAAGACGTGGAACACTCTTGAAAATTAGTACTAAAGCTAGGTTAATTATATACTTAATTATATACATTCTCAGGTGAGGCTAGCCTGAAACTTTCCTTTAACGAGTCAGCCACCCTGGTATGCCAGGATGCTTGAGGGTTAATTCTAATTCTAATTGTGGCCTGGCCAGCTCTTTTGTTAATTCTATTGCATTTCCTAACATCCTTCAAAGTGTGTTAATCAAAGGAATATATTAAAATTTTATATTTTATGTTATTTTGAATTATAAACATTGTTTAACAGAAATCTCACCATCTATGTAAAGTTGCATACTACAAGCTTAGCCTGTTAATGGTAAAGAATTATAGAAATTATTGGGGATATCACCAGTTGTCAATGTCGCTCTCTTGCCTTTTTTAAAAATAAATCATGAACCATTTCCTTAATTTTACCCACTACAGAAACTATTATTTCTACTACCGCTATTATCGGGTACGGTACCTATTAATCATTTACAATTCCAAATGACATAAATGACTACTTCATCAATAAAAATGTTGTCCATAAACTAGATATCTGCACTTTAAATGCTTTTGACAAAACACTTATGTAAGCCAACACAATATTTAGTTTTGTTCAAAATATTACTTACGATCTTTATTTCTCCCAATTCATTCAAAGACTGCAATTCCTTATCATAGCAAAGGATTTTGACTTTTCTATAACTCAAGAGAGATATATATTTCTTTACAAATAGGCCAATCTTTTTAAGCAAATGTTTCTGTGATATTCAACTGTTTAACTTAAAAGAGCGATTTGTTTCAAAGAAATTGTTGCCAACCAAAAGAGACTGAATTCTGCTATAGCACAAAACTACAATAAAGTTTTTTGATTGCCCTTCTATGCACAAGTAAACTGCAATTATTTTAGTTTTAAAATTTATGATTCAAAAGAACAGAAAATGTCATACATTCTTTGACAGTAAATAGTTAAGTTCTATATAACGATCTTACACTGTAAATAAATATAATCTTTTTGACGAGCCTTCTGAAATTAACCTTATACAAAGGTGTATCTAATTACTGTGATATTTAAATTTTAATTTTGCTGTGAGCTTGGAAACGCTACTTTTAAGATTACTTCTGACTCAGGTATAACCTGCCATTAGTTTGCTTAATTTTTTAAAAAATTTCCATTTAAGTAGAATTACAACACTTGACTCACCACGTGAGCCTCCTCATCAGTCTGCCAAGTCCCATCAACAATATTTCGCTGCTTCAGCTGCACTCCAATACGAGAAACAAGCCTGAGTAGCTGCCAGCGCTCTCTAGCTGCCTCACTGCGAGCACTCCTCTTCTCCTCTAAAGCCTCTCGAGACATCATGGCACGCCAGTTTCTCACTAGCTCACTATCATTTGCCTCTATATCTGATAGACTTCCTTGTGCTCTAATTCTACCACCATCCAGAGCTATCACCTAGCAAAAAGACATTATTTATTTTAACTGAGTCTTGAAAATTCAATTAAGAACAGCTTTTAACACCTGTAGTAAGATTGAGATCGGAAATATGCACACTAAACTTCACTAAAAGGTATATTTACCCAGGATGATCATTTCAATGGGTCTTCCCACCATCATCAGCTGATACCGATTAGATTTCCATCTAATATTAATATTGAGCTTTTAACACATTCACTAATGCACATACCATATTGGTGTTTAACCCAGTAGTGCTGTAAATTTAAACTTATATTTATCAAGTGGGTTCTACCTAGGATTCCAAATTGATTAAATTGGTTCTCCGCTTACTCTAGGATTCAAAATTCGTTAAGTGCCTATTACTTTATATAACTATAACATACAGAGTGGTAATGAATAATACCGAAATATTTTACCTGTGTCTAGAGGGGACATAGGCAAGCAACTTTTATTAGATTTTTGCTCTATGATGTAAAATGTGTATGCTACAAGGCATTAAGTCATTACAATTTCATCACCATAAATCAATAATTAAGCAAAATATGGTTAAAATTTTCATTAAATTGATTTCATGCCTTCTTAGTGATCGATGAAAACCTGAATCTTAATTATTCATCAACAGCTATATCATAATTTAGAGTTTTCATAATCTGCAAAATTTACAGACTAATTACATGATTGGTTGCCACTGCATTGGTTTCTTTAAGCATAATTACAGTGTTAACAACGAAGTTCCTCTGTTTTGCATTTTTTTCAGATATTAGAAGTCAATGGCGGCCATGCCCTGGGAAATTTAATGCTGTACCGTAACAGGAAAAATTGAATCCACAGAGCAAAAATCTTTTAATAAAAGTTGCTTGTCTATGTCCCCTCTATACACAGGTAAGATATTTCGGTGTTATTCATTAACACCCTGTACATAACTACAAGAAATAAGAAATATATGTGAGAAATCAAATAGAAATATATTCAAAAAAATAAATCACTGTTGTCTCTAAAAGAGGGGATTGCAGCTCTCCTTAACATAAAGTCACTGTGTTACATCTGAATAAACTTTTAGAATCCAAAGAAATTTGGAAACAGTACAAAACAAACCACACAGAAAGATTTTTTTGGGAAAAAATTGAAAAATGTTTCTCTACAGTACATTATTGTAATTTAAAGTGACTTGCTGCAAGTGACAAATTCATTTGTTCATATAGACATAGAGTACATAGTGTTAATACAGTATTATGTACAGTATGTTGATTTCACTTATATAGGCTTACTGTACATAAATTAAATAATAATTATGTTAATCCCCCATACATAATGTTTGTTACTTTTAATATTACTAGGTCCTGCTGTATCTAATTATTTGATGAACCAGACCTCTTCATCAATTTCAAAAACATCATAACCTTAATTTAGCAGTCACCTGTACTAACAACCATTTTTTGGAAGAATGACTGATGGCTGCTCTAGCCAGGTTTGACTGTACTAAAAAAGAAAATAACAAAAACCAATGACATATTCTGCCAAATCATCAATAAATAATAATACCTGATGAGCATGTGCAAGCAGTTGCAGTCGATGCGTTACCAGAATCACAGTTCTCTTTTGTCGTAACAAGAGTCGACGTATACCACATTCAAAAAGTTCTTGACCAACTTGGTAATCTAATGCTGAGAGAGGATCATCCTGAAATATAATTAAAACTGGTTTATAAAATTAATCTAAAAGATTCAAAGTCAACAAACATCGAGCAACATGGTTTGAAGACACCAACTTAGCAGGTACACAATGGTGAATGCACCAGAAGAAGTAAGAAGCTAGGAAACTAATGTGTTGGTATTGTAATATAACATTCTATGCAGGGCTGGTTTAAGGACCCCGCAGCACCCGCAGCTGAGGGGGGCCCAAAGCACAAGAGGGCTTTGTCGCTCTTGCAAAAAAAAAAATATATATATATAATATCAGTTCAATTGTTGTCCTGTTAGTGATTGTTATTCAAAGCTGTAGGTTGTTTCCTTGCATCAGCTGACAGGTGGAAGCGACAACTTATTTACTACTTGAAATATCCACTAGGGCACAGCACCATGTTTCAAGGAAAGTAATCTGGCTATTCTTTGTATTTTGGAATTAACACAAGGTTGCAAAAGAAAGCACATGATACGTTAAAATTGATATTATACTAAATGGGAATTAGACCCTGTCTTATTTAGTCTTCATATTCTGCATGTTAAAATTGTTATGTAACTTAGTTTTCGTGGTCTTTTAAGGTTTATTTTGTAAAAATTATGTACCGGTATTCTAAAATTATTTAGAAAAAAAATTATGAACCATACATTCCATTCCTGTCTACGAAGTTCAAGATCCCTTAAGACAGATGGGTCATCAGAGATCTTCTGTTTAAGGCAAGAGGTACCCTTCCAAGCTACACAAAGAACATTCTAGAAAATCAGTCATTTAAATTTCATTTTCATGAGATCTGGAAAATACTCATACAGATACTGCGAGTTTCATTGCAGATATTATATATTCACCTATACTTTAAGCAGAATAACTAAGCTATTTTACTTTTAACTGAAATACTGTCAAAATATGAAATATAGAATTAATTGTAATTTTTTTCAAACAATATTATAGCATGCTTGTTTTCGGATCTATGCAATCAACCTCATTGGAGGTTTATGATTTATTACTAATAATTTATTATTTATTACTAATAAATCTTATCATTATCATCATCATCATTATTATCAAATTCTAAGAAACAACTGGATTAAGACATTTATGATATTATTGCATTTTGTTTCACAGGATCATATGGTAAATGTAAATTTATAAAAATACAATTGCGTTAGTA
Source organism: Ectobius pallidus (assembly GCA_964059195.1). NCBI lineage: Eukaryota > Metazoa > Arthropoda > Insecta > Blattodea > Ectobiidae > Ectobius > Ectobius pallidus. The sequence continues at coordinate 82,623,755 of CAXKWD010000008.1, forward strand.
ACTATAATGTAGTATGTGAAACTAAACTATCAATAAAAATTTACATAATATCTGCATTCCATAGTAAATAAGTTTGGCTTGATAAATGTGCGATAAACGTGAATGAAGGGGGGTCCCCCAAGAGTAAATCTTGCAGGAGGCCCCAAAATTCCTTAAACCAGACCTGATTTCATGTTCTTAATTATTTTAACATAATGATAAGACTGGAAGACACTGCTGTTTTTAAATTTTAATTATTATTACATCTAAGTCTACAAAAAGAAAGGCAGTCCTGAAGATGATGCAGTCACATTGGAAGACCTATGCATTGTTAAATTAATACAAAAGTTGCTGAGCCGATGGTATCACCTGTTTATTTTATGAGATTATAACATTTTATCCATTCTTCAATACCTACTCAGCAGTTTTTTTGTTTGTTTGTGTTTTTGCAATGGCAACATTGTAGACATGACTTGACACAAGGATAAATATTATGAACACTTGAAAATGTCAGATAATTATTACGAGAAAAATTTCTGACACTGGGTAATCAGTCAAATGAGAGAGATTCCATCTGGTGCTGTGAATCTAGCTCTGCCTAGCTAAGTTGGTAGAGCAGCGGCACGGAAAGCTGAAGGTGATAGGTTCAAATCCCAGTGTTAGAGGAATTTTTCTCCTATGGGAATTAATTTTTTTTACCTTGTACCTGTGATATTTAAAATTTCATTTGAACTATGTTCTACTATATGTATCACTTTGTCCATGTGGCAGCTAATAAGGGAAGTTTTTGTTAATAAAATTACAAATTTGCAAATATTCCTGTAATCGATCATAAATATCGATATTATCTTGGCAGTCATATAAACAGCATAAAATGAGAGCATGCAACCACGAGAATGTAGAAGAAATTGCAAACATTAACAATTATAATTTTTACATACATTTCTCAGTAATCATCTTGGAGGGAATGTATTTCACACTTATTTACACATTTCATGAAATCCAACAAATTTTACGATATTTCCTGGATACGCTTTGCTTAATAGTGATATTTTTAAGCATCTATAAAGATAAAAATAGCTAAGAAAAACTTTGCGCTTATCACTGTTCCAAAACATTCAGGTAATGAATCAGAGGGTAGAGACATCTGTAATTTATGCAAAGACTGTTCTTTATATGCTTGCAGATATATTCTACCGGTATACGTTTGTCTATGGCCCGTGCTTAGATAGTGCCAAGGAGCCTACACCTGTGAAAAATGTCATAAATGGCTTTGACAACAGCCTTGTCCCTTATTTAAGTTGTTATTGATACCTTTATTTGTCTATTCTTAACAAGGAGAATAGGTTATAGAGAATTCTATTGATCTGTATTAAATCTATTGATACATCATAGATCGCATTAAAGGAAATGTACATAAAATTAGTACTTCCTATCAAAAAATGGAAGAAATTTGATAAACCCATGGCCTGCAAATTGACTGGTTCAGTCCTTCTAGGTAGAGAGATACCTCTGTGATTTCTCTTATGAGTACCTACGAAGAATGATAGTTTATAAGGAAGAATATACTGTTTCATCTCACCAGTATGACGACATTTGCTTGTGAGTACAGGGCTCGAGCCACAGCAACACGTTGCTTTTGACCTCCAGACAGATTGATGCCTTTCTCCCCTATCTCAGTGAGGTCTTTGCCAGGTAAAATATCTATGTCAGGCTGCAGTGAGCAAGCTGCTATAACTTTCCTGTAGCGCTGAGGTCGGAATGGTTCACCGAATAAGATGTTGTCTCTAAGGGTGGCATTTAGTAGCCATGGTTTCTGTGCTGCATAAGCCACTGTAGATCCACTAGAAGTAATAGTAATAAATAATAATTAATTAATAACAATTGTGTACTTGACCTTACAAAGGGGCTAACTGCCAAATTAAAAAAAAAATAACAATTGTGTACCGCCAAATTTAAAAAAAATGACATTTTACTATAAAATGGTGGTACATGGCATCCTATTTTGCCCTACAAAAGCACTAAGTGAAATTCATAATAGTGTGGTTGCAAAGTTTCTCGAGAGAGAGCACCGCAGGTAAGGAACAATGCTATCTCTTTACAAGGATTGTTGATTATCTCAAAAACTTAATTTTGGCACTTAGCCCCTTTGTATGGTCAGATACACAAATATGATGATGGCATTATTTTATAATCAGTACTGATTTTCAGGGGAATACTTGTGTATGTGTACCATTAACTTTCACAACTTGTCCAAAAAATTTAAAAAATGTAAAATAAATCATACCTGCTGCATAGGATAAAATAATTATATGCTTTGGAAAGTTTTACTGCAATGGTTACACTTTTAAATCTGATACTGCTTATACTGCAATCTATTGTATACAATATATGCCTAGTCTTTGTTACCATGGCAGCATGATTGCATTTTCAGAATCATATGCTCTTTTCTTAATTTCAACATAATATTATACCATGTATAAAATTCAATCTAATTATACCAACAGAAAAAAATTCCATCAACACTGATGGGATGTAGATGTAGATATCTCATTCTGTACATCCTGTGTTGAGCGGAACTCAAGGATATAGAACACGTCAGATTACAATATACAAGCAAAACTTATTCAAACTGGAAATATTCATCCATATCGTAGAAGGTGTGAGTCATTAAAAATTCCAGTAGTTCATAAAACATTACAAACTGCCCTGATCGTTGAACATTGGCTCAAAGAAAATAAGTTTTTTAGAGTAGAATGGTAAAATTCCTCTCTTACTTTCATCTCCAAAGTATTTGTACTTTGTAATTAAATGATTATTTATACTATTTGTTAGCCATTTATTTGTTTGTTTATTGATTTATTTGTTTATTTATTTAATTATTTATTTACTTATTTATTTGTTTATTTATTTATTTACTTATCTGGTTGGTTGGTATATGGTTATTTAACGACCTGTGACCTTTGCTGATGTGCTGGAATTTTGTCCCGCAGAAGTTCTTTTACATGCCAGTAAATCTACTGACATGGGCCTGTCACATTTATGCACACATAAATGCCATCGACCAGGGCCGGGCACAGAAAGCCAGCGTGATACTGTGTCACCCAGACTGGCTGACTATTTATTTATTTACTTATTTATTTATGTACCTATACTGAATGAACAGTCAAGTTTGTATTCAGAAATCCTCTGAGAACTTAAGAAGGATTTTTAAGAAAAGGAAAAAGCAATACCTGGCCCATCTGATTTCACCATTAATAGTGTGCATTTCTCCAAGAAGTGCAGAAAGGAGTGATGTTTTTCCACTTCCAACACGACCAACAATGACTGTCAACTTCCCTGGAATCACAATAATATTCGTAATAAACACTAAATATGTTACAATCATTTTATAGGTTTAAGAATGGGTTTAAAACAAGAGCTATTTACCACGTCTTTTCCCAATCATTTGGTCATTCATATGTGGTGCATACAATAGTTTTAAAAGTTCTCTAATTTTACCATGAGCTCAGTTTTTCACTCATTTTCAATGGTTATGCATAAAGAAAGCAAAGATAATGGCGCTTGTGTCAGTATTGCATATTTATAAACTTGGCTTGCTGTGGATTGTTTCTTTTCTTTAAAAAAACTTTAAAGTCAACATTAAAATAATAATGTTTATTAATTAAACCAAATATATTTACTTCAATTGAAATTACATGTCATTTTTATCATACTTTCCACAACAAAACTTTATTATGCCTCATACAAGAGACTCATTTGAACTCAATTATTTCAACTAGCACTATTGGTCTAGGGGACTAAGCTATGGCACAGTTATGCAAGCTGTGTGCATTCACACCCACCCTCCATCATAAAGAATATAAAAAGTTATTATTATCGAATTTATTTCTTAAATTTTAGATTTCTAAATGATAAGGTTGGCATTACTTGTTAATAAGCAATGAACAATAAAACCCCATAACATATAAAATTGAACTTGCACTGAAAGACACTGTAGAGATATCTAGGTGTCATAGCTGGAACTACGTCCGCTAGAGGTTACCAGGGCAACTTTAGCGGCCTAGGCCAATAAAATTACTTTACAGCATGTTAGCAGTCTGAGAAGAAGCATTTGCTTTAGACAGCATGAACAAAAAATGTAATTTCATGCAATAAACAAACCTGTGAACTTAATTCAACATAAACAGAAGTTAACTCAGGGGGGCACAGTAGCCTACATAAACTTCACTTTCTGCATAAGTACCTGAACTAGTTTCTAAGACCATCGTCGTTTGTATTCATCAGATGTACACTGCCAGCTGGACGCTCATGTTTTCCTCTTGTGAATTTTGACTGCATTTTGCAATGAGACCCTCATCAGTCAAAACGTCAAAGTTCATGAGATCGTCCTTGTTCTTGTAAACAAATATCCTTTCCCAAACTGAAAGTTCCTTGTATTCTTTGACATGTTGAACCAAATAAATAATTCCAATAACATCAATAGAGACGGAGGGTTCCAATTGGCCGCTTCCTGGCAACCTGCTATTTCTCTGCTCCAATCACGGAGGGAGAGATCGTTTACTTCCACCGACCAATCAGGATCCACGACTGCATCTGACTAGTCCTACAATGAGTATATATACAACACCACAACCTCTGGATCTCACTTTTCCGAAGATGACGACGCAGACAGTCACCGAAAGCTTAGAATGTACTTCTATAACTACCCGACTGGAAACAAGAGAACAGTTTCTACAAATAAATATCCTTTCCCAAACCAAATGTTACATGTATCCTTGAACACATTTAACCAAAAGCAGAAGGAACTTTCAGCTTGGATATTTATTTACAACAGCAAGGACCATCTCATGAACATCAACATTCTGACCAATGAGCGTCTCATTGCAAAATGCAAGAACATCCACGAGAGGGGAACATAAGCTTCCAGCCAGCTTGGTGTACAGTCAGATGCTTCTGGTTGCTTTTAATGTTATTCTTTATTTAGAGTTGGCATTGTATCTCATCATTTGCATTCCATACCTGGGTGAGCCAATCTCTTATTGGTGTGAGTTCAAGTCTGACCACATGCAGTATCCTATGAACAGCATACAGGCTTATGCATGCGGTGAAAAGAGGGTGGAGTTTCATTTGAATGCCCCCCAATCCTGCCATCTGCCTGTGGTAGATGATGCAGCGGTCGGGTGGTAGGCCAAGTCCCTCCAGGGATGTAGCTCCACAGAGTTTATTTTAGTTTCATTTGAATGGCACACTAAATGGAGGGTTGGATGAAACTGCCTTAAAAATAGTGTCTTCTATATTATACGTACAGTAATTTGAAGTGAACAAAAGACATGGACAACAAACCAAAACTTATTTCCCTTTATCGAGCAAAGTTGGGATTAATTCTGAAATGATTATGTTCTCTGAATGAATCTAGAGGCTCTTAGCTGTATCTGCCATCATGAAAAAAAGGGGTAGCGCAGGGGTGGGGAGTGGACATAGGAGAGCTGGTTTAGAATTCCCTTACCAACATAAACCATTGCACATTACACTGGAAAGATTCCCTGTACTTGACTGTACCAACATAAACCATCGCACATTATATTGTAAAGATTCCCTGTACTTGACTGTACATCTGATGAATATGAATGATGGTGGTCAGGGCCATAGCAAGGTACTTCTGATAAATCTGCGCCCTCCAATACTGGGGGGGGGGTCTGAACAATTTTTTTTTTAAATTTCTGTAAAATTGTTTATTATTTTAATATAAAATACTGTTATTATCAAAGAAAATCTAAACCTCACTTTGAAAATGAACTAAGTGTTGGACTTTCAAGGTACTAAAACCTTATTTTCAGATGATTGAACTACTTACAAAATAAAATTTAGTATCAAAAGTAAAGTACATAATAGGACTGAGGCCTACTAAAATGCTGTGTGATGCCATTGTTGATCACTTTGTAATCATTCCTGCCGACAGCAGTAGCACTGAGGACGACATTCAGCTGGAAAGGGATTGAGTTGAACCACTTTCATCTCAATAATAACGTACATTTTAATTTCTACTGTCGTTACATCTTTCCATACTGTTCATGATTTATGTTATCATACTATGTCAATAAGAAACATGTTAATTAAAGAACAAGCATGACTGCTTTTCGTTTGTAGACAATCGGCATAATACTACAGATAGTTCACGTGCAGTAATTTTTAATAACCTGAAAGATTTCTTCCATTAACGTGGAATTTTTATTGCTTGATAAACTGCACCAGTCTAAAAAAGGCGGGATATTTCATGGTTAATTTTGCGCCCTCTTTGTACCTGCGCCCTTGGCGGGGCCACATCACGCCACCACCTAGCTGCAGCCCTGATGGTGGTCTTCAAAACTAGTTCAGGTATTTATACAGAACGCGAAGGTTATATACTAGACCCAACTCACTATATAAACATGAGGACCATTTAACACTATAAAAATAATCTCCATTCATTATAACGCATTTCTTCTTTTAGTATTAAAAAAAAAGACAAGATGTTACAAATAATTGAATTAAATGTGATTTATTAATATTAACATAATATCCTCCAGTATGACCAAGGTTTATAGAAGTTCCCTTTTCAAAACAATTTTCGGTGAAAATTCTTGCTATAAGAAAGAGACAAGTGAAGTAATTTTCTTTCCTGATAACGTTTCATAGGATTGGTGAGTCCAGAGTTTATGAAAGGGATAATTTTGCTTATGCACAATGAAATCATACCTGAAGGAATGTTCAAATTGGAGATTCTAAGAGAAGGATTTGCAGACTCAACACTCCATGTGAATAATCCCTCTTGCAGGGTCACAACTGTCTCAACTGAAGGTTCCGCATTCACTACTGGTTCCTCATCTAGTTCAATGTCATCAAGCACTGCATCGTCTTCTGATTCTTGTTCCATTATGTCACCAAGACCAAAGACACTGTCAGCTCTTTCAGTGCGAGCTTTTCCCACATCTCCATCACCAGATGAAACTTTGTTACCAGACTGAAATGAAATCAGAAATGTTTGGGTTTTGAACACTCGTCACTTACTTTTAGTGAAACTCAGAAACACAGTTTCAGTAATGATAAAAAGAGAAACTCAAGTTTTGTTCAATAACCTCACAGATGTTCAATGTGAGCCTGTTGGTAACACTGCACAGATGAAGCCTATAGTTCATTTCTGTTCAGTTATGTTGTAATCTTTACAATCTGGGGTCACAAAATCCCCGTATACATGCAACATATCTGGGACTCCCCTAGGGTTAATGTGTTCTGTGCTTTAAGCTATGAGAATGTGTATAGCTGTTTTTTTTTTTTTTTTTTTTTTCAAGAACAAACAATCACAGGCTTTTGCCTCAGCTGGAGGACAGCTTCATCTTTCAACAAGATGGTGCACTCACACATTTTCACAATGAAGTGAGATTGGAGTTCAACACAAGACTACCAAACAAATCGATTGGCTGTGCTGGTCATGACGATTGACAACTTCTTCATTGGTCTCCACATTCACCTGACCTGACGTTGCTTACTTTTTTTACTTAGATGTTGTGTGCAAGTCACCCTTTCCACAGACTGCCCTTGACGTGAAAGAGTGAATCACAGCAGCCATCCCATCAGTTGACTGTCAAATGCTACTACGTACTTGGACGGAAATGGACTGTAGGCTTGATGTGGGCCATGTTATCAACAGGTTCACATTGAACATCTGTGAGGCAATTGAACAAAACTTGTTGAGATTATCTTTCTATCTATACTAGTTTCATGTTTCTGAGTTTCATTCCACATAAGTGATGAGTGTTCAAAACCCGAAAGTGCAATTATGGGAACTCTGTATTATGCAACTTCAGGATGTGTAACAATCATCTCCACTTCTGTGTCATTCTCTGTCATTTATTGAGGTGTAGGAGAAAACGGAAATCACTGGGAGTGATGTCTGGGCTGTAGGGTGACTGTTGATCTCCTAGGCTGTAGGGTGGATCTCCTAGCCAAACTTTTGCAGGAGACTTGCAGGGAGGTGTTGAAGCCTCCCCCCTACAGCTCGGACTGTGCACCCAGAGATTTTCATCTTTTCCTACCCCTCAAGAAATGACAGTGAATGACAGAGAATGGTAGAGATTGACAGAGAAATGGAGGTTATCACACAATGGTTCAAATCCCAGGCGGCAGACTTCTATGGCACATGTATTCAAAAGTTGGTCCCACGTTATGACAAACATCTCAATTCCGGTGAACACTTGCTGTATCTGTTGCAATAAATATTTCCATGAAATTTTTTGTTTGTGTAAACGGCCCTAGGAAAAGTTATTTTGTGGACGGCCCTCGTATCTTAAAAATGGATGCATAAGCTCAAATTTCAATCACAAACATCCATGAAATGACCAGATGTTACAGATATCAGTTATCTTTATTATTTACGACCAGGCCGTGTTAGGCCATGTAAAATGTTGCACAAAATCAGTGTTTTATGCAGGGATTATTAATAAATTTTTCTGCTAGTCTGTATATATTCCTGGTATAAATGTTACACATGAATTATTATTAGTAAGACTGCATGTGTGTAAAATCTTGTTAAAAATTGTACACATACACAAAATTGCAAGATATCACAATTCAGACCCATTTCTTTTTTGTAATTAGTTTTTTAAATCACATTAGTGGTAAGTATGTATAAATATTAGCTCTCCTTAAAATTAGAATATTTATGAAGCCATGCATTCCTATACTTAAACGATAAATAAACTATCTATCTACCATTACATGTTTCCTATCACAGTTACTCTAGTTTTTATCTATTTTAAATCAAAATATTTACAAATAAATACCAGCACTAACTTCTTTGTAATTTTCTGTCACAGACATCTCCTCTACAGTTTCGTCAGGTTTGAATTCTTCATCTTTTTCTTTAGTAGTCACTGGTATTGCACTACAAGTCTCTGGTAGTTCCAGGAAATTTTCCAGCCGTCGTGTGCTTACCTAAAACAGCAGAATTAATTTAACATACAACTAAGAATGAGCTAAAAACATTTAAAGATACAGTAATATCAACATGCAAACTAGCTGACAACTAAAATGAATAACGTTAGTCCACGATATTATTCTACCCTTGGTTCTACAGTCAAATTAGTTATTTGTGAATGCTCAGTTTTATCCATTGTGTGATAATTCTTCCTGCCCTTCTTTTGCAAAGGGCTAACATTTCCTTCCTCATTTCCTAACAAATGTAATTTTATCAAAGTATCTGATTTCTTGTCAGATGAGACCCTGGAATCTCCAACAGAATGACTGTTTTTTAACATGTATCAGTTTAAAAGAAAAAAGTAGGTAACCACAAGCTATCAAAGTATAACTGGCATACCTGCTGCCTACTATTGCAGGTGTAGAGGTCAATGCATTGGTCCATTTATGCATCAGTCTGCCAAGTTGCATCAAACTGTGGTGAAAACTGGATTAAATTTTGTGACAACCTGTCGAGGCAGTTCTTCATTTCAAGAACTTGGAAAACCTACCACCGAAACCCTTGAAATGCTTCTGCAGGGATATGACAATGATGCCTTACATCAAACTCAATATTGTGAGTAGAATTCTTGATTTAAAAATGGTTGGACAATGCTGGAGTCGTCTCATGGACAACAAGATTTGGATATTTGACTAGACAGAATATTGCCAGACTTATCCATATGTTCAGAATGAAAGTGGAATCATTCACACAATATGCATAAGGTTATACAAGTTTAAGTCCTCTCAGGTGGAGTCAGTTTGTGCACATCAATTCTACCCCTAAGCTGCAATTCAGTCTATGATACACTCACAGAGTTTCACAAACACATAAGGGAACACAACTTATAGTCCTTTATATTTGGAGTCAGTTCAAATAACACATAAGGGTGCGATATTAGTGCTGATCATCTGATATGTATATACGTGGAATAATTTCCACATAATTTTAACACGTGAAAAACAACTGCAGAATAGCCACAGAAAGCAGCATTAATGCAAATAAATGTAATTTGAATCCAAGCGGTAAGGGATAGAACAAATTCTTGAGCACATGCTAATGTTGAATCAATAACATCGGCTATGTAGTCATGATTACCAACGGTGCTGTAGTGCTCACTTGTTTTCCTCCGATCGCAGTGCTAATGTTAGGCCCCAACTCTAAAAAATTATGTTATAGTTAACAAACATAACACTAAATAAGCTACTTTATTGCAAACAATGTGTATAATCACTTTGTTATTTTGTTTTCCACAAATTTCTCCAGATTTCGAAATTTGCAAAATTAATGGTTTTCTCTAATATGAAACTAGAAAAATCTTTAAGGGGTATGCGTAACCCTTCATACCCACAGAAAAAAAGCACTGTATGTATCATCTACAATAAAAATATGTGTTTAAAATTATTACAAAATCAGTGGATAAAGGTTAAAAAATTAAAACACAATGTTTCAACTCTGTCCTTGAGTCTTCCTCAGGTGACTGTGTGAGAAGCCATCTGAGGAAGACCCAAGAGCAGAGTTGAAACGTTGTCTTTTAATTTTTTAACCTTTATCGACTGATTTTGTAATAATTTTAAACACATCTTTTTATTGTATTTGACTCAGTGGAAATTTGGGACCGGTATGGATGTTTTATTGTATATATCATCTGTTGTCTACAAAAACAATGATTTCCTTTTTCAATTAGATCAAAGATGTTACTGTCCTCTTGCCATTGAATGCATTAATTTTAATTTTAATTTTAATTTCAGCCCTCTTTATTTCACGAGAATATGAAAAGGTCAAAGCCAGATCTCTGAATCAGTGGCCAGAAAAGCTAGCCACTGGACCATGGAAATGACTTAATGATACAGGTGAGAAAAGTAATAGGGTAAGTCAGGGAGAGTTGCCGCATATTTTGCGTTTGTCATTACCATATCCTTATAAATTCTTCAATTTAGCTGAAAACTTAGAGGTTGAAAATTCATTATGTCTACTTAACTAATTTTAAAGCACAATAGCTAAAAAATGAAAATCAAGTATGTTACAGAGTGACAAAAAAAAAGTTGTCACTGCGGCGTCTCTCCCGGGCATACCGGTAGAGATGCCGCTCCTAGTCAGGGAGATTTGCGGCAGAAGAAAATGATCGTAATTCATACAAAAATTAATTCACTGCAAGAATTTAATAGCTTTCTATATTATTACTATAATTGGAAAAAATTTAAATAAAAAAAACAGGCTACAGGAAGTTCGAAAGCAATTCAGCTTGCGTTCGTGTTTGTAGTTATGGCCGCTATTTTTCTTTCTTTCATTTTTATCACTTTCTTTCCTTAAAAGTTTTCGGTCACAGTCAATGCACATATCCTCAAACATCGTGCAGGATTCATGTAGCCACTTTTTACACACAACGAACTGGATCCATTCTTGGTCGTTAGGAAGTAGTTCTCCCAACACTCCCAGCAACGATTTGAGTCAGAACATCAGGCGTAGCAGTGGTTTTCCTTTCCACGATTGCTCGACCTACAGAACTACTAGTAGACTACTAGTAGACTGATTTTAGTAGACTGTTCCTTCCTCACTGTGTTCTGGTTTCCCTTCTGCATTTTTAGTTCTTCTACATGTGCAGCTTCAGTTAGAAGTCCTGATGGTATGAAATATTAAAATCAAATAATATTCTAATTAAATATTCTGAAACCAGTAAATATAATTATATTAAATTAATGAATTAAATACTATCGTGCATTACGATTACTAAATAGAATTTTCTTAGTGACATTTTCTGTTCAAATTAGCTGAATACGGAATATTGCTTGCGGCGTCTCCACCTGACTTTTGTGCGGCAACTCTACCAATCTTCCGGTGGAGATGCCGCAGCTAATTAGTACAACATCGAATGACAAAGATGGATGAAATCACATTCAATGGCATGAACAGTGATTCTTATAACACCCACTGTGCACTAAATGTGAATTTTTTACAGTAAAAAGACATTTCAAGTACATGTAATGAAACTGTGCAAAAACTTTGTACGTAAAATATTGGTACTTACAAGACAAAACAATCAGTAAACATGTAAAAAATGCCGCTAAATTCTACAACCTCAGCTCACAACAGCTCTCTCGCAACAATGAGGAAGAGTGTTTATTGCCATCTGTTAGAAATATCGGGAACCTATACTTTTCGTATATGCGGCATCTCTACCGGCGCGGCAAATCTCCCGGAATTGCCCTATGGGTATTAATTCTTTGCAGGAAATTTAATCATCACAAGGTGTACACAAGGTAAATATCGGCAATCTCCCAACATTGCATGGAAGAGTACAGTGGTGGATGTCCGCCGGCATGGTCTTGTGGTTAGCGTCGCGGACTACAGATCCATCAGCCCAGGTTTGATCCCCAGTACCTCCTTGGATTTTTCTGAGGTAGGGAGGTCTGGTAGGGGTGCACTCAGCCTTGTGATTCAAATTGAGGAGCTACTGTCTGACTGTGAGCTGAAGGCCGAGCTGGTGGCATAGTGGGGGGAAAGACATAGACAGTAAATGCAAGCGCATGGTAAGGTAGTGGGGGAACGCTAGCTCGGCCTTCAGCTTGCAGTCAGACAGTACTTGATAGAGAAGTAGCGGCTCCGGTCATGGAAACCACCATTAACGGCCATGGGTGTCGGCATGCTGACCACATGCCCCCCAATCCTGCCATCAGCCTATGGTAGATGACGCAGCAGTCGGGTGGTAGGCCTTGTCCCTTCAGGGATGTAGCACCACGGAGTTAGTTAGTCAGTTAGTTAGTACAGTGGTGGAGCGATCTGCTCTATGACCAGAAAATCACCAGATTTATATTTCTTTATGGTGTCATATTGGAAGCTAAGGGCCTGTACCACTTCACGATAAATCCTCCCAATATGTGATTTCCAGACAACTTAACTGGAAGATATCTTGTAACACCAATGTCGAACTGCTATTGGAAAGGGTGCAGTAAAAGTTTGTAACTTGAATAGTAAACCAGTGAGCGCAGAGGTGTGTTTCTACTAGTTCAAGCAGCCTCTTCTAGGTGTGGCATCTTGAATGTAGTGGTTTTTTCATTTGTACAGTTAAATTACATCAGAACATGTAGTTTTAAATGCATTAATATATTTGTGCAATTCTGTATCATTCAAATGTGAACTTAAAATGACCTTAATGTATATAACTAAAACCTTCCATCGTCAATTCTGAAATTCATGTGACTATGAAGCTCCTGTTGGAAGCCATTTTGTTTCCACCTAGTCTTCCTCTCTGGTAGTAGTAGTTTATCAGCCACTCCATCTTCCTGATAGCTTAATTGGGAATTGACCTTCTAGATAGTTTTTGTCGGGAGGTCGTAGTATGTAATTCTTGGCCAACTTCAAGATAAGTTCCCTGTCTGATAGATAAATACTTTTGGGAGATGGCCATACAGGCCCTTAGTATACATCATAAAAGAAGCCTGATTCTTGGACAAGATATTTTTGCATGCTCAAGAGAGCAGCCCACACTGAAGGCTGTTGATAATTTGTAAAATCACCGGACATATTACATTTTTTTTTTTTTTTTTTTTTTCAAAAGTCTTCAGGCTTTCAGTAGACTTCACATGTTTGTTGGGTAAAATATGATGGAATTAATGTAATGTTCGTTTAAGGGGAAATATTGTCATAGCAATGGTGTTTGACCTTGTCACCAACCAATCATCTTTTTATACCCCCTGGCTCCTTCTCCAAGAAAATTGTTCCGCTCTTGGGGTAGGTAGCAAATGTTGCTGTTGTTCATAATTTCAACAGAATTTGTGGCTTATTTTAGTTTTGTGTTTGCAGGATTGTTTTAGTGTTTTCAACTTTACTTAATATGTCATGATCATAATTAGTGTCTAATCTCCTAAAGGTTTAAGTAAGGAGGTCTGTGAAATATTAATATTACTAAGAAAATAACACAGCGAAGTGTTGAAATCTGCAGGAAAATTTCACTACTAGGTATATTTACCCAAAATGATCATTTCAATGGGTATCCCCATCACCATCAACTGATTCCGACTGGTTATCTCACAACAGGTGGATAAACTTGTTGATCAGAGTTCCCTGGATGCTCACTGAGGTGTCAAAGTTTAGCAGTTTTTGGTGGTTCTTTTGAGTAAATATCTTCTCCCATTATTCATTCAAAAGAACCACCAGAAACTACTCTGACACCTCAGTGAGGATCCAGGTAACTCTGATCAACAAGCACATTCTCCTGCTGCCAGATGACAAGTCATAATCAGGTAATGATGATGGGGATACCCACTGAAATGATCATTCTGGGTAAATATACCTAATAGTGAAGTTAGTGTACATATTTCCATACTCATTCTTGCTATAGGACTACGAAGTTGCGCTGACAAACACATGCTTGCAATGTGCTATAAGCCAGAAGAAGCAGCAATAGTGTTGCCCTGTAATTTTCTTCTCAACCAATTGTCAAAATACCAAAGTAAATGAAATAGTAGTATGGTAATAAACAGATATCTCACCATTGCACTGATGATGATGGGAATAGTGATGGGGAATATGAACAGTGGCACTGTAAGTTGGTTGAACAGAGCAAGACCAGAAAATACGTTCTCAGGGAGAAGTGGTGCCGATTCCAGTAAATAGTACATTCCAAATGTCACAAGCGTTACAAGCACTGAAGAGGCATGAGTCAGGAATGCTGAAAAAAATATATATATTTTTTTAAATAAGAAAAATGCCAAGTATAGTAAGTATAGTAAGAATATTAACATAAATCGTATATAGTCTAATTTTTTTATTCATTAGAGTTACTCACTCATTAAGGCCCAATATAGAGAGTCCTTATCCAAAAGCTTAAGCTCTTTGGCTCGAGTGTTAAGAATGCGATCCCCATATAAGCATTCCCAGCCGTATAGCTTGAGTAGTCTAATGCCTTGCAGTACTTCATTCATCTGTCTCAGACGTTCATCGCTCACATCCTAAGAATGTAAAACATTTTAGCTGTTATATATTAAACTCTAAAACATTCTTTAAGATCACTTCTCAGGTTATCAGCCATGTCAAAATTATTAGGCTCGAGCTTTCGGCCATCTTCACTCTGTGGCCTACACGGCTGAGAAGCCATTTTAAGTATCAATGCCATGAAAGCTTCAAATCTTATATCTAAAACATTCTACTTCACATAATTATTGTAAGTAAAAACTTACCAAATTAGAACTTATGTTTTCGTTATCAGCTGTTCTCTACTGACAGCAGAGTACGCTTACAGTAGTGGAGTGATCTACTCTATGACCAGAAAAATCACCAGATAACTTTTTAATGGTGTCATAATGATCAGTAAAACGTACATTCTAATTTGGTAAGTTTTTACTTGCAACAATTATGTGAAGTAGAATGTTTTAAAGTTCAATATATAGTATTGTGACACTTCACAATGTTTTCCCAATTAATTTTTACATTCCAAAAATTGAATTTTTTAAATAAAAAAAATAGACACAATTAGTAATTGTTAGTCTATAATATACCGGTAATATAAATAACAATATACATAATTATTTAAGTTGGGCCATAAAGCATAGTAAAATATTAGGGAATGAAAAAGATGTTGCAAAATCATCTGGCTTGGAATGTATTACAATGGATTTTATCAAAATAATAATAATGGTCATGCTCTGCTATGGGCAGATCATGAGAGAATATTATTATCCTACTGTACAACTAACGAAAAAATAATGATTATATGTCAAGATTCTAAGTCCCTTATGAAAAACTTTGAGAAGCTGATTTCAGAGCAATACGGTTATGTGTTTCAATATAGTGCTTTGTAGTAAAATGCATACAAGACACTCACAAAATGTATGATTCTATAACACAATTAACTGAGCGGTGAAAGGCAGAATGCAAGAATTCGTTAATTTTTAATGTTCTTGAAAATTTCACAACAACTTACGAAAAAAATAATGGTTATATGTCAGATTCTAAGTCCCTTATGAAAAACTTTGAGAAGCTGATTTCAGAGTAATACACTTATGTGTTTCAATATAGTGCTTTGTAGTAAAATGCATACAAGACACTCACAGAATGTATGATTCTATAACACAATTAACTGAGCGGTGAAAGGCAGAATGCAAGAATTCGTTAATTTTTAATGTTCTGGAAATTGACAGGCTATCGAAGACTTTCTGTGAAATTTGGCTAAAGAATGAAGGGCTACCATCACGAGACAGCCTGTATGAACTATACATTTAGTTTGGCGTGGAAAGAGGGATCGGAAAAGATAAGTTAGTTGAAGATCTCATAACGCTGGGTAACCACTTTTATAGCAAGGAAAGGCTCCACAAAGAAGTGTTAAGAAAAGAATATGGATTGAAAAAATAGGCTGTATACTTCGGAACAAATTATTGTAAGTAGTTTTATTGAAGGGCCTTCAGAGAAATACAGTGTAATAAAGGGGTAACACGAATCCTTTATAAACATTATCTATCTACCGGTATCTATTTATAATATGATCATAAAACGATCATTATTTAATTGGCAGTTTAGCTGCTGGTGGTTACTCCAAATTAGTACTGGAGAGCAGAAGGAAACTGTAAATATCAGATTCCTTCACAAAATTTAAACACCGATGTTAACAAAAACAACCACAATAATAACCAATAACAACAACAACAATAATAATAATAATAATAATCTTAAGAGCTGATGGTCATCTTACATACACTTTAAGCTCCACTTACATCACATTCTTTCATGAATGTGACGTAAGTGGAGCTTAAAGTGTAGGCCTATATAGGGTAAGTTGACCATCAGCTCTTAAGATTCATTAGTGTCACTGTTTATATCACTTCTCGCGTTTATCGTTTAATTAAATAATAATAATAATATTTCTTTGCTTCTGAACATAAATACATAATTATTTAGCTATGTAGAGCTTCTTGAAATTCCCACAAGGCTACACATTCTGTTTCTACTAAGTTACAATTAAAGTATAATGCTTACTGTGATGGCTTTAGAGTTGGTTGACATTTTCTTTCCTATGATGAATTGTAATGGTGTCATTGTAAGAATGCAGAAAGCTGCACCAATTACAGCACTCATTCCCAGTTTTAAGTACAGAAGATATATCAGTACACCTATCTGAAACATGTTACATCTATAAGACAAAACATAAACCAGTAAAAGTGACTTTAGAATACCTGCATTTCTAATTTATGAAGTTTCTGATCACAGGTTTACTAAACATCCTCTTCTGTGGACATTACACTTTTTTCTGCCCTCAAAAATGCAACACAAAAATGTCGGTGTTTTTAAGGAAAACATTACCCATATTATGTACTTCAATGGCTTAGCGCACACATGATTGTGTTAAAGGTAAGTACACTTTTGGAGTCAAATTAGTATAAGTGCAAATTTGGAAGCTCGTGAGGAATATCTTGACTCTGTACAAATTTGACAAGTAAAAAACAGAAATCTAGTATATTTTCTGAAGGGGTAAAATGTGGTATGTTACTTTTCCTGGGTGCAGATTCATGTTGGGGTATTAAATTGGATTTACTAATAACTAGGGGGCGGATTTCTACGACCTAAAAAATAGGATATATGCATGCATTTATGACCTAAGAAAACATTAAAATATGACCAATAAAATTTAAAATATGACTTTACCACTTACACATTATGTATTTTTTGTTGTTGCTTCATTACAATTCATTTTATTAAAATATAGCCTAATGTTAATTATCTAAATGTAAATTCTCAAAAAGTATCAGTATAATGCAAAATTTACAAAATATGATATGAAACTTCAAAATTTCTTTAATATGCACACAAATATGCCAAAAAATATGACCTAAATATGCATATTCATACTAAATATGCTACAATAGTTGAAAATTTCCTAAATATGCAGTTATATATACACAATAAAAGCCGTTCCATTTTCACCAGGATGCTTGGAATCGGGTTTAAATTAGTCTGAAACCTGAAATAATGCAAAGGAGAAATATATGACATGTCATAGAAATCCGCCCCTACTAATAACTATAGAATTGGTACTTAACACTTTCACTGCTACAGCGTTTATATCCATCAGTGCGCACCACTGCTGACCATGCTACTGATGCATAGATCCGATGCACCAGTTTGCATGCCAATAGATGAAAGATATTTTCAGTGAAAGGAATTCCAAGTATGTCAGCATATAGTGTCATCTGTTGTCTACTTCCTGGCACCAGCAGTTCCCTGTTCTCTGCTCTTTGCTGCCATTTGCAGCTAAATATTTTGAGTGATGCATTGCACTATCCATTGAAATGCATGTTAAGTCAGCCGTGTTATGACGACAAGCAAGATACCCCAGGGTTACGTAAATTACTCTGAACTTCAAGAAGAGTGCTGTTGTTTGAAAGGAAACTGATAAATTATTTGCAATTGTTTGTCCATTTATGATTAAAAAATAAATCTGCAAAGTAATTCAGCATTGCACAGTGAATAACACGTTAGGAGTGAAAAGGTTAACATATGCAGTATGTGTACTAAACCATTAATATATGTGAATACAAATGTGTGTGTATAAAATTATATATTATATAATCTTTCGGGACAGTGAGACTTTTTTCCAGAAAAGGGACTGTCCCAGGAAAATTAGGATGAATGGACACCCTACAATAAAGCAGTAAGCAAAGGCCAATGCTCTGTTGTCACTGCTGTTCCCATATATACAGAAAGTCACATAACTTCCTCTGCCCAAATAAAAGTTAGCAGTATTCACATATCCTTGTACAGAATCACAAGACACAATTTTACGCTAATTATGCTGTAAACACCTTATAGCCCCTCATTTGAATGTTGCGACTAAAAACACAGGCTATGGACAAACTAAACTAAAAATAAAAAAAAATAAAAAAAAAAATAAAAAATAAAAAAAAAACAAGTGACTGCAAACGTTTATTGAACTTTCCGCCGTTCAGAATAATTTCCGAAATTTATCGAATATTCCCCTCAGATATTTCTTTACTGTAAGCATGACCAACAATACATCTTTCTCACTTCACGTACTTATATAGAATAAGAGGCCGTGAATGTCCGCGTATTGAATTGTTCAGCAGGCAAGACTTGATTTGATTTGATTGATTTGATTTATTAAGTCCATCGGAACATATGCATGTTATGGGACACGTCAATATAATTACAAATACAAATATAAACTTACAGTTGAAGAAATATGTACAATATGAAAATTTCTTTACAGAGTATAAAATATAGATATTAGCAAATTATTGACTTATATTAATTTATATCCTAAGTACCAGTTTTACAATTCAGATAAGTAAAATTATAAAAAATGAAAATACAAAAAATAAAAATACAAATACAAATACAAATACAAAGGTGTTGAGTTATCCTGTTGTTTAATTATTTATATCAATAGGTTATAAATACTGAATGATCTCTTCTAGTAATAAAAATTAATAATTAGGAATAGGATAAATACCTGTTAATGTAGTATTCAAATAGTAACTCATAATTACATGACAATGTAACATAATGAAGGTAAATAAATAAGTATAAAATTTAGAACAGGAAAAGTAGATGAAGGTTCCTCCAGCCTTAGCGAGCTCACTCCACCTACAAAACCCTAGCAACAGGGAACCAGAGTCAACCAAGCCGCTCTCCGAAAGATTGAGCCAGTCCTAACTGTTGCATGACCCTATTACCAGAATAATTCAACACCTGTCCTAGTTCTACAGTACATGGAGATTTTAATGATTAAGTCATTTTTCCATAAGTCATCACTACATGAGGCCATTTGGTCCATATCATGTTTCACACTGTCACTATATGAACTCGTGGGTTTATCCGGCCGCAAATCCTCTAGCAGGCTATCTGAAATCAAGATAAATAAAAAATTTTGAAAAATAAAACTGCTTATGAATGATAGTGGTCAAAGAATTCATCCATTGAATAAAAACAGTGGCTGTGAAGAAATTCACATACCTTTCTTTTAAATTTACATAGTGCAGGTATTTCTTTAATGGATTGGGGTAAACCATTGTATAATTTGAGTCCTGTATATGTGAAGCTTTTCTCAAATAAGCTAGTTTTATGTGGTATACTCGCTAAATCATTTTTATTTCTTGTATTATAGGAATGTACCTTTGAGTTTGTTTGGAATGAAGAAAGATTAGTTTTTACAAATATAAGTGTCTCTAATATGTAGATACAGGGGAAGGGTAATATATGAAGATCTTTATATAATTGCCTGCAGCTGGCTGTGTTGTTTGCTTTCATCATTATTCTTATAGCTCTTTTTTGTAATTTAAATATAGCTTCATTGTTAGTTGAATTTCCCCAGAAGACAGAGTATCTACAAACAGTGGGTAGTTTACAACCACCCTTCAGGGAATTTTTTTTTTTTTAAGTTTCAAATAAAAGTTTTAGGTCTTGGTATAAGCACTCCAAGTACAAAATTTAAAGGAAATCGTTAGAGCCGTTTTTGAGAAAATCGTGACAAACGAAAATTTATTTGTGTTAAGTCCCCTTAAAAGTAATGGAAAGTTGTCGCCACTCTTCGTGTCACAGCCTCAGAAGGTACCTAACCCAAATACAACATTTTGTTTTCGCACGACTTTCCGTTACATGAGGCCATATAGCAAAGAGCATGTATTCACAGTGGGTGGCTTATAACTACCCTTCAGAGAATTTTTTCGAAAAAATGTTTCAGATAAAAGTTTTAGCTCTTAGTATAAGCAACCTATGTGCAACATTTAAAGAAAATCGTTAGAGCCGTTTTCGAGAAAATCGCGAAAAACGAAAAATTCTTCATGTAAAGTCCTCTTAAAAATAAGAGAAACTTGTCGCCAATCTTCAGCTCACATCTTCGGAAGGTACCTGACTCAAATTCGAAAGTTTGTTTTCATACGATTTTCCGTTTTGGAGCTAGCCTGTTCACAGATATTCCACACAGACACACACACAGACACAGACAAACAGACAGACACACACACACACACACACTGACACACAGACATGTTTCCAAAAATAGTATTTTTGGATTCAGGGGGCCTTGAAACGTGTATATATGTTAAAAACTCAACTTCGAATTTGGAGGTTGAAAACAATACTTCCTCTACGAAAAAATAATATTGAGATAGATCCATACACTGCTTCCCTTATTTTATACTTCCTCTACCTATAGTACCTACGGTACGGGCAGATGAAGTAAAAATCAGTTCAGTTTCCTTACTGCCATACCTTTTAGTGTTATTCAGAAAGTCAAAGAAAATCAAATATAAAATTATACTAACTATTCCACTTTGATATTGACCGATAATGTTTAGCAATTCCTTGGATACAGACCAATCACGATCGTTTATCTTATAAAATGCTTGCTGTTAATATGAGGCTGCTGTTTCATCGATAAAATCGTCTGTTTGTTACTGGACCCATAAACATCAGTGTGCAGTGATTAATATGTCACATGCAGCCGTTAAGCAACATGAAAACAGATTATTTTATACAACATAACTTGTTTGGAAATTGAAGTAATAGAAATGTACATTGATTAAAAACACAATTTCAATTCGGTGCAAGCTAGTTGGTGTGCTTTTCTTCTGTTCTGCTGTTAGCTTACCTGAATGAAGTTAAATATGTCTTTAATGCACCATGGTAACACTGATCACAACATGGTAATTCGAATCGATTAATGGATGTTTGATTCATGGTATGCCATGAACTCGCAGTTGTTAGTTTTGTTTTTATACAACAAAGCATGAAAGTACGTAATTGTTATTTGTATAATATGTTACATTTTTATTCATGGAATAGTCTTAATAAATCTAACTCACATGACGTGTGTTTGAGATTGGCCAATAACATTTAGCAATTCCTCAGATATAGACCAATCACGGCCATTTATCTTACAATATTCTTGTAGAATCGCAAGGACGCTGTTTTATCAGGTAAACCATCTGCTCATTATTGGACACTTAAGTATCAGTGTGCAGTGATTAACACGTCACATGTTGCCACTAAGCAGCATGAAAACAGATTTTTTTATACAACATAACTTGTCTGGAAATTGAAATAATAGAAACATACATTGATTAAAAACATAATTTCGATTTGGTGCAAGCCAGTTGGTGTGCTTTTATTCTCTTCTGATGTTAGCTTACCTAAATTAAGTTAACTATGTCTTATATGCACCATTGGTAGCACTGGTCAGAACATGGTAACTCGAATCGATTCATGGAGTATGCCATGATCTCGGGGCTGTTAGTTTTGTTTTTATACAACAAAGCACAAAAGTAATTATAATTTGTATAATCCGTTACATTTTTATTCATGGAACAGTCTTAACAAATCCAACTTGAATTGACAAGTTTCATCAGATAAATTCGCTCCTGCTGCACATTCGCGAATATATCGATAAACTTATCAACTTTTGTGGAATTACCTATGACAATTTCAGAGCTTTCTCTTGAGCTTCCACAGTTTTCACACACAGTTTTTCATAAAGTGATAAGTTAACAGAAGATGACAGCAAGATGACGACAACTTGAAACCCAGTTTCAGGCATGGATCAAATAATAGGTAGCAGTTTTCTTTGGAGAATGTTAACACTAACAATCTAAAATATAATAAATTCCTCTCCTTGACTAGCAAGTATATTGAAAATTAGAAGAAATGTATAAAAATAAATTGTAAATAGCTCTAGCTCTGGGTTCGGTTCTCCTCTATATAATTCTAAAATAAAATTACATCCAGATTTAGCTACATGTAGCTATAGAGTCTTCAAATCTAGAATAAAAAAAAAAAAAAAATTCATCCCGAAACCCCGAGCTTGAGTTTCTGCACTTTTGAGGTCTCAGGACCAAGCTATGTATCATTTATGTAAATATGAAACAGTACAAAACATTAATGACTAATGGAAGTTACTTTCAGGATTGCACACATGAAACATCACTAGCTAATCACTAGTTTTACATAAATCTATGATGATTTGTGTTTCAAGTTGTAATCTTAAAAAGAGTATGAACTGTAATTTTAAAAACAAACAAAGAAAAATCATTTCAATGTTTTTGAAAGATTGGTAACAAGACATAGGTCTACCTTAAGAGGGATGGCCCAAACATAATGACCAATCCAGAAGAAGGACATCACATTGTAAGCATCTTCTGACATCAAATTAGTGATGGTACCCATGTCAGACTTGTTCTGTTCTTCACTTTGTCCTTCTGTTGCTAAATCTTTATCCTTCTCACTATCCTGTGAAGAAGTTTCTTCTCTCTGATCATCTATGTTCCAGATACACAGTCTCAGAGCTTTGTCATACACCATTGCCTGTTAATTAAATCATTAACTATAATAATTTCTCTACATATTCTGAATACATATACAGTTTAATCGGTCACATATTTTGTTTCTATAGAAGAGTGGATGCCTTAGTGGTACAGTGGCTGAGTGGTAGAGAAGGCCATATGGCCTAATTCTGCCAGGTTAAATAAATAAAAGAAACTTGCTTTGGCTTTGTTGCACAAACATGCCTCAAGTATTTTCACTAAGGATATGTCTGATAAAAATATTTCCATTAAAGTCATTGCCTGATAAAGTTATTTCCAATAAGGATACGCTTAATAAAAGTTTCCATTAAGGACATGTCTGATTAAAGTATTTCCATTAAGGGCATGCCTGATAAACACATTTCCATTAAGGACATGCTTGATAAAATATTTCCATTAAATGTGTGCCTGATAAAAGTATTTCCATTAAGGACCTGCCTAATAAAAGTATGTTCATTAAGAAACTGTCTGATAATATGTATCAAGTACGCAAAATAACGCTTTAGCGAACGATAAACAATAATGCATATGAACTAGTATTTATGAAAAGCTTGTGAAAATATGAATGATAATCCCGAGGAAATTTCAATCCAAGCCAGAAACATTGAATTGGAGCTGGTGCCAACAACATCACGGCAGCAATAGACTTGAACCTGCGACTTTCAGATCTAGAGGCAGACACCACTACACCACTGCACCACTGCAGCTGACAACCATCTTCATATGTCAAATGTTAACAAATTTGGCTTGTATAATATGTAAAAGTTAAGTGTTCCCTATATATAAGCCATTATGTGTATGAAGTATATACCGTATTCTAAAATGATGGACGGCGATTTAAGTAGTTGGTATTGCTTTCTTATAATGGAAGATTATTTTCTATAATGAAAGAAAAACTGTGAAAGTTTCATATCCTGAATGCAGTGATTTTGTTTCTCATCATTATTGCATCACAGCATTAAATTTTAAAATGGAGACTCTTGTGCAAAAGTTATTTTCTGTGTTGCAGTTTGCGATGCTCAGTTCCAATGTTACAGTACAGTGAGCTTTCTGACAGCGATTTGGAATGGATCCTCTGACAGATAAGAGCATTCGTCGATGGCATAGACAGCTTGAAATAACTGGAGAGTCCTGGACGTCCACGAGTGCCAAACAAAAGAGTCGAGAATCTCAGAGCAGTTTTCATACATAGTCCTCAGAAATCTGTGCGGTGTACCAGCCGTGAACTACAAATGGCTCCTACAACAATGTGGAGAGTTCTATGAAAGCAGTGTGGTCTTACCATTTGTGGTTACTGCAATCCCTAAAGCCTGCAGACCTAGTGGTATGCACTATTTCCTGCATTGAAATGCAACAAAAACTGGCAAATTATGACAATCTGTGTAGTTGTTTGTGTTTAGTGATAAAGCTACAGTAGTTTATATCTCAGTGGCAAGGTTAATAGACATAATGTCCATATCTGGGGGGTGGAGAATCCACATGCATTAGTGCAACATCAAAGGGATTCCGCAAGGGTCAATGTCTTCTGTGCTATGTCCCAACAAAAAGTCTACTGGCCATTTTTTTTAATGCAAAAACAGTGACAGTCATTGCCTAGCTGGATATGCTGCAGAATTATCTTTTCCCTCAACTAAATGAGTTCAAACCTCAAGACTTCATTTGGCAATAAGAAGGTGCTTCCCCTCATTTTTATTCATAATGTGCGAGATTGGTTAAACTATGTAATTCCCCAATGATGGACAGGACGTGCTGGTCCGAATGACATGGTTTACTCCCGATGGCCTCCACGATCTCCTGATCTTACACCATGTGATTTCTTTCTGTGGGGGGGTTTGTGAAGAACTGTGTGTACGTACCACTGCTACCCATCGACCTACCAGACTTGAGAAGAAGGAGCCTGCTGTTGAGCCCGTCACTCCAGATCTGCTGACCGACACTTGGGAGGAATTTGACTATCGGCTAGATGTGTGCCGTGTGACGAATGGTACTCACATTGAAAATTTATAAGGTATAGTATGAAAACTTTGAGAGTTTCTCTTTAATCCCATGTAGGGATTGTTATTATATATTTTATGTAAGGGAAACTGAACAATGCTGAAACACCATCCATCATTTTGGAACATGGTATACATAAATTAGTAAAAATTTGAAAAAAAACTTTTTAATTTTGTAGTGCATTAAAGTTGATATTAAGGTCCTGTTTCCACTTATACACAAATATGAAAGAATATGTCAAAGAATAAAAAAGTGGATCTTGATTAAAAACAAACATACATAACCACAACGTTCCTCAGGTGGACTTTTTTATTCTTCTACATATTGTTTTATATTAATTTTGTAGTGCTTACCTGTAGAGCACTTTTGAGTCTTATCCCTTCCACATTGACTAGATGAGTAGAACTTTGAGAGAAAGTTCCTTGTGCTAGAGCAGCTATAAATACTATGGTTCCCATCACATATCCATTGCTGAAGAATTCTTTTACTGTAGGGTAGTCTGAGAGGCTTTGTGTTGGTGATCTCAATGTTGTAACATAGCTTATAACAACCGAGATTCCTAATGGCCCCACAAAGCCAACAAAGTCACCCATCAGCTTGAAGAGACCACCCAGTGCAAATGCTTTCCAGCAGCTCAGAAAATAACAACGCCAAAGGGACAATTTATGTCCTTGCTTCTCAACGGCCATCTAGACAATACAAAACATAACATGGTTAATACAATCACACAGTAAATTCATAAAACAAAGGGATGGTATATGAATTATTTTTTGAACTTAATACAGTAAAATACCAGTATAATGAACACTCTGTCGAATCCTATGCCTCCATGTTGGGGCGAAGGGCCTCCAAGTGGAGGTTTCTGTTTACCTATGTAAATTTTGTTACGCTTATTTTCCTAGAGAGGGCAGAGGGACAGGTGGTAAGCCCATCGCCTCTCAACCCCCCTCCAGAAACTAAGGTATTACTTGGACATGAAAGGGCCGAGAGATTTTGTCCAGAGGCTCTAATTTAGGCTTGGAGTTCTTTTACGTGCCGTAAATCTATGACACGGGCCCCCCAGCTTAAAGTCTCTCCTGGAGGACTCGGTGCCCATGAATTTGTGTCCTGAAAAACCCATCAACTGCGGCCGGGTTTGATCCTGCGACCTTCGGACCTAGAGGCGGGCACGCTACCTCTAGACCACCACAGCAGACATAATGAACACTAGTATAACCTAATGTTCAGTATTGCAAAATTATGAATTGGCCCCTTCCCTTTTCCCTATTTTGTGTGTGTTAAAACATTACATTATATCAAATTCAGAACTCTCAGGTAATAAATTAAAATTTTGCTTGTTTGCCTATATATAATTTTAATTTTTCCGGTGCATGCTGTGTAATATTGCCTTGGGGAGAGACATTAATGATAACTTTTTATAATCAATGCATATTGTTTTTGAGTGCTGAATGGAAATAGCTTAAAGAATAAATATGTAGTCGCTAAATGAAGTGCTAGATGACACAGAAACAGAAGAGAACTGGAAGCGTATGTGTGAAAAGTCAGATGGGCCAGCAAGTGTGAATTTTACTGACTACGTGAATGTGGAAAGTTATCTGATAGTCTAACAAGAAATCACAGATTATGGAATTGTGGCAGACATTTAGAGTGATAGAAATCCATATGAAGATGAGGTGGAAGATCAGCAGAGTTTGAATCTTGTGCAGGCAACGCATAGTAAATACTCTAAGATTTTCTTCTATCTCAAAGCAATATGCCAAAATCTGTTTTAAATTCATGTGTGGTGGTTGGTGACATCTTAAATAGTCCTTGTGTCTGGGAGTGCTCTGTGTCTGCTATTTATATAGTCTTCTTTAGCTTTTTGAGAAACTCTATTTGTTGCTCCATCCAACAATACTGAATTTTCAAGGCCTCACTACAATAGGGTCCAGTAGTAAATCTGCCTGCCTAGAATCATGATCTGATCGACACTCTGATCATGTAGCCAGTGTTGACACAGTGCTGTGCAACTGCAGACTTGTCTAGGTATTACAGCCTGATGCATTTGTGGTTTATATTGCATCTTTCCTCTAAGATGCAGCTTGTCTGCCCAATGTAAATATCTCCACATGCCTGACTTCAAATATCAAAACAATACATCTACTTCCTTTGAACGTTCAGCAAATGGTATGACCCCTGAAGGATTCATTGTGCCTACTCACATCAGGCATCCTATAATAAAGTGTATGCTGGTAATGGTTTAATTACTATTTTACCAAAGCCCTTTATATAGGTAACAGGCACTCCAAATTGCTTATTTTAACTATTTGCTGCACTTGAACCCGAGTCGCTAATTACATCAGTCGGAACATTGTCTAGTTTTCAGATATATTAGTGTTTATATATTATAATAATCTCTTATTTGTAGTTAGGCCAATTGCTAATTTTAACAAAGAAATCCCAGGGATTCAGATACCTTGTAACCAATAGAGAGGTTTTGATTTTACAATAATGTATAATATTGTTTCAAGTGCAAAGTTTCCATGGTTTTCTTCCACATAATAAGTCAACCATACTCGATATCTTAGAATGTGTAGAATGGAGAACGAAATATTTCAACTGCATTTGTCAAAAGGAATTCTACTGGTATATTATCCACAAAAGACAAGGTAAGAAACACTGTATATTATAATTATATACTAGCCTACTAACTTAACAGGATTGGTGTCGCTCGAATTTTGTATTCTGTAATTCAAAATTAACTAATGAAGGACTTTTGATTTTCAAACTTTAGGTCCTTATATAGGTATTTAGAATGTGAAATAAGGAAGACCAACTTACTACACCCAAACTATTCCCTCAGAAAATGCTTGATATAGCTTTTATGGCTCATAAAAGATTACAATTTTGTACCCCATTCCTTCTACACACCAATTATGGTAGGGGTCGAAATAAGAAACAGAAATTCCGGTAACATAAAATTGTATTGTCTTTACAGAATATTTCATTTATCACTTTCATGTTACCATACAACCGTAATGGGGCTGTAATCAAAAAGAACTTCAATATCACTTTCATATTTTCCTCCTCCAAAACCTGGGACATAGTAATATACTGCACACATAGGACTAAAAATGTTCATCCAATTTTGTCTCCTTTTGCATGCTTAGGGCCTATGATAAACATCCGTATTTCTCAACTAAAAATACAAAGCCTACAGTTATGAATAATGTACTATGGTATAGAATTTTTTTCCGACTTCTGATATGGCATACTCATTGGCACACTCAGGCTGAGACAACTGAAAATGCTGTCCTTGCAATACGAACTCTTATTCTACATCAAAATGTGAAGTGAGAAAATGGTATTCTCTATGTCCAGGGTAGAGTAAGTTATGTGACTGTATCACATTGTGCATTATTTTCATGGATTTCATTCTTCATTATTTATTTCCACCAATGAATTATAGGGATAAGCAATAGGGTAGTGGTTGAGGTGATGTGCTACAAACTGGAAGGTCGCAGGTTTGATCCCCGATGAGGTCGAAGTTTATTTTTCAATTGGCCTAATCCTTCTGGTGGCATTATGGCCCTGGGGTCGACTCAGCCTCTAACAGAATTGAGTACCAGGAGCAATCCTGGGGGTGAAGGCGGCCGATGCATATGGCTGACAACCTTACCACCTTCATGTGCCAAATGTCTAAAATCTGGGAGCCTCAACCTCATGGAACCCTCTGGGCCTCCAAGGACTGTATAGGGAACACTTTACTCACTTCACGATAGCTTCTCTAATTTGTCAAAGACCCCTATCATGCACTTCCAAAGCTACCAGTGAACACTTCCAACACTGTTATCATGAGAACTGTACATGCAATGTGATTTGTATTTGATTAATTCTTTATAAAAGGTATTTTGTCTCCTTCAAAACATTTGATATTTGGAATTTAAAATATAAATTTTGCAAAATCCTTTCTTGTTGTGCACTTACGTTATGAAACGAAGGTACTGTCAAAATTCAAAGAGTCTACCTATTCCCTATCGATATTAAACTTAGTGTCCTCTGATGATTTTAGTTCATCAATGCCTTATTACCAGTGTCTACACAAAAATCTGATAAGTAATTTTGTTGCACACATTGCGACTTACATCGTGAACAAATTTCAGAGCATTATCTCCATTTTTTGTGGGAGCAATTGAAGATTGCTTATTTTGGCAGTTTAAAGCACATAGTAATTTTAAATATAGAGTCAACAACATCTTTCCAAGTGACCAAACAATATAAGATTTTACAGCTTCACTTTTGGGTGATTGGATTTTTTTACATTGAAGTCCAAAAATAGCATTTTTTTTTCAAAATAGTTAAACCAACACTTCTGTCATCCCTTAATGTTTACTTTAAATGCTGGTACCAGGTGCATCTTTTGTTAACATTCTGATTTCGTGAAGAAATGTAATTTTGGAAATAATTTCTTTCGTTACTAATGAAAGACATTTTATAATACTGTCTTTAAGTTGCCCCTACTCTATGTACATTCTGCAGATTCTGTCATCATGAGAATTGAAGCATGTCATAACAATAATGTCAGTGCCCCAGGGCGCCTGCCTCTTGATTAATAGTTCCCCAATGTTAGTAAATTCATTAGACCTTGAACTGTCAGTAGTGGATGCACAAACTTGTAACTGTTGAACCCTATCACACTGAATAACCTCAGTTGAATTTACTAATCATTTCACTCTCCATGAGTAAGTATGATTAGATCACCACTTGAAGAATTGAGAGCTTTAGTCAAGAAGTAATTTGCTCTTCCATGACCCTTCCAATTAGGGATTTGTTTTATTCAGCACTTCCTTTTATGACTTGAATGATACAAGAGGTTTCTAGTAATAATTCAAATATGTAATATCTTGTGTCCTCAATGGCTGAGGAGTTAGAATGCTTGTCATTAGGGTTCTGCCAAGTCTTTTAAGAGTAAAAACTTGCGGCATGCTTTCCTTCAGAAGGGAAATACAGCGAGTCCATTTTATGAGGAAACCTCGCATCACTGCCGCATTGCCGAGCTAGCATCGCATTGCATCACAGTTGTACAAAGCATACAAGAGATTATTTGCTTCGGTGTGTTGTAGTGAGACGCTTGTCTATTGTTGTCGTGTGTTACATAAGACAATAATCAAAAATGTATACGGTTGAACAGCGAATTTATTTGGTGGAATGTTACTTATTGAGAAATAATGGAAATTTTCTCGTAAATACCCTGACTGTACCATCTCAGTATCTCAAATAAATGGTGAGTAATAAGCCTCTACATGTAGGCCTATTTTGATAAGAAATTGGTTGAGTTATTCTATTTTGTATTGTTTCTAAAGAGATTTGCCGGTAACAATGGAACACGGTCCCCGCCGGTGCAAGCACAACAGCGGGGAAAGTGTGAGCAGGGGCAATGCTGTTGAAATGTTTCCGCATAAAATGGCCTCCCTGTATAAAAGTAGACCATATATCATAGACCACACTGAAAGATCAACATCCTTTGGCCATTTATTTACCATCCTTCCTGGTCCTTCCGTATGCCATGGGCCAACCTCATCACTATAAGCCTTTGAGGTATGAAAGAAGTGTAAAATCATTCTAGATGAAGATATTTCAAAAGTGGTTCAGGGTTAGAAACAAACATTTTGATTGCGGGGAAATTAAGCAAGGCTTGCGGAAGAACAAAGGTATAAAGTTTAATGCTTCATCTTAATTCATACTTTTATACACTGATATAAGAAATTCTTAAAATTTGTCAACAATTCACAAAATGCACTGGTAATAATATTAATGACATAAGTGTAGGCCTATGATTCGCTGACATGTTTGTCTCAGGTTTAAAGCAGCCATATAGGTTATGAATGAATTAAATTCAATCTGAAATCAATCTGCCAGGAATTACATTAGGTCTATTTGCTTTCACAACAGCGTTTAAATTGAAAATTACATTAAAATATAATGTAGATATCAGTATCCATACATTTCGATAGAATGCACAATATTATATCAACAGCAGCTGCGTTTAATTACTCAATGGCTAGATTTAAGTTATTTACACTGACATTGTTACAAAGAAATGAATCAATCAAGGCTGGCTAACAATATCAATAAGCGAGCCACAGTTTGATACATTATGTTTAGGATATTATGGGCCATGAAATATTATTGTAACATGTTATACCCATTATAAAATTAATATTGTTTG
Source organism: Ectobius pallidus (assembly GCA_964059195.1). Taxonomy (NCBI): domain Eukaryota; kingdom Metazoa; phylum Arthropoda; class Insecta; order Blattodea; family Ectobiidae; genus Ectobius; species Ectobius pallidus. The sequence continues at coordinate 82,655,241 of CAXKWD010000008.1, forward strand.
TATGCTGTTAAATGGACAAATAATAAGGATTATGTAAAGTACCAGCTGGATAGAACTCCTGCAAATGAAAGCATGCTCTTTAATAACTAATTTCGCCTATTATTTCTACTTACAGAAACTGATACATCTGAACTTGTTTTGTTTACCTTAATTACCCTCAGTTATGGAAACTATTGCTTGTGAGAGCTCAGCCGCTGATTGACTGTCCGCGAGCCAATCAAAATGCTTGTGTCTTCGGAAAACACAGATTATATTATAATAGATGTGGCCATTAAGTAGTCATTATTCCAGTAGCAGTCAACCGATTTGGTCCAAAATCAATAGGCTTCTTCCCAAGGACGTTATAAATGTGTATACCAAGTTTCATGAAAATTCAATAAAGTGTATTTGAGTTATCACGTGTACAAACACACAGACAGACAGACATTTTCCCGTCCCCCACACACTCTCAGAAAGTACCATTCTAGCACTTAATAAAGGTCATATAATAGTGTTGAAATATTTTTTTCCAAAATTGATTTTGACTAAAATTTACTCCTGGTTCTATATAACAGATATTTAAATATGGATAATGATTATAAAAGGGGATGAAACATTTAAGTTTTCTCACCCAAATTATTTTAGCCAAAAATTTTCTCCTTGTTTTATAGGGTTTGTGTGGAAAAGTCTGTTTGTAAGTCATATAAGATCATGTAATAGGGGTTGAATCATTAAAGAGGTATTTTCATCAATCTTATCCTAATTGTCATTGCTCTAATTTTTATCATCATCATATTCATCACATCATCATCATCATCATCATCATCATCATCCCACTGTCATTACTTTCATCATCACCATAATTTATATCCATGCTGCATCTGCCCTTGGAGAATGAAAGCATAATTTCTGTAGTTATAGTATTGATTCTTTCATGAAGAACCCTACAATGAATATTTTGAACACTTTTTTCCCCTTATTTATTAATATAGAAGACTTCAACTTACCTTCTCCTTATAGTAGATGCTCTGAAATTTATTAAACTGAATTTCAGTCCTCTCTTCCTCTGGTAAATGACCAAGATCTTCTAATTCTAGAGGGCTGCAGAAACCCAGCCATAGTAAGGGAGTTAGCCAAAAGAATGTTGCTTTTGAGTACAAGTTAGCTGTACTATGTTTGTACCTGATGGTGTGCTCACCTGGAGGGTCTGTTACTTCATATTTCTTACTTTTGTATACCTGAAAAGATAACAAAAAGTTGGTCTTGAATCATCACTACATTCTTAAAGACTATGATACATGAAATACAGTCAATTTCATAGTTAAGTTACGACTTGTGCAGTTAAAACAGAATGTTTTTTATTTTATTTTATTCAGTCCATGGGAACACAATATATGCTATGGGACATGACAATACAGTTACAAATTTATAGTTACAAGAAATATATACAATGTGATTGATATTACGGTAGTTTATAAAATATATAACATAAACAGTAATGAATTATTAGGCTACATTACTGATAATTTACAACATTAAATAATAAATATATAGGAGATGTTTACACCCTTTTGAAAAGTAATAGAATTCTGAACAACTGTATTTCAAATTAACTGACACAATCAGTATTGCTTTCAAAGTGTTTTAATTCATTTGAGTTTTCTCAGCTGTTCATGCCTTATTCATCAAAGAAAACATATGATCAACTTATGTATTTGTACTAAAAAACATAACATTTCCACAATGTTAGAAACATTTTCATAAGATATTCGTTTGGATGTGTGAAGTGCTGGACATTTGTATGCAATGTGTAGCTTTTCAAAAGTAAATGCAGTCCAGATATATGAAACTACTAACTTCAGTGAAAGTATTATTTGATGCTCTATAACTTGAACACATCATGCATCATCAAGTGGGCAAGTGGGCATGTGAACACATTTCATAATACCTGTAATGGTACAAGCTTTGTAGCAACTGAACTTAACTTATGACTGCTAGGAAAATAAAAATGATACGTTGCAACCTCAAATGACAGAGAATTTGATGCTATTTCTAAAATCTGGAACATTTAGGTGTCCTGGCAAAACCCAAAGGTACTTGAATCCAAAACTTAGAACCATCCTGGCCAAATTGAGACTCTGGTCACTTGACCTTAGAAAAGATTAGCTTGTATAACCTTCATCCATGGGAAGGTATGCCTACTAATATAGGCACTTCCCTGGATATTATAAAACTTTATATTGGTTTTAGTAAGTGCTTAGTTTAGATTAGAAATAAAAAGAAAAAATAGGGTCGAAGGGGAGAGGGAAGGGAGAAAGAGAAAGAGAAAGAGGTAAGAGAAACGTGTACTGGACTAGACAAGTAACTTATTTTTGCCCACCATGCAGGTTTTGACATCTCATAAGAGGATCATTGAAAATAATTCTGTCAACAAATTTCCAATAATTTTCTTAAATAATCATATTTCTTAAGATTCGTTTTTGAAATGTTACTTAGCTAAATCTTTCTACATAATTAGACAAAAATTCTTAACTGCTTATTAAAGTCATTTCTAAAACAATATAGGGTAGTTAAATTATATTGTTATATTTCCTTGGAAACTGTTTTGGTGGGATTAAATATCAGTGAATTATGAAGACGGAATTCTGATAAAAGAAAGGTATGTAGGCCTACAATAAGAACACAAGAACGTTAATAAATAAGGAAATAAACTTTGTTAGATGGAGTGACTGGAGTGAAATGGGCTGGATTGGGTGCATTTGATAAGTAGAAATGTATAAATTGAATGCATTACTGGATAAATTTGATTGTATAAACTATATGAGTAAATTGGATTGGATCGAATATATTGGAGCGCCCATATATTTTCTAGGGGGGCCAATTTTTAAATTAATTTAATTTTTCTTTTGTCACTTTAACTTCTTGGGCCACTTTGTAACATTATATTAATAATACTGTATAAGTGCAACAATGACGTAACCAGAAAATAATTTCGGGGAGGGTCCAAAGTGCCGCGGGGTGTTTAAGGGGGATGGAATACCCTCTTAGAAAGGTCGGTCGGGGGTCCATACCCGGAAAATTGTTAAATAATGAACTAATGAAAATCACATTTACGCTATTTTAGCACCGAAAAAATAGTTAGCAAATTTGTTTATCATACTCTAAGACATGCCAACGTAAAACAAGAAATCATTACCTAAGTCAGGGGTCCACCCCCGGAAAAGTTTTTAAATGTTGAACTAATTAAAACCACATTTTACGCTATTTTAGCACTAAAAATAATTAGAAAATTTGTTTGCCATACTCTAAGATATGCCAAAGTAAACAAGAAATTGTTACCTAAGTCGGAGGTCCACCACCGGAAAATTTTTAAATATTGGACTAATGAATATCTCATTATATGTTATTCTAGCCCTGAAAAACTAGTTAGTAAATTTGTGTACCATACTCTAAGACATGCCAACGTAAACAAGAAATCATTACATAAGTCGGGTCCACCCCGGAAAATTTTTAAATATTGAACCAATGAAAACCACATTTTACGCTATTTTAGCACTGAAAAACTAGTTAGAAAATTTGTTTACCATACTCCAAGACATCCCAAAGTAAACAAGAAATTGTTACCTAAGTCGGAGGTCCACCTCCGGAAAATGTTTAAATATTGAACTAATAAAAATCACATTTTATGCTATTCAAACCCTGAAAACTCGTTAGTAAATTTGTTTACCATACTCTAAGACATGCCAACGTAAATAAGATATCGTTAACTAAGTTATAATACTTATTACTATTTATAATAAAAGTTAAATAACACATGGATCAATGGAAATAATAGCCTACTCATTATGTTATGAAAACAAAATAACTGCTATTCATATTTGACACACCAACAAAACTTGTTTAATTTGATTTTATTAATACAAAAATATAATTTTAGGTTTACATTCTTAGGGGTCCGGACCCCCTGGGCCCCCCCTTTCCTAATCCACTGTGGATTCTTCTTCCATGTTGTCGAATTGGTAAAACTTCTGCAAACTTTTTGTCTCTACTGACTTTTAAATAATAATTGTCCCAAAAGAAAAACACCTGACTATAATTATTAACATACATTTTGTCCTTTCCCTGCCCCCGGGTATGGGCGCTCATGGATTGGAATGGAATGGACTGGTAGACTGGATCTGTGAAATTTGATATCAATTTTGAATGGATTGAATTTAGCGAAATTATTGAGTTGAAGTTGATGGATAAGAAATAAGATGGATAAATTGGACTGGATTCTATTCGGTTCAATCTTATAATGCATTAGTTTGGATTGTTTTGATGGTTTGAATTAATATGACGGATTACATGGCTTGAATTGGAAATATTGAATGATTGGTTTTTTGATGGATTGGTCTGGTTTAATTGGACTGAATTGGATTTGGTTACATTTATTAGTTTGGATTGGAGTGGTTGAATGCATTTTCGGATCGAATGGATTTAATTTGATTTTAAGGATTAGATTGATTGGTTGATTGGATGGTATGGATTTGACTGGATTGGGAAGGTTGGTATGATGATTATTTAATGACGGAGTGTACTGCAACGTAGGACTGTGTCCATCGCCAGTGTATCAGTATTTTGTTCCGCAGTAGTTCTTTTACATGCTTATAAATCTACATGTATGGACGTATTTTGTTCCGCAGTAGTTCTTTTACATGCTTATAAATCTACATGTATGGACGTGTCACAATAATTCACACAAAAATTTCATCGATCTAGGCCAGGTTCGAATTCGCGGCCTTCAGCACATAAAGCCAGCGCCATACTTATTGCGCTTGGCAGGCCGACTGAACTGTGAGTTATTGGGATAGAAGGATAGTTAGGGAGGAGAGAGAGAGAAAGAATGTGAAGGAAAGAAATAATAAAGGAGGGAGAGATGTAGATCGGCAAGTAATTATTCAAATGCTGAAAACTAATTAACAATAATTTATGCATTGCTTGCTACTAGCAATATTTTGCTCACTATCATATCCCCTAAAAATTTAAGATAAAAATAAGCAGTCAAACTAAGAATGCATGACACGGTTTTCTGTTTATATGAACGGGCTTCAAAAGAGTTTATTTTCCTTCGGAAGTGTTCACCAGTATTAGTTTAAACTGTGTGTAACATACTTGTTTCTGTAGCACATGTGGTGTTGATGGAGTGTTCAAGAAAGTTTATAAATGAAAACATAAAGAAAATGTATTTCTATATCTCATCCAGACGCAGAATCATGTGATGCATCAAACGATTAACGGAACAACTTATTTTGAAATCTCTTTAATACCTCCCTCCAATTTCTTCTTAGTCAATCAATGGGTCGATCTTTCGTCCTACAGCCTACATTGCGTCTCTCGGTCCACTGTATATTTCAATTTCGTTTAATGTAATTCCGTAATATGTACGTTGCGCAGTTTGTTTTGTAGTATGAGATAAATATATTATTGCTACTATTTTTATCAATACCATTAGCAGAAGTAGAAGTAATAATTGGAATAGTTGTAAATAGGCTATATTTTTCTAAAAAAAATGGGGTTTTTCACCCAATTCCCGTTCATGGCGGAAAATCGGATTTCTTGCACACATTGCCGGTAACCTAATCTACCTGCATTTTTTCCTTCTTTGCAGTCCACGTGCCTTTAACTTTTTGATAAATTTATTGTTGTAGACGCGGAATTTAAACATATTTGCTAATTTACATCTTATTTGTAGGGCAAGGCATTTAATGATTTTGCATCTTTTTTATATCAATGTTAAAAGATAGCTCGAATATAAATAAATACGTATAAAATAATTGATTAAGTAAAGACAAGTTGTTTTTGCTGTTTTTGCTTTATTTTGCATTTTTCGTCAGTTTTAAGAGATAGGTCATTTTTGGCAATTTTTAGGTCATTTTCGGCATTTTTAGGTCATGTTACAGTGGAGACAGAGAGGAGCTTTTCCATGTACAAATCGTTACTTTCAGCCAACAGACAACCGTTTTTATTTGAGAATCTCCGCCAAGTGTTCAATTTAATTCAGGTTTATTGTAAACACCAGAGCAGTATGTCTTACAGCAATAAAGAATTATTCTTATCTTTTTTAATGGAACATATTTGCTAGGGGTAATTTGATGGGCATGCCAGTTCAGGAAGAATTTCTTTTTCACTAAAGGTGTCCAAGTAGTATAAATTTACTTACTTTTAAGTAACAAAATAAGTGTTTCATATAGTAAATTCATATATAACGCACTGTAACACATTAAATTGCTTTTAGCAATTCATTACTCTAAAAAACTAATTACAGTGAGTCCATTTTATGAGGAAACCTCGCATTGCCGCAGTGCAGTGTATTAACGAAGCGGAATTACAGAAAGTAGCAAATAATTTGTTTAAACGATGTGAGGCACGTCTTACTGCTGACGGGGGTCATTTTCAACAGTATCTCAAATAAATGGTGAGGAATAAGCCTCTACATGTAGGCCTATGTTATGTTAAAGTCTTGATTTGCCGGTAGTAACGGAACACGGTCCCCGCCGTTGCAAGCACAACAGCGGGGAAAGTGTGAGCAGGGGCAACGCTGTTAAAAAGTTTCCGCATAAAATGGATTCCCTGTATAAGTAATAATGGTAAATTTATTGGTCATTGTTTTAAATTTTGTGTACTTTTTCACTATTTTTAGGTCATAAATGCATTTTTTATTTTGAAATTATTCACTATTTTATGGTAATTACGTGCCTTCATCTACTTGTTGTGTCTTAACTCCTTTTTATTGCTTTTTTACTTAGATTTAATTCATCACGCAGCTAAGTGTTATGTGGGGTAATAGATGTTTTGGTCGCTACCTAGATTAAAAGAGTCACTACATTCTGCGGTTGGTACCCCTTGCAACTTGAAGCCCATAACTTATTGAACAGCTGTTAGTGGTTCATTATTTTCAAGTAAGCAATGCTTATTATTATTGACGTAGAAAAAGAGTACGCAATACAATGCATTAAGTGCATTGGGAAATCTCGGGAATATAAAAAGTCTCGCCTATCCTCGAATCTCCAATGATGCACTGTATCATCATCATTAAAGCCCGGATTTTCATGCACTATCAAACTTAAAAACATGCATGCATTCATGCACTATCGTATCTCCAAATATGCACAATGAAGGGCGAAACATGCACTATCAAAAATCCGCACTGTACTACGAGTTTTTCCAAATTCTCCTCACTTAAACTCGTGCGTTTATCAGTTAGGATATTCTTGAACGCAGAAAAGGATCTTTCTACTTCACAAGAAGTAACAGGTGCATACTTAAGGGAAGAAATTTGACTGAGGGTGAGATCGAATTCCATGTATTTTACATTTTTTCCACACAATATGTCTTTCACTGTTTTCAGAAGTTTAAGATCAGGATTTGAACTAACTACCTTCTTAAGTTTTTCCCACCCATTTCTCCACAACGCGATTCTAAAGTTAATTATTCAACGTCTTCAACAATGGCTAGTGACTGACAAATTCTATCAGTGAACATTCTGTTTAGCAGTTTTCTTTCAATGGAAGGTGGTGGGGGTCGGCGAGTCGGCATTTTCTTTTGTAGCCTGGTGTATTATATTAATGTTTATTTAGGGTAAAGAGTAGTTTGCACTCTCAAATTCATGCAGGTGGCAGACTCTATTGTCAATACAATCAAATAACAATGGTAATACAATACAACATTTTTTACGTTTCTTTGAAAAGCCGAGATTTTGTGGAGGCACATTCATAATATGCACAGTTATGCATGATAACTTGATATATGCACTAAAACCAGAAAATGAGGGTTTATATGCATTAAAAGCGTCTGAATATGCTACATTAAAGAAAAAAATCCAAAACATGCATTATGCATGAATTTTGCCATAAAAAGGCCGAAATATGCAAACATGCACGGACAAAATTTGGTTATTTGGAATCCCTAAGTCATGTAATGAGTAACTACAAAGTTTGAGAAGTGTAACCAAAGTATATAAAAACATGCATTTGCATGGAAATCCGGGCTCTAATCATCATCTATACCATATTAAACGCACCCTGAGATGTGTGTGTGTGTGCGTGCTCGCTTACTCCTACGAGATCCTAGTCCTAGAGGTCTGAAACTTTCGCCATAGGCCCCCCAATCCTGGAGAGTGTCTATCTCAAATTTCATCCTAATAGAACAGTCGGTTCGGTCAATTTTTATTACGGTTATTTGTTTTGCTTTATGCAGTCCTGTACAGTCATAGTAAGGACTTTTTTTATTAGAATTTGGCAACATATTTTTTGTTTTGCCAGTTTTGTTCTTAATATGATTCCCGGGCAGAATATTTGTCCCAGCCTGTCCGTGACTAAGAACCATGAGATGGAGGTACAATGTTTTTAGGACAATCATTGGAAGATTTAACTTTCAAAATATGTTTGCCCTGTGCAGGTGACATACAAATTATATTAGAAAATACACTTGACATGTAAGCTGTGGTTCATTAAATGTTTCTTTAATCACTTTACATATTCCCACGCTCCAACATATGCTGCAACATGTGCAGCCCACTGTAAACATCGCGGCTCAGTATCAAATATTCGTAGTGATTTACTCCAAGTTGCTTATTTCACAAGAATATTAGGTAAAGTCAACTTTCAACTTTAAAAAATTGTCTATTCTTGCGTATTTCACCCTCAAAACTCGTTCAAGGTCAGAAATTAGGTATGGCTTTGACTGTATTGGTTGTTTCTAAAACAACACATGGTATTCTTTAACATGAGGGTAAATTTTAAACTCCAAAAAATATAGGCTATTTAAAAATCTGATAACTTCCTACGTTCAAATAACATTTTTGCCTCTTAGTAATGTATCATGTATGACATTCTATTCATGCAAATTGGTTGTAAAAAGGGAGAGAATGTCATTACCGCATCGCATCCCCGAAGGATACAAAACCAAAATCAAATTTGATTAATTCACTCACGTAACTTTCTTTATCCTAAGTATAGGCGATATACCTTTCTCACTGCACATTCTGATATAGAATAAAAGGCCGCATTGGGAACAGCTCGTACTCAGTTGTTTCAACCAGATGCCAAGCTTTATTGTTCACCAAACAAGACTGAGTTACAAACAGTGGGTGGCTTATAACTATCTTCAGAAAAAAAAATTTTCTAAAAAAATTCCAAATAAAAGTTAGTATAAGCATCTCATGTACAAAATTGGAACTAAATCGTACAGCCGAAATTTTCTTCATGTAAAGTGGCATTAAAAGTAAGACAAAGTCGTCGCCAATCTTCGTGTCACATCCCCAGGTGGTACCTGACCCAAATACAAAATTTTGTTTCTCTTGTTTTTTCGTTCCGGTGCCAGGTTTTCACAAGCACACACACATACACACACAGACGTTTCTGAAAATAGTATATTTGGGCTAAGGGACCTCAAAACGTGTGTTTATGTTAAAAACTCAACTTCGAATATCGGAGTCGGAGGCTACCTAGCCTATAGTATCTATGGTAAGGGCAGAGGAAGTCATACGTTGGTAATAAAACTTCTGAATAATGTTCATCAACTTCGTATTTTGCCTACATAATAAGTTATTTCGTTTTCGTAAAATTAAACATGATTAAATTTACTTCATCCGCTTCATAATATAAATATAAAGAAAAGCACTTTTCTAAACAATTAATTAGTGATCCCCAGTAGCGTACCATGGCTACTTGGCGCCCGGGGCTAACTAGATGATAGTCGCTCCCTAACACTAAAAGATTCAAGGTTCAATGAGTTTAATTTAAACTCAGTTTATTTATTTATTTTTAATAAGTAGTATGTTACTTTAATATATTATAAAGAGAAAAATATGAATGAAATAAAACTGTTAAGTATTATAAGGTTAGTTTGTTTGAAAATAAAGAGAAAAGAAGTTTCAGAGTCATAACAAAAATTACAAATGTGCCCTTCCTAGCCTTGATGGATGCAAACTTGTTTATAATAGAGTTGAAGACGAAGTCTATAGTAGCAGCCACATCACGTTCAATTCATAAAATTGCTAAATTACTTTGTGTTTCTTTCTCCCTTACACTGTAAACTTATCCTGTGTGCTCGGCGCCACGACCTATTTCGTATTGTCTATAAATAGTTTAAAACGAAACGTTTATTTCATTTCTAAATAATATTACTGCAGTATTTAACAAAGTAATAAAGAAAATTTGACCAATAAAACCGTATATTTTGCCTGAAAAAAAAAATTTCTTAAACTAAAAAAGTTGTTTTTTAATTTTGGCGCCCCCCCTTTACGGCGCCCGGTGCGTCCGCCCCGTTCGCACCCTCCTTGGTACGCCACTGGTGATCCCTTCATGATTTTATAATATTTCAGACCGTTGAGTACAATCCCGGCCAGTGAATGTCTTTACAATAATAAGTACTACATTATGGCATATCCCTGGTTACCATTAGCACATTCGAATTGAAAATCAGATAATGATATACAGTTTTATATAAATATTCTTTAAAGAAAAATAAACCGAAGCAAGGAGATAGACGAAGAACTGTATGGTTATTTCAAGTAAGTACCAATGACACCTTTAGGACAGTAGTTGTACTCGGTGGGAAGAAATGAGTGTATAGCATAACCCTGTAAGAGTACGATTACTTCCACAAAGTCTCTGGGTTTTTACGTCTATACCTTAGGAGCGAGTGTCACCGTTCCTAGAGTTCCTGCCTAGGGGAGGTAGCTGCACCCTGATTGGCTCAGCTCTTCTATCTCACTCCACGTGTTGTCTGTGTCTTTCTCGCTGCGGCATTATCCCTCCAATCAACTAGTATTTTCTACGACTTCACTCTTTGCTCAACAGTAGCTAAGTGATCTTTCGCGCATGCGAGTCTGCGCAAGCTGGTAACGAGAAGCTCGCTGACTGGGTTAAGTCTTCAAAGCCAGAGACTTTGTGGAAGTAATCGTACTCTAATACGCTTTAAATAAACAAACTAGAAACGAGGAGCAAAAGCACTTAAAATTCCATTTACAATTACAAATTTACAATTTTTCCACATTTGTTTTGTTTATTTGCTTGTTTGCTTTCATCAAGACATCATCCGAGCACATGCTTGTCGTCCGGGGGTTGGGGAGTCCAGAAATTGATATAAATATAGACTACTAAACAAAAATATAGTATTCTAAATAAAAATACAATATACATTGAGAAAAATTCATTAAAGGGTTCGTTTTTAACTTTTTTGATCATCTTATAACTTGTCCGAATTGAATTAATAATACCGTACGTAATCCGTACGTTGGGTAATTAGTAATTGTATGTTTACGTATGTTTATGTATACCGGTAGTGAATTATAGAAGCTACAGAAACTAGTATCTGCTTCTTCACAGTGCAAAACAGTTGATCAGGATTCCTTTTTCATATCTGATACTAAAGCGTTTTTGGCAAATTTCTAATGTAAAAAGTTCATGGCAATGCTGCGAAAAGTCGCCTCTCATTTATCTGCGAATTGCACGACCAAAGTCATTTTTCATTCAGATCTTATTAGACTATCAAGCCACGAGACTTTATTTACACTTAATTCGTACTCTCAAGGTTGATGAGACAGAAGGTATTCGTGTAGATACGCGTATACCAGCCACATGGGCTCGAACAATGGCATTACTGGGAGGACAATAACGATAAATATACAGACTTTAATTTAAGCTTACGTCCATTAATTATCTTAATATCTCATAGTGCAATTTCCACATCGAAAATGAGAAAAATAAGACCAATTAAGAAAAATCGTAATGAAAATGGTAATCGTGCAATTTCCACATCGAAAATGAGAAAAATAACAAAAATTAAGAAAAATCGTAATGAAAATGGTAATCGTGCTGAATTTTTAGGATCAAAACCACATTCGAATGGTCTATGTTCAATTTTCTATGCCCATAAATTTATCCAGTTTAATGATCTATTCATTTTCACACAAAAATAGGATAATTACCGAAAGAAGATCGCCATATTTAAGCTACCAAAACATTTATTTCGATTTGATTTTTAATCTGAATAAGAAACCTACCACAAGCAATATAATGTCTGAACAAAATATTACCGGTAAAGCGAAAAGACGTTATCTTATTTCCAAATTTGGAGTGAATACCTAGCCTTTTGATTAATGGAGAAGAGTTCTAAGAGAATGCTCGTATATGATCATACAGTTTGTACGATAATACTGCAGGGCTACTCTGCTCTAAATATCCTTGTGTATAAAAAAAAAAGTAAAGTGATCCCTATACAGGCCATGGAGGCCCAGAGGGTTCCAGGAGGTTGAGGCTCCCAGATTTTGGACATTCGGAACGTGAAGGTGGTAAGGTTGTCAGCCTTACGCACCGGCCGCCTTTACCCCCAGGATTGCTCCTGGTACTCATTTCTGTTAGAGGCTGAGTCGACCCCAGGGCCATAGTGCCACCAGAAGGATTAGGCCAATTGAAAAACTCCAACGACCTCATCGGGAATTGAACCCGCGACCTTCCAATATCCTTGTGTATAATAAAGCAAATGTAAGCCTTTTTGTCTTTGTGTGAACAGAAGTGTATATAACATTTTCTTAATATTGTAACAGACAGTGAATTAAATACATAAAAGAGTAAAACTACTAATTTCCTTCTTTTGCATAATCTACAGAAACGTTTATTTTTATTTGTAGGCCTAACTGTTACTAATTAGTAAATTAGCATAATTTTTCCGAAACAGAAATTACTGCTCAGAATACAGAATACAGATTACCTACCTTTTTTTTCTGAAACTGAGGTTACTTTTACCGAAATGTAGATTTATTTTTTTCGAAATTGAAATTAATTTTTCAGAACATAAATTAACTTTTCTTTCCGAAACTGAAGTTATTTAATAAACAATACGACTTGGAATGAGGCTTAGACAACTGAATGCCCATTTCGGTAATGTGGCCGCTTTCTTTATGCCACAATTTAAGGGGACTGAAAGTTATGTGAGTGTTTTCATAATTTTTTATTAAATTTTGTTGAATTGACCTAATTTGTAATGATTTTACCAGAATATCGAAACGCTAAGCATTAAAATGATGAATTAATTATTTCAGTTTACACTTCTTATAGGATAGGCCTCCTTACAATTCTCATAGCAAACACTGACCTTGTGGAATTCAGAATTCTAACTCACAAACCGATCATCTCAGTCTTCACATTCCCGTTTTCAAGTTAATTTTCATTGTATTCATGAGCTGTAATTTATGCGGGTCTCGTTTATTAGATCTGACGTTTGCATAGTAGAAGCACCTGTTGCTAAATAGTTAAGGAGGAAAACACGCATGCAAATTCCATCGAGTATTGAAAAAGGTGTGGTTAAATACACCCATCATTTGAGCTTCCTCTACTGCTAAAAATCTTATTCGTAAGATCGTCACGCTTTAGCCATTCTGAACTGCATTTACATAGCAATGACAACGAGCTAATACTGTTTTCTACGAATTAGGGATGAGTCGATACCAGATTGTCTCGATGCTCGATACCGATACATGATTTTTTCCCTCGATACTCGATACTCGATACCGTCAACATTTCCAGTTTCAATAAATAGGTAGCCTACATTAAAAATTAAAAGTTGAGAGAGCTATGTAATACCAACTAAATTAAGTGTGCATATTTAATTAGACAAAATTTAATATCATCAGTAGCCTATAATTATTTTTAAACTCTACATTAAAACTAAAATTAGTTTTTGAAACAGTCCACTTATAAGTTTTTGTTAAAAAATACTAGCATTCTCACTTAGTTGCAGAATTGCCAAAGTATCGAAAAAATACCGAGCGAATTTTCTGAAGTATCGCTCGATGCCGATACCATGCAAGTATCGAGAGTATCGAGGACCCATCCCTACTACGAATATATGCCTCACTAGGTTTATTCTCATTTTAATCTCTGCCACGTTTTGCAGAAGATTCACGTATTACACTTCCACAACCGCCCCCCTTACATGGAGGTGCCTCCCACACGACACCAACCTGTAGGACTATAACGTCGTACAAGTCTAAATTACTAAAATATTTACATAGTCCCTAAAGTGATTTAGCTTTTTTTATATCACTTTATAGCAGTAATATCAATTTGTTTATAATAATTCTTCATTGCAACCAAATGGTCCAGTGAATCCCACGCAAGAGTTGGCCAATCATGCGGGAGTCGCGGCTGCCCCGAGCGATCGGGTGAAATATCTAAGCTAATAATGCCGCTAACATTGTAATGGTCCAGGTTCTCACAATTACAGTTAAAATCACAATGAAAATAAAATCAGGTAAACTGATGTAACAAAGTGCCAGTATGTTTTTGTTTAATCAGTTATGATTGCAATTATGATATGCAGAATACAAAAAAAAAAAAAAAAGTCAAATTGGCCGGTTTCGGGATTTGAACCATGAAACTCCAGAATGTGAGGCTAAGACGTTACCATCTCGGCCACCTGGGTCAGTTTAACGGTCCAGTTGGATAAGCGCATGTAAAGCAATAGTGTTATTTGTCATAGCTAACTGTATTTTAATTTCCAAAGCCTTATAAGATCACAGTAAATCAATAGGCTATGTTGTCATGGCTACTGATTTGCTACTGATTTGCATTCCATAAATTCTTTCGAATACGTATATTACCATAAAATAGGCACTAAATTGAGCATTACTCCGAAACAGGTCAACCGATTTTATCCAATATCAATAGATGTCTTCTCACGGACATTATAAATGTGTATACCAAGTTTCATAAAAATCCGGTAAAGTGTATTTGAGTTACCGCGTCTTTAAAATAGACACTAAATTGGGTTTTACTCCGGTACCGGTCTACCGATTTAGTCCAATATCAGTAGACGTCTTCCCGTGTACATTATAAATGGGTATACAAAGTTTCAGAAAATCCAATAAATCATATTTGAGTTATCGCGACTTCTTATATATTAACATAAAAGGCACTAAATTGGGCATTATTCCGGTACTGGCCAACCGATTTGGTCGAATATCAATAGACGTCTTCCCATGGAAATTATAAATGCGTATACGAAGTTTCATAAAAATCCGATAAAGCGTATTTGAGTTATTGCGCCTTTAAAATAGACACTAAATAAGTTTTACTCCGGTACCGGTCAACAGATTACGTTCAAATTCAATAGGGTACTTCTCATGGACGTCATAAATTTGTATAGGCCTACCTAGTTTCATGGAAATCCGTATTTGAGTCATGGGGCCTTTCTAATATAATCTATTAAAATAGGCACCAAATTGGGCATTACTCCGGTACCGGTGAACCGATTTGGTTCAATATCAATAGGGTTCTTCCCATGGACATTATAAATGTGTTTTCCCAGTTTCATGAAAATCGGAAAAAGCGTATTTGAGTTATGGCGCCTACAGACACATGGACAGACAGACGGATAGACAGACAGACAGACGGACAGACATTTTTTCGTCCCCCACACAATCTCATAAAGTATCATACTGGCACTTAGTAATTAAGAAAAATATACAATCTGTCTGTTGAGCAACATTAAGATTTTTATTAAAACCATAGAAACAGATTCAGCGAAAGTCATGGGACTCAATGGAAGGCAAATTGATGTAACGGATGCCCTAAAAAGTCATGTATAAACACCAATACTGGTGAGCAAGCTTGCTGTGCAGTCTTGAAGTTCTGCTTTTATAACTGGATAATTCAGAAGAAATATTCACAGCTCTGTGCTTAAGAGTATGGAGTCACGATCGTTCTTCACTGAACTATTCACAATGTGAACTAGTTTTAATTTATATTTTAATTGATGTTGCAGATATTCAGACGAAGACGAAGATTTCATCAATGTCAGTACCGAAACAGCGTCCCGGCGAAAGTCATGGACCCTAAGGATTTCCGGAGATGGGTCCATGGCAGAGAAAGCGACGCTATAGTAGGGAAGCCCAGTATAACTTGAATACTGGTGAGTTACATCACTCTGGAATATTTATGTTCCTCCCTTTAACTGAATAGCTGAGATAAAAATTCATGGCCTTGTGCTGAAAAGCATGGTATCTTTATCTTTCTCCAGTAAACTATTTAGATTGTGAACTGTTTTTATTTTCGTTTTTATATATGTTACAGTTACCGCCGAAGATGAAGGCTTCAACTAAAAGTACCGAAGCAGCGTCCTAGCGAAGGCTATGGACCCTGAAGATTTCCGGAGATGGGTCCATGGCGGAAAAAGCGGCGCTGCAGTAGGGAAGCCTCATATAAACATAAATACTGGTGAGTTGCATCGCTCTGGAGTCTTAATGTTCCTCATTTGTAACTGAATAGTAGACCTACAGACGAGAGATTCATGGCCTTATGCTGAAGAGTATGGTGTCGTGATCTTTCTCCAGTGAACTATTCAGATTGTGAACTGGTTTTAATTTAACTTTTTATATGTTGCAGTTATCAGCCGAAGAGGAAGACTTCATCCTTCAGTACCGAAACAGCGTCGTCGAGGTCATGGACCCTAAAGATATCCGGAGGTGGGTCCATGGCGAGGAAGATAAGGCGACGCTGGACTAGGGAAGCTCCTCAGTACCGAAACGGCGTCGCCGAGGTCATGGACCCTGAAGATTTCCGGAAATGGGTCCATGGCGAGGAAGTTAAAGAGACGCTGGATTAGGGAAGCACCTCATAAACGTCTATACTTGTGAGTTCCATCGCTCTGGAGTCCATATGTTCTTCTTTTATATCTGAATAGTTCAAATGAGAAATTCTTGGCCTTATGCTGAAGAGTATGGTGTTGTGATCTTTCTCCAGTGAACTATTCAGATTGTGAACTGGTTTTAATTTAACTTTTTATATGTTGCAGTTATCAGCCGAAGAGGAAGACTTCATCCTTCAGTACCGAAACAGCGTCGTCGAGGTCATGGACCCTAAAGATATCCGGAGGTGGGTCCATGGCGAAGAATATAATGCGACGCTGGACTAGGGAAGCTCCTCAGTACCGAAACGGCGTCGCCGAGGTCATGGACCCTGAAGATTTCCGGAAATGGGTCCATGGCGAGGAAGTTAAAGAGACGCTGGATTAGGGAAGCACCTCATAAACTTCTATACTTGTGAGTTCCATCGCTCTGGAGTCCATGTGATCTTTTATATCTGAATAGTTCAAATGAGAAATTCTTGGCCTTATCCTGAAGAGTATGGTGTTGTGATCTTTCTCCAGTGAACTATTCAGATTGTGAACTGGTTTTAATTTAACTTTTTATATGTTTCAGTTATCAGCCGAAGAGGGAGACTTCATCCGTCAGTACCGAAACAGCGTCACGAGAAGGTCATGGACCCTGAAGATTTCCGGAGGTGGGTCCATGGCGAAGAAGATAAGGCGACGCTGGACTAGGGAAGCTCCTCAGTACCGAAACGGCGTCGCCGAGGTCATGGACCCTGAAGATTTCCGGAAATGGGTCCATGGCGAGGAAGATAAGGCGTCGCTGGACTAGGGAAGCTCCTCAGTACCGAAACGGCGTCGCCGAGGTCATGGACCCTGAAGATATCCGGAGGTGGGTCCATGGCGAGAAAGATGAAAGGGACGCTGTAGTAGGGAAGCACCGCATAACTTCAATACTGGTGAGTTGCATCGCTCTTGAGTTTTCATGTTCCACTTTTATTCTGAATTGTTCAGGTGAGAGAATCATGGCGTCGAACTGAAGAGTATGGTGTCGTGATCTTTCTTCACTGGACTATTGAGAATGTGACTGGTATTAATTTAATTGTTATATCATACTAGCTTAAAAGGCCCGGCTTCGCTCAGGTTTTGTATTTTTTAATATGAAATTAACTTATTGAGGACTTTCGATGTTGAAACTCTAGATCCTTATATAATATGTATGTAGAATTCGAAATGAGGAAGAACGACATATGACACTCAGATTATTCGCGCAGAAAACGCTAGATATAGCTTTTTATGGCTCTTAGAGGATGTCGAATGTTGCATTTCATTGCTTCTGCACACCATGCCTGGGAGGAGTGCAAATAAGAAGAAAAAGACATTCCGGTTACATAAGATGTGATGTGTGTTGCAGTCGAAAATGAATTTACCTTAGAAGTTGGGCTAAAGCCTTGTTCTTCAGTTATATTCGCTCCAAAGGATGTCATTTGAAAGCAACTGTTGTATTTTTGTATATTCTGCAAAAAATGCTTCGATTGAGGTTCTTGGCCAGAAAGCAATGATGCTAGTGGCTCTGGTGGCAGTGTCAATTGTGGTAATTTGACCTTCCCGCTTGCACAACATAATCCTGGTGGTTCATGTCGAAACCTCAAAGCATTGCAATGTTGACAAACGGTGCTCATGGTTCCGAAATCCACCGTTACATCCGCGGCGTAATCGATTGATGGATCGTATCTGAACGCCAAACGTTCATGTCGAATTGTTACATTTGGCCGTCTGTTTTGTCTACGTTCCAAATTATTGTCTACGTTATCTCCAACTGAGCGAGTCGAACTCCACTGTATCCGTTGTTCCGGAGTCATAATTGATCGCGCTTGAGAAATTCTTATTCGTTTTGCCTCCAAACGCTATGTTCTTCATCAGTCTCATTGACTCGACTATCATGCATTTCTCTTGCTTTGCGCGTACGCCGACCGATATTAAGACGTCTTATTAGCGGCATTTTTCCAAGACACCAAAATAATCTTTTTAACACACCACTGTTAACACAATATTCATAATGTCGCACTTCTATTTCTTTTTACACATTTTAATGACTTGGTTGCAAGACTCGCACTTCTTTTTTTTTTGTTATGTAAACAAAACTCTCAACCTATGTCACTTCTTTTGTCACACTTTTATTTTGTTATATAAACAATTGACAGCAGAATTCTCTAACTGTGCCTCATTTCACTTTTCCGACTTTTCCCGTGGATTTTCCAAAAATTTTCTTTCATACAAACCTTGCCCTGACAATTACGAACACAACAACAACAAAAATTCAGTCAAATCGGTCCAGCCGTTTTCAAGTGATGCGGCAACAACCCTTTTGTAAATTCATTTTTATTAATATAGATAGATTACTAAGGACTGTATTTTTTGGTAACAACGATTTGAGCGAACTTCATCAAAGCAGCTTACCTTAACAAAATTTAACTAAGCTTAAAATAACCCCACTAAACAAATTAAATTAACGAAATATCGCTACATTTTTCATTTCAAAATTTGATTTAAACTGTAAAATGTGTTTTTTTATCTTTCAACACTGAAACTATCATTTAATTTAATTGCTAAATAATTTTGACCCTACTTTTTAAACGCTATATTTTAGTATTAATACAGGCCTAATAAATGAATTAATTTTTTCTAATGTCAAATATCGTAGGCCGCCTAGTGTATGAAATAATTTATTTCGCGGAATGTGCATCGAAATAGAAGAAAGTTAATGCCGAAATCAGCGTTTTATTTCACCAAAAAATTAGACTTCTAGCTATATGGTATTGTGTACTTACATGTTTTATTGCTGCTTTGTGGTAGTTTTTTACATCGTCCTACAGTGCCATCAATAACTCTCTGCGCAGCTCTGCTTATGCTCAACATGCAGGAGTGATGTGAGTCCGTTTTCTATTGCTGATATATTTATGGAGTCTAATAATTTCAACTGATATTGAATCTTAACGAGTATGATACAGAATGAAATCGTGATGAGTCATGGGAAGAAAACGAGTTCACCGGTAAAGATTTTAAAAACTTCTGTAAATAGGTTACTTAATTAGAACGCTTTAACATATTTTTTCGTTTTTTGCATACCGGATCCAACTGTCAGATGTGAAATCGACTCCAGTTAGCCAGGAGAAAAAAAATTATATATGAACCAACAATACTCTAGGTACCTAAAAAAATTGTAAAGTCACCAGTAAGTTGCGTCGCCTGGAGTCTTAATATTCCTCATTTGTAACTGAATAGTTCAGACGAGAGATTCATGGCCTTATGCTGAAGGTGTTGTGTTCTTTCTCCAGTGAACTATCCAGATTGTGATCTGATTTTAATTTAATTTAATTTATATTGCAGATATCCGCCGAAACTGAAGTATTAAAACATCCAGAATGCGAGAAAGACTCATACTGATCTGCTTGCTACCTTGCTTCAAAACATTCGACTGGTCCGACATAAGTAAATAACAGCATCCACCCAGGCCTATGTTCAGTACAACCTCATTAAATAACCAGAGACCAACCACCAACCAGTCTATCCACTATCAAAACACACATGGATATATTATTTTCATAATCATTCAAGTCATGATGAGCATTTTTAAGCAGAAGAATGAAAAAATAAAACAATGATTAGACTCACATTTATTTATTACTGGCTTAAAAGGCCCGGCGTCGCCCAGTTTTTGTATTTTGTTTATAATTCGAAATTAACTTATGAAGAACTGTCGATTTTCAAACGCCAAACCTAACATGCCTATAAAACACTACTCTGTCAGGATAAAGTTCACAAAATTAAAAATTACTTTTTGAAAGTAGCATAGTACCAATCAACATCCTCTTCATCAACAAACTTCATCCATATATGCCAAAACGGAATCACAAAATAAAAATGGGAACTTTTTATCCAACCTCTGTAGTGTCATACGATTTCATAAGTTGTTAAACCAATATTGCAGGGTAGTTGGCTATATCAAAGGTACCGTTAAAAGTATTTGGACAGACAATGAAAGAACATAATAACATACCATAGGAATAAATAATAAATAATTCAAAATAGCTCTCATGCATGCTGATAGCTGAAGTTAAATATATGTTTCTATTCTTATTCGGCACAGGGCTTTTTCAATCTACCTCTTTCGTGAAAGCAGTTGTCATTACATGACGGGCGCAATAATTGTACAGATAATTCTTATCAATGATTTCATTGACAGGCTGTACAATAAGTTTAGGCATTCCAATATCTTGTGACATACGAGACTGAACCTAACATCAAATAATACAGGCTATTTCCTAAAGAAATGAATAAGATGAGAAATAGGTAATACTCAATGAGGAAAGAGAGAAAGAAGAAAGAGAGCAACTTATACAAAAAAAAAAAATCAGGTAAACTGATGTAACAAAGTGCTAGTATGTTTTCCTTTAATCAGTTATGATTGCAATTGTGATATGTAGAATACAAAAAAAAAGTCAAATTGGCCGATTTCGGGATTTGAACCATGAAACCCCAGAATGTGAGGCCAAGACGTTACCATCTCGGCCACATGGGCCAGCTTAACGGTCTAGTTGAATAAGCGCATGTAAATCAATAGTGTTATTTGTCATAGCTAACTGTATTTTAATTTCCAAAGCCTTATAAGATCACAGTAAAACAATAGGCTACGTTGTCATGATAACTGATTTGCACTTCATAAATTCTTTCGAATACGTATATTACCATACAAAAGGCACTAAATTGAGCATTACTCCGAAACAGGTCAACCTATTTTATCCATTATCAATAGACGTCTTCCCATGGACATTATAAATGTGTATACCAAGTTTCATAAAAATCCGGTAAAGCGGCGTATTTGAGTTACCGCGTCTTTAAAATATACACTAAATAGGGTTTTACTCCGGTACCGGTCTACCGATTTGGTCCAATATCAGTAGACCTCTTCCCATGTACATTATAAATGGGTATACAAAGTTTCAGGAAAATCTAATAAATCATATTTGAGTTATCGCGACTTCTTATATATTAACATAAAAGGCACTAAATTGGGCATTATTGCGGTACTGGCCAACCGATTTGGTCGAATATCAACAGACGTTTTCCCATGGACATTATAAATGCGTATACGAAGTTTCATAAATATCCGATAAAGCGTATTTGAGTTATTGCGCCTTTAAAATAGACACTAATTTAAGTTTTACTCCGGTACCGGTCAACAGATTAGGTTCAAATTCAATAGGGTACTTCTGATGGACGTCATAAATGCGTATACCAAGTTTCATGGAAATCTGATACAGCGTATTTGAGCTATGGCGCCTTTCTAATATAATCTATTAAAATAGGCACTAATTTGGCATTACTCCGGTACCGGTGAACCGATTTGGTTCAATATCAATAGGGTTCTTCCCATGGACATTATAAACGTGTATTCCAAGTTTCATGAAAATCCGAAAAAGCTTATTTGAGTTATGGTGCGTACAGACACACGGACGGACAGACAGACAGGCAGACAGGCAGACAGACGGACAGACATTTTTGTCCCCCACACAATCTCATAAAGTATCATACTGGCACTTAATAACCACGTACCTCATCACAACAGATGTTGAAAATGTCCTTCTCTTGCATCCACACAACACTGGCATCTTTTCAGGAAATTTTCTTTCACGCACTTAAGTTCAGCTTGCGTGGTAGAGTTAATTTCTCTTGTGTTATTGTCTTCAAGTTCTTCTAACAGTATGTGATTCTTATTTATGGGGAAAATAAAGTGTATAGGTCAATTTCCCTTACATTGAGAGACGGCGGTGAGTTTGATAAGCATGTGTAAAGGAATAGTGTTATTTATCATAGCTAACTGTATTGCAATTTCCAAAGCCGTATATGATCGCAGTAAAACAATATGTTTTACATATTTACGCTCACAATTTCACTCTTTTGTATATATTAATTTTGTAGAAGACTTTGACGATTGCCATGTTACTGTGTTGTAATTCATCATTCACCTCATTATCCTCTAAGTATGTACAGACGGTCATTTTATTGTGTTATAAATTGTTACAGTACGCATTCCTCCCTTCAACTGACAATATGAACCCTACAGAATAGTCTTCCTACACAACACACCCAACTTTAGATATTAATCACTCCATAAAGAAAATAGCGATAACAAAACCAATTACACCAATCAATAGAGAGTAACACCCCCTACAGTTTCATATACAACACCAAACTTTTAATTAACCCTTTATATCATTTTAATATAAAAACATTAATAACTCTTTTAATTTTCATCACACCAATTACAGACTAACATCATTAGAAACGGAATAAATCAACCCATCAGGATAAAACAACCAATACTATGATAACCTTCAGTTATCAGAGTTATTGATACAAATACATAAACAGAGCCACGCCTTTCCCGTTATTACCGACAAGCAGGCACCAGTCCATTTTTGACATCTCAGAGAATTAATGACCCACGCTTCTTAGCGTCACAAGCGCTGAGAAACGAACTTTATTTTAAACAAAATAGCAGACCAAAGTATTTTACACCAATTAGGAATAACTTAAACAGTAACACAACCAATAGGAACTTTTCATCCCCACTACCTCTTGAGGACATATTATCACAACGGCCCCACAACAGATCATCATTCGATCATAGACCACATCACGACACACGACACAGACGACGATACTATTACTATAACACTAGAATATTATAGGAGAAAAATTCCTCCGACACTGGGACTTGAACCCAGGACCTTTGGCTATTCGCGCCAATGCTCTACCAACTGAGCTAAGCCGGAGTTCAATTCACAGTGCCGGAAGGAACCTCTCTCCTAAGACTGATTGCCCTAATGGTCTACCTCACAGACAGACAAGTTATGTCATATGCAGTACTATGAGGCACACTAATTAGTGATTTTTGTGACCGGGCTCCCACTGTTATTGTACAGTTGACATTCAAGATAGATATATAAGCTTTCATGAACCACAGATTATTGTCTCTGTTGGACACTACATGAGAATATTATAGGAGAAAAATTCCTCCGACACTGGGACTTGAACCCAGGACCTTTGGCTATTCGCGCCAATGCTCTACCAACTGAGCTAAGCCGGAGTTCAATTCACAGCGCCGGAAGGAACCTCTCTCCTAAGACTGATTGCCCTAATGGTCTACCTCACAGACAGACAAGTTATGTCATATGCAGTACTGTGAGGCACACTAATTAGTCAATCAGGCAATCAGTCTTAGGAGAGAGGTTCCTTCCGGCGCTGTGAATTGAACTCCGGCTTAGCTCAGTTGGTAGAGCATTGGCGCGAATAGCCAAAGGTCCTGGGTTCAAGTCCCAGTGTCGGAGGAATTTTTCTCCTATAATATTCTCATGTAATGTCCAACAGAGACAATAATCTGTGGTTCATGAAAGCTTATATAACTATCTTGAATGTCAACTGTACAATAACAGTGGGAGCCCGGTCACAAAAATCACTAATTAGTGTGCCTCACAGTACTGCATATGACATAACTTGTCTGTCTGTGAGGTAGACCATTAGGGCAATCAGTCTTAGGAGAGAGGTTCCTTCCGGCGCTGTGAATTGAACTCCGGCTTAGCTCAGTTGGTAGAGCATTGGCGCGAATAGCCAAAGGTCCTGGGTTCAAGTCCCAGTGTCGGAGGAATTTTTCTCCTATAATATTCTCATGTAATGTCCAACAGAGACAATAATCTGTGGTTCATGAAAGCTTATATATCTAACTATAACACTAATTAACTTCGGAAGATAGTTGTATTTTTGAACTCAGAGTGAAATATATCCGCGCGGTATAAATGGAATTCTAGATAATCATCGCAGCGCGTAAGTTGATATCAATATATAGACATTGATTATTAATTCATTCAGTAAAGGAATAATTTGTGAGATTTAAGAAGTATATTATTAAAGTAGATTGTCCGCGCGATAGAAATAGATACGTCATATTAATTGTAAAAGTAAGTAAATCTTGAAGAGCGCGTAAGAATAAGAAGGTAATTAACTGTACAATATTTGACATAGTTATAAAGTGTTCGACGAAAAACCAGAAACGACGAAATTCATATTACGACTGTGAACTTACATCATCTAACTTAAAACACCTAATTCTGCATTTCAGCGAAAAAACTTTGAGAACAATATATTAATTCTGAAAGCACTGGAACTCTTTTAATCTACCTCAAGTCCTAACATCGATCCCCTATTAGTTAACTTAACCTCGATATTTCTCTAGCCACAGCCCAGATAAAGAATCTCGTGCACTACACTACCCATTGAGCTATATAGCCGGCAACCCCAAATTTCTACGTATTAAAATTAATATCCCATATTTTATAAATCAACTTTCCAAATATTAGGGCCACTAAAGAACTGGTATAAATGGTCTCCCAACTTGGCGCCAACTAACCCGAATTAAAGTACTGGTATAAAATATTCACCCTCCGCTAATTCATCACTCACCTCATCATCATCTTCTATATGTATATTGATTCCTCCCAATTTATGTAATATTAGTGTGTTGCAAATATTCGCCCTACATCAACTCATCATTCACCTCACCGCCATCTTCTACATATGTACTGATTGTTTCTGATTTATTGCCATTGTACCATGTTGTAAATATTCACCCTTCGCTAATTCATCACTCACATCATCATCATCTACATTTATACCGAAGTCTTGAAACCAAGATAGCAAACTGTATAATAATATTAGTCTATGTATTATCTGTATTCTCCCCAGTAGTGTAGCCTCCGGCTGTGGGACTCTGGGTCAACTATGGTCAAATAATAAAAAAAATTATAATAATAAAAAAAATATAAAAAAGTAAAACAATATGTTGTCATGATAACTGATTCGCATTTCATAAAATCTTTCTAATATACTACCATAAAATAGGCACTAAATTGGGCATTACTCCGGTTTCGGTCAACCGATTTGGTTCAATATTAATAGGCTTCTTTCCAGGGACGTTATAAATGTGTATACCAAGTTTTACGAAAATCTGATAAAGCGTATTTGAGTTATCGCGCGTACAGACACACGGGCGGACGGACGGACGGACAGACATTTTCGCGTCCCGCACACAATCTCGTAAAGTACCTTACTGGCACTTAATAAATATGACTTAAATGCGAATGTCAGAACACACATTAATTACACTAGTTAACAAGGTTTTTGCCACATGGTTGAAACTATGTGTATCAGATCAAGTTTTATGTGTTATTTACGAATATGAACATAAAAATGTTCCATCACCCTCAAATTTTTAGAAAATCACAAAAATATATCTAAAAATATGAAAAATAGTAGTAATAATTATTACAACCTCTTCTTTTTATAATTATAACTAGTAAACAAAAATTATTATAATTATTAACCAATTGTGGAGCTTTATTATCAGGGTTAGGATTTTTAGGTGCAAATTTTATATGAAAAAAGGAAGGGAAAAGGTGCTAAAATAAGGTAAAAAAGGGGACAAAAAGGTGCAATTTTACTCAAGTAATTCAAAAAAATCTACCTTCTATTAACAGTTATTGAGTTGCGAAAAAACACATCAAATCATCACTCACCAGAAACAGTAAAATACAGGAAGCTGTTGTACTTCAAGACATTGAGCATCTCTACATTTTTAAAAATAAGCCTGTTTCTATTAGGACATAGAATGTCTTTGTACATGCTAAAGCTTCTTTCGACATCCACAGAAACCAGTGGGGCAAACTTTGTATTCACTCAGAATGGCAACTCTACACATGTGGCAAATTCCTCAACATCCGGATTTTTCTGAAGACTAGACTCAAGTTTGTCTTTAGCAAAGCCCTCTAACTGGTCCCTCACTGAAGTGAAAATATCCCATTGTTTTTCCTTTTCAAGACCTTGTTCTTACAATTGTTTGATAGCTGCAGTCAAGTACTTGTAACCATGGACACAAAATAGTTCTGTCTCCAAATTCTGTATTTTTTCCGGTAGCAGAAGTTGTTGGGCCTTGGAAATCGCACCTGCGTCTGCTGGATCCAATGAAAGCACAAAATCCTTAATCTTGTCAAAATTCTCACACAACATAACAGCACACTGAATCCATGATCCCCAGCGAGTAATGACCGGGAATTTTGGAAGGGGGAGGCCAGTGATTTCCTTGTAGGCAACAACACGACTCGGAGCTTTCTGTAGAATCTTCTTCAGGGCAGAGATGTATTCATTTGCAATGTCGTATTCATTCCTTATGG
Source organism: Ectobius pallidus (assembly GCA_964059195.1). NCBI lineage: Eukaryota > Metazoa > Arthropoda > Insecta > Blattodea > Ectobiidae > Ectobius > Ectobius pallidus. The sequence goes on from CAXKWD010000008.1 coordinate 82,682,144, forward strand.
ATTCACAAACCCTGTGAAGGGCATGGACTAGGCATGTCACATGCTTTAACTTAGGGAACAAAGGTTTCAATTGGTTAATTGCTGAAACCCTGTATGGAGCCTGGTCTGTAACCACCAGAAGAAGTTTTTCAAATGCGATACCACTTGGCCACAGGTTTTGACAGAAGTCCATGATTGATTGCATTACTGTACTGGCATTGGCTTTCTCCAGTTCGTACATTTTAAACAACATGGGCTTAACGTTCTCCCCTTATAGGGGGAAAACTAAAATGTTCAAAACATATCGTTCCATTGAGTCTGTAGTTTCATCCAATATGATTCCCACATCACAATCAGTCACTTTCTCCTTGATGGTTTTTATGGTTTCTTGGTAAACAGGCTCCATGTAGTTTCTTCTTATAGTACTCTCATCAGGCACTGACATCTTTGTGTATTTTTCAAGGAATCCTTTGAAAGTCGGATGGTTTACCTTATTGAGTGGAATTCCCGCTTGTGTAAGAGCAGCACATAAATCAATCTTGAATTTCTTCAAATTTTGAGTTTTCGATGAACACTGTTCAATGGCATTCCGTAATAAAGGTTGTCGCGATTTATTTGCTTGAAGTGTCTTGTTCTTTTGATGCTTAGAAGTGGAAATGTGTTGTTTGATGCGGTCTCGCTGGTGTTTTTCATCTAACAAAATTCCTGAATCGCAAATGCTACACGGTATTACAGTTCCATCTGTTTCTACGGAATCTTGTTTGAATTCCTGAGACAGAGAAAATAACCGGGCTCTGGACACCTTAGGCATGGCAAAAATACACTCGTTTAATCACAGATTTGCACTCACGATCAACAGACTACTGACTGATGAAATCAAGAAGATGGAAGTGAGAGAAAGAGGATTTGCATATACACAATATTTTTTTTATAATAAATTATAATTTGGTGGAATGAAATACGCATTTCCATTGTAGCAAGCTATTTGTTTAGGCAAAGTGAAAGAGGATTTGCGCGCACACACAATATTATTGTTGATGGAATGAAATATGCATTTCCATTGTAGGGAGCTATTTGTTTCGGCAAAGTGAGAGAAAGAGGGTTTGCACGCACACACGTATCATTTTCTGTTGTTGCAGGTGTGCTTTCAGTCCTGCTTTTACTGGAAGTAAAATGGAATGAAACTCACAAGTCATTCATAACGCTTTATAATGATAAAATGCACTCTAGAAGAATATTGATAAGCTACAGTATATGAAAAAGGGGAAGAAAGGGGATTATGGGCACTGTTGAGAAAAAAGGGGTGAAAGGTACCAAAAAAGGGAAAAAAGGTGCTACAAAAATGTCTCCATTCTCGACTATAGATAAAATCTCACTCTGTGGTATCTTTCCGAAGAGCTTTAATTTACCCTACGAGAAAAGGTGCGCACCTAAAAATCCTAACCCTATTTATTATCTTTCTTAAAGCCAGTTTGCACAACAATTTGGCCATTCTTACATGCCTGAAGAGGCATAGGGATGTGCGGTACCTTTCGAGGTAGGGATTAGTGAAGTGCTTGGCGGATAGGAAATGGCTGAGTGTATGGGGTGAGATAGGGTGTCAGCATGAAATGTTCAGGTTTTTTTGTTTAGTTTGAGTTTGGATGTGCCTCTGAAATATGTTGTAAGTGAGTTTTTCTGCCTGTAGTTTTCACTTTCACTACAATGAAGAAATTACGCCGTGCTTGTGTTAATTCGCCAAATACGTTCTGTTACGTGTGTGAACAGTTTACTATTAAAAATCAACATCGATCTTTAACAGAAACATTAAAAGAGGCGTACTACAGTTATTTTGGATGTCGTGTTGGTGATGAAGACAAAGTGTGGGCCCCGAACATGTGCTGTATAACATGTTATTCAAATCTAATTAAGTGGGAAAATGGTGACCAAACCTGTGCTATGCCTTTCGCGGTCCCAGTGGTCTGGCGTGAACCAACTAGCCACGCACAAGATTGTTATTTTTGCTTAACAAAAATTGGAGTATTCTAAAAGGACAAAATCTAATATTAAGTATCCCAATGTTCCTTCTGCTATAAGACCTGTTCCACATGGGCCTGAACTCCCTAGTCCACCTACACAGTTAGAAGAGTCCTCTCTAAGAGAAGAACAAGCAGATGAGTTACCGAAACCATCCACTTCCTCTGATCCAAACTATAGCCCAGAACATAAAAAGAAACCCCTCCTGATTAATCAATCCAGATTGAACGACTTAGGTAGAGATATGTACAAGTATCTCACGAAGTAGCAGGCTGAAGTGCTTGGATCGCGACTTCAAGAATGGAATCTACTTTCCCCCAGTACTAGAATTTCTTCTTTCCGGAAGAGACATGAACAATTTTCTGGTTATTATGTAATGGAAAATGCCCTCTGTGCATGTATAAATATAGACGGTTTAATAGATGAGCTTGGATTTCAACATGTCCCTGAAGAATGGAGATTGTTTATTGATTCCTTGAAAGCAAGTCTCAAAGCAGTATTGTTACACAGCCTGGAAGGCCTTTTCTGAGGTAGTGATTGGGTTTCTGGGAAAGAATAAAGCAGGAAATTGCCGACAATTGGTTCAAGAACTTCTGGAGAGTTACAAACAAGTAGGAAGCAGAATGTCTCTGAAAATTCATTTTCTCCTTTCGCACCTGGAATTTTTCCCTGAGAATTTGGGTGCTGTCAGTGATGAGCAAGTGGAAAGATTTCACCAGGACATTCAGAAAATGGAGCAGAGATATCAATGTAGATGGGATTCTCACATGATGGGTGACTATTGCTGGTTTTTAGTTAGGGAGACTGACATGCACTACAAGAGGAAGAATCAACTGTAAGTCTTAAAATTAAAAGTAGCTGTCACATTTATAATCCCTATCCTGCATGTTTAAGTTACTAAGTAGTACTACAAAGGGGTTTTGACTATTAAATCTTAGGATTTCTTAATTCCAAGTCACATTTCAAATTTACATCATTTATAGCAAAATTTACATCATTTTATTACATTTTACTGAGGATGAAAGTCAATTTGTCAATAGTAGCATCAATTTATTCCTTTTATATTATCTCATATGTAAAAGTAAGGCATTTTATAACATAATTCTATAAATAAATTAATTATACTTGTGACATTTTTAGAATTATGTCTAAATTACACTAAATTTTCGGAATTTTTTGCTAGAATCGAACTCGGTTCTGTCACACGAAAACGTTACGTGTTACGGACTTTTTATTGTCATTTTCGTGTTCAGGTGGTCTGATTTATATAAGATGACCTGTTTTTGTCCATGTGGCAGACAAAAAGTTGAAATTTGTTGACTAGTGTTATTAAATGCCAGTATGGTACTTTATGAGATTGTGTGGGGGAAGAAAAAATGTCTGTCCGTCCGTGTGTCTGTACGCACCATAACTCAAATACGCATTTTCATGAAACTTGGAAAACACATTTATAATGTCCATGGGAAGAACCCTATTGATAATGAACCAAATCGGTTCACTGGTACCGGAGTAATGCCCAATTTAGTGCCTATTTTAATAGATTATATTAGAAAAGCGCCATAACTCAAAGAGGCTGTATCGGATTACCATGGTATACGTATTTATGACGTCCATGAAAAGTACCCTATTGAATTTGAACCTAATCTGTTGACCGGTACCGGAGTAAAACCCAATTTAGTGTCTCTTTTAAAGGCGCAATAACTCAAATACGCTTAATCGGATTTATATGAAACTTCGTATACGCATTTATAATGTCCATGGGAAAAAGTCTGTTGATATTCGACCAAATCGGTTGGCCAGTACCGGAATAATGCCCAATTTAGTGCCTTTTATGTTAATATATAAGAAGTCGCGATAACTCAAATATGTTTTATTGGATTTTCCTGAAACTTTGTATACCCATTTATAATGTACATGGGAAGAGGTCTACTGATATTGGATAAAATCGGTTGACCTATTTCGGAGTAATGCTCAATTTAGTGCCTATTTTATGGTAATATATGTATTCGTAAGAATTTATAAAAAAAATACAAATCAGTTATCTTGACAACATAGCCTATTGTTTTACTGTGATCTTAAAAGGCCTTGGAAATTAAAATACAGTTAGCTCTGACAAAAAAACTATTGTTTTACATGCGCTTATCCATTTGACCGTTAAACTGACCCAGGTGGCCGAGATGGTAACGTCTTGGGCTCACATTGTGGAGTTCCATGGTTCAAATCCCGAAACCGGCCAATTTGACTATTTTTTGGTATTCTGCATATCATAATTGCAATCATAACTGATTAAACAAAAACATACTGGCACTTTTTTACATCAGTTTACCTGATAAAAAAAAATATAAATGATATTCTTTTGTTACCCGTAGCATAATGAATAGAGTCCGTAGTAACAAGAAAACTATAATCTACTTATTGTTGTGAAATGCAGTCAGTATACATCAGTCGTAATGAATAAACCAAAACCAATCAGAGCGAGGTTGTATAGGCTAATAGGATAACGGTCCTGGGTTCAAATCTAACCTCGTAACTGGCCAATTGACTTTGTGGTATAGCATGGTTTCCTCATTCGCAAAGGCAAACGCCAGACTTGTAGGATTTGTTTACTTTCCATAACTCATCGCCGCTATGTCGCCGGATATTGTAATCATTTAAAATGGATATCAGAAAAGAAGACATCACTGAATAATAGAAACTGATGCATTCGTATGAATTATTACTGGTACACGCAAACATTCTAAACATGTAATATGACCATGACCTATATGCAGTTAAAGTATGAAAAATAAGCTAAGTAAGTAATAATAATATTAACAGCACTCACAGTAATGGTATTGTTAATAAAATCAGGTAAACTGATATAACAAAGTGCCAGTATGTTTTTGTTGAATCAATTACGAGTATAATTGCAATTGTGATATGCAGAAAATAATTTTTTCTAATCAGATTAAAATTGACCAGCGTTTCAGAACTACAGATTTGTGATACCTTGACAATCGCGCACTCACATAAAAATAAAAAATAAAATTAAAAAAATCCATGTCAAATCGGCGGGCTCCGGGATTTGATCCGGGGACCTCCAGAATACGAGTCCAAAGCGTTTCCATTTAGCCAACTCCGTCAGTTTGAGGTGTCGTTTGACAAGCATAAGTGAAGGAATAGATTAATTGTCAAATTATGTCGTTTGATAAGTATAAGTGAAGGAATAGTGTTAATTTTCAAATTATACCGCTAGACAAAAATTAAAAAACATGTGACCTTTAATTAGCCGTTACTCTGGCACCGTTCAACCGATTAGGTCCAAAATTAATAGGCTTCTTGTCATGGACGTTATAAATGCGTATACAAAGTTTCATGAAAATCCGATAAAGCATATTTGAGTTATGGGGCCTTTTGTTATATAATACCATAAGAATGCACTAAATTGGGCATTATTCCGGTACCGGCCAACCGATTTGGTCCAATATCAACAGACATCTTCACATGGACATTATAAATGTGTATACCAAGTTTCATGAAAATCCGTTAAAGCTTATTTGAGTTATGGTGCTTTTAAATAAAAACACTAAATTGTGTTTGACGCCGGTACCGGTGAACCGATTTGGTTCAATAACAATAGGGTTCTTCCCATGGACATTATAAATGAGTATACCAAGTTTCATAAAAATTCGATAAACCGTATTTGAGTTATGGCGCGTACAGACACACGGACGGACAGAGAGACACACAGACGGACAGACATTTTTCGTCTCCCACACACAATCTCATAAGTACCATACTGGCACTTAATAAAGAATATTCTGTACTATATACGTCCATAAAAACACCTCCACATAAAAATATCAATAATTCAAGCAGACCTAAGTCACATAATTTTGTTTAATTTTTTTGGGTTTATTTAGGCTACTTGACGAAGGAAATATAAATCTATTGAATAGTCTGAGCAATTATTTATTCAGATAACATAATGTGTGATGAGTGATGACTGATGCTACAAGGAAAATATATGAAAGATTCGGTAAGATTCTTAAATCTGTTTAACCTGGAGGTTATACATCAATCCTTGAATGGTACATACTGCTAACCTCAATAATAAAATTATTCGTAACGTGTATGTGAGAAAGTTTGTGCAAAATATTTTGCAGCGTTTATTTTAGAAATGTATCTTAAAAATACAGTATCTAGAATTTTTAAGTAATTAGGCCTACCCAATTTTTTTGCGAACTTTAGAAATGAAAAAAACTTATAATTAGTCCTAAGATTGGTACAAGAAGTTAAAAAATGTCAAATCCTATTAATATAACATGTTAATAGATTGTATAGATATTTCAATGTTCTTGGTTGACTAGTTTCAAAGAAAATATAAAAAGGCAAGAAAAATAAAAGTTACGGGAAAACTACTTGAAAGTCCTATTGCAATTCAATTCTGTTCAATTCTATGTTTATTTGTCATGAGCTACTTAAGAAGGAATAGATCGTAATTAAGCTAATTACATTTAACACAGAATGGAACAAAACAGGCCTATAATACAAGATATATAGGCTAATATAAATAGATTATACGCCTATAAATAAAATTAAGGACCTTTAAGTAGGCTTGTGATTCAAAATACAATTATAACCAATAAAACACACTTCAAACTATGAAATTAAGCAGTAAAGTTAAAAAATGGCATTTTGACCAATTTCAAGTACACCTCTTCTTGTCCCTGTATTCTATAAGAAACAGGAACAAATCCATTTTAATAATGATGGCTAAGCAACATATCGCTGTCTACTTATTATTTTCATCGATTCATCCCAGTGTTTACCTTCTTTTAAGGCAAGTCTCAGGTATAATTTCCAAAATCTACCATTTTTCCCTTCTTGGTTCAAATTTACGTAATGTAGTGATCTTGCAATGGAAGTGATATAGGGCATAGACCAAATTTAATTAACAGGATTAATACATACAAAGATCAGAATTTTGAGAGTTACGTAATATCTGTTGATCGTCTTTTCCAAATGTAACAGACAATGAGAGGAACATCTGGTTATGACTGTTACATATCAAACTGGGCCGGGATAGAAGCCGGGATTAACCATTGAAATAGGAAGAATGTATCCAACCAACTGCTCCACCAAGATCTACGAGGAACAACGTTCATCTCAAAGAGTTCAAACTTTTCACGGATTGTATTGGGATTGAAATATGATTCCCTTCCAAATTTAAAACAGAAAGCTCAGCAGAATGAAGTTATAAGGCTAATGGGTCTGTAAAAAGTTGAACTAAAACTAATTCATATTAGTCCATATTTAAATGTAACAACATTTTTTTTTCACTATGAAAAATTATATGTCTCAAACTTCGGCTAACTCTGGTAGAGCAGCTGGAGGTGCTGGGTTTGAGTCTTTGTGTCAGAATATTTTTTATTTTAATTTATTATCACGTAACGTCAAGAAACACATAATAATCTGTGGAAACATCAATAAATATCTCCATCTTATATGGCTTGTTCCATATACAGTGAAAACCCGGTCATAAAACTACTATAAAATAACGTGTCTCATAACCTTTCAGTGAATTCAATTATTAATGGTAATCATATGAGAAAGACTCCATCTGCCACCGTGGCTAGCTCAGTCAGCAAGGACAGGTGTAGGTCATGGGTTCCAGTCCATGTGTGAGAGGAATTTATTATTAGGTTGAGTTAAGTAATTTTATTTAGGTACGCGGTCAGCTAAGATAAACATGGTCTCATAGGCTACTGAGTAGCAGGTTACACGTTTTTTTTATTTTAAACATTTCATTTTCCATGGTTACATTCCATAACTTCTTTGACTACCATGATACATATGCTTGACAATAGATGTAAACTTTAATCGAGAGTTGAACCTTTGTTTGTACACATGTTAATAACTACCGGTAATAGAATTATTTTCATGACCATACGACTGTGTGCATGCTTTCAGTCACTGAAATTGAAATTCCAACAACTAAGCCTACAAGGGGCACAAGCCAATGATTAGTACTTTCGAATTATTTTAAGTAATGTTACTAACCACATCACTAGTCACTAAGTAGTTTCCTAATAAAAATGTTTATCGACTACCTATGTTAAGATTCATAAATATTTTTGAGTTGAAGAAATTCTGATAAATGGATATGTTACAGAATGATATAGCGAGGATGATTCGTGGTATGTAAATATCCAATTCGGCATTTGCCTTTACGACTGGGGAAACTATAAAAACAACCCATGTCAAATTGGCCCGTCATAGGATTTGAACTTCGAACCTCCCGAATACGAGTCCAAGACGTTGCCATCATGAACGAGGCGTGTTTTTGAAGTACAGTTAAAATATTTTGCCGCTGCAGCGTTGCAGTTGCGATTTTGAACATGCGCGATAACTTCCTCCATTCATTAGGAAGCCAGACGCATCACGAGCGATCGTAAATTTGTGTTTTCCTATTGTTAGAGAAATTCGAAATGTTCAAAACAATCGAATGACCCGCCGATTGTTAAGTCAGACGGTGAAGTCAGTTTAACGAAGGTCATAAAAATGTGCTTGATGAGCCGCGGAGCGGCCGACCGTCTGTGATCACGAATGATTTGGTGCAAGCTGTGGAAGAAAAAATATGTTTCTTCACCTGAATAATTTTTTTTTAACGACGATGATGAGAAACAAGAAGTGCAGACTTTACTTTCATCACAAGCGGCATAATTTTAGTCTTAGTCGAAGGAATACAAAAATACAAAAACGGGTTTCCCGTTAAGACAAGCGCCTGTATAACGGCCGTGGTTACGAGGAGAAGCAGTGTAAGGTGTAAGGTAATGAATGGTAATATAAAATATTTGGAAAATAATTCTTTTTTTTTTTAATTATCGGCACTTACTTTAAAAACACGCCTTGTATATTTTGTACAACACCGTAAGCTCTAAAACAGGATCAAACGTGACATATTTATTATACCCATAAAACAGAGTACGATTTATATGGGAAATCAAAATATCACTTTAACTATTTTTAGCCTAAGTATTGTTGAATAATTTTTTAATTGTTGAATGATTTTTTAAAATTGTTGAATGATTTTTTAAATTGTTGGATGATTGTTGACAATTGCTGAATTATTATTGAATGATTGTTATATTAATGTTGAATCATGTTGAATGATTCTTGAATTTTTGTTGAAAGAAGGAACGATTGATCTAATGTTGATTGAATGTTCATTAAAAGTTACATGATTAGTAAATGATTAATGAATGATTGTTGAATAATTGTTAAATAATTTTCGAGTGCTGACTAAATTAAGACTTTGCAAGATTGTTGCGTAAATGTTTATTGCTTATTGATTCAATGATGATTATCGATATTTTGTTCACTGGTTACCGAATGACTGCTGAAAATTATTGAAGATTTTGAAGATTGTTGATGATTGTTAATAACTGTTGACTGACTTTTGACGGTATAACTTATTGGCTGACTGCTGATTATTAACTGATAGTTGATGGATAATTGATTGTTGAATGATGTTTCACTGATTTTTGAATGATTGTTTAATGCTTATTCAATCACAGTTGATTGATTATTGCTTAATTGTTGAATGACTGTAGAATTATTAATTGTTGACTGACTGATGACTGATTAAATGTTGATCGATTAGTGTTAAGATACTCATTGGTTGTTGACTTGTTTAATGATTACTGAATGATTTTTGGTTGATTAGTGATATATAGAAGATCGTGTTAATTTATTGTTGAATGATTGTTAAATGACTCAAATATATGTTAATCGACTGTTGAATAATTGTTGGCGGACTGATAACCGATTGTTAAATGATTGTTGATTTATTGTTCAAAGACTGTGGCTTGGTTGTTATTTGATAAATCGTTGATTGATTCTTATTGATTTTGAAATACAGTTGATTGTTTATTGGTTGATAGTTGATCGACTGTTGGTTAACTGATTGATTGTTGGCCGTTTGTTGAACGGCTGTTGATAAATTGTTAATCGATGCTGAATGTTGGTTGGATCATTGATGACAGATTGTTGAATAATTCTTGACTGATTGTTCAATGTATGTTGAATTATTGTTCCTGTTTTGTGTAACTTATGTTGAATTATAGTTCCTTCCCTAACTACTATTATAATAGTTATTGTTCAGCTTTTGTTTCTTCATTATTCTTTCCCTAATATCTACATTATATACACTGTCATGGCAACCATGCCCTTCAATAATCTCAGTCTCCAACAAAGACTGTTAAATAAATATTGAATGATTGTTTATGGTTGAATGATTGATTGTTAAATGACTGAATTTATGTCGATTGCTTGTTAATAATTGGTAACTATTTTGACTGATGATCGATTATTGATTGACTGTTGTAATTTTGTTAATTGAATACTGAATGATTGGGGAACTATTGGTGATCGATTGTTGGTTGTCGAATTATTGACTGTTACTGAGTGTTAACGATTATTGAATGACTGTTGAAAATATGACTGTTGACTGAGCGTTGATCTATTGTTGAATGTTCAGTAATTGTAGTTTGATGTATAATGTAATGTTGATTGCTTGTTGATTAATTGCTGAATTATTGTTGAATGATGGTTTTGAATGACAGATGAAAGACTTTTGACTGGTTGTTAAAGGATTGTTGCATAATTGATTGTCAAATGAAAGTTAAGCGATTGTTGTTTTTGAATGATAGTTGACTTTCTTTTGAAGAGTTGAAAATAAATTGTTGAAAGCTTGTTGATTGTCGAATGATTTGCGATAGATTGATCTATAATAGATTTATTATTGTAGAATTGATGATTATTGAATGAATGTTGTTTAATAAGTGATTATAATGGTTCAATTGTTTGTTGAATGATTGCTGATTGATTGTCGAATGATTCTTGATTTCTGATTGACTCAAATGATTGTTGATTGATTATTGTATGATTATATATTGTTTGTTTGAAGATTGATTGTCGAATGAGTGTCGAATGATTAAATAATGTTGAATAATAACTAGCCTATATAACCTTTTCGGGATCTTCGATCCCCCCACAGGTCGCGTCACACACATTGAGGCCATTATATAAAGGAGTCTAATCAATTAAAGTGGAATCTGCACAACATAATATTACAGACTTGTTTCCCGATCAATTTGTCAAACTACCTTCATAATCGCGTGGTTGAAATGTTGAAATATGACCCGAGGCCTACTTAGGGAAACATAAATACAGTTGTAGAGACATGAAGTGGGCGTGGAGAAAGCGCTCCCGAGGTGTTACTGACGGCCCACTCCTAATTACCCAGTGGAATAATATTTGTACGTCAGGAGCAGACATAGCTGCCCAGTACCTCATAACAACGGACTCATTTTACATTGAAATCAATACTAGAACATTACGACGATCCCTCTTCGCTTAGGATTATGATAGGAAGGATTTCCAGCAACATACAAGAAAGTTATAATCCTTAAATCGATAACGCATCTTAATGAATACAGTAGCTAAGCGGTCTTCAATCCGCGGCCAAGGGGCCGCTACTGTGCTGTCTGTAGATAAAGTAAGAAGTAAAGTCTTACATATTACATTGTAGGCCTACTCATACAATTATAATTTTCGCTTGTAATAGGCTATACTGTGCATTGATATATAATTAGATATATATTAATCTCTCTATATATAAAAGGCTTTGTCCTGACTGACAGGAATCAACGTACAGCCTAAACTATAACAGGTAGAGACTTGGAATTTTGATAGTACCTTCGTTTCATAATGTAGATGCTCACTAAGAAAGGATTTTGAAAAATTCAGATTTTAAATGCCAAAAATCAAATGTTTTTGAGAATACTTAATCCCTATTTACATAGAATTATCGAAACAAATTCACAGAACATAATGTTGCCAATGGTATAGATGGGTTTGGATTAAATGAAATGGATGTTTGACAAATTAGAGAAGGTATCATTATAATTCATATTATCTATATTAATAAAAGGAATTGCCCTCGATCTCCAGCGAAATCTACTGAACGCAGAGATCTGAAATTTTAAACATAGGTGGGCTGAAGGGTCGGAAAATGCACCTCCAAGCCGGAATTTTAATTTTAGTTTTCGTTCGTGAGTTATGAGTGAAAAACGGGCAAAAAACGTGCATTTTGTGCGTTTTCAAAACATATGTTTTCAGTTATACATTTCAATGTCAAATCAATTACAGTTGGCTTTGGCTATTTTTGTCATAGGCCTACCTTGGAAATAAAACTTTCGCGATCGCTTGAATGTTGTAGGCCCTAAATATGGTCAAACGTTGTTTTATTTGGAAGAATCTCACTATACAGAGGTTTTCTGGGCCAAGAAACTCGAATCTGAGGTCGCTTTTACCAGACGATGCTATCTAATCGTGGTATGTAGTCCACATGATTTAGGTGTTAATAAATATAATGATTTTACTATTATGCTCTTAATTTTTTATTTTTGAAATAATTATCGCGGGCGAAGCCGCGGGCACATACTAGTCTATTATACCCCTAAACACGAGCTTTGCTCATCTAGGGGGATACCTTACATTTTAAATGCTAAATTAGAAACAGTAATTTCTGTTGGTTTTTGTTTTTACTTGTACTAATGGTGAAACAGGGGCGTATTCAGAGGGGGCTGAGGGGGCTGCAGCCCCCCACCCCGAAACGTTAAGTAATGCTAATATGTTGCACATAAGGGCACTTTAATTTTACAGATAGTAGACAATATAATTGCACATCTTGACTCTTAAAAGGTTCGGCATTTTATTCTTTGCTAGTAATTTTTAAGAAATTTTCATTTTTCCGTTACATTTTCCCTATTTTGTCTTCAGAACGAACTTTTCCAACATTACAGACAAAGCGATCTTGTAATTCCTTAGCTATGAGACATTCATTAATATAGTCAACATAATAATAAACATAATATTAAAGTAGTAAAATAAAATACTTAAATACTTTTTATTTGTTATTATACTACTGTATATTATTATTTTTTTTAGAAATTTTAAGTCATATTTTCAATTTTTAATGTCATATTTTCATAAATTCAAGGTCATTTTCAGGCATTTTTAGATCATCAACTTCTGAGTCCTAGTGATAATAGTGTTCGGCTTATCACAGCCCCTCCCGAAAAGAAATCTTGGATACGCCCCCGTGGTGAAATAATGTAAATAATGAAATGTAATAATGTATGTAAAAATAAACAAACAAAACAGAACATATAGAGATCATGGAGGCCACGGGAAACTGGTATCAATGAACAACTAATTCCATTAAGATAACGCACAGTCAGTTGTTTTTTCCTATTATCAATAAATTATTATATGGGTTTATAACTTACGATGATAATTGCATCATGTATAACAAATAAAGTGTAGTTTATAGCAATAGCATTTCCATATCAATTATAATTTTGTACTTATTTTATAAGCTAACTTTATTAAAAGGATGCCAAAATGACAAAACGTACTTTTATAGAATTTACGAGACCTGACTTGGATCTATAGACAGATAAATTAAAATAAGATGAATATAAAAAAACAACAAATTAATAAGTGCTAGACATCTCTATCTCTATCTCTATATATATATATATATATATATATATATAAAAGGCTTTGTCCTGACTGACTGAATGAATGAATGACTGACTGACTGATTGACTGAATGACAGGAATCAACGCACAGCCTAAACTATAACAGGTAGGGACTTGGAATTTTGACAGTACCTTCGTTTTATAATGTAGGTGCTCACTAAGAAAGGATTTTGAAAAATTCTGATTCTAAATGCCAAAAATTAAATGTTTTTGAAAATACTTAATCCCCTTTTACATAGAATTATCAATTCCAAATCACAGAATATATTGTTGCCAAATGGTATCAGGTGGGCTTGGAAGAAACAAATGAAATGCACTTTTGACAAATAAGAGAAGTTATCAAAATAATTCATGTTATAAATAAATATTACAGAATGAAATCCACTAAAATAATGGAATCACATAACTTTCTCTACCCTAGACATAGAGAAAACAAAACTAGGTATGGTAATGTGTATATTATTATATTATATCGCAGGTTTTTGGAGAGAAAAGTATGAAGGCTTTATGGTAACATAAGAGTTGGAAATTTCCCGCCTCGATATTACAATTTTATGTTACAGGAATTTCTGTTTCTTCTTATTTAAACCTCTACCAGGCTTGCTGTGCATTGTACAAGCGATGGGATGCAAAATTCTAGATCCTCTATGAGCCATAAAAAACTATATCAAGCGTTTTCTGAGGGAATAGTTTGAGTGTAATAAGTCGTTCTTCCTATTTCAAATTATAAATGCCTATATAAGGACCTAGAATTTAAAATTGAAAATCCTTCATAAGTTAATTTCCAATTACAAAATACAATACCCGGGCGACGCCGGGTCTTTTAAGCTAGTTAATCATATTACAATTCGTTATCACTTAGTTTAATGCCACAGAATTATTCACTAAGCTATACGTATTACCGTACAAATGGTGTCGTAAAATGAATTGACTGGTGTAGCGAGACAGGTGGAGGTCAGTTTCGAGATGCTTTTCGCTGTATTTCTCCATTGCATAGCGTGAAACTGAAAGCAGCCTTTATACGAGTACATGTTACTACTGTACTGCAATAGCTGTTTTCTGGTGTTAAAAAACCAGTGATGGGAAAAGTACAAAAAGAAAGTAATTGGGCTGAATTATAATTACCTGAGAGACAGTTTACTTAATTACAAATTACTTTTTCAAAAAGTAATCAGTAAATTACAATTACATTTACAATTACTTTACAAAATGGCAGTACCTAAAAATTCCTTGTTTTTTGTTTTGGGCATAAGCCCAAATTACTAATGAACAAACAAAAAACATATCAATGAGAATATTTTCGGAAACATTGATTAAACTTTTTGTTAATATTAATTCGAATTTGGATATTAATTGCAAAGGGAGAATGATACTAATACTAACGACTACTAAATTGTAACAATTACAATTTTATTTCCAGAAGTAAATTACAAGTAGAAATTATATTTTTTTTTAAATATTGATTACAAGTAAATGGGACCAAAAAAGGAATTGTTACTGTAATCCGATTACTTTTACTCAATTACTTCCCATCACTGTTAAAAACTAAACCGATATAACATAACTGATACAAGTAATAATTGAATAAAGTACCGGTATAATTCTGAAAGTCTTCCGATTTTGCATCATTCTGTTCATCACGTAAAGCAGTCCATGCCTTCCTGTATAAATAAAACTACAAAGCAGTCGTTAACATCAACTCAAACGAAATAAGATTTGACGTTCCTTGAAGTGGTGCCAAATGATCACAGTCATATTAAAATATTCCTTCCACCATACTATAACTATCTTTCTTCTGGATAACTTCTTTTCACTCTATGGAAATCACCATCTCAGAATAGACAGTGTAGAAGATCAATATTTCACACCTTGATGTGGTGGGTGTAGAAGAACCGTAGCTGAATATAAAATTATTGAGCTACGAAGCTTTCGACAAAATGACGATTTTCGGCTTACTCATAAAATATAACTGTAAATAAAATAGGTTCATTGCAATGCTTTAGAAACAGCACAAAATTACAGCTCTTAAAACAGAAATTTAACGCTTGAAATTTAATGTATTTACATCCGTTTCGGAAGTACTTTCGACCACGAGCATGTTTTAATGAAAAAACAATTTGGAATTAATTTTTTCAGAGAATCGCAATGAAGAATAATATTCCCGTACTAACATTAATGATATTGTTATTATTCATAATTATCAATCACGCATGAGGAAAAATTAGCATTAAAATAAGCCTACAACAAACAGGGCATACGTTTCTTCAACAAGTTTAAGTTGCAAAGCTTTAAAAACAAGGATACATAAAACGGTTACTCTATTGGTAATTCTTCATGGAGGAGAAACATGCTACTTAAGAATATTATAGGAGAAAAATTCCTCTGGCACTGGGACTCGAACCCAGGACCTTTGGCTATTCGCGCCAATGCTCTACCAACTGAGCTCAGCCGGAGCTCAATTCACAGCGCCAGATGGAACTTCTCTCCTATGACTGATTGCCCTAATGGTCTACCTCACAGACAGACAAGTTATGTCATATGCAGTACTGTGAGGCACACTAAGCAGTGATTTTTTGTGACCGGGCTCCCACTGTTATTGTACAGTTAACATTCAAGACAGATATATAAGCATTCATGAGCCACAGATTATTGTCTCTGTTGGACACTACATGAGAATATTATAGGAGAAAAATTCCTCTGGCACTGGGACTTGAACCCAGGACCTTTGGCTATTCGCGCCAATGCTCTACCAACTGAGCTAAGCCGGAGCTCAATTCACAGCGCCAGATGGAACTTCTCTCCTATGACTGATTGCCCTAATGGTCTACCTCACAGACAGACAAGTTATGTCATGTGCAGTACTGTGAGGCACACTAAGCAGTGATTTTTGTGACCGGGCTCCCACTGTTATTGTACAGTTAACATTCAAGATAGATATATAAGCATTCATGAGCCACAGATTATTGTCTCTGTTGGACACTACATGAGAATATTATAGGAGAAAAATTCCTCTGGCACTGGGACTCGAACCCAGGACCTTTGGCTATTCGCGCCAATGCTCTACCAACTGAGCTAAGCCGGAGCTCAATTCACAGCGCCAGATGGAACTTCTCTCCTATGACTGATTGCCCTTTAGCTCAGTTGGTAGAGCATTGGCGCGAATAGTCAAAGGTCCTGGGTTCGAGTCCCATTGCCAGAGGAATTTTTCTCCTATAATATTCTCATGTAGTGTCCAACAGAGACAATAATCTGTGGCTCATGAATGCTTATATATCTATGCTACTTAAGTCGAAGAGACTATCACAAACTATATCTGAGAAAAAGTTAGTTATCGAGTGAGGTGGCCGAGATGATAATGTCTTGGACTAGCATTTAGGAAATGCCAGGTTCAAATCCTGTGGCCGGCCAATTTGATAAAGCATAAATTTTTTCATTATTTCCCTATTCGTAAAGGCAAATGCCGAATTTGATATATATAAATAGGCTACCATACATCATCCTCGCTATTTCATCCTATATCATATCCATTTAAATTAATATAAGTTGAAATTTACTCCATAAAATACACCAACAATAGAAAATAATTTACAATCATAGTTTCATGGCCTACTGTATTGACACAGATCCTGAACTCCTGATGAGACCTGGAAGTTAAAAGGAGTCTAATTATTGGAGCCGAATTAAAAAAAAAGTTGTTCGAACTTTATTTTCCGAAAAGAGAATCACGGAAAAATAGAGGTACCGGTATGTTACATTAATTTTTACTTGACGCAGTACACTATTTCATTTTTTTTTCTAGAAAATTATACGGTAACTTCAAATTCGGCAACAATATCGCACAATTTAAGAATAATATTCGTAATTTATCATAAAATTGGTAATTAATGCTTAGTTAACATTTACAGTCCTCCATTTCTTCACCTTTATACATCTTAAGGTAGGCCCTATGCATACATTTTTTAAACAAAATTCTGAAATTTTGATCCAATTTATTTGATTTTTTTTACTGTTAACAGTCTGGATTGATTGATAATACTAAAACTATTATGACATGTCAGTACATTATAAGCACTGCATGATTTGCAACACAGACGGTTGTGTATTGACACTTAGGCCTGTAACTATCGCCTGTATGACCGAACTTTGACTTATAGGATTCTTTTACTATGGCAGCCAAATTTTAAAATAATTTTAGGGGGACAAAATAAATTTGTAAAAAATTAAGTAATCTTTAAAACACAGTAGCACATAGCCTACAAAACTGTTGATATCTCAAACTTTTTTTCGCCAAACCGTTCGTAACTTATGTACCAGGGCAATGATTTAAACCAGAGGTATTTTACATTAATCACATAATTAAAAAGGTTACGATTTTTAATGCCAAAATAAAAATATTTTCTTTGTAAAGAAACTGTAGTTAAATCTCGAAAGAATTTTAAAAGTTAATTTCGTTAACTTATTTTTACCAAATCTAGTTTAGGTGATTGTCCATTTTAATAAACTTTTAATTGGTATAAGAATAAACGTTACAGCTTAGTTTTATTTGTACTTTTTGTGTTTGACAAAATAGAAAATTTTAATTCTTGGAAAGAAACATAACTAATTTTAGCTATATTTTTACTGCTTACCTTAAGGCAATAGCCGATACCCTATGTCATTTTGCTTTCTTGTTCACAAGTAGCCTACTTATAATATAACAAGTTTCTGCCTTTTTTTTTTGAATGAGCTATCTCCTGTTATGAATACTGTAGGAAAAGTTTCACAATTACTGGAAGAATTTTAGTTAACGTTACCATAGTTATTGCAACAAAGTATATTGAATGGACTTGACAATACTGGTATTGTAAAGGATGAATATTATATCAGTGGACCTAGGAGATGTCGACTAAAAGAGATATGGCCACGTTACTAATGGACATGGGAACCATGTAGGCTACTACAGAAGGAATGGACTTAAAATGGATGGACTTAAAGGAAAATGGCCAATAGAATGTGTGGATATAAATAAGATTGGACTTTTGACACTAGGCCTATGCAAAATCTATTGAGTAAGCGTCGCGAACCATGCCATGAATAAAGCAACGTCTCCAGTTGGTGATTATGTCAAGGGAGTCGATCGATCATTTAAATTTCGTTACTTCTTATATTTGTTGTAATATCATTAACAGTCAAGATGAGTTCTCTGATGAATCTGTAAATTTCATGTGAATGACAATGAACACAGACATAACATCAACATATGAACTCGTATGCAAATAGGCCTGATGCCTAATTAATAGCCAAGAATTGAACGTCTGGTGTCAAACAACTCACCCATTTCCATTCATAATACTAAACTATTGTGATGTGTCAGAACATTGTAAGCACTGCACGATTTTCGCCTGTATGACCGAATTTTGACTCATAGGATTCTTTTATATCGACCTGAGTCGGGTTCGAACATCTTTCTCAACAATATGAAACTCCTCCAGACTACGGCAATAACGCAGGGGTGCCCACAGGGAGGGGGTTAAGACGCAGACTGCGTCATTGAAATTTCTGGGGGGGGGCAAAATATTATCGTTTTATGAATTTTCTGGGGGGGGGGTTGAAAATTGTTGCAAAATTAACGTTTTATATGTTAAAAATAAAAACGGTCAAGTTTTATAACTCCAAAAGGTCTCTTCTAACAGTGGATTAGGAAAGGGGGGTCCAGGGGGTTTGGACCCCCCAAAAGTCAAAACCTAAAATTCTGTATTTATATTTAAAAAAATATTTATTTAATTAAACAAGATTTGTTGGTGTGTCACATATGATATAACAGTTATTTTCTTTTCATAACATAATGAGTAGGCCTATTATATCCACTGTTCCATGTGTTATTCAACTTTTCTTATAAATAGTAATAAGTATTATAACTTAAGTAACATATTCTTGTTTAACTTGCCATGTCTTAGAGTATAGTAAACAAATTTGCTAACTAGTTTTTCATTGCTAAAATGGCATAAAATGTGATTTTCATTCGTTCAACATTTAAAAATTTCCCGGGGGTGGACACCTGACTTAGGTAACATTTTCTTGTTTACATTGGCATGTCTTAGAGTACGGTAAACAAATTTCATAACTAGTTTTTTAGTGCTAAAATAGCGTAAAATGTGATTTTCATTAGTTCAATATTTAAAAATTTTCAGGGGGTGGAGTCCCCACTTAGGTAATGATTTCTTATTTACATTGGCATGTCTTAGAGTATGGTAAACAAATTTCCAATCAGTTTTTTAGTGCTAAAATAGACTAAAATGTGATTTTCGTTAGTTCAATATTTAAAAATTTCCTGGGGGGGGGGGGGGGACACCCGACTTAGGTACCGGTAACAATTTCTTGTTTACATTGGCATGTCTTAGAGTATAATAAACAAATTTCCTAACTAGTTTTTGAGTGCTAAAATAGCGTAAAATGTGATTTTCATTAGTTCAATATTTAAAAATTTCCGGGCGTGGCCCCCTACTTAATGATTTCTTATTTATATTGGCAGTCTTCGAGTATGGTAAACAAATTTCCTAACTAGTTTTTCTGTGCTAAAATAGCGTAAAATGTGATTTTAATTACTTCAATATTTACAATTTTTCTGGGGATGGACCCCCGACCCCAATTTTTTTATTCCAAACCTCCCCCCCGCACTTTCGACCCTCCCCGCAATTATTTTCTGGCTACGTCGTTGTTGCACTTATTATATTATTAATATAATGTTACAAAATGCCCAAAGAAGTTAAAGCAACAAAAAATAAGTGAATTAAAAAAATAACCCCCCCCCAGAAAATATCATATGGGCGCCCTTGTCGACAGCCAATCAGGTTGGGGGGATTTGTGCGCAATGAAGTTTGGGGGGGGGGGTCAGCAATGAAGTTGGGGGGTGAGTCATTAAGTTTGGGGGGGTGGGCACCCCTGAATAACGTGACATTTCTAAAATAGTGGCAGATAGAACGCGCAGTCGCCGTGTTCGCGGGATCTTTTGCCCTTACTTTTAGGGCCCATAAGACCACCTCCTGCCAGAGAGGGCCAAGATAGTTGGCCAAGAATTATTGCGTACTACGATCTCCCGACAAAAACTATCTGGAAGGTCCACTCCCAGTTAAGCTGTCAGGAGGATGGAGTGGCTAATAAATCACCAATTGCCAGGTAGGCAATTGCCACGATGTCTGCCTACCTACTGGAACTTCGTAGTCACCTGAATTTCAAAATTGGTGGTGGAAGGTTTAACTTACTAGATCTTTTGTATTCACATATTTTGAATGAAATAGAATAAAATTTCACAAATTGATTAATGTACTTAAACCTATAACATGTTCTGATGTTATTTAATTGTACAAATAGAAAATTACACTACGATCGAGATGTCGCACCTCGAACTAGTAGAAACACACATCAGCCCTCACCGGTCTACAGTTACGAAAATTTACTGCACTCTCCCCGATTGCAGTTCAGCGGTTGTATTACAAGACATCTTTCAGTTAAGCTATCTGGAAATTACGAATCGGGGGGGGAATTATCGGGAGGTGGTAATACAGGCCCCTAATCTCTGGGCTACGAGACAGTTACTTGTCAAAAACATTCAGTTCTTAAAAGAAAGAACGCGTAAAAATGTTCAATCCGTTAGACCTTGTGTTATTTTAGTGTGTTAGGAATATTGTAGTATCGATTATATTATGTGAATTCTTTTGGTTTTCAGAATACGATACAACATGTCAGAGGCCTAAGGTTGCGGTACCTAAGTTATTATTAGGGTTCGGATGTTCATGACATATCATATTTTTATCCTGACGTCTAATCTTGCCGCAAACTGAAATTAAACACGAATTGCACTTTTGTTATCCTAATTGGACCGTTTTTATTTTGCATATAAAGTCATATTTTGGACATTTTTATAGTTTAGGTCATATTTCGGTCATTTTTTAATTTAATGTCATATTTAAGTCAAAAATTCGGTAAAAGAGCACAATTGCACTGGTCATATTTTGAACATTTTTATAGTTTTGGTCATATTTCGGTCATTTTTTAATTTAACGTCATATTTCAGTAATAAATTCGGTAAAAGACCACAATTGCACAGTATAGGACTGTAGGCACTAAATCGTAGAGTTAAAATTTTTTCGAGAAAGAGTTACTAATATTTTGGTTTGACTGTAACTGGAATGTGAAGGGACAGTAAGTAACAAGTGCAGGTAGTTGAAGCACAATGGACGGGGTTTTACCGCCTTCCTCCTTGTTGTTAACAACTTTCAATAGAGACAGTTTTAAAAGATTTTCAGTTCGCACTTGCAGTGGTATCGGGTAACATCAAAATGCCGAAAAATAAGTGTTCTGAAAATGTAAAACTAAAAAGTTTTGTTAAGGAGTTTGGAGAAAACCACTTCTGCACCGACGGGAAAATTTTATATTGCAAAGTGTGTGAAATTAAAGTGACGGCTGCAAAACGATTTAATGACGTTCTTCAAATATGCACCTGTGACATCCTGTAACGTCGAAAGGAGCTTCTCGCGGTTTAAGACGATATTAAGTGACAACAGGAGAAGATTTCTATTCGATAATCTTAAAATGCACGTGGTTGTGTAGTGTAATGCAGACAAAAATGGAGACTGAAAACTGGTACGTATTAGCCTACTTTGAAATTTATTTTTTTAATTTAATGTTTATGCCCAATTAATAGAAATTTAATTTTTAAATTAATGCAATTTTTCACGTTTTATAGGGACACGCATGGACTACAAAATATTATATTGAAGTGGTGAAGCAATCACACAGAAGTAAATGCTTTAAAATTAGATGTCCATTACAAGCAAAACTGTGAATAATATGTAAAATTCTTAAAAACACGATCCTGATTGCATTCATGCGATGTAGTAATTTAGTTACATTAAACGTTTAAAAGTGGAACATTTATTATTAGAAAATACTTTCTTTTATTAGGTCATATTTACGATTTTTTGGGTCATATTTAGTCATTTTTAAGGGCATATTTAAGGTCATATTTTCCAGTTTTTTAGGTCATAAACATCCGAACCCTAGTTATTATGAAGATAAAGCATTTTATTATGAATCTGTTGGTATGCAGCCTGGCACAAAGGACTAACGGGGAGGAATAAAACCAATGGGTAGATGGCTATTTCCAACTATCCTTTTTACTTTTAAAAAAGTTTGTTTTCTGCTAATTTCTGCTAATACTTGGTAAGTTTATAGTGTCCCTTAAACCTTTACCAAAACCATTAATAATCTGAATAAGTTATTTAATAATAATAATAATAATAATAATAATAATAATAATAAATGCAAAGCACACAAATGTGTATTATTAAGTTATTTAATAATACAGAAAGCTATGATTGAAGAGTGCTGCACTTCATATTTCTCAGGATAGCGTAAGAATTTCCCCACACTGAAGGTTTTCCGTAACTGACTTCTAGAAATAAACACTGACTATTTTAGGTGTAATTTTCAATAGAATTTCGGAAAATTCACAAACAAATTATAATTCCCCAATGGCCCATCTTATTGATAAAAATTGATGAGAATAGCAAGACAGCATCAAATATATTATGGAGTAAAAATTAAATAGATCTTTGAGTCTGGTCTTTAATGGGTTATATTGTCCAGTGCGTTAGTTGGGCTGGAAATCCTCGGAACTGCACTCTGAGTTACATTAAGTTTCAATTTATTTTATGTTTCTATTTTTTCGGAGTTAATTCCGACTGCATAAGTTACAGTAAAAACTAGACACTATTAACCTATTAACAACAAAGAAAATAGCTACTTAGAAATACTCAGAGGCGCCAACTTATATGGGCCTGTGGGGCTGAAGCCCACCCAATAATTTGCCGTAGGCCTATTTTGTTAAATTATATATTACCATTACTAAAATATGTTTTCTTGTTGAATCGTGGGAAAGCTAAAATCAGGCTATTGCTGACATAATGTTCCAATTCACTTACGATTGTCTGAAGTCGTTTCTCAGTTCATTAAATTTTTACGTCTTAATCTGTTAACGCTTGAGAGGCGATGGGCTTACCACTTGCCCCTCTGCTCTCTCTCGGAAAATAAGCGTAACAAAATTAGTATAGGTAATGAAACGTCCACTTGTAGGCCCTATGCACAGGTTACGGGAACGAGTCAGTCAGTCAGTCAGTCAGTCAGTCAATCTGTTAACGCAGTTTCCACATCCACCGCCATATTTTTATGCCTTTTATACATTCATAAAAACTTAATCACATTGCTTTTCTAAATATATATAGGCTAAGGAGAGAGCGGGAAAGTTAAATTCAGAAGTTAGATTATGCTTGTGGTTAATAAAAACCACAGGAATTATTAATTTAATGGGCAAAGCAAGGAATTGTGATACAAGACAAGAGTGTGGAGTACAAGACAATCATTACAAAGTTTGTCTTCAGAAACAATGAAATCATTTCATGTAGGCCTACAGTACTATATTTATACAATTTTTTCCGTGGCGCTACATCCCTAGAGGGACTTGGCCTACCACCCGACCGTTGCGTCATCTACCACAGGCAGATGGCAGGATTGGGGCATGTGGTCAGCATGCCGACATCCATGGCCGTTAATAATGATTTTCATGACCGGAGCCGCTACTTCTCTATCACGAGGCTGAGTGCACCCCTGCAAGACCTCCCTACCTTAGAAAAATCCGAGAAGGTACCGGGGATCGAACCCGGGGCCGACGGACCTATAGCCAGCGACGCTAACCACAAGACCACGCCACAGTCATATCAATATTTTATAAGTCTACTAGCAGGTGCCCGCAATAATTAATTCAAAAATAAAAAAAAAAGAAATAAAGAGAAAACAATTAAAACACGTTTATTAACACTTACACACGAATCATTCATAAACTAAACGATTAATAATTAGAATGAAACAGCTAAAAATCCAGCTTTGGAGTGCATTCCACGATAAATAAATGATTTAAATAAAACATCTAGTAAGTAAATATTCGTGGGCATCTCCTAGTCTGTTTTATGAAACTCGGAGGTTCAATGGCACGGTTACAGCCCGCCATTCAACCCTATTCTGTGCTAACTTCATCCAACCATCCCTCGCAAGTCATACTTCCCTTAAATATTAAATATATTCTACTATTGTAAGATTTCAGATTTTCCTGGCGAAGTTTATTCATAAAGGTTTCCCGGGTTGTCAGCCAGGTTTGTAGGTCAATAATGTCCGACGTTTCGGAGACGAACGCTGCCTCCATTCTCAAGGTTGCTGACATTCTACTATTGTCCTCCTACCTACGTCTTAGTCTTCCAAGTGGTATTTTCTGAATTCAAAATAGTTTTGGGTTATGTTTTTCCTTCCCCATGTCCAGCCCATTTCATCTTCAGTGATTTAATTACATTTACTACATTCCGTGAAGAGTACAAGTTATAAAGATCGTCATTATGCACTTTTCTCCAGTCCCCGTTTTCATCTCTCTTAGGTCTGAATATTTTCCTAAATATTCTCAGGTTATATTCTTCCCGAAGAGTAAGGGACCATGTCTCACATCCATATAAAGTTCCAGTCCTCTTTCTTGTATTATTTACCCGTTCTCTATTAATTTTAATTTGAGTTTTACATTTAATTGTACGGTTCTTTTGTTCTAGTTCTAGGTGAATTTGTAAATTTGTAAATTTACAAATTCAAGCTGTTTTGTAAACTAAACATAATTTTTCTTAATAATTACTTACCATATTATTGGCTGTTAATGGTATTTATTTACAATTAATATTGAACGGCACCCACACAAGGGCAAAGCTCATTTGGGTGTTAAACGTAAATTCTGTATTTTGTGTATAATATATCCGAATAAAGTAATTAGAATGCAGTACACGATTTATCCGCAATGGGTTGTTTAAACAGGCTAGGGTCACCAGGTGAACAGATAACTTATACAAAGACGATTCGAATTATATATATATATATAACTTCTAGAATCTAGGCATATGAAACATTTTAGAAGTTTATGATCAGTCTTCCTCATTATTAAGTATTTCAGAAAAGTAACCAGCAATGAACGATGTTTATTATTTTAGTATTGCTTTGGCAATAGTATAACGACTGGTTGATTTATACATTATTTCGGAGAATTTCGTTCGCGAGTTTTTTTAGTATTATTTCTCTGTAGGTAATTTATTGTTTAAGCAAAGAAAATTCTACGGTACCAGACATAATGTAACAATTCCCACCACATAACATAATACTTAAATATCTGGAGCCGTATCAATATGCCTGTAATTAACACAGAATTCCAATGAGTGCGTTGTTGCGAAATGAGACGTTTAGAACTGGATGAATTCGTGAGCTTTCCCATGGGCTTCCTATTCTGCATTGTTCCGTTATGTATTAATTTCTTAGTAGGTCATGCTTTCTATAATTCAATTTATATCAGGCTTTGCTTGGCATTATGTCTTATTTATTATAAAACAATTGAATCTCAATTAATTTTGTTTACTCCTTTTGTCATTTTAATTATGCTAATTGTAATTTATATCCAATCAGAGACTGGATTATCTTTTCTCATTGTTTTAACAGTCAATAAGGCTTTGTCTTCATCCTCTCAAAAAACCTTCAACATTCTATAATTCCATTGGAATTATTCATTCAATTTTACTCATGAAGATATGAGTTCTAGGCTTGTAAATGCCTACATTTTACCCATCAAACAGTTTTGATGGCCTCAATTCTTAATTGCTGAAGCAAGCAACTCTTCAAAATATAAATTTAGGCTAAAAATGCCTAATCATTTTTGATGACTGAAGGTGGTCTCAATTAATTCCATCATACATCTTGTGATTCAACAAATCTTCCTTTCTGGATTGACGTCGCAAGAATCTTCGAGCCAGCAGCCTTAAATCTATCAGGAAGTGGTAATTATAAATACTTCAAGATAAAGGTACGTCATTTTATTATTAAACACAATCTGAGAACCACTAAGATATAAACTAACCATTTAATCAAGTTCCGTGTGGTTATATTAACTGAATTTGCCATCTCGAAGATAATTCTATTACCTTAACTAAGGAATTGTGTTCAAGAATTGTGACATTCATAATTTAACAGTGCTACTAAATAGGATTCTTTGTGTCCAAGTGATCCGGTTCTTCATAAACTGCATAATATGAATTATGTATTGTTATTTGGTGGCAATAAATTGTTATATGCCAACTCATTCAATCTGAAAATGTATTGGGCAAGTGAGTTAATCTGTTTTCAGGTTAAGTCTTCGTCATAAGAAGTGTATAAAACACCCTATTGGATACGCTTATAGTCTGCTCGAGCTCTGTTGCCCTTACAGCATTTTGTGTGTCTTATACGAGGGCGAATCAGAAAGTCTTTGCCCCTATTTTTTATTAGCCAAAATAAGGTGATTAAAGATATACCTACTATTATACGGACCTTACACTATTTTTCCACATAGTTCCCACACCGGATCAGACATAAAATAGTGTCCCAACGCAGAACTAACTTTGAGATGAGATGGCTCATAGAGAAAGTAGAATTTTGCACCCCATTGTTTCTACACACCAAGCCTGGTAGGGTTTGAAATAAGAAATAGAAATTCCGGTAACATAAAATTTGACGGAATATATTATTTCTCACTCTCATGTTACCATACAAACCTTTTCGGGGCTGAAATCAATATCACTTTCATACTTTCCTCCCCCAAAACCTAGGACATGATAATATACTGTGCGCAAAGGACTAAAAATGTTCCATCTTATTTAGTATCCTTTCATATGCTCAGGGCCTATGATAAACATCCATATTTCTCAACTAAAAATACAAAGCCTACAGGTATGACTAACTTATCAGTGAATAGAATTTTTTTACAGACTTCTGATAAGGCATAGGCCTACTCATTGGCACACCCAGGCTGAGGAGACAACTGAAAATGCTGTCCCTGCAATACGAACTGTTATTGTATAACTTAGTATATCAAAATATGAAATGAGAAAATGGTATTCTCTATGTCCAGGGTAGAGAAAGTAATGTGATTGGATCACATTGTGCATTATTTTCGTGGATTTCAATATTTATTTGCATCAAAGGGGTTAGTTTCCCATTCTACTGGATTCGTTAACTTTGTTTTTTACTCACGTAAAACGGCAAAATTTAATGTAATATTATTCTCCAGAAGTTTTAGAATCCATATAAGGGCACATTTTGTTTCTAAGAATATTTTAAATATGGGTAAAATCGGTAAGAAGTTCACAAAAAACTAACCTAAAATGGCGCTCAGATTGGAATCACAATAATACAGAATCAGCTGCTAGAAACAGCGCAGGTGCATGCTGGGAAGAAGCCGATGGGTCACGTGGTGCTGGAATCAGCTGCCAACGTGATAATGGTCAGACAACCCTCCGGAAGATATAATATGCCACATTTTCGAAACCGACAAACAGTGTATCGTACATTATTCTAAAATGCAAGGGCGCTTCGCTTCGGCTGCCGCCTCCGCTCGCGCACTTAACTAATGTGGTTAGTGTTTTGCATTATTTAGCTTTATGTAGAGGTTGCAGGACCGTATGGAACAGACCAATGACATGCAAGGTCGTTGGGAGCCAATGGGAGTGTTGGTCTGCAAGCCAGAGACCGCATACCAACGCCGAACATCGCGTGCCGAAATCCAGTAGAGTGGGAAACTAAACCCAATAAATTAATCTAATTTGTCAAAGTCCCGTATCATGCACTGCCAAAGATACCTGTGAACACTGCCAACAATACACTGTTCTCATGAGAAGTGTATGTTCAATGGACTTGTATTTGATTAAATTTTATAATAAGGTATTTCGTCTCCTCGAAAACATTTGATTTTTGACATCTAAAATCAAAAGTTTGCAATAGTATATTGCGATACTAGTTCCGTAAGCGGTGCATACGGATCGAGGAAAGAGTTTTTTCAATTTCCGAGATCCGTTATGCGCTTACGGAACGAGTATTGCATGCTATTTTTCGCACGATGATTATTTATATCAATTTAATTATATTAATTAAGATATTAGCTGAAAATATTATGTATATACATTATTGAAGATAGATGTTATATTTCAGAAAGTAATTCGCATGTGTTGGTTGTTATGGGGACTGAATATTTGTCCTGTTAAAGCCGCCACAACTGGGGGGCCTTGGTTCCGGCCTTCGACAAAGGCTTGTATTATGATGGTTTTACTTACAGCACGTGAGCTTTTTGTCATTTTTACAGCACTGAGATTTTTTGTTGTTTTCATAGCAACTAGATTGGCTGTGGGAATGTCAAGTTGCGATCCACGGCAACAATATTCGTAAGTAGCCTACCACTAATTAGTTACGTCGTGCAAAAAAAATTATTTTTAACTTAGGCCTATATTATGAAACGAAGGTACTAGCAAAATTCCAAATCTCTATTATAGTTTAGGCTCCACGTTGATTCTCTGTCAGTCTGTCAGTCTGTCAGTCATTCATTCATTCATTCATGCATTCAGTCAGTCAGGATAAACCTGCTTATAATATAATATATATATATATAATAATAAATATATATATATAATAATAAATATATATATATATATATATATATATATATATATATATATATATATATTTTAAATCTTTGAGCCCACCCAATGTTTTTCAAAAGTTGGCGCCACTGGAAATACTCGTGACCATTCGTAAAAAAAGTATATATATATAATATGCTGACTAAATAATATTGTAATGAAAACTGCAAAAGAGAAGCTTTACTATAAATTGTTGCTGTCGATAGGCTAACTCTATCAGAAGGAAAATAAAAGAGATCTCATAATTTTTTCTTGTAGCTAAAGCCCTGATGAATGTCGATGAAACCAAAATTCGGATCTGTAAATCAGAACATTCGGAATCTTGAACTGTGCAAAGTAGATACCCGAGTAATGAGAAAAATACGGACGTTTCGGTGTCCGAGAGGTGTGGCATCCTCCCTACATGGATCTGCTTTGTTTTGCTACGTCGGAGCAAATAGAGAGGTGACACAGGAGAGAGATGATATAGGTCTTCCTGTTTCACACCAGCAGGAGCTGGAGAGGTCAAGGACATCTGGCTGATTCTCATAAATCAGTCTTCTAGTCAATAACTTTGATTTTTAATATTATGATAATTTTAATACCACTAGTATGATGTTTTTCATACGGATCCTACCACTGCCTTCTAAATCTTACAAGCCATGCTGCTTGAAATCTGGCAACACAGGAGGTAGTCCTATCTGTGGTGGTCTGTGGGAAGCATTTGAATACGTTTATATTGCAGATAATTTTCTTCATCACAAATACTGACTTTATTTAGGCCAAATCAGTAGGCCTATATTACATAGCCTATACTTGTGATGTGCATAATAACGTAACGTGCGGTGACTCCACATATCTGAAGGAATTCGTAGTTTT
The DNA here is from genome assembly GCA_964059195.1 of Ectobius pallidus. NCBI lineage: Eukaryota > Metazoa > Arthropoda > Insecta > Blattodea > Ectobiidae > Ectobius > Ectobius pallidus. Next base: position 82,712,149 of record CAXKWD010000008.1, read on the forward strand.
CAGTGTCTCCTCATTATACGTTATGATGTCGCGTTTTTTCTTATTTTATTGGTAATAACCTCACTTATCCTGTTAGGCCTACGAGCTCTGTTATTTGACCCACAACAGAGTCATATTTTATTAAGCTACTACACTTCTCTGGGTCATTTTGTACCACCACTGAACTAGTTTTCTCAGGTAGGCTATAATATAACCTAGAACACTGATATCTATCTTCTTGTCACATGCACTTTGTGGAAGACTATGCCCATGACTGTCACTGAAAAGAATAACTTTGCCTGATTCCTTGGAAGCACTCGGCTTTCCGTTATTTGCTGTCTAAAAATCATCCATTCGTTATCCTTGGCTCCAGTGGTGAACTGTGTTGATTCGCCAGGTTAAGGTTTGAATCCCGTTCATTGGCTTTACCAAACTGTAGGAAAACGCTGAATCGATTTTCTAGTAGTAATTTTGGGAGAATAGGAGATTGCATATACTACGATTTGGCGTCTACCAGATTGAGATGAATTAGGCCTACTGTGAGCAGCTTGATATTTTGATAAAAGTTCATACCAGTAAAAGTGACTATATTTCTCTTCAATTCTTCTTTAATACCAGCCAAGTCTTCCTGAAGGACACTAATATCATACCGTACCTCTTTCTTGTATTCGTTTGTAGATGGTAATAGCTGATGAACATGAAAATATTCTATGAAAAACTATTCTCTGGTGTACTCAATTAGAGGTGACGGTGTATATAAATATTTCATTTTGTACACGGTTTTTACCTTCTCTATGCTCTCCAGTTGCTCTTCAGGTGTGTCCAGATGTTCTCTAAACCATAGGCGATGATGACTGGGATTACTTTAAGCTGAAATATGCTTCATTTGCGATGATCCTGATGGAGTTCGTTGCTTTATTTACGGCATGTTGATAGCCGATAGGACTACCGATGCGATGTTTCCAGATTTAACAACATGGCTTGTAAGAAATAAAGAAGGCAGTGATCCTACCGATGTTTCATACAGGCTTGTGCCATCAGAAAGAAACGATGGAAATTGTTCTTACAACTGATTTGTCTACGTAATATTGCACATTGCGCAGGAGACTGGTGTCGAACGAAGGAAATCGAAATATTGGCAGTTTAAAAATTCCATGGCATCCGGAAGTTTCTATGAAACAATGGAATGCTATCCATTAACGGCCGTGGGTGTCAGCATGATGATCACATGCCCCCAATCCTGCCGTCTGCCTATGGTAGATGACGCAGCGGTCGGGTGGTAGGCCTTGTCCCTTCTGGGATGTTAGTGCCACGGAGTTCGTTAGTTAGTTAATGGAATGCTATGAAGAACAAGATTCATATGTAATCACTTTTCATTAATATGGATATAAATTACAGCGAACGCCGCTAAATGTAATCGCGGAATGTTATCATTCGGGTAATGATATTTTTATGAAGTCCCGTACGGATAATACTGACACATTGAAAAAAATGCTGTTTATTGTGTGATCGAAGATTTGGTTTGTGTTATCACATTTTCCTTTTTACGGCTTTATTTCTAACCTAATGTACGTCATTCAAAATTTACTTTTTAAGGGTTTCGTTTCTTATTCAACTGTATTGTGTTGTACTGGAAGGAGCAATACTGTTCCCAGCTCACAGGATGAGCAGTTCGAGGGGGTGGCATTACCTAACCTTCTATTTTAAGCAATAAATAATGTTTCACCCCTCAGTTAAGCTGCAGCTTTTGATTTATGAAGATAACGGTGTTGACATGCAGTGATGGCTAGTGAAAAATGAAAATACTTCAACAGACAGGTGTTAGACACGTTTTGCTACGCGGTGTTCACCACAGATCAGTACAGACTTCCAAAAAAACTCGTAACTGGTAACTAAGTATGGAGTATTGGTTAATGGACTCCTAAAGAAGTAAAAACAATTAAAAACTTTGTTACTGGTTGGAAAAATAGTTGCATCCAGCCTATTATGAGTGGTACAATGATTCACAGTTAGGTATTATTTTACGAATAAATAGCTTTTAATACTGTTTAGTGTGTAATATCTTTAATGTGAATAAATAACCTTCACTTACTTCTTCGGCTACTGTTATCAGTCGGTTCATATTATCAGATTAGCTGAATCCCGATACAATAAGCGGCATGCACTGTAGAATGCGTATCTCTCGTTAAAATTTAACATATTGGATATTTAATAGCCAGTCTATTAAAGTGTGCAAAGAACGGAGTTAAATATTGTCCCGGACGTGAGTCAATTGAACAATTTAATATTGTACCGACATGTTGCCATGGTAGGTCAATGGTAGAGCAGTGGCACGGAGAGCGGGAAATCGTGTTTCTTATCCCGGCTATGGCATTGAATTTTTCAGCCTGATTCTACCTTTTCAACTCTTATTTTGTTTACAAGATACATTTTAATTCTTTGAAATGATCCTTGACGTTGTGAGTGTTACAGTCAGAAATGTTTCTATTCTGTTTCTATAAGACGCATAGTTATGTAGGTCCCACTAAAGTGTCTCAAATGTACCTTTTGTGTATACATTCTGCGAACCTATTTAAAAATTAGCAGAAATATATTTATTGATATAGTATTGAGGCAGTAGTTCAACCCTTGAAAAATAGTGGTGGTGATAAAAACTGAGATCATTTTCCTGGATTTTTTCCCAGTGCATTCTGAGATATGTAAGGTCTGCAGATGGAGAACCATATTCGATGGTGGAAGACTACATTGAAATAAATATATATCTGCGTTCTGATTTCTTTAAAGTTTAGGCCTACATTGCAATCTGAGTAATGTCTCAGTGTGTAAGGGAGTTTCATTAAATAGTTGAGGATGACAATAATAGGCCTATGTGTATTCGTCTAACACGAATAGATATCTTGGATATATTTGTATCCGTTCTCAGAAGAAGATGAAGCAATGTCTTGAGGAACAAACGGCGGATCCTCCAGAAATGGAAGTGGAAATCCGACATATGTGAATTGAGAGAAATCACTGAAATATGGGTCATCAAACGGGTATGAACACATTAAGGTTTGAGTTAAATTCGTACTTTATATTTTATTTTGTAAATACTTCTCATTGCTAACACAATTTGATGTCAAATTCGTTAAAATACTAAATTTCGTCACTGAGATACAGGCCTAACTGAAAATATGTAACTAAAAGTAAAGTTTCGCCATTGTAACATGGACTAACCTTAAACTGTGTAGTAAACCATAGTTCGGCGATGTGGATAAATAAAAAATAATGTCCTCTAGATCAGGATGCATTCACATGCTCATTTTCTGTGTAAATATAAATTCAGTTTTTGAGTTTCAATTGATAATTCCATATTACATCCTAAAAACTTATTACGCAATACCATGACAACTAACACAATGTAGGCCTACTATGTTTTACAATTCCTTGGAAACATTAGACCAGATCTTTCAGGCCTTTTGTGGTCAAAATTTGTTACTTAACAAACTACCTCTTGCATTCGTCGCATTATCCTCAGGTTAAGAAGCCAATAAGACAAAAATGCCTTATACTTGTTTTATATATTGTGACAATTCTACATCCGCCTCTTATCCAATTTTGCAAGCAGGTGTACCTGAATTCAGGTTGATTTATAGCTGCATATCAGGCCTAAAATCAAGGAATGAACTATTTAATTATAATAAAAACTTGTAATGACAGTAGAGATAGGAAAAACTCCAAGAAAATCTGTCTTTAATCTTCGGATCGTTTACTATAGCCTAAATTACATCCAAATCGACAGGTTAGAGTTAAGATCTATTAGGTCTAAGCGGCGAAAGGAGAGCAATACGGTAATATTCCCTAGGCGTCAGCTTCAGAACAATATTTGATTAAGTTTTTATTCCATTTGTGTTTAAAAATGAAATCCTTTTAATTAGGCCTAAACCTTGTGCCAAGAATAGTAATTAACGTATAACATCTGATTCGCAAAAAAGGCAAAAGCATTGTATATTCAACCTATTTATGTAGGCCTAAAGACAAATTACTAAAATAATAAGTAAGAAAAATCTCGTGAGTATAAAAAGAGAAACAAAGAATGTGGAAAGAAAGGGAAATAAATGGAAAGATCAAGTTCAGGATCTCCCAGAATGTTGGAACAAACCAGATTCTATTTCAAAATTATTTCGTAAAAATAGAACCCTATAACATGATGGTGACTGATTGGTTAGGCCTATGACTGTCGCCGGTGTGGCTGAATTTTTTTGGCAGGAAATTATTTTTTACATGCATGTAGTCTACATCTACAGACTTGGGGCTGTTGTATTTATGCACACATAAATTAAATCGACCCCGGCTGGATCAAACACGCAACCTTTGTGAGGAAAGCTAGTGCCTGAGCCAGATGATGAATATGAAAACATTGACGAAAAAAGAAAAGGTGCGAGAAAGTGAAAATGAGGATGATGATGATCAGGGCCCGGATTCTGATGACATGTCATATTTTTATTGATGCTGCATAGATATTGCCAACTTGTAGAGAATCCTAATCATGGTCTCTAGTTTATAAAAATGCATTTTTATTAGGTCATTGTTTGTCATTTTATGCAATTTTATATTTTTAGGGCATTTATTTCAATTTTACGTCATTATTTTGTCATTTTCGTGTCATTTGCTTCCTTATTTGGTCATTTTCATGCATTTATTTTAAATAAATAATTAGGTTACTGTAATGCAACATTTTTGTAGAATCTACTTTAAAAACAATTTTCTTGCTTTTCTTCTCAAATGTTCCAATCAAGAACAAAGTTTTTAGACCTACAACATCCTTTCTACATTTACAGTTTTTACATTTACGTTATCATTAGTGTAGCCTATATCTTTGTGTGCACAATAATAATTTTTATAAATAAAATATCAGTTTTTAGGTCATTCTTTGTAATTATTAAGTAATTTTCTTTAAAATTTAGAGTAATTTTATAGGTATTTTTCAAACAATCTTAGGTCATCAGAATCCGGGCCCTGATGATGATGATGATGGTGATGGTGATGGCCATCCGATCGCGCCAATGATGAATGAGGTGGAAGAACGTAAATTTTACGTTCATTTTATTGTTCTGACGACCCAGGGGGTTCCTGCATGAGTAACGTTCTGAGGTCGTTTAAAATGGAAAAAAAAACGGTGTGCTCTTCGAAGGCTTTTCCTGTAAAGAGACCCCGATTCCAGGAAAGAAAGTTAGGTTTTTTCCAACATATTCCTCAAAAGACCAGTTATGAAATGACAAATGTACAGTGCATTGTTTATATGAACTATCCCGGATTTTGAACACATATCTGTGGTAAAATATCTTATTTTCATAATTTGGCACTACAAAATGTTTTCCCATAGCCTTGTACAGACGCAAGACCTTTAAAAAAAAGTCCCTTCAGTGTGTCAAGATCGCTGGTTGAGCGAGATGATGAGAGCTGTGAATCATAACTAGACCAGTACAAAAAACTATTATCTTAGTCAGCATCTGCCTGTGGAATGTATTGCAGAATAACACAGAACAGAGAAACTTGTTGCCTAATCATGCAGTGGCTATAAGGAACCGTGCGAATTACATATGCCATATCAAGGGTATTTACTCACGTAAATGTTATTGGGATGTATGAAACTTCTTTTTTAATTTTCTGTTAATATTATACTGTAACCGTTAATCACTTCTTTTGTTTCTGTAATTTGACTCTATCAACTTCAACATAAAAAAAAATACAGTCAGGTCGCCGAGACGGTAGCATCTTGGACCCGGAGGTCTCGTATTCAAATACCGTGTCCGGCCAATTTGAATTGGGCGTTTTTATGGCAATTACCAAATTGAGTAATTTTTTGATATCGCCGATATTTCATCCTGTATTACAATCAGCCAATTTGAACATCAGTTTAGTGCAGCGTTTCTCAAACCTATGGTCCGCGGACCACTGGTGGTCCGCGAAGATGGTGCAGATGGTCCGCAGACATAATTTTAAAATATCATAAAGCAAGTGGAAAGTAAAGAAGTAAAATTTTTCACATATTTCGCTATAATGACCTATAATTAATACCCCAAATATTAAGAATATAGGCCTTTTAAAAATGGGATGTAAAATTAGGGGTCCGTAATATTTTTTAGACATTTTAGAGGTCCTCGGGTTCAAAAAGGTTGAGAAACGCTGGTTTAGTGTAATTGTACTTGTATTGTTATTTAAAATATTTATATACACTTCTGAATTGCCTCCGATCACAAGCATGTGTTCTTCCGAATGGCGTCTCGATGGAAAAAAAAAAAAAAAAAAAGAAAATTGTAAACAAATCTTTCATAAGCAATATTTATTCAAGGCAGTATAGTTGCATTGCCTACTGGTACACCCACAGAAACTAACAAGTGATATGACCTCTGTGTTAAAACATGTACATAATAAAGATGAAATCACACAAAAAAATTGTTATCGGTACACTTGTTAGCTAACTTATTGCTGTGTTACAATAACGGCTTAATGTGAGCTGTTGAATTTATTGCATTAATTCTTTCCGTTTGAAATTTATTTGATGCATTTTTGTATCCGTAAAATACAAAAAAAACAAAATGCATATTAAAAACATAATACTGATTTACGAAAAATATAATTCAGCTGTTCAGCAGTGAAAAAAACCTGAACTGGTCCTTAGCACTTTCTTATATTGCCATAATAAAAGAATATAGGCCTATACTAGGCTATATTACAGAATTAATTTTTTTTTTTTTTTTTTTTTTGCTATGGGGCTTGTAAAGTCGGTTTAATTTAACAAATAGCCACGGTGCTTTTTCAACAATTATTTTCAAATTTCATTCAATTGAAGTCCATTTTTGCAAATGTTTTCGTATTATTGAAGCTATGAGTATCAGTATATAAATTTTTATAACTATCAGCCAGTTTTAGTTTTACTGTTTTACGGAAGCCTGCTTGACGACGAGACCTTACATTTATTTTTATAATATGCTGTCGTATCCTGATTCCGAGAGCGCAGCAGACCGTCGCGCCAATGCATGTATTGGGCTGTACTGTAGTATGCTTACACCAAACTGCTGTTTTTTCTCTATTCGGTTCATTTATCTAAGGTAGCCTAAATGTAGCTCCTTCGTTTATGAGTATTTAGAAATGAAGGAAAATATTTTTAGTAGGCCTACTGAGAATATCAGCTTATTAAGAGATTGATTTAGATTTTACTATGTCTGGATTTTCATGCATTCTGAATTGGAAACGTGTGATACAATTTGTTGAACTAAAACATACTAAACATTCCTGATCATACTCAACTTACTAGCGTAGAACTGGTTTCATTTCTATTTCAGAGTGAATCACAATGAAAATCAATACACTACACTCGTAGGAATTCCGGAATTTCAGCATTATTCCCTGGAATGGAGAGAAACCTGAACCTATAATTAAAATTTCTTCCCCTTAAATCAGGAGGAATATTACCGGCGTACTTGTATTGGGAAATTAATAAAACTTGAAGCGTTCCATTCAAATTCTCATAAAAACTGAATGATTTCAAATCCTCTATGAAAAAAAGAAAGAAAAAAAAATCGCGGAAATCAAGTTGTTTCGTGGTCTAAATTGTATTACTTCCTGATCTTTGCATTCGAAGAACGAGTTAATTTACAGGAATGCCTATTATTCAAATAGTCAAGAGATGATTCATTTCCTCACAGCTATGACTATTTCTGTTCAAAATAGGCTAGGCTAAGCTATCTTTCAGGGGAAAAAATTTCATATTTCTTCTGCCTTAAAAGCATTTACCGTATTTTACATCTGCTTTCTTACCACATAGAAATATGGATATCTTCGAAGTAGTGCCTATATAGGCTAGGCTCTACTACATGCAATATATTTTTTAATTACCTCCAGATATGAAGAGTTGGTGAAGCCTATCTCAAGGTATAGGCTTATAGGAGTAGGATTACGATTCCAATAGTAATATTGTAACTAATTTTTACTTTCTCTGCCCGTACCGTGGGTATGTTACTGTAGGTAGAGGAAAATACAAATAAAAAAGTAAATGTTTGTTTGTGTCAGTGAAATAACACAGCTAAAGAATAAAAAATCATTAAAAAGTTTTATAATTGGGTTGGATATATTTTGGGGATGTGACACGAAGATGGGTGAAAACTATTTCTTTCTTACTCTTTCTACCGCTTTATGTGAAGAAAATGAGTTTTTTTCGCGGGTTTATCGAAAATGGTTCTAAAGATTTCGTAAGTTTTGCATACAGCGGGAGATTGTGTTTTATTTTATTTGAAACATTTTTCGTAAATTCTATGAAGGGTAGTTATAAATCATAAGGCAGTCATCTTTTGTACAAACTGCTTTATGTCTTGCATATCGAAATAGGCTACCTTTGCATGAGGCTAGACAACGGAATACGAACTCTCACCTGTGAGACAAATGTCGGGTAACTTTAGGCCCTTATGGTCCCCGGATAACATCTGGCCGTCATCCCATCCTCGCCTTGTTCAGAGTGAATGTGTGCGTACTATGCATCGACCTATGTGTTCGTGTTGTCTCTGAGCTGACCACAGCATTGGGCTGATCACTCATCCGGGGAGGCTCTCCATGCTCTTGTCTGGTCAAAAAAGTGTTTGTGATCTAATAGATAGTCCCTCTCCCGACAGGTCGCGGCCCAGTAAGGCCCGGGAGGCGTGGATCGCTTAAACCAGCGTTTCTCAACGTACGGTGCAGATGGTCCGCAGACATAATTTAAAAATATCATAACGCAAGTAAAGAAGTAAAAGTTTTCACATAAAATGGACACTAGATGTCAAAGTTTTTAAAATCTTCGAAAATACAGGTCCTATTGCAAATTTCCTTACTTTTGCAGTTACGAGCCACAGTTTGAAACCCCTGAAGCACTGACGTCTATGGTTACCTCTTTCATTCAAAACCCTGAAAAATAAGACTTTGTCGGAAACTGTTATTAGAGGCGCTCTCTTAACAAGGGTTTTATTGTTGGAGGTGCCCGAGTATCTGATACCGCTAAACCTGTGTTATAATTCCTAAATATATTATCGTATTGGTAATAAATATTAAAGTCTGTTCAAAATATAATTTTACTGTCAATAGTTTACTTCCAATTCAATAACTGTGTTTCCGTCGAATTAAAAAATGTATTTAGAATTATTATTTCGTTATAATGAACTATAATTAATACCCCAAATATTAAGAATATGCCTACATATAGCCTACTTTTAAAAATGGGATGCAAAATTATGGGTCCGTAAAAATTTTAGACATTTTAGAGGTCCTCGGGTTCAAAAAGGTTGAGAAACGCTGGTTTAAACGACCCTAAAAGAGAGAAGTAAACCTACAGAAAAGAAGACGAAGAATACGCACGAGTTTTGACGTTACGGTAATTCAGCAGTACATATTAATTATTTGTCTGAACAAGTTGACCTTGCAACCATGAAATCTGCAAATTGTTTTTGCGGTAGCTCTGAATGCTTGCGTTTAAAATAATAATCACAGGATCACAATACACAATAGTATCCTATACTGCTTGAACTCTACTGTATTTAGATTTAAAGATAAACTTCTCATTCTCTTGAAGAGCATGGAGTCAGCACCAGATTTACTGAGTGACCACACACAAATTTGTATTCTTTGTAGCGGTCAAGTTCAGGGGAAGTGGTCAGTTCGGTGAGTGTACTCGCGAAGTCTCCGCCCACAGTCTCGCATTAAAGACACTTGCAATACAGCTCATCTACTTGACATTTCATATTTTCTTAGCGAGTAGTGTTTTATTGCATGAAAACATATACATCTTATCAGTGGCGTTTCTAGGGTGGGGCGGTGGAGGCGGTCCGCCCCGGGCCCCATTGATGGCCCATTTTAATATAAAAATTAATGTTCCATCTATATATATATATTTTTTTTTTGTTCATAGGAATTTTTGTATGAAATAAAAAATATAGCGTATTTGACGTGTTACCAATAAAAATAATGATTCCAGTTACCAATGTTTTGGCTACTGCGCTAAAATGTATCATTTATCTGATGAAAAATAGAACACGTCCTAACGTAATTTAACATTGATGGAAAAATTTAACAATGAGTTCATGAGTCGACCGTGAGAGGCCTGTAGAAGATGCGCTATGGGTCATGTGCAGAAGACGTATCATTTAATTGAAGAAAATAGATCAAGTCTTAATTTATAAATTAACTTAACAAAACACTAATCGGTCATCTTAATATTATTGTAACAATGTCTGTTTGTATTTAATAAATACATTATAAACTGCACGAGTTCGCTCCCTTAATCTGTCTATTATTTTTTCGTATAGATTAGCCCATGGAGACGATCTGAAAGACAAAAAATGCTAGCCATAGAAAAATAAGTTAAAATTACCCTTTTGGTAGCTTCTGCTGGGGGAGGGGACCTCAAAATAAATCCGCCCCGGGCCCCAAGTGGTCTAGTTATGCCACTGCATCTTATCATTTAGTCTTAAAAAGGATTCTACAATAACTACTACCCTCATTAGGCTACTTCATTTATTTGTGCCCTACATAGGGGACAGGTATTTTATTTCCCATGGGGGTACTATAAAAATATGTAAATTGACGTATCTAAATATAAATATAATATTGATAAGAATAAATGAAACTGAGATTTAGGAAAAATGCTTAATAGTGCATTATGAAACGAGCCTATAATGTCATTTATTAAGACAAGAGTATGTTTATGAAACGAGAAAACCAGAGTTTCATAATATCCATACGAGTATCTTTAAGTTTTGAGATTTTAGATTCATCAACCAAGGAAAAAACCGGCGGACCGCGGCAATCAGCTGTTAGCAAGTTTTCGAACGTCTTCTCTGCAATAGATGACAGCTGATGGCGTACGGTCAAGTCGAAGCATTTTCTTGGCCGTTTTCTTGAAACGAACGGATTATTAGGCCCCTACAAGCCGAAATGAAGCCATTTTATTATAGCCTAGTATTAAAATTAACAAGAACAGAAATTATGTTTTTTTTTTAAATAAAGGTTGTTTAATACGCAATTCCATTTGCTGCTCTCAAGGTTTCAAGATCGTTCCGTGTTCGGTTATAATCGATACCACACCTGTGTTATTAATGAAAATCTGTATCGTAATGGATATTATTATGATACCGTTATGTCACAGCTAATAAGCTTATTATAGTATGATGGCACTACTAATATTTACCGTATTTAGACTCCAGAAGTATAGCCTTTGCATTTAGACGTGAACACTTGCATGCGCCGCAGAGATAGGGCGGGACGGAAGGAGAGTGTGTTGATAGTAAGTTATGGATCACGTGAGACTGATACCACTGCGCATCGTGTTTACAGTGTTCACGTCTAAATGCACGGGCAATAGTACCAATATAATTGCCTCACTATCTGAAATAACACCACATTATAAAACATTGCCTAGCCTACAGGTATATCCAAAGAGCTGTCACACTGGATACTTTCCTGCAAAATGTTGAACGATTATGAGGAAGAATATTCGACAACAGTGAGATGTGAACTTGAGAGAAAATCTCTGCTCCTATTTTCCACCGAGCCGAGTCCTCTTCACATCAGGGACCAGTCAGTAAATGTTTCCAGGAACTTTGTTCAGAAATGTGAAATTTCTTTGATGATTATCAACCAATAATGCCTAACCGAACCATTTTCCATAGAGCTTCCTGGCTTCCTCGTGGAACTTTCATTTACCGAAGACTAATTTAAACTTAAGCCAAAAGACTAACAATTATTATTCTTTGAACTGAAAAATAATAGATCTAATGGTGGTCTTTTGGTATATATGACTAGAGCTCAGATGACTGAAAACAAGTAACGATCTATTAAACTAATCAGAAGTAAAATAAACCAATCAGCAGTAAATTATCATGTACTCGTAATTCTGAAGAGAAGAATGTTGGAAGCTCCAATTTCTGCTTCAATGATTTTGGCTGGGGTATTACTAAAGTTGAACCTCGAAACTGATTCAATTTTAATTGATAATTCAAGAATTTTTAAGGCATATTACAGCGAGTGTGGTTTGACGAAGAAATGCATTTCATTAATCAATCATTGTGTTGAAGGCAACTCTCTTATACAGCCTTAAAATCTCCGAATATTTTACTTTAGCACATTTAATTATAGGCCTACAGTTCCATGGAACATATTAGTAACTGACTTAATTTCCTACTTTTTTCTAGGCGCTTTCAATCATCTTGCTATCGGCTTTCAGAATGTTTACTAACGCTACTGTGAAAGTTTATTTTTAAAAAAATCGCAAAAACATTTGTGTACATAAGAAGCCTCTGATGATATGGATGTTTAGTATCACTAGTGATATACAACCTAGTTCCATCAGATAGATAGATAGTAGTTGTATTTCAACAACATATAGCACAAAAATAAACTGTAGGTATAACATTTAAGTTATGTAAATTTATTCACAGACTAAAAATGAGAACTCGAACAGCAAACAGTATAAGGTGAAATAAATCAGTCTAGTTAAAAAATGTACTGAAGAAGAAACGGAATATTTTGTTTAAACCACATATCTGCTCACATAACCACATTACTGTAGTTAACTAAAGGAATTTTACATGTATGCTCATGACTTTGAGAATTATTATTATAAGTTAATTATTAAAACTGATAGTAGGCCTACATTGGTCTGGGCCACTTTCATAGAGCTTGCTAATTATATTGGTTAATTTTAAAGCCCATATTATTATTATTATTATTATTATTATTATTATTATTATTATTATTATTATTATGTTTAAAAAATGTTCTTTCCTAGAGTCGTGTTGATTTTGAGGTTAAGTCTGAATTGTTGTTTGTGTTCTGTTTCTTCTCATTCTTCTTTTCTTTACTACCTCAAAGCAGCATGGCCTATGTATAGGCTATTTAATAAAATAATGTAATAAACCTCATTATTCGCAAATGCTGATGGCATCAATTTTCATCGACTGCCTTCCCACAGTACGCCTATGTTACTTTTCTATTAGTTTTTTTTATAAACTGATTCTTTTGCGGATTGAAGGATAATAACTAGCTCAGAGAAATCACATCATAACAAACACATACGAGTATTATGAGTAAATTGTATTACCGCTGCAGTATATGAAACAATTTACTAATGAGTAATATCATTAGTAATATAATTTAAGGCCATGAACTTTTAACTAATAATATTAGAAAATATTCTTATGAAAGCGAAAACTCATAATAACTATGAAACAGGGGTCTGGACCATGTTTTAATGTGGAATCCGTGCCGAGGAAGAATCTTAGAATGTTTCACGTGACCATATTATGAAGGAGGGATCTGATAGTCTGTAATATCAGCGCTGAAATTAAACAGAATTTGTCCCTACAACTCCAAAAAGAAGAACAAGAAGAAAAGTTCACACAAATATTTCAATATTTGTCTCTTTTATGACATATACCCTAACCACTTGAGAACTTGGCCAGCTTGCCTCCAGGGAATGAGGGTTTATTAATTTTTTTAAATAAACTAAACATAAAGTAGTATATTTTATCACAAACTGAAATAAAAGTAGTACTCACCGTAAGACAGATGGCGTAACAGTCTATGAAACCCATTAACAGGTATAGGCCTGCAGTCAATGCGGCGGTGTGCGGTCGCAGATGAGAACTGTTAAGCTGCATTTTCATCAGTTGAGCCAATCGTAACATTCTGCAGACACCTGAAGCGCACCAGGATGTGGCGCTCATTGCTCGTAAGATGTAAGAATCAGGAGCCTGATGCAAGGGTAGCCACAGGGTCCATGATAATAGAGAAGTAAGAGGGACGAGTAGGGAATGCAATGACCATTGCCCCAAAAGAGCGTCTCCCAATTCCAGCAGAACAGCGAGTAACAGCAGCAAAGATGTCAACTCTCGCAGAGTCGATAATGATGAACGAGATTGCCTGTAAACAACACAGTATTTTGGAATTAGATATGGGTAAATCAACGACACATCAAAGTGTGCGCGATATTTCGGCTAGTAACAGATGAGTGGACGAAAGGATAGGTAAATTATGAAACAGACACTTTATGAGGCACTTAACCACTTTTCTACACAGTCTGACGACTGTATCACCTACCTCAGAGTTGTCTAAAGATGCCTAGATATCAGAATCATACCCAGGCCATTGAGTCACTCCGAACCGGAATATAGCCTCTCGCTCCCTAGACCAATACACTCTTCCTCCTAAAACCCGTATGAGTAGCAAGACAAAATATCCTAAAGAGTTCAACCGAAATTCGTGGGTCCAATCGTGAGCTCTTAATCACAAAATGGACTTAAAATCCCTGCATTGGTTGGCACGATATTGCTCCATCCGACTTCAACTCCTTCCACATGTTCACCAAATTTCCTTTAGTCGCCGTGGTTACTTAATACTTTCTTTGGGACTTCAGATTTTGACTGCACCACGACTCTGTGAATCAAACATATTCTCCCTTGCGCTTTCCCGCAAAATAAGTGTAATTAATCAATCATCAAAGTTTCATTCCAATTCAGACAATTCAGCCACACTGAGTCAAGAATAACTTTGCTCATGGACATGTGCCATATTGGAATATCGGTATCTATTAAGACTTTCTCGAGGCAACTAACCGAGCATACAATGAGATGTCTACATACACATTCCACGAAATAGTCAATGTTTTAACCTTAATTTTTCTATCAAATGCTGCTTTCATTCTCATTCTAAAAAATTGTCCATTGACCCTGCAGCTAGGATGAGTAGTTTGCTTCTTGCCGTAGAGCAGACATCAAAAGAGATCTCTTTTAACGTGGATGATTTTGTAATTTCCTCATTCTCTCCAAGGCTCGAATCTCTGATAGAATATAGTACAATCATTCGGCTCAATAATTTTCGCAAATTCTTCTATCACAATGAATACATTTCGCAAAGTTTACTCAAGCAGTACCCAATACTTATTTCCCATAAACTAATTACTCCCTAACTACGCTACGTTTGTTATTTCTTTTTTTTTTTTTTTAATCGCTGGCTAACATGGTTTTACTTCTTTATTCATTTTAAATATGGTTTTGGATCTAAATACTTACATTCATATCATACAAGTACACCATTTAATGAAACTTGTTATATTGATCCATAATTCTCGTATCATCAAAAAATGAAAGAATATAATTGATTGTTATTATGGTTTCTTAACAAGTGGAAGTTATTGCTACTTAGACCTGTGTGCCGAAATTCTGTTCTGAAAAGAGTTCTTTTACATGCCTGTAGATCTACAATTATAGGCCTATCATATCTAGGCATACATAAATGTCATCGACCTAGACTTTGGACACAGAAAGCTAGCGCCATACTGACTGCGCCAGTGAAGCCAAATTGAATATGGGAATGTGTACAACATTTTTTTGTCATTCGTTAAAAGAGTAGCCTAGGCATCCATCATCCAAAGATTCTTCGCGTGAATTAACAAGAGTACGATCGGCTTTATTAGTCAGTTTCCTTTTAGACTGATCCGAAAGAAGCTAATTTAGCTAATTTGGAGAAGACAACCCTATGTACCTTGCGAACTATCACATAGGTACAGCTTATTGGTGCCAGTTTCTTATCTTTATTCAATTCGCAAACATTCTATACTAAGAAGATAATCATGCACACGCTGACAGAAATAAGAGCCAATTTACATCCGAGATTTTGAGCATGGAACTTTTAAAGTATAGCCTATCTAAATATTTGTTTAAGAATATTAATTTATTGACATTATCATTGTTACCATGAGGAGAGGAGGGACGCTCATAAGGATGTAGACTGTGTTAACTTCACTGTACGATAACACAGGTTGAGGCACAGGCGGTTTATGATTGTTAATGGAAACACCATCCATCATTTCATGCACTATTGTATTATGAAGTTATTTTTTAAAATACGATTCAGAGATATCACTACTGCACAATAAAATGCATGAAGTGTTATATAATGAAATAAGAACGATAGGTTTGTATTACTGTTCGTATAGATCTACTAACATCGCTATAGACAATGGGGCACAATCGCGTGATATCGAATTGAGAGAGAGAGAGTAAATGAGCTGAACCCGAACCATGAAGCTGTAAGTGCAGCCTATAATGAAAACATAGTGAGGGATGGTTTAACTTTACCACCGAATTTATAAACCCCAGCTCTTTGGGAAGTAATATTAAAAAAATACCAACGTGTACAATCCTCCAGGATTAACCTACAAATGTGCGATTCCTGCCTGCGCGGTCGTGTTTCACGGTTCTTGCAACTATGAACACTGCGGTGCTAAGGCAAAATCCGATATGTAAAAGACATCTACTCTTATACAATTCAACGGCCCTAAATAGCGTGCTTGCTCGTCCGCTTCGTGAGACATCGGGTATACTCGGCGATGTTCGTCTCTCGCAGTCTAAACTTTCATGACGACTACAAAATTAGGAAGGAAACCCGTTTCTTTATTATATAAGGCCTAAGTGAAATGAACACAATGAACAAATGTTCTAATTTTATTTTTACTTACAATTTTCATAGCTCTGAACCACAAACATTTTTAATAATCTACCAGTGTAATTTTCTTAAAAATCCTGGAGTCAATGAATAATGGCGGGCGAAGCAGGGGGGGAACAGCTGTAAAATATTGAAGGTTTTATCTCTTGAAATATCGCTGATAATAATAATCCTAACAAACCATTCCTTCCCTTGAAACATTATATAATTTCCGAAAATTACACTGAATTGATAAAATAAAATTCACATCATATTCATGTCAATAAACAGCTGAGAAACAATACGTATTATGTGTTCACAGGATCTTTGGAACTGCATAATCGATTCTGATATAGTTTTCCCAGGGGGCGCTTTCATGTCGTGGAATGTAGCCTACTCTAAAGCAGGAATTTTAGCTGTTTCATTAATTATTAATGGCTTAGTTTATGAATGATTCGCGTGCAAGTGTTAATAAATATAATGCTTTAATAACTATTATACTCTTAATTTTTAATTTTTAAAAGAATTATCGTGGCGAAGCCACGGGCACCTCCTAGTGTTTTACATACTAAGAGATAGATACTTTGGTGAAGAATATGATGGCAAAACCCAGTATGTTTCAGATTCTCCTTGAATACTTTATTATAAAAAATTAATATTCCAATATGTTTATTACTTTAGCACTCACTCGAAGTACAGTAACTCCTAGCAAATCAGACTGTATCTTATTGGGTTCGGCCTTAGTACCACGAGTAATTTCGTTCAACCCCCATCGCATGTCATTTTTTACAACTTCTAAACTTCGATAAAATCAGCTCTTAACTTAATGCTATAAAAGACGAGACCTGAAAGTAACAAAACTGGGTTTCATTAACAAAGATCATAAATAATGTTCCCCATAACTGTAAGAGTGCAAACTAATATTAATTTTGTCATACCATACTGGGCACTGAGATGAAACCATCTAATGCCTGAAGTTATGTAACGAATAAATTAAGTAGGTATCACATCGCTGCAGAAACATACCTCTTATGTATAATTTGAGTTTACAGCATTCCTTTAGGGGTCCTCGGTATGCAGGCGTACGCTTCTACACCTAGGAAGCGAATACAGATTTCGGCTAGTCTGTCGACCGGTTGAAATCTAACTACTCGCGATGGAGCTAAAACGGTCGTGAACCAATACACAAATTGAATCGTACGTGAACTGATTTTGGAATAATCGAATGAGTATTCTCCTTTTCTTTTATCTATCTGTTCCGTAAGTGCCACAGGGAGAGGAAAAATTGTATTCGATCATGAAATTTGAAGTGTAATTCTCACCGGTTTGTACAGCCAGCTGCAAAAAGATTTGAGCAGAATTTTGCTCGTTAGAAAATTAAAGTTCTATGGCGTAGTTCGCAAGTGTAAACGAACTTTCCGTCATTGCTGACAGAACTTCTCCGCCTTCTGTACTGAAGTTCGCTACCCATTCATACGTTAATAAAGAATGTTACGCTAGTTTGAACTTTCTGGAAAAAGCTGAAATAAGTAAACAGCTTTTAGTTGCTTTAACATAAAAATAAATAAATGCCGCAAGCAACGCGAAACGAATGCCTATTGGGAGTAGTATCTGTCCGCTTGCTAGACATATGACAGACACTTGAAATTAAAATATTTTAAGGAACGTTCGATATTCGAATGTAGAGCTAGTATTGCTCACTCGTTTCGCAAGACTAAAGTCACTTCGCTTGCTAATATAGCATAGGCCTAGGCATAATACGTGGCTATATTGGGTTTAATGGATTTTATGCTGATCTACGATATTCTTTCAAAAACCCTAGTGTTTCTACAATTGACTCTCCATTCGACATCATAACACATATGAGGCTATTAGCAAAACAGATAGGCCACCCATAAGTTTAGTTCCACATACAGATTGCTGCACATGTTCGTCTCGTTGTCGCCTGCATATTGCAATGAAATTGGTTGTATTTTAGATCGACTGAGAGTCAGTTCTGGATTATACTAGGTTATCTGAAGAATTAAATAAAAATATCGTTCAGCAACATAAAATTGTACCTATTGTAGTCATTCTTTGCAATAGCAAGGGAAAGGCTACAGTCGTTAAATAACTGGCTCCACATGCGAAAGTATCCTTAGTTATTTTAATTACAGGTTTCTTGGCATTTATGTCTAGCAAGCGAAGAAGATGGGCTACTCATCCCAATAGCAGACCTGTCTTTCATGTTGCTTTGGTATTTATTTGTTTTGTATTTAGAAAAGAACATTTGTTTATTTATCCAGCTTTTTTCAGGAAGTTCAAACTAGTATAAAATTATTTATTAACCTATTAACGGGAAGCGAACCCTAAACCTTCAGCATATCTGTTGATGAACAAACCACAGCAATGCAAGTTCGTTTACACTCTTGTGAACCGCTGCAAAGAACTTTAATTTTCTAATGAACAAGAGTCGGGCCCACCTTCTAGCAGTCGACTGTACATTCCGGTGCACGGAATGTTTCTGATATAATACAAGTGGTTTATGTTGGTAAGGAAAATCTACATTGGCTTCGCCATACTCACTCCCCAACCCCGGCGCACATCCTTTTTTAGCGTTGCCGGGTATGGCTAAGAGGCTCTAGACTCGTTGAGAGAACATAATCATTTCAGGAATTATCTTAACCTTGTTCGATAAACTTCCGGTTTGTGTCCGTGTTCTTTGATCACCTCAAATGACTGTATGTAGAATATAGAAGACACGATTTACAAGGCAATTTCATCCAACCCTCTACTTAATGTATGTCTTACTCCCTCCCAATCTCCTGAATCTGAAACCGACCCGAGTCCATAGGTTACTCTTTGATTGACAGACTTTTGACATCAAATCAATACCAGAGTCGGACTCATCCAGGGGCTGGTCTAGACATTCGTTGTGACACACCTTCCAACCCCTTTCACCGCACACCTCAGCCTGAGCGTTGTTCATAGGCATGTGTTCGGACTTGAACTCATACCAATAAGGGATTGGCTCACCCAGAGCTGGCGTGAAACGCAGATGATAGTGAGATTCAATGCCAACTTTAAATGAAGAAAAACACCAGAAGCATCGGAAAGTTTCCGTGTACATGTTTTGAGGTCCCATGACTCTGTTTTTTGTTTTTGTTTTTTTTTTCCGAATGTCTGGAAAACGCTACTTCCTTGTTTAGATTGTACAATAACCGCTTGTTTGTGAACCCAATATGTTTTCGTACAACTTGGTGGAAGGGGAATTTCGTCTAACATAACACCCACCGAAAAACTAGCTTTGAAAGTAATTTACTGTTTGGCGGGGAAGGAGGAATGGAATGAAATGCACACTCTTTTTCAATACAGGAATAAGCAGAGAGAAAATATAAAGATCCTTAATTCGAGTGGAGAAGGCTATATGGGTGTTTTACGACAAATTTAAATTTAGAACAAGACAGATGACGGGAGACAAGTTCCAATTCCAAAAAATGCATTACCCTAAGATCTGAATAAGTGCCGGTTTTGCTGAAACACGTTCAAAATTCTGGCTTTAGAATATGTCACTTGACTTTTTGTTCCTGCTGCATTTACTGTACGAACTGATTAGTGTCCAGATGGTCACTGGGTACTGGTCGTTACCAATATTCAATTAAACCTATCACACCTAGCGCAGCTCCCACGCGTTAATGTTTATAGCTCAATTTCACACAAGCTCATTATAGCCACAGGTATAACGCTCACGCCAATTTAATCTTCCATGAACTATATTACATACTGGATATCCAGATACCCTTGATGAAAGCTGTTGATATATCTGAAGAATACATTTTAATCCTTTATTTGGCAGGATAAGTTGAATTTATACCCGCTAATTAGGCCTATGGCATTCTTGCTCTCAGGTTAGCCTTACATAGAATCCCGTAAGTCTAATGTTTATTATTAAAATGCTGACAATTTTGCTTACTGACCACAATTATAAACTCGAAGGTAGTTTCTGTCGACTATTTCTTTTTTCGCATGCTGTCAGACCACAGTGGGAAATTTCGTAACATCGATGCGAAACCCGATCAAATTCCGGTGACCGTTACTTAGTCCCAACCCACTGAATTAGCGCAAGCTGTAATACCAGCTTATGTAAGTCCGTGCGTTTGATCCCCAGTGCTAACCAAGTGATAGTGATTCCACATCTAAAAGAACATATTATCTAGTTCTATAAAACTTCAACACAAAACAATATAAAATTCACAATGGATGTCTTTGTTACTTATAACATATTAAAATTCCGACGTTTCGGCCCAACCACTAGGCCTTCTTCAGGTACAGCTAAAATGGAAGGAATGGAACTCCCATTTTAGCTGTGCCTGAAGAAGGCCTAGTGGTTGGGCCGAAATGTCGGAATTTTAATATCCATTGACATTGTGAATTTTATATTGTTTTGTGTTGACGTTTTATTGTAAATACAATGGGGAAAGGACTATCTGCAATTTTGTGTACATATCTAGTTCTTATCATTAGAATCCATTTGTGTCTGTATGTCGTTACTAGTTGGGGACAGCCATGATCGTAGGGCACTTTCAGATAAACCACGCCACTCCGCTCCACTACACAAATATGTTGGTTTCCATAATGCTTTCTTATGAGAAAGTGGCTGACTGATTCAGATTTGCGGACAGTCTGAATGGGTGAGCCACTTTCGTATAAGAAAGCATTATGGGAACTAAAATGTGTGGAGTGGAGTGGCGCGGATAGTCTGAAAGAGTCATAAGAGCCCCTTCACACGAGGGAACCATGGCAGCGCCATCAGGCATTTTCATCGTTCTAAATCTAACCATACACACGTGGTGGCCGCTTCCTTGGAAACGTATTTAAAACAATGGAAATACTTGGTGGCGCTGCCATGGTGAACTCGTGTGAAGGAGCTGGGTCTCTTACAAGGGCTTCGGATGACTGTATAGGCCCCACTCGGCGGTTGGGATCAACGATTGCTCCTTTCTTTCCCATGGCATTGAATTAACGTGTGGAGGCGAAATAATGTCTGTGTTTATAATATGTGTCTGCCTGCCTATGAATAGTATAGCTCTAAAAGAAAAGTAGCCTATTATCAAAATGAATTTTATAAACTGATTAGGTTAGAAGAAGCACGTCCGTGACATTCACTTACTCTAACAATTTACAAGAAGAACATTTCATTTTCGTGATTTTCTCGAAAACAGATATAACGATTATATTATTCAATTTAGGTGCTAGTACTAGGGATAATTTACTTTAATTCTTAAGCTAATTACTAGAACTTTCAACTAAAACATTTATTCAACTAAATTTACTCAAAGGAAGTTACAAGTTAATCATCTATTCCACAAGCTTAGATCCTTTTTCGAGAATAACATTAGTTCTGACATTGTCGTTAGACTGGGATAATTAAATGCACACTTTCTCAATCCGGGGGCAAGATCTACAGTTAGGGTAGAAAAAGATCACCCGAGTGAAATGTTAACTTACTCTAAGACAATCGGAAATAGAGACTTTAGCAGCGGCGGCCACACAGCTCTTATTTACCTTATATAAAATAAGTGTAAATAGATAGAATACTAAATTGATTTTGAGACAAAGATTTTTTGACATACAAAAGTTAAATTGATTCAGAGATACTAGTCATTGTAAGATAACAGTTTTAATCCCACAGAGGGACATACTGGTGTAGATTAAAGATCTGCATCAGTGTTTTGTGTGAATATCAATAGATTACCTTTACCATTCATTATGGGATAAAAGCCAATATTCATGCTCTTTGAACAAATATACATATCTGATGGAATGAGAGATAATCCATTTTGATTAATACAGGATACCATAAGAATAGAGCAATAATGATTTTCATGACAATAGCATTGCAAACATCTGATATCTTTTACTGTGAGAGATGAAAATTATATTGGCCCTAGCGACCTTTCTATTTAACTCTGCTAAACGCACTGTATGTGTGCAGCTACTTATAATAGCAGCCGGTATAAGAACACGATTTTTAATAACTACAACAAAAATTGTGTCGTTTAGTTTAAATAAACAACACTAAAATACTAAAGAATATGTAATTCTATTATTTATTAAAATAACATTTTAAATTATAAATGTGATTTAGCATTCAGTATCAACTTATAGCCTATAATTCTCCTTCTTATTGTTTATCTTATTTCTAGTCCTGGGGCACGTTTATTTTTACACGTTTACAATAATCCGTTAATCTAAACGGTGCTGAAGCTCATGCTTTTAAGGACAATATGACAAATATAAAAGCTTACTAATAAAGATTAAATAATAATTGAGAAGAGCATATCAAAGTTCTTAAGGTTATAAGTTAGAAAGCAAGCAATTTCAAAACAAACTTACTAAAGTCTGACCGTTCTAAGAAGAATACCTGAAGTAAACTAAAGCCAGACCATCTATCTCATTCTAGCACATTTCTCAAACGACTTAAGAATGAGACAAATGTACATTGGAGCCGTACATTTTAAATATAAATTATAATATGACATTATATAGTGTGTTTAACTTCTTGCAGGGTCTTCCAACGAAAATTACCGGCAACCCAGAAGAGAATCTACTAACTGAAGGACTTCAATATAAGCTGAGTGTTATATTCCTTTAATCGAATACCCAACCTTTAGAGCTAAGAATGTTGGGCAGGACTTCATTTTAATTCCGTTCGAAACTTTTTATGCAAAGTAAAAAGGGGCGGATGGATAAAATGCAGCGAGACAGCTCGGCTCTTAAAAATTACCGATGCCAAAACACATGTACACGTAAAGCTTTTATATGTCACCGGGGTTATCCTGCTTAAGGAAGGCCTAAATCTTTGTGTACAAGTGGTTGCAACCAAAACTTTAGCGCTAAGAACGACGGCAGGACTGCTTTTTTTAATCCAGTGAGACATGCTCGGCTCTTGAAAATGATCTATGTCAAAACACGTCCCGGGCCGAAAGCTTTTACATATCACTACGATTTCATTGAATTCTTCATGAAAACGTAAGTGGAAGACAACGGGGTTATCCTGCTTAAGGAAGGCCTAAATCTTAGTGTAGAAGACGTTGCAACAAAAACTTTAGCGCTTAGAACGATGGCAGGACTGCATTTTTAATCCAGCGAGACATGCTCGGATCTTGAAAAATTATCTATGTGAAAACACGTGTACACCTAAAGCTTTTACTTGTCACTACGGTTTCTTTGAATTCTCAATGAAAACCTAACTGAAAGGGTTATTCTGCTTAAGGAAGGCCTAAATCTTAGTTTAAAAGATGTAATTTAGAGTTATGTAATTACTCAGCAATAATAAATGTTATTTATTTTTTCAGTGGGACTTCCAACGAAAGCTGTATCTTACCAACGACAGATTCCATTGTGACAATCTCTATAACATATTGTATGGAGGCGAAGTATGGGCGCCTATGCTTCAGGTTCCTTTCTTAGCTCGTCTCGGGTATAGGCTTAGTTACTGTACGAGTTTTATTCATTAACAAAATAACATTGCAATTGCTAGGATTTAAGTGATTTCTTGTTATGCCACTTAAGTCTCAGTTTCAAAATTATAACAAATACCATAGTTCTATATCAGAAACTAGTATATTAAGATCCGGTGAAATCTCGAAGTTGTTCCAAACAAGAAGAAAAAAAAAACCATAAATAAAAAGCATAAATAAGTTGTAGGCCTACTAACTTATTGACGTGAAATTCATTCATTGTCATGATTATGTTCAAGGTGCAGTTCAACCTAATATGTTATACTGTAAGTAACTCGAGTACCCGTAGGTATGTAGGCCTATAAGCTTTAATAATAATTACGAAGAGGACTTGCTGGAAATATTTTGAAATATGCCTATGTTGTCTCATTCATTCCTAGATTAAGATTCTATCACGTACCTTCCACAATAGTGAGATGTTATGAACATCTATCTCAATCATGAAGGTGAAGAAAGCAAAGAATTTTTGTTTTGTTCTGCACGAAGAGAGATCATGGAAGAATGAGAATTCTACGTGCAGGAATTATTGCAGCGCTTCACCTTTTCACAGTTAACAAGATTCCCAAGTTCAATGAATGAGTCAGTAAACCTTACGTAAGAAGCAAGTCTTGTATGAAGCTTCTGTTTACACGATATTAATCTTAAAACGTACGGAGATTTGTATTAGAATTAGCAACTGGATAACCATAGTAATTGCCTAATTTACCTTGGCCAGAAATTGGCTGCCTCTGATGAAGAAATAGATAAAACTTCGCCTTCTCCTCCTGTATGTAATGCTTTAGAAGAATACACAATCGCAGGTGTAATTTAAAAAATTCCTTTAGGCAGGCATACAGACTGAGGTAGTTTCGAAGTGCTTTTAACCTTGCAGTCCCAATGTTCTTTGCGGACAACACTTTTTTCATTGAGCCGTAACTTTCTTATTAAACTCCTTTTTACTGGGAATTATTTTACCACTGCAATATCAAGGTGTACAATGCATCATATTAAATATAAATAAATCTTTTTTTATAAAAAGAGAGTTTTTTATTATGCTTTAAATTGATTTAATAAGTTATTTTATTATTTATTTTTTATTTGCCATGCGTTATTGTTCTAAAGGTGTGTAACTATTATTTGTAATATTTCAAACTGTATTAAATTGGTAATTTTATCCTTAGTCGGTCCTCACACATTCCTTTCGGCAGTTCTTCAGGCTGAGATATATTTTTAAGTGTTATTGTTTTACAAACATTCAAATCCTGCCTTACATGAGAGCTATCGAGAAACTAGTTATTGATTTGTAGAGTACTCACCAAGAGCTTTTCAACGATCCCCACAAGACGCGATTTAAAAAATTTCGAATTTCCATCCCCCCACCCCCACTCGTACCTCCAAACCCCCGAATCCATAGTGAATTCCATAGGGAGTATTCTAATTTATTCAAACAATGTTTCCCTCTATACTTCATAGGGGCCGAGATATAAAGTTTCCAAAATGTCAACCCCCTGCCCCAACACCCCTCTTGGGCCAATTTTGCTCATTAAAGAACTTGTCCGAACTATTGGGCCTAGAAATAACATAATAAAATTTGGTTCAAATATCTTCAAAATTACAGAAAATCATGGTTCCGATCCCATTAGGTAGGCCTAGATCCCAATGAGAACAAAGATCTCTTATGTCTGGTAACTGCTACGACTTTTCTTAATAATTCAGGACATGAAAAGTATGAAGTAAAATTTCATCAATTTAGTTTGCATTCTATAGTATAGCTGTTATGACTTTAACTTAATCTAAGATAAATAATAATTCGGGTAGTGTGGCAATCACCACCTTACAAACATCAAGAGATTTCGGTTGTATGGTAGAGTTATGTTCACTTAAATTTGAACCTGCATAATGTTTATCATATATTAGAGTGAGATTACCCAACCAAACCTTGAATGCCAGTTACACTAGTGTTTTTCTTCTGGTCGATTATGACGTCGTGTGGAAGGAAAGGAAATTAAGACAAAAGTCAACACCAATACACATTTCACTACCCTTTGTTTACACAAACTACACAAACTAGCAACATTACATACATCTTAAACTATCTTACAAGAGCAAAGAAAGGAATAATTATAATAATATATAATACAACTAGATACCCGAGAGGAATTAAATTTATATTAGTTTCGCAGCAGCATGTCTTTCGTTATATACCATATTAAACCTCTTCCTGCGCTGGGAAATTTCATTACTACAATAATCGTTCCTCTACGCCCCTGAGAGGAACTAAATTTAACCAGAAAACTTTGACTTTCATCACCACGAAAAAAGTTCCAGCCATACTAAAATTGGAACTAGATTCCCCAGTCACGGAGCGCTGGCATGAAACTGCCGGTTCAGTCGAGAAGCCCATAGATCAGCACAATCTCACCTCATTAACTAAGTGCAGAATTATAATTACTATATTTATCTTATGACTTATCAGAGTCAAGACTTGAAGATACCCACCTGCAGTAAATATTCCAAGGTAATCCCGTGTGAAAATCGGGTAGTTAATTCCTCATAAGCAGGCTTTAAAACTTAGTGCCCGATCGAATATGTTAACAGCAACTGTACTGTACAGACTTTGCTCGGCATATGCCCTAGCTACCATAGCCTATGCTAGTTCACGTGATAGTAAACAAACCAGAATACAGATATAGGAAGACCACAAAATAACTTCTCATTATCTAAACTCACATTACAAGCATGCAAAACGATACTTCCTCCTGTTTGTGTATAATAGTCCCTCCCAAATGTTTCAATATATGTTTGCGTTTTAGAACACTTTACTTTCGGCGTGCCGAACACGTATTATAAATTTAAACACGCACAATGACAAGGTACACTGTTGACCAATTTGAGAGGCACCGTACCACGAGCGCATTCACTTCTCGGTACTATTATCAATGACTGTCTTATCAGCCTACGCAATCACCCTCCACCCCCTATACTCAGATTGTTGGTAACCGGAATCAACTCCCTCTGTGGGTTCGGGCACTAAGTTTTAAAGCCTGCTCATAAGGAAGAAAAGGTAGTTCTGTGTTCAAATCACCTCACTGAATCATGTTCTCTGGTAGAGTGATTCCTAGCCTGTTCCGAAGGTATTCAGTAAATGTAAAAAGAAGGAAATTTTATAGATTACATAAATGAGCTTATTCGGGGCCAACGAGAAATACTGGCCCTGGCACGGGCGGCCATCTTGTCTGTGACGTCAGCAATGTAGATCTGTTGGCCGCGAGCTTATTACATGTGACGTAACCGTATCATAATGATACAGTATCCATTTCGATGCAGATCTTCATTGTAACACAGGTGTGGAATCGAGTAATATCGAACAACGAACGATCTTGAAATCTTGAGAGTATCAAATCAAACTGCGTAATAAACAACCTGTATTTAAAATAAAATCAATTCTGTTCGTGAAAATTGTAATATTATACTAAATTGAGTTAATTTTGCCTTGTAAAATCCGCTCGTTTTAAGAAAACCGCCAAGAACAAGTTTTGACTTGACTCAACTTGACCGTATGACAGAACTGCCATCTACCGCACATGCCAAGAACTTTCTAATAGCTAATTGGTGCAGTCAGCCGTTTTTTAAAATAAATCTGAATTCTTGAAACCTACCCTGTTAAGAGATTTTGGCATCCTCCCCTTTGGCTTGACGGAAAAGCCACCTACAATTTTTCAAAGACTGAAGTAAATAAAGTAGTGTGATTGTAGACCCGTGACTACTGACCGCGCCGTCCTGAGCCGCGGAAAACGAAAGAGGAACGATGATTGTAGTAATGAAATTTCCCAGCGCAGGAAGAGATCTAACATGGCACATAACGATAGGTGTGCCATTTAGCATGCTGCTGCTAAACAAACATAACTGTTCCTAACCTAACCTATCATTGGCACTACAGGTCACTGAACTAGAATCTAGCTGCCACGACTCTTGTTAATGCAGCTCAGGTTTTTTGCCCTTCCAAACAATTAACAAAACTTCGTGACACTAAGAAGTCCGATGACTTTCCTAGGGTAACTCCTACTAACACTGATTTTATTCGTCATCCTGCATTTACCTTCGTATTATCCCATATGAAATAATACACTGGCGTTTCGGTTATAATTACTCTGCCCTCTGATAAGCTCAGTCTGCACGTAGTCATGTTTGTGATGTACGACATTGTACGCTTGATACGAATCGGTGCGGTCCGACTAGCACGGCGACGAAGAAATTCTCGAGTTTAGCGTACTGTTTTAGTCTATATTATTACTGCGTTTATTTAATATTATTACTATCATTACTATTATTATTACTATTATTATCATAATTATTATTAGCTTATTATTAGTAGTAGTCGCATTATTATCATTGTCATATTCTTCATCCTACGGCCAATTAAATATGGCATCGATGATGGGGAAAAATGGAAATAAATAGTGGGCCAAATGGAAGGGCTCTTAGAAAACCTGACAAGACACCCGCTTAACCAAATGAAATCAGACCTTCTATTGAATTTTAGGCATTTAAATGACAAGCGAAGGCAGCCCCCGTGGCTAACTGGCTGGTCGCCTTCCACCACTGGGACCCGAGATCGAATCCTGTCATGTGGAAATTGTGGTGGGAAAAATGGGGTCGGGGCAGGTTTTCTCGGGATACTTCCGTTTCCCTGCCATATATCATTGCTCCATTCATCATAGTATGACCATTTGGTTGCAAGAAAGTAGTCGAATAAATGACAAGATAATATCTTGACGCTGTGCTGAGGATGTATTGGATGTTTAGCTATCAGTTCATTTGTTTCACAAGATACGATCTATTTCTGCAATGCTTACTACAGCTACTTACACATCATCGTAGCTATTTCACCCAATACCATAATCATTGCCATTAAATATCCAGGGGTGCCCACAGGGGGGGGGGTTAAGACGCAGACTGCGTCATTGAAATTTCTGGGGGGGGGGGCAAAATAATATCGTTTTATGAATTTTCTGGGGGGGGGGGTTGAAAATTGTTGCAAAATTAGCATTTTATATGTTAAAAATAAAAACGGTCAAGTTTTATAACTTCAAAAGGTCTCTTCTAATTCTTTAAAAGTGAATACTCAATAAATTAGCGAAACGCATTTGCTTGTATATAGGCTATAAACAACTGCAGCGCCAATGAAATCGATCACTCTGTGCCGATAGCGGCGACTGCAAAACTGAATCATTGTTAGTAGGAATTATTGGAGTATTAGTTCTTACTGGGTTATTAGTTCATCATGAAGTAAAATCGCAATGTGGGGGGACTCATTTAAAAAAAAAACCCTTCTTTTCATAAAACACCTAATATCACACGTATTTTGTTATAGATAGTTCTCTGGAGAGGAGATGTCTCGACGAATGATTTGGTCCAACCCGCCCGCCCTAAACGATATACTTTCGTCTATAACACGATCTAACGAAAAGTAGCGTGAATTCCACCATATTTTTATCTCCTTATGATTATGAAATTCGTGATTGGATGTTAGAGGTGTGACGTCACACCAGCAGAACACGTAGAATTCTGGGAAACAAGTTCACAATCACAACCAACCTTGCGATAATAACAACACCGTTGTTATTAATAATACTAATACTAATAACACCGTTTCTATCCTAACTGCCATTAAACTAGAATTTCGGGAGAATTCAGAATGCCCTATTAAATTAATATCACTGATCATAACCTAACAGAACCTGTCACTAACACTAATGTCGCCGTTCCTAACCTAGCTGCCACATGTTGGTCAACCTGCTTCGCTGAAAAACAAAAAACATCACCCGTCCGTGGAAGCCTGCTCACATCGCGAGAAGGGTCATTCGAACATCCTAAGCCTAATGAGAGATTTCTCTCTTTTTTTCGGAATTAATGAGTTTCGGAAAAACAATTTGGAATTTGGTATTCGGAAAATTAGAAATAGGATAGCTGTCTTTCAGGAAAACGGGATTCGGAAAATATACAGAAATCGACAATGCTATGTACGTTAAAGAAGTCCTATGGGAGAGAATTTCGGTACTCCCTCGATACTTCCAGTACATAACCATAACAAACAATGACGATGACGATTATTGCTGATAGTACTTACTTTTGACGTCGAAGAAAAACAGCAGCTACCAATGCGACAGCTCCAATAAGAATGGCAATGACAACGTTGAGTACGTTGACACGGCATTCATCCTCACTTTTTGGACGAAAGAACCAAGGTGCGCTCCAAGTTCCTTCACAGAATAAGTTCTCCATATTGACCCTTGAAATGTAGAATGACTATGGCATTTTCATTTTGGGTGCCATCCCTGCAAAAACAACAAATTAATCCAAATTAATACAGTGAAGCCACATAAACAGTTATACAGTAAATAAAAGTGTGTTTAGTTATGAATTAATCTGGAAAAAAAATCTTATGAAACAGAGATGCAGCCTATCCTCCTTATTTTCTTTAAAATTCCAAATAAAAATGCTTAGCGTGATATTTCTGAGAATTTTTACTTTTGAAAAAAATGTATAGAATCATTATTTGGCAAAACATGGACCAGTAATTGGTATGCAGCGAAGTATGCGAACACTACTGTATTCTAGCGCACACTACTACTACCTACTAAAAAAAGTGAGACAGACGTCAGACATAGGCTACTTGATTACTTTAGCACCGGTTCTAGAGCAGACAATACCTATCCAATTCACTGTCTAAAACATTTCCGCGTTGACTACAGCTAAAAAATTATAAATCGTATCAAAGTGAAATTTCGTATTCGAGTAGGCCTAAGCAAAGTAAATGACAAAGTAAATGAATTAGGGGAATGCAGTAAAGACAAAAATGTTAGGGATCTCTACAAGGGAATAACCTATTTCAAGAAAGATTGTAAACCTTGAATAATCATAAATAAGGACAATGATGGCACTACGCTCGCAGGTTCCAACAATATTTTGAATAGTGGAAAATTTTCTTTAATCAATTATTAAATGTACATGGCCAAAGTGTAGAAAGTGAAATATTCACAGCAGAACCGTTGGTTGCTGAACCAATTCTAACAGAAGTCGAAACAGCTACAGTAAACTAAAAACACACAAATCTCCAGGCGTTGACCAAATTCCAGCAGAATTAATAAAGGTAGATTAAACTCAAAGCTCTATAAACTCATTCTTATGATTTGGAGAAAGGGAAAATTGCCAAAGGATCTATTATTATACCGATCCATAAAGAGGGAGATAGGGCCGAATGTAATAACTATCGAGGAATGTCTCTCTTATCAACATCATACAAAATTCTATCTAATATACTGCTGTCAAAATTAACCCCATATGCGGAAGAAATCATTAGAGATCACTAATGTGGATTTAGGCGAAATAGATCAACCATTGATCTTATATTTTGCATTCGCCAAATCTCGGAGAAAAGTGGGAATGTAATAAGTCTGTTCATCACCTATACATAGATTAAAAAAAAAAAAAAAAAAAAACATATGATTCAGTTACGCGAGACAAATTGTGCAATGTCCTCATTGAGTTTGGAATACCAAAGAAGTTAGTTAGGCTGATCAAAATGTGTTTAAATGAAACCTAGGCTATAGCAGAGTCAGGACAGGGAAATTTATATCAGATAGGTTTGCCACTAGAAGCGGCTTGAAGCAAGGAGATGCACTTACGCCCTTACTTTTTAATTTCGCTTTGGAATATGCCATTAGGAAGGTTCAGGAAAACAAAGTAGGCCTAGAATTAAATGGCAGTCACCCGATTTTAGCTTATGCAGACATTTGTCTGAAAGGCGATGACATAAACACAATCGAGAGAAATGCAGAAAGTATTTTCGATGCCTGCAGGAATGTTTGATTGGAAATTAATAGAGAAAAAAAAAACTAAGTAGATGGTCATGAAACGTCAAAATAATGCTCTACAAAATATTACAATAACCGGTAAATAGTTTGAACAAGTGGAGAAATTCAAATATCTAGGTGCAATAATTACAGATAGACCTACAAAATAATATTAAGGTAGAAGTTAAGTATCGACTAAAATCGGGAAATGCTTGTTTTTATGCAGTTCAGAAACTCTTATCTTCTCGTCTTCTGTCTAGATATCTAAAAATAAAGATCTACGAGTATAAGACGGTTGTATTATATGGATGCGAGACATGATCACACTCTTCGAACTTAATCTGAGTGTTCCGAAAACAGGGTGCTTAGGAAAATATTTGGGCCTAAAAAAGACGATAATGGAGACCGGAGAAAACTGCATAACGACGAGCTTCATGACCTGTACTCTTCACCGGATATAATAAGGATAATTAAATCGCGGAGGATGAAATGGGCTGGACATGTTGCGCGCATGGGGGAGGAAAGACATATCTCAAAAGTATTGACTGGGAGACCTAGACGTAGGTGGGAGGATAATATTAGGATAGATTTAAGGGAAGTAGGATTTGCGAGGGATGATTCGATGGAGTTAGCAAAGAATAGGGTTGAATGGCGGACTCAGGTAAGCGCGGCAATGAATCTTCGGGTTCCATAAAATAGATAATATTCCTTTAGCTTGCTGAGGAATTGTCTATTGTCAATGAGTAGGCCTAAGTGCATATCGATTACTTAAGTGTTCCACTAATGTCAAGGAAAAAGTTCGTAGTATTTTCTATAAAACTTGTTTTGAACATTTTAATTCTTGTTATATTAACTGCTTCTGTCCAGACCTACAACTTTTATTTGAATCGTATTTTCTTAATGAGTACTGTAATTGTCTGAAGGTCAATTGTGAGAAATTCTGCATTGCGTAATTCGAAATGAACAGTTCTCCTAGGATACGAAATACAATGTGAAAAAATGGTAAGATCCATGCATACTGTAGAGCAAGAAATGCATATTTATGATATTTTTCTGTGAGCTTAAAATGAACCTATAGTAAATTGTTTCCTTCCTAGCACTAGTGGAACGCGTGTGAGGGGAAGGGCATTCAGAGATGGGAATTGAATTCAGAGATCAAAGACATCTTCTTCTCCCGCCAGCCGTAGCCGTAGCAGTAGCAGTACCGTACCTGTTACCTTAGTTTGGGAGATGTGATTCTTTTGAAGACTGACGTACAAATAAAATATCACTCCTTCAAATGGCAATTTTATGATAGTGGACTCGTCCAGACTACTGCGCATCTTTTTGAGCAGATCCAGGTAGAGAAAAATGTACTGATAGCTAGCTCATTCTCAAGAGGCAGATATTACAGAATAAATTGAATCGCCAATAAGAGGGTGCATGATGAACGGAAGGATATTTTTTCAACCCGATTACTTTCTTCTTATTGAAAATCACATTTACACCATTTTAATTTAATACGCTTTAAGTTTGAAAAGTATAAAATTTTCTGTGCGACCTACCGTTTTCTACATATAGGCTACGCCAAGAACTGAACCTCCCCCCACTCCCCGCGGCACCTGAAATCGGTGGGACTTTATTAGATGTTGTTCAGGGGACCTTCCCCTACAAATTCCTGGAACTTTTGGAACTACAGGATTTAATGCAGCAAAAAATCCTAATTTGACTGGTCTATAGGCCTAATGGTTTTCGTTTATTTCAGGTTTCTTTCTTAGAAAATAGAATGGTCAGACTTGAGACCTATAAGAATCACTTACATTCCTTCTTAAGTACTTAGGGTTTAGGCTACTCTTCTAATCTTGCATGCTTTTACCGGTCAGGTACCAGGCCTACACCGGTATATCATTGAATTACATCTATATAAAAAATTACGTCATATTTACGACATAATACCGACATAATTTAACGATTTACGATTTATTGAAGCGGTGCTGACCAATCCAAAATAATATCGGTATTTTACCGATATTTTCTATAAAGGTCTCTGTTGAGCATAGGCGTAACCAGGCCGACCATATGGGGGGGTTATAACATCCGCGGGGTCTGGCGAGTATGGAAGGAGAGGGGGGTCCGGGGGCCCTCCCCCGGAAAATTTAAAAAATTAAGATGCAAAATAACGAGTTTTAAGCTTCCGGGGGTTCTCCCACGGAAAATTTTAAAAATTAAGACGCAAAATAACGAGTTTTAAGCTTCCCACGCTTTATACTTGTATTAAGCAATTTATGGGCAGACTTAAAAAAATTATACAATTTTCCTTTTTTTAATCAATGGGGGGGGGGGGTTCAAACCCCCAAAACCCCCCCCTCGCTACGCCTATGCTGTTGAGTATTCAGTTTTGATTTATTTTAACCACTAAATACAGTACAGCAGTATAGTATGTACAGTACAGTAGGATTCGTCAAGTCAGTATACAATACAACCATGAATAAAAAACAATCAATCATAACGTAAAAATACATGTAAAATGTCATGGGTAACATGCGAACGTCAGCTTTCGCCAATCGCACTGGATCGGGGCTAATGACATGAAACGCTCTGTATATGAAGTGCTGAAGTTGGACATTTTCCAGGGAGAACCCATAATTTTATATGCAGGTACTTATTTATTTTTCATTTTACGATACCGAACATTATAGTCACATAACCAATGCAACCAACTTCGTAACTTACGCTTTGAATCTACGGCAACCGTGCAGGAAAGCAGCTGTAACGACTAGAACAGATCATGACACTAACAGGATAATGGTTCTTTATTTTTTAAAAAGTGTTGTCAAAATATACGCAGATTTCATAATATGTACTTTTTTCCTTCTTGCGTTTATGCCGGAGCGATGAAGGGTATATTTCTACTATGCCGGAGCGCCGTTCCGGCCCTACTTCAACATTGTGCGTACGGCACCTGCTCTAAGGGCAGAACTGAAAACAATACACGAAAAAAACGAATAATATAATGCAACTAGATGTGTAACGCAATTTAATTCTAGCTAGAAAAGAATATTTTAGAATAGCACTGATTGCCTTTTAGGCATATTTAGGTTAATCTAAAAAATTCAACATAATAAAAATAAGAAAACTAGTTGTGAATCAACACATACGGAATAATTGATTACCCACAGCCTTATGTCCTTGTTTATGGTCCTGATTATTGAATTATCGTTCGAAAAGTGTAGCGGATGTAAAACTTAATACATTAGTTACTACATTTATTACTATTTGTTATTTATTAGTCCTACTATTATATTGAATGCATTGTTTACTATATTATTATTATTATTATTATTATTATTATTGACAGTAAACTATTTTCAATGCCTTTGAATTATTTTGTTACCGTGTTTACTTACAATCTAAAGCATAAGTTGTGTCAAATAAGTTGTGTTAAAAGACACTCCATGTATGTCAATATTGTATGTCAAACAAGAAGCAACAGAAGAATTTAACTGTAGGCTTATTAATCAAACTGACTTTTTCAATTGTAGCTCTAAACAGAGAAAGAAGAAATAAAAGTATTTCCATTCACATTAGAAGATTAAATACATTTTTTTTCATTTTTAACTGAGTTGATAAAATGGACAATATTATAGGAGAAAAATTCCTCCGTCACTGGGACTTGAACCCAGGACCTTTGGCTATTCGCGCTAATGCTCTACCAACTGAGCTAAGCCAGAGTTCAATTCACAACGCCAGATGGAACCTCTCTCCTATGACTGATTGCCCTAATGGTCTACCTCACAGAAAGACAAGTTATGTCATATGCAGTACTGTGAGGCACACTAACTAGTGATTTTTGTGACCGGGCTCCCACTGTTATTGTAGGCCTACAGTTAACATTCAAGATAGATATGTAAGCATTCATGAACCACAGATTATTGCCTCTGTTGGAAATTACATGAGAATATTATAGGATAAAAATTCCTCCGACACTGGGACTTGAACCCAGGACCTTTAGCTATTCGCGCCAATGCTCTACCAACTGAGCTAAGCGCCAGCGCCAGATTGAACCTCTCTCCTATGACTGATTGCCCTAATGGTTTACCTTCATATGCATATGACATAACTTGTCTTTCTGTGAGGTAGACCAGGGGTCGGCAACCTGCGGCTCGCGAGCCACATGCGGCTCTTTGGATGTGAAGCTGCGGCTCTTTAGTTCCATACGCAAATATTATTTATTTTATATATAAAAAAACATTTAAAAATCGTTCTGAATCGATTAATGAGGATTAGGCACCGATTCTATCTCTCAGCCACTTGT
Source organism: Ectobius pallidus (assembly GCA_964059195.1). Classification (NCBI taxonomy): domain Eukaryota; kingdom Metazoa; phylum Arthropoda; class Insecta; order Blattodea; family Ectobiidae; genus Ectobius; species Ectobius pallidus. The sequence goes on from CAXKWD010000008.1 coordinate 82,748,250, forward strand.
ACTCGCATTTCACCGCACCCATCCCCCCTGACACGCGTCGTCACTGTCGTCAGTCCGTCGGAAGCTATCGATAGACGCCGTCGTCGGATGTTTCTATGTAGGTTTTAATTCGCTTTCGACGCAAGACAATTTGGTGTCTTCACCAGTATAGTTTGTTGTTTTAAGTAAAAGAGTTAGAAGCTAATTATCTTCTCAATGTTATGTATGTATATATTATATAATAATAATAATAATAATAATAATAATAATAATAAACCGAAGTAAAGGTAGGTAACACAATCAAGTATTATATTTTTAAAATACATATTATACATATTTTTGAAATGCCGCGTGTTGAGGCACTTATATTCGACGCATGGAATTGTCTTCCAGATTGCTACAGTGAGGTGAAGAAGTTGGTAATTTGGAGTGCTGACTATCTTCGGATCGACATATTCGTGCGAGCAAGCGTTCTCTTGCATGAATATAATTAAAAGTAAAGTAAGAAGCCAACTAAGAAATGAAAATTTAGAGTCGTTAAAACAACAAGTTATGAGCCAAATTTATCCAAACTTTTTAAACCCTTACAAAGTCAACTCTCCCATTGAATTTGTTTGCTCAAATGTATGTTATTGAAGTACAAGTTAGTGTTGTAAGTAAATGTTTAATTGTTTTAATTTTTTACTTAAATAATAAGTAATTAACTAATAAAGATATATATATATATATTATCTAATTTGTTGTGAAAAACACTACTTATATATGAATAAATAGATTTTTTTATGAATAAATATGTATTTTTCTCATGAATAAATAGATATTTTTTCTTATGAATAAATAGATATTTTTTCTTATGAATAAATAGATTAGTTTTTACTTTATCAAAAAACTTTATTTATGCGAGTACTATTTATTGTTGGCAAGAAAAAAAATTATGGCTCTTTAAAAACTTTGAAATTTTGTAAATTGTAATTTTTGGCTCTTCCGACTCAAAAGGTTGCCGACCCCTGAGGTAGACCATTAGGGCAATCAGTCATAGGAGAGAGGTTCCATCTGGCGCTGTGAATTGAACTCCGGCTTAGCTCAGTTGGTAGAGCATTGGCGCGAATAGCCAAAAGTCTTGTGTTCAAGTCCCAGTGTCGGAGGAATTTTTATCCTATAATATTCTCATGTAATGTCCAACAGATACAATAATCTGCACTTCATGAATGCTTATATATATCTATGAAAAAATGGACTACCACAACTTGCAGCATTCCCATAATAATTATTTTTGTGTTTTATTGTGTATCACTAAAACAAAAAAGACCTAAAGTAAGGTGGCCAAATTTCCATAAAAATAAATAGAGGACTTGCGAACAAAAATAGGAATGATTATTGTAAATTATTTCGAACATAAGTCAAATGCAGAACTAAAGTGTTCATGTTTATGATTGTTGTTACTTAGTAACATAATTATCTTTCTTTATCGTAGTTTCACCTCTCCCTTTTAGGATTTAAGCGACCCAAGCCACCCGGGCCTTACGGGGCCGGGACCTGTCGGGAGAGGGATTATCTTTGAATCACATACATACTTTTTTGACCAGACAAGGACATGGAGGGCCTCCCCGGATGAGTGATCAGCCCAATGCCGGGGCCACCTCCGAGACAACACTCACACACACACTCACTCCAAACAGTGCGAGGATGGGATGAAGATGATAATGACGGCCAGATGATATCTGGGGACCACAAGGGCCTAAAGCTACCCGACATTTGTCTCAAAGATAGGGAAAAACCCCAGAAAAAACCCCACCTAGGTAACTTGTCCCGACCAGGAATCGAACCCGGGCCCGCTGCGTGAGAGGATTGAATGCATCCCCTGAGCCACAGCGGTGGACTAACATAATTATAATTATCCTTATATTTATGTGATGGCATGATGTCCTTCTAAAAGTGTTCTTCTTTCAGTATTCTCGTATAAAAGTCAATACAATAAATATTTTGCAAGTTCGAATGGTGTTTTATTTCTGAATGGCCTCTGTGTTCAACCGACTATGTACATAACGTGTTTGTTTACTGCATCTTGTCTCAAGAAGGGCTTCTTGTAAATCCCGAGTGGAACTTACTATCCTTCCTTTTCTGCATGATAAAAAAAGGATGAAATGTCACTATTCACATCGTATATGGGTTTAATAACTTCACTATTATAGTGGTACTATACACGCGGACTGGCATCGGGACACACGCTTTATGTAGTAGTGCAACTCTCAAGAAAGAAAGAAAGAAAGGGGCAACGTCTATAAAAAGGAACAATAAAGCGTCCCGTTAAGGATTTGTTGGGACAACGGATCAGGGTCTTAAAAAATGACAATCCTTTTTAAAAAAAGGGACGTCTGGCCACTCTGATCTAACGTGAGCGAAATAAAATAACAAGACCATGTGAAGTGGTAAAGTCAACTCACCGTCTGGACACGAAGAACGAAGCGTGCGGCGCGGCAGACTGAAGACGCTGAAGGACGTCGCATCTACTCACGAAGAGCTGTGGTAGTCAACTGAGCCAGCTATGGCAGACTCTTGGGTCGAACAGGGAAATCCCTCGCCTCCCACTGCCCCCTTCCAATCACCGGCTAACTCGTTCATCAACTGTATAAAAAATGATGTGGGGGTTTACCATACTTTGTTTGTACAGTAGCTCTCTATTACTATACTAAATTATATGTGAGAATTATGTACTAATAACTAGGGTGACATATTTCTAGGACACTCAGGCGCGTCGAGAGATTATCGACAATCCATAATTAGATAATATTCTATTTAATAATTAAATGTTAATTTAAACCAATAAATCGAACATTCTTAACTTCAAACTACATCAACTCGGTTGTCACTGTCATACTTATTCTAAAAATAGGCCTATATTCGGTAAGCTTACAAATATATTCCAAGTCTTAGCTCAATTGAAGTTTCATAGGCAAAATCTTATTTACACTTCACTGCATACGGGATCTGTACCAGTCTTATATATATATATATATATCTGCATTTACTGCAAAAGTTTTGGACATTCTAACATAAAATTAGAAACTTACGCAAGTTACAGCATAGAAATGTATTTTTTTTACCATAACCATTGCCTTATCAGTTTCAACATTAAACCAGTTCTTCTCATCTGACCACACAGAAAAAGCCTCATTAAAACGGGCCTTAAATAATGAAAGTTTAAAGTTATGTTGTTAAGTAAATAAAAAAGGGGGCAATTCCGTCAATGTCTGGTCACTCTACACTAATTAATAGTTATATATTTGAATATTACATATTCGCTTGTTTCCAGTGACGGCTTTTCAAGTCAAATGTTTCTGAATAATAGGCCCTAATTTCCTAATTTAAAAAAAAAAATCTTACAGAAACGCCGTCTTCAAGGCTAAACTGAAGAGGATCACAGTTTTATAAGTTTTGTTATCTTTGTGGAGCATTCAATAAAGCACAGACTTTCTGAATACAAAATCGCCAGTTCCATCCCGGAAGAATTTCACAGTTGAGAATCTAGAAAGATATTTAGTGATATACTGTAACCAGGAAATGTGAGGCAATCTTATTTTCACTACTTCTTTTGATTGTTTATGCTTTCTTTCTTCAATTGTATAATCCTAGTAGGTGCCCGTGGCTTCGCGCACGATAATTCATTTAAAAATTAAAATTTAAGAGTATAATAATTATTAAAGCATTATATTTATTAACACTTGCCCGCGAATCATTCATAAACTAAGCCATTAATAATATTAATAAAACAGCTAAAATTCCGGCTTCAGAGAACATTCTACGATTAGAAAGCGCCCCCTGGGAAAACTATATCAGAATCGATTATACAGTTCCAAAATAACCTGTGAACACATAATACGTATTGTTTCTCAACTGTTTATTGACATGAATATGATGTGAATTTTATTTGATCAATTCAGTGTAATTTTCAGAAATTATATAATGTTTCAAGGGAAGGAATGGTTTGTTTGGATTATTATTATCAGCGATATTTCAAGAGTTAAACCATCAATATTTTATTGCTGGTGCCCGCGGCTTCACCCGCCATTATTCATTGACTCCAGGATTTTTAAGAAATTTACACTGGTAGATTATTAAAAATGTTTGTGGTTCAGAGCTATGCAAATTGTAAGTAAAAATAAAATTAGAATATTTGTTCATTGTGTTCATTTCACTTAGGCCTTATATATTAAAGAAACTGTTTTCCTAATTTTGTAGTCGTCATGAAAGTTTACACTGCGAGAGACGAACATCGCCGAGTATACCCGATGTCTCACGAAGCGGGCGAGCGAGCAAGCACGCTATTTAGGGCCGTTGAATTGTATAAGAGTAGATTGTCCTAAAGCAAGTTTACACAAATTTAAGTCAATTTTGTTAAGTTAAACTTTACAAGTAACTTAATATGCCTTGAATCCTATGTAGCACATTCAGATTCATTAAACCAATTATTCTACCCGAAAACGATATTTTGGACAAAAAACCTAAAAAAACTATTTCACCTAATGGAAAACCTAAAACAGTGTCTTTAAAAACCTAAAAATCCGGTCCCTAGTCATGACACAGCTTTCATTATATTGTTCTACAGCAGGGCCGTAGCAAGGTCCTTCTGCGCCCTTGGCCAGTTTGACAAATCTGCGCCCTCCAATACTGAACAATTTTTTTTTTTAATTTCTGTAAAACTGTTTATTATTTTAATATAAAAACACTGTTATTTTCAAAGAAAGCCTAAATCTCAATTTGAAAATGAACTGTGTTGGACTTTATTTTCAGACGATCGAACTACTTAAAAAATAATTAAATCATAAAATCTAGTATCAAAAGTAAAGTACATAATAGGCCTGAGGCCTACTAAAATGTTTAACACATTAATATAGGTAAAAGTATTTTTTTCGAATAGTTTAACCACTTTCATCTCAATAATTAAGTACAATTTAATTTTTACTGTCGTTATATCTTTCCATACTGTTCACGATTTATGTTATCCTACTCTGTCAATAAGAATCGTGTTAATTAAAGGACGTTGCCTTACTGCTTTTTGCTTGTAGACAATCGGCATAATACTACAGATAGTTCAAGTGCAGTAATTTTTAATAACCTGAGAGATTTCTTCCATTAACGTGGAATTTTTATCGCAGGATAAATTGCACCAGTCTAAAAAAGGCGGGATTTTTCATGGTTAATTTTGCGCCCTCCTTGTACCTGCGCCCTTGGCGGGGAGCCCATCTCGCCACCGCCTAGGCGCAAAATTAACCATGAAAAATCCCGCCTTTTTTAGACTGGTGCAATTTATCAAGCGATACAAATTCCACGTTAATGGAAGAAATCTCACAGATTATTAAAAATTACTGCACGTGAACTATCTGTAGTATTATGCCGATTGTCTACAAACAAAAAGCAGTCAGGCAACGTTCTATAATTAACACGTTTCGTATTGACAGAGTACGATAAGATAAGATAAATTATGAACAGTATGGAAAGATATAACGGGAATAAAAATTTAAATGCACGTTATTATTGAGATGAAAGTGGTTCAGCTCAATCTCTTTCCAGCTGACTGTCGTCCTCAGTGTTACTGCTGTCGGTAGGATTGATTACAAAGTGATCAACAATGGCATCGCACGTACGTACTGTTACATGCTACATGCAAAAATGACTGATCAACTACAGTGAGCCCCACGCAAGAGTTGACCAATGACGCGGGTTCCTGCGGCGCGGCTGGCACAGCTCCAACTCCCAAGCGATCAGGCGAAATATCTACGCTAATAAAGCCGCGATCGGTGTAATGATTCAGGTTCTCACATTTACAATTAAAATTACAATGAAAATAAACACGTACCTCATCACAAGAGATGTGGAAATGTTCTCCTTTTGCATCCACACAATACTGGTACCTTTTTAGGAAATTTTCTTTCACGCGCATAACTTCAGCTTCCGAGGTAGAGTTCATTTCTCTTGTGATAGGCCTAGGTGACATTGTCTTTAATTCCTTCTAATAGTATGTGAATTTATTTATGGGGAAACTTTACAAATAAAATGTGTAGGTCAATTTCCCATACATTAGAAGTACTTAAAAACAATATCACCAGAGAAATTAACTTTATCTCGGAAGCTGAATTTATGCACGTGAAAGAAAATTTCCTTAAAAGGTGCCAGTATTGTGTGGATGGAAGAGGAGAACATTTCCAACATCTCTTGTGATGAGGTACGTGTTTATTTTCATTATAATTTTAACTGTAAATGTGAGAACCTGAATCATTACACCGTTCGCGGCTTTATTAGCGTATATATTTCCCCCGATCGCTCGGGAGTTGGAGCTGTGCCCGCCGCGCCACAGGAACCCGCGGCATTGGCCAACTCTTGCGTGGGACTCACTGTATATTATAACAGAAAAAACCGAATGCGCTTATCTCAATTCCTTTTGTTATTACTATTTACTAATGTTTATAAATAAAGTGTGAACTAAAATGTCCTATTTTAAAAATGTTTAGTTTTTTAATGTATTAATGTACAACAAAATTAATTTATGTAACTTTACATGCAATATGTGTTGTGATCCGCGGCCGATGCACATCCTACACCCAAGGCCGTTATTGGTGGTTTCCGTAACCGGAGCCACTATTTCTCTATCAAGTAGCTCCTCAATTTGAATCACGAGGCTGAGTGCACTCCGTTGTACTGGAGATCGAACCCGGGCCTACAGATCGATTTAACTGTTAATAAAAAATACTATGGATTTTTTAATTTTCTCATTGCATGTTGCAGAAGCTGTTTTAAAAAGTTTCTATTCGAAAAAAGTACTTTTATCTATATCAATGTGTTAAACATTTTAGTAGGCCTGAGACCTATTATGTACTTTACATTTGATACTAGATTTTATGATTTAATTATTTTTTAAGTAGTTCAGTCGTCTGAAAATAAGGTTTTAGTACCTTGAAAGTCCAACACTTAGTTCATTTTCAAATTAAGTTTTAGGTTTTCTTTGACAATACCAGTGTTTTTATATTAAAATAATAAACAATTTTACAGAAATTTAAAAAAAAATTGTTCAGACCTCCCGGTATACGAGGGCGCAGGTTTGTCAAACTCGCCAAGGGCGCAGAAGGACCTTGCTAGGGCCCTGTTTCCGAATGCAATGTTCAAGTTGGCATTACAATAAAGCATTCATTGTCAGTGATTATTGTAAAAATTGAAAATTGCCACTTGTTACTTTATTAAGAGAACAATGTGTATTAATGTTGCCCAAGGAAAATTAACAAATTCTATTTTCTTGACTTAGTGTAATATTATTTCAAGTTTAAAAACCATTTCATGAAAAGTCAATAAAATGTGACATTCCCAGATTTTGCAGTGAACTCTTCTTTTAATTTCAATTGTTACATTTTTTTACCATTGCTTTTCCAAACTACATAATAAAGTTCTAAAAAATAATTTTCCTTATGCTTAACGTGAAAAGATTACATTGCATTTTGATATTTCAAACAACAAAAAAATGCTCAAAAATTAAAAAAAAAAAGCTTTATTTGGCATCTAATGCAATATTAACCCTATGTACTGTAGTTCGAAGCCTACCTAAATGGTGACAGCATTGCTACTACGGTATAATTCCTCCATGGCATAATGTGAATTTATTTTAAGAAAACAAATTTTGTAATTTAAAATGTATATCCTATTTAAATTAAATGAAGCAAGTGAAACATTTCACTACAGAGCACAAAATATATTTTGGAAAATATTACTCTCTCTTCCTCATTTTATGTTTAGGACCTTTTAAGTTTGTGATGTTTACATAGCGCATAGACTACGTGCAATTTTATAAACGATCATGATCATGGTGGTGGCTAGTCAGGCCCTAGAAGATGTGGATCCCACTATTGTGTCTGACGACTAGTAAGGTGTTATTACACTTATTACATAGCTGGGAATACAATTTAATATTGAATCCAAACCACAACAGGCCAGCCATTTCATAAAATATGGGAATTTTCCCCTCAAAGAGAGAAGTTATAAAATTATTGTAATTGGGTGGTCAAAAATAAGTTTAAAACCTCAAATTCTCTAAATTTTAAGGACTTGGGTGTATTTGAAGTGGTTTCATGTGTAAAATCTGTCGATTTACTTATTTATTGCGTTGATTTACTTTTTTTGCCATATTTAGCATGATTTTAACACTCTTTAATACGAAGTACTCAAAAGTAATCAGCTATGTCCATTTTCATTTGAGAAAATATACATCTTAAGGTAAAATTTGGTATAAGATTAACTTCAAAAAATGTGTGGTTAACTACTATGTAAAATAACAAACAAGGGAATTTTTGTCCCACCCATAACAGTGATAGTTTTGTTAAATTATTATTGACGAGTTAAATAAATGTTCTGACAACCTGGAAACAGTTTATAATTTGTATTGAATCCCTCATACCTTCATTAATAACAACATAAAGACCCTAACAGTAATAGCAGAACAGAAAATGAGCTTATGTTTTGCATAATTAAAATCAGTGTCCAAATCATGTCCCACCCGTAACAGATTTTGAAAAACAAATTTAAAATATTTAAAATAAGTTTTAAGTAATGCTCTGCATGCAGTGTGGAAGAGAAGGCATTGTACATTTTACAGAATGTGAAGATCCAATTCTAGTTTATTATTTATGATATGTAATAAACAAAAATAGTTTGTATAATTTGCTAGAATGTCCCACCCGTATTTATGAAATGGCTGAGGCTTCTCTTACACTTCACTTAAAGTGAATAATTAAATATTGACAATAATATTATGTCAGAGATGAAGGTCACCTATCCAAGTTCTCACCACTGCTCACTGCTTAATTCAGCGAACATTTTGGAAACCATATGAAATCATCTACTGAATATCAATATTGATACAAAGTACAATATCCAGCAACCATACAATGCTTAACAGTCAATAAGATAAAAATCTTTACTGAATAGGCTAATGCCACCACCACTACCACTTCCATCACCACTGCTAACTCTACCACTACAGTACTTACTAAGTTGTAGATTCAATAACCAATACAGTAGAACCTTAATTTAACATTTTTTCTGGGGGTTGTAGAATATTGTATCCTAAATAGGGGTGTACACTAAACGGTTTTGTTATTTTTTAAGGATTAAAATTGAGTTTATGAGTATGAAATATTATGGCATTTGATAAATTGTGTTCTAGCCATTTCCAAAATTCTGTTTCGGATTATTTATACTTATGTACAGGGTTCGGATGTTTATGACCTAAAAAAGTGGAAAATATGACTGCAAATATGACCTTAAAATTACTAAATATGACCCAAAAATCCTAAATATGACCTCATAAAGGGATGTATTGTCTAAAAATAAATTTTCCAATTTAAAACGTTTATTGACACTAAGTTATTACATCACAATAAATCAATCAGATAATCACTTTTTAACAATTTTACAGGGGATTGTTTTACTTGCAAAGAGCTTCTAATTTGTTAATCTTTCCAGATACACTGCAAATGTGAACTGAAAATATTTTTAAAACATGTCTATTGGAAGTTGTTAACAACAAAGAGGAAGATGTAATTGTGCTATTACTTGTTATGGTCCCTTCATATTTCAGTTATATTAAAACCAAAATATTCATGACTCTTTTTTTTTTTTTTAAATTAAGTAGACAATTTAGTGCACATACTACATAACTGTGCTTTTTTACCGAATTTGTAACTGAAATATGACTTTAAATTCCAAATATGACCGAAATATGACCAAGACCATGAAAATGACCAAAATATGACTTTATTTTCGGAATTTAATGTTTTAAGTTTGGACCAAATTTACAAATTTTCTATATTAAAATATTTTCACAAACATCGTATAAAATACTCTTCCAGTGATCATATCTACAAAACTAGACAAAATACTAATTTACTCCTATTAGAACCCAAATGTCTCACATCGGCAGGATTAAAGCATAGCATTAATTTTGGACCGCACTTCTATAACTCAATTATCAGAAAAAATCCTGATCTCTCAGCATACTCCACTGTTAAATTTAATAGATATGTAAAGAATTTTTTGTAATTTTTTAGATTTTAAGTAATTTTTGTTCCACTCCTTTTATGTATTTATGTTTTTATGTTTAATGTTTTTGTTTTACTTTCTTTTTTAGTTAAGCACATTATACACTCTATTTCTTTGTCTCTCCTCTTTCTTCACTTTGATATTTTTGAAACGGCACCCGAGCACGAGCAGTCTTGCTCATTCGGGTGTATTACTAAATGTAATACCTCTTGTAATATCTCTTGTAATAAATAAATAAATAAATAAAATAAATAAATAATTAAAAAAAAAAAAAAATTATGCAAAATAAAAACAGTCTGATTAAGATAACAAAAGTGCAATTCATGTTTAAATGTGTTTGCAGAGAGAATGGAGGTCAGGATAAAAATATGACATGTCATAAACATCCAAACCCTACTTATGTACACTATGCACTTCATTTAAAAAAGTGTTTTTCTCTTTGCCACCATCACTTAAGTTCCAAGTTCCACTTGAAACCAGGGACGTATTTAGCTACTTAAGCATCCCTAGGCAGAGAAAAATATTTTTGCCCCCTTATTTCCACATGGGTGTACCACAAAGTAACCTACAATAAGCATTATTGTAACTAAAATGGTAGGCTAATAATAATAGTAATAATAATAATAATAATAATAATAATAATAATAATAATAATAATAATAATAATAATAATAATAATAAGTATGAATTAGCCCTGATGAGTATTGAATTACTGATACTGGCTAGTCTTGTAACAGTGATAGCAGCATCTCATAACGAAGACCGCCTTGAAATCAGTATGTCAGAGTTTAATCAATGGTGGTTAAATGGAAAGAGAGTTCCAATTTCATTGACAAAAACAATGGAACTGCTAATTGCTTTTAGCGAAAGAGGTTACTCATTGGTAGATTGTTGATTAAATTTGAGCGTATTGTCAATGTTATTCATTTCTATTTCATTGTGTGTTACATTAGTTTACTATTTTGAAGAGTTATGAATAAAATTTCTCATATATTATAAAAAACAGTAACAGCTTAAAAGCCACCCCTTCAAATCTGCTGCCCTAGGCAGCTGCCTAGTCTGCCTAGGCTTAAATACGGCACTGCCTGAAACACAAAGCAATGTGTTTGAAGGCTACAATATAATACTTCCCACATACTGTATATATATAGTTTGGCAGGATTCTTAACAGACATCTTCATCACTGCAAACAGACAAGAAAGACTGAACAAGTTCATGCGATAAAACTGGTTATTGGTGAAAAGAAGGAGTGACAAGCACTTCCTATTGTCAGATCACAATGTTAAAAAGTACTGTGCTATCAGTTATTACTCGGATACTAATTTTCCTGAAAATTCCACAGTTTTTCATATTAAATGGAGGTTTTATGCTATCAGGAATAGTGTTAAAAAGAAAATATTCACACATTAATTACATGTGATAATATCTGGGGTTTTCAAAATTTGATGTTAAAAGCAGAAAATGTTGAATCGAGGCTCTCTCAAATCGAGGTGCTACTGTCATTTAATATGATATTATAGGCTTACAACATTCATACGCATATACATGTCTTTATAGTACATCTACAACAAATACAGCGCCTACTACAGGTATCTACATCTGCATATACATCCACCCTTCACCGATGAAGTCAGAACAGAACCCATGGCAGACAGTGGAATAAGACTGAAACACTTACACATTTCCTTAGGTCCTGTCAATATGGAGAGCTTCTCCACAGTACCTGCCACCACCAAATAAGACCTGGGATGGTAGCTGTCTTAGCAAAGAGGGAAGAGTCTAGTGCAGGGGTGCACAACCTTAATTAGACCAAGGGCCATTCTATTATAAAAAATTCACAGAGGGCCGCAGTGTACCATCATCCAATCCTCCACTGTAGGCCTGATTATACCTTACTTCTGAATGAGGACTTATCATTATTTAATGTAATAGTATAATATTCAATAAAACAACAATAGTAATAACATGCCTTTTACTGGCATGCCTACTAATTAATTACTAGTCATAACACAAATGTTATTCACCTTTTAAAGAGAAACTGGACACTGCTTCAGTTTTGTCAACTTTTCAATATTAGGTCCAATGTTTGATACTGCAATACGCATACTCGCTTCCAAATAATGTTCATCTGTAAGTCGATCGTGTTTTAGATTTAAATTGTTTCATAACCGAAAATGACTGTTCACAGACGTACGTGCTACCAAATAAAGTTGCCATTTTCAATGCATGGCCATACAGATTGTGCATTTCTTTAGGTAAGTACAGCTTGTAGAAACCAAGGAATGATACACCATCAAATTTTGCTGTCAATTCTGTGTTACTCTGGATATCAATTAATTCCATCTGAAAAATTTCAGGCACTGTCTTAATATCAACACGAAAGGGTAGGGAAAGTAATTCAAATGATTTTTCAAACTTCCGAACATCCTGAAAACGGGTGTTGAACTCTTCTGTGAGATTTTTCAAGAGGTCAACGTATTTCCCAAAATTAGATTTGTTCGTACATTCCATCATTTTTCTCATTGTCGGAAAATTGACAAATACTCCACTTCTTAATTGTGTCTGCCAAACTTCAAGTTTTCTTTCAAAAGATTTGATTTAATTAAACAGATGATGTTAGGCAACCTACTGCGGAGGGAAGGAGAATCTCTATAGCCATGGTGAAGGCAATCTCCTAGGAGTTGGGTCTCCGAAATCAAGTCCCCTGGTCCTCCAGGTTGGGGGTTGGGCGATGGACTGACTCCCCATCCTTTGTAAAAATTAATATTGTTAAGAACCCCAATAGAGAAGAAGCCGGACTGATCTATGGACGACGACCCTGCATGTATAGGAAAAGAGATGATTGGCGAAAAAATGATTTTTACTTAGGATCATGGAATGTCCTCTCTCTATATCGTGCTGGAGCACTGAAACTTCTGTTAGAACTGCTTGACAAATACCAGGCTGATATAATCGCTCTGCAGGAAATTCGCTGGATTGGTGAAGGGGCACTGGAGAAGAAAGATCACACAATTTTTTATAGTTGTGACAAAAAAGAACATACTTTTGGAACAGGTTTTGTGGTTAAGAAAAAATTTAGACACACCATTATTGGCTTTACAGCAATTAGCCCAAGAGTTTGTACTCTCCGTATAAAGGAAAATTTTTTTAATTATACCATTATTAATGTGCATGCTCCCACAGAAGTATCTGAAGAAGATGATAAAGACAGCTTCTACAGTTTGCTGGAAGATACATACCACAGAAGCCCTGCTAATGATGTGAAAATAATTCTGGGAGATTTGAACGCCCAAGTGTGAAGAGAGGACATTTATTTTCCTACCATTGGGGGATTCAGCCTGCATGAAAACACAAACGATAATGGATGCCGCTTGATTCAGCTAGCAAGCTCACTTAACATGGTGGTTGGTAGCACGATGTTCCAACATAAAGACATTCATAAGCCCACATGGGTGTCCCCTGATAGACTTACTGAGAATCAGATTGATCATCTCCTGATTGACTCCAGGCATTTCTCAGATCTCTTAGATGTTAGATCATACAAAGGAGCTAACATTGACTCAGATCATTATTTATTAATAGGAAGAATAAGAACGCACATTTCAAATGTAAAGAAAGTACAAGGGCAGACTATGGAAAAGTTTAACACCTCTGCATTAAAGGATACAGAGGTAAAAGACATGTATGTAGGCAGAATCAGAGAGAGCCTTAATGCTCTCCCTTTTTCTGAGGATGGCTCTGTCCACACAGAATGGAAAAAGTGTGAAGAAATAATTGGTAAAGTGGCTAATGAAGTACTTGGGAATGATCTTGGCCCAGTGAGAAATCCCTGGTTTGACTCGGAATGCAAGAAGGTTACTGCAGAAAAGAATGAAGCTTATCAGAAAATGCATCAGAAGTGTGGTGTGCGGAATGCAGTGCAAACTTACAGAGAGAAGAGGAAAGAGGAAAAGAAACTCCATCGAATAAAGAAACGAGAATGGGAAAAGAAGAAGTTTGAAGAAATAGTGAATGTACATTCAGCTCAAGATGCCCAGAAATTTTACAAAATAGTGAATGAATCAAGGAAGGAATTCAAACCGAGAGTCACAATGTGTAAGGCAAAGGATGGGACTCTTATATGTGATAAAAGGGATATTTTAGCTCGCTGGAACGAGCATTTTGATGAGCTGTTGAATAAAGAGGATGATACCATAACTGTAAATGAGGACGTAGAAAAAGAAGGGAAGGAAGTTATAGAAGTGGAATCACCCTCTCTTGAGGAAGTAAAGGAGACTATTTTGAAGCTCAAGAACAATAAGGCTCCCGGTTCGGATGGGATACCTGCTGAACTGGTAAAATGTGGTGGCTCAGAACTTGTAAGGAGACTCTACGAGATAATTTTACTTGTCTGGTCGAAAGAAGAAATGCCCAACGAATGGAATTATGCAATTATATGTCCAATTCACAAACAAGGAGATCTAATGATATGTGCAAACTATAGAGGCATATCTCTACTAAATGTTGCCTACAAAATTCTCTCCAATATTCTCTATCTTCGTCTCTTGAAGTACACTGAAGACATCATTGGCAACTACCAGTGTGGCTTCCGTCCTGGAAAGTCCACAATAAATCAGATTTTCTCCTTAAACCAGATAATTGAAAAAACATGCGAACACCAGATAGGAATATATCATCTCTTTATTGATTTTAAGAATGCAAATGATAGCATTAATCGTGAAAAGCTCTATCTAGCAATGAATGAGTTCCTAATACCACCTAAACTAGTGAGAATGGTGAGGCTGACAATGGCTCAGATGAAGTGCTCTGTTAGAATTCAGTCATATCTGTCTAAGCCTCTGGAGATCAAAGCTGGACTAAGACAAGGTGATGCTCTTGCTTGCCTCCTTTTCAATATTGCCCTGGAAAAGGTGGTTCGTGACACGGGGATTCAGACAAGAGGACCATATTTTACAAAACCATACAACTTCTGGCATATGCTGATGATGTAGACTTAATGTCTCTTACAAAAGCAGGCTTGATGGACGCCTTCTCCTCTTTTGCTAAATCTGCTAAAGATATGGGATTAGTAATAAATCCAGAAAAGACAGTCTTCATGTGTAGTGGAAAGGTCCTTAATCCACCTAATACTCTTCATCTTGGAGAATATACTATTCAAAAGGTTGACAACTTTAAATACCTGGGCTCAGTTGTCAATAAAGAAAATAATAGAGATATAGAAATAAATGCCCGTATTCTCTCAGCCAGTAGATGTTTATATGGGCTGATGAAACATTTAAAATCCAAAATAATATCTAGAAGAATTAAGATTCTCTTCTATAAAACCCTAATTAGACCTGTACTTTTGTATGGCGCAGAGACCTGGGCGCTCTCTAAACAAGATGAACTACGGCTCAGATGTTTTGAACGTAAGATTCTCCGGAAGATTTTTGGTGCAATAGTGGAAGGGGGGAGATGGCGCCATAGAACAAATTCCGAACTTCATTTGTTATATGACGAGCCTGATGTTATTAAATGCATAAAATTAAGTAGACTAAGGTGGGCAGGCCATATCATTCGAATGAATGAAAATGAACCCACTAGGAAGGTTTTGCTGTCAGATCCTGGTGGAAAGCGTCGTAGAGGAAGACCGAAGCTACGGTGGGAGGAAGGAATTGAGGAGGACGCAGCAAGGGCAGGATGTAGGAATTGGAGAAGAGTCGCCCAAAATAGAGAAGAGTGGCAAAAACTCTTGAGGGAGGCCAAGGCCCACCCCGGGCTGTAGAGCCAAAGAAGAAGAAGAAACAGATGATGGATCATGAGGTTTTTGCCTTGCATTTTGGTATTCAGTTCATTAAGGTGCTGAACCATATCAACCAGAAATGCCAAATCAGAAATCCAATCACTGCTGTCCAGTTCGTCCACCTTAAAGTTTTGATTTGTCAAAAACAAACGAATTTCTCCCCGAAGTTCATACACTCGTTTCAACATGTTACCTGCACTTAGCCATCAAACTTGTGTGAAATATAAGACATCGTTATAATCTGCTTCCGAATCAGCTAAAAATTCTTTGATCAATGGCACTGATAGTGACGTGTTTAGTGTGTTAAAGAACTAGTCCGTTAATAGAATTTTGAAACCAAATCATATTCAATATTAATTAATCTTACGTTTAACTTTAATGGGCCACAATATATATTCCCGGGCCGCATGCGGGTTGTGCACAACTGGTCTAGTGCATCAACAGTTGGGAGTAAAAGGATTGACACAATTGCAATATTGATGGAGTTCTACTTTACATAATACTAACCGGGATGTAAATGTTATACAACTTGTAATGAAGAAATCATTTGGTGAAGCTACAGGTTGGTTGGAAGCCAATGGCTTTAGCCTGAATGCTTGGAAAACCCAACACATTTTGTTTACATTGCAAATGCTGATTTGTGAGGACTTTCAACCTAATGTCAAGCTATTAAGTATTGTGACTGACTCAAAACTGAACTGGAATGCACACGTTGACTCTATTTTCACATGTTTACATTTACATCTACATTTATATCATGACTATCGTGAATAATGCTATAGACTAAGTATAACCCAACACCAACACAAACTAAAGTAAATAAAAAACAATATATACAATATAAAACATGAAACAAAAGAATGCCATATGTATTACAGGTAGTTCCATAAAGTCATTAATATTAAAAAAAGAATGTTCGAAAAGCCAGTTATATAAAACACTTTTAAATCCATTTACTGAAACATGAGAGTCATTTGGTAGTTTATTAAACATTGTAATGGCTAAAATATGTAACCAGTTTTTTCATTTTGTCAATCTAAAAGATGATTGATGTGCAGGCTCCTGCAGAGAAACCTGATGATTTTTAAATTGAAATTACGACAAAACTGAATAGTTTGCGTGCATTATTTTATTATAGAATTACAATATACCTCAAAACATCAATTACTTTTTGAAAATTGTGTTCCTCAGATGGTGTCCCTCATTGTCAACACACTCTTAAGAGTCGTGACGGGAAACTTCGCATTACTCGCTGCAGAACTTGCAGAGAAACCTGACGGCTTTGAAATTCGATCTGTGCAGAAGCTCAGAAAGTGTCGTAACTGACCTTCAGAATAAGATTGCGAAAGCTCATAACATTTCAGTCAGAATGGAACGTTGGTCGGTGCAACATTGAGCATTCATTTTGGAAACTATTTTAAAAAATAGTGAATCAATTATTGCCACTCAACGCATGTTTCGCTGCCCTTTCAACACTCATCGAAATAAGAATGTTCCATGTCGGAATACCATACTGTTGTGGGTGGAAAACTTTCGGGAAACAGCTTGTGCCATAAAGAAGAAACCACCAGGGAAACAGCCCACTGTTCGAACCCCGGAGGATGTTGAATGTGTGCATCGCGCTGTTCTTCAAAGTCCTATAATACATTTTCTTAGTGTTTAGTTGTGCATTTCAACCCTCACTCTTAAGTACTGTAGTTGCTTTTAGTAGTACGTCACAGCTCTCCTGCATTTTTAATTCAGAACTTACAATGGCATTGTAACTTACAGGGGAGGGCTTAAGTTGGTGTAGTGTAATGATACATTATGTATGCAAAGAAATATATACTTTGATTTCACTGTATTATAATTCTATGATGAAACACTAACACAACTACCATAAATATTCAAATTGTTGGCCTTCGGCATTTACAGTCTTGTAGTCTACATTTTACAATCAAGCACATTTCGTTTACAATTCTTTATTTGCATAATTTTTTTGGCATTACTCTCTTATGAAATGAATAATCTCAACAACACTACAGGGTCTTCTTACAAATACCTTATTATTAACAACACCTCTCCACCTCCCCCCCCCCAAAAAAAAAAGGTCCATAGGAAGAACTGGAGATCTTGATGGGAAGTTAATTGACCCTTACGCCCTATCCACCTATTCAAAAAATTTTCATCTAGAAAGTGTATAGCGAGCAGGACCACCACCTTGTTGAAAATAGAAGTCATCATCATCCTTTTGAATTCGTATTTATGGTACCGCAATCCTCAAGATATCTCTGAGATACACGTTTTTGTTTACATTATTTGTGTTCAAAATGATAGGCCCAATGATCCTTTACACAACAGCCAGTCCAAACTGTAATGCTGGGTTGATTCAGCTCAATTGTTAAGTTGGGATTTTCTGTTGTGTAATAGACACAATTGTTTCTATTTACACCACTCACAGTTTAAAGTGTGCTTCATCGGACAACACTATTCTTTGGACAATTCCATCACTTTCATGCTCTTCATTCAAAATAAGTTTGTAGAACTGAAATGATGATCTGGATCATCCTCTAATAATCCATGTATGACTCTTCGTTGAAACAATTTTAATTTTAGATGCGATATTATATGATTCAAAGATCTACAAGTGATGTTCAGTTCCCTGGCTGCTCTTCTTTTCTATCTTTTTTGTGGAATTTGGACAAACGTCGAAGCAACTAACATCAGGGTTGTAACAGTGACTGGTCAATCACTTCTCGGCACATTACTGACAAACCCTGCCTAATGGAATTTGCTATGTAATCTGTAATTGTGATCCTCGATGGAGGTGTTTTAAATTCTTCACGTCATCTCTCTCAAACCCTTTTGCAATTTCCTGTTTTCCAGTAATGTTTCAAAATCCAGATTCGTTGGTCTTTAGTTAAATTATCAGCCATAGCAATGAGATATGTAGCCATAAACTTCATAATTACTCATCCACAAAATGTACCAACTAAACAACTTCCCTGCATATTTTTATTTATGCAATTGGCTGGGAACAATATAGAGTTAGGAGCTAGGAAACTCAGCATGGAGGTAGGAAAGCTAGCAGGAAAAAGAGAAAATAGAATAAAGATAGCACTTTACTGAGAAAAAGTCATATAAAAGTCCATAGAAAATAAATAGAAAAAAGAGTGTACTTTGCTGAGAAAGGGTCATGTGAAAGACCATAGGAAATAAATTGGAGAGAATGGAGATAAACTATGGATAGAATATTACAGTTTGGACGTCTGGAAAAAGTATGGATTTTAAATGGCCAAGATTGTTAATGTAACAGACAGCAGTGAGACTTATTTCACTATTTTATTTTCAAATATGAGGAACTTTGCTGTCCATAAAGGGAATAAGTATGGATGGTGGATATACAAAATATGAAATCTGTATAGGGGTAAAACAGTAACATTAAATGTTTTATTTCTTACAGTTAATATATTACAATGAGGTTGTAACAACATTCTGATTACACAAAATACTAATGGAAGACGGTGATTTAAAATGGTGGAAGACAGTTGGTCAGTTCTTTTAAATTTTGCTCGGAAATGGTAAATTTAATGCTCCTATTCCCTTTGTAGCAAACATACATATAAAAGCATCTTAGAATTACTTTTTAAATCAACATTTGAAAGGAAGAATTGGACTACAATCCTTCTACTCTCATTCATTAATCCTTTTTTTCCTTCCAACCTCACTTCATAAATTAGACAGACATTAAAATCAATTAAAATTATTTTGTACTTAAACAGGAGAAGGTAAAGTCTTAAAGGTTCAGTTATGATTAGATAAAGTGAATCCCAATTCTCTGAATGCAAAAATACCTACTACAGGAAACTGTATAGCTATAGCGCTCAGCTGATGTTCTACAAATCTTTTCTTTCGAGAAGTACTCATACCAAACTCAGAACACATGCTTTATAGATTTGTAATACAATCTAAATTAAAAGAGATGGAAACTGTTAATGACTATGATTAATCAAGTTTTTCCTCAATTAAATTTCCTGGAAATATTTTCTCTTCTTTCATAAAAATCTTTGCAGTAAAGACAGTTTATCTGCATGGGAATAGATCCTAATTTCTGAATGACACGTACTATCATTTAGATGGGGAAAAAAGTCATTAAATCTGGTAACCATTACCGGTACTTAATATTTCATAGAAATATTCAACTGTAATATTCATAGTCAAGACGGTCAAAGATGGTGGTTGGAATAATCCTGCCGTATATGCAAGACAGTTAACTCCAACAGATTTTGCTACTATGCATCAAATTACACCAGAAACAACAGTAAGAACAGAACTTAATAAACAAAAGTAATCTTAGAGTGTGAGGTAATTGTTATATCAACACTAACATAATATATCAAATAAAAGAAGTAGAAAATAGAAGTTAATCTCAAAATAAGACTTGGCTTTTAAAGTATAAAGATATAAAATGATAACAAACTATGAATTCTTCAGTGAACTAAGCAACCAAGCTACAGGACAACAAACAACTAAATAACAATTATAACCCCTTAAACATGCTTACATAATCTGAAATTAATAAAATATATAATAATTAAAACAATTAAACATGCACTATATTAATTTACTTAAATGTGTATACCTGTTACTTTTTAAGACTGTACCTTGACATTGTAATTTACCCTCCGACTGCTCATTTTAAATCCAACAAAAATTGAGTAGAAACTTTCTGGATCCTCAACCAGTTATAAATTCTCTAACCTTATCCACCAACATGTCAAAGTTCACCATACCACCACTCATTAAAATAAATTAAATTAACACATTACTTAAGACATGTAAAACTTATCACCATTATAACTTATATTAGTTTGTGATACCTTAAAATTACAGCGAGTTATGTTGAATTGCATATGGCACAAAGAGTAAGAACAAAAACGCTTCACAAAAATCTATTCAACAGTCTTACTAATAGAAAAAACTTCTTCCGGGCTGTTGGGCCGTGCACCTTGAGCACCTCCAAAGATGCCCGTCACAGTAACGGGCGAAACGTCAGGCAGTTTTAAGTCAAGACCATGGCCCAACAGCTCGGAAGAAGTTTTTAAACTACAAGACTCCGGCCGTGAAAGCCTTCAATGTTAGTCTTACTAATAATCCAAGTGTAACGTTTATATCAGGAATGTTTAACCTAAAAAGAAAAATGTTACTAATAATCTCTGGGTCAACTATTGAATGTAACTCAATATTGGTAATGATAATGGTATTGAATTTTCAGTCTGACTCAACCTTTCCATCAATATTGGTAAGTTGAATATATTTTACCTTACCTGATACCCTTATTTAAACTTCATGTAAATAATAAAAAATGGCCAGTAAATGTAACAGCGGTCGGCCGCGGTGGTCTAGAGGTAGCGTACCCGCCTCTAGATCCGCAGGGCGCGGGATCAATCCCGGCCGCGGTCGATGGATTTTTCAGGACGTAAAAATCCTGGGCACGGAGTCCTCCGGGAGGGACTTTAAGCTGGGGGTCCCGTGTCGTAGATTTATGGCACGTAAAAGAACTCCAAGCCTAAATTAGAGCCTCTGGACAAAATTTCTCGGCCTTTTCACGTCCAAGAAATACTTAGTTTCCAGAGGGGGGTTGCGAGGCGATGGGATTACCACCTGTCCCTCTACCCTCTCTCGGAAAATAAGCATATCAAAATTAGTGTAGGTAATGAAACCTCCACTTGGAGGCCCCTTCGCCCCACCTGGGGATCATAGGGTACCAGATACAGATACAGAAATGTAACAGCCAGTCACTTGGCAGAGCTTGCAATTACTTTTTGAGGTTATACATCGATTTTAAGGCAATTTGTTAGGGAGCATTGTTAGCTACTTTTGTGATATTGTTAACAACATAGTTCCTTGTTTGCAGGTTTTTTTTTTTTTTTTTCTCTCTCTTTCTTCCGCTAATGATTACATATTCCTGAAATTAATTTAGTGAAATACTGAATTAGACTTTTTCATGTTCAATGTCACACTACTGATTGTTCATAGCATGGATAGAGTTGGATACCAGTTTTCCTTCAATGACATGAGTGAGAAATTTTTCTTGGGTATTATATTTCTATGAAGTTTTTGATGGTGTTTCATCACACAAAAAACTGGTGTAACTTTTGCCAGCTACACAAGGATTATTAATAAAACTCTGAGCAAGGCTTATGTGGGACTTGTGCGGTGCTCAACCAAACCATTCGACACCTGTATTATAAGCAACTTTTATTAGTAAAGCTGTAAATATTTAATACTGCAGAACCCATCAAGTAAAACTTGTTAAGACCAATCAGTTTTCACAAATAAACTATAATTAATTATTATACTTGGCTCAATAAAGATTTCTAAAAAAATATTTGTATAAGTAAAGTATAAATAGCACTTAATAAAGTATCAGTATAATAAAATATAAAATACTGTTAACCATATGTAAGAATAATACCACATTACACACAAATACTTAACAAATATATACTTCTAAATATGAAGTTTGTGCTGGATATGTTAACCTTACAAATATAAAGCTTGTGCTAAAGTATACTAAACATAAAATTCATTTTAATAAAGCCTCCAATAATCCCTTGCTAACCAAACATGCTGCTTTGATTTTTAAAAAATACAACTAACTTGTTATAAAAAAAAGGGGGAGAGGGAAAGAAGAGAATACCTGATTTTCTCATTAAACAATGAGTAAACAGTTTTTGATAGTGTTTTGGTTATATAATATCATTCTCTTTCTTATATACTGGTAATGCTTTTGCGTATCTTATAAATTGTTTTTTCCCCCAGAAACCTAGGGGAACTGGATTGTTTTTTCTTAAAGAGGGATTTGTCTCAAATGACCAAAAAATGCCCTGAATGATAGGAATTTACATAATTTACAATATCATAATAGATTTCTTTTATATTAATAACACAATTCAACAGTGTTTTTCAACACAGTGGGTAATGAAACAATTACTGAAGAAAATTACAAAAATCAAAATTAGAAGTTGATCAAGATCGATGATTCTAAGAGTCTATGCTGATATAGATACATTTTATCTCTTCTAGATGTCACATGTTCTGGGTAACTACTGTATCTTTAATCTTTTGATTAATTATTGTCCTTTCGGATAGATTGGTAGGCTGTACCTTCATAGTAATCCTTGACCAAGGACAAGCTATCCTTCAGGTTTCAAATCTGGTAGAAGCATTCAAAAGGTGATCTCTTTTCCTTCCTCTATTGAGATAAAATGATTTCATCAGTTAAGAAATTCACTATCAAGGGTCAGTAGTTGTGATTTCTCACAATACTTATTCCTTAGAAACAGGATTTCAAGGTGGGAGTCCTTAAAAGCAGGAGTTAAACACACTGTCTTATAAATAAATCAAATCAATTATATGATTTGATTTATCAGTATACAAACTGAGAAAGAATTACAGTTGATTTATCAATATACAAACTGAGAAAGAATTACAGTTGACAATGTATTTGAAAATGAGGATGATGATCATTAAAACATGTCATACCAAAATAATGGTAAGTGAAGCAACAAAGTGTGCATAAGTGAATTCATATATCATACATTTAATTCATTGTAGTCACTGTAAGTTCCATAATAAGTTCCATAATATCAATACACTGTTTTATGATAATTATGGAGACACTTAAAATTTCATTCCTTAATGAAAGGAATTCCTTGAAATCCTTGAGGGATCTATTGGTCTCGATCAGATGCAACCAATAAAATTCAAGAAATTAATTAGAATCAAGAAAGGATGAGGGGAGTGCCTGTTACTTTAAAACAAGATATTCTTGGTTAAGTCTATGGTAAAAATTATACTGTGTTAAAATCTCAAAGATGAAAAGTGAGATAGAATTTGGAACGATAACCAGATAAATCAAGTGATAAATAAGATTGATTAAATTAATTCTATGGGGTAAGATATTGCACTACACAGTTGAAGTTGGAAGATAGTAGATCAGCAAGTGGCGAAAAGGGTAACGAAGAGACCAATGCTAATCTAGGGATGAAGTATCAAATGAAGAAGATTCCTTAAGAATGCACATAGTTACCACAACTCCCAATCTAAAGTGCAAATGTGCCATGAAATAGTAAAGCATTCTACGAATCCATACCACATTATTCTTCCTTTGACCAATTAAAGCCTTTGAAATGTAACATCAAGCTGCATGTATGTTTCGGTGAATTATTACTGAAACTGTAGACAAGATGCATGAGCAGCATACTTTGTTTTGGTTAAGATATTTTAAAAGGATGGCCTCTTTTAGGAATGTTATTTGTATAAAAGGGTTGTACAAAATTATAAGTAAAAATATTATAATAGTTTAGAAAAAAATTACATCCAGTTCAGAGGTTTTAGTGAATATCTTACTTTATGCAAAATATTGGTGCTCTCATCATCACACCCTCCTTGGAAAATCTATTATATTTACTAGCAGTTCCTCATTCGCTGTTAACATTTTGTACTTGTCCTATTCACTCATACATCACTTTTATTAATCAATATTTTTATTTAAAAAGATAAGATACTGCTCAACAACTTTCATAGACAATATAGAAATTCAACCAAGTATGAATAAGAGAAATTTATGTCTAAAAGAGAACGATTCTGATCTTTGATAGCATATATCTTGATTTATAAAGCTCTTACATATTAGATTTTACGTTAAGCCATTATGTCTGTCTTCTGTTCATTCCTTCCTTTATTCGGTATGTTAAATTATCAACATTGACATAAATACTAAGCAATTAAAGCTTTATAGATTTCCGTATGTTTTGTACCAGCAATATTACAAATAAATCAAGGTGATGAACATTAAGTAAAATATGTTCATTTTGGATGCAGCAGATAGCTGTAGGCCATTTTCAAAGATTATCCGTACTCAATCTTGCTACAGATATAGAATTCTTTTCTTCAAATAGTTCATACAGTTGTAATCTCTTGGGATAACTATACAGTATTTACATTATTGTCACCAGAGTATATGAATTGAAAAATTATTTTGCATGTGTTCAAAATGAGCTCAACTATTTAGTAACTTTAAGGGAACAACTTTAATAGGACTTTTAAGACATTTACAGTAGGCTAAACCATAGCACATCAATGTCTATTATGCTAATTTTGAATGATCTCTCCAAGAATCTTGTGCGCATATGATCATCAATCAAGATATCTGAGAATCCCTATTAAAAACATTTACAGTGCTTTATGATCTTTTCTTACATGTAGGCTTGAAGCAAATGAACCCTACTGCTTACTGCTTGATAAAGACAGTTCATTTTTATTTGAAAAAGAGCCTACTATTATTTGTGAATCTGAATTTTCAATTTCCAAGTAATTGCAGAATAACAGCAAAGTATATTTCATTCAATATGAAATTATGGCATTTCAAATATCAAACAAACCAAGGCTTCAAAGACTAAGCATAAACTAATTCCAAATTTCTCATGACTATTGAAATTGAAACACTTTTAAACGATAATAAATATTTTGTGAGACAATGACACGTATTCTATGTACACACCTACCATAAAAGCATAATGTCACATCTTCATTCAGTTGAGCTCATTTCTCATTAAATAAGTTACATTAATATCTTGTCATTTGCACTTTTAAAATGAACTCTACTACCAATACAATAAAGCCCTGTATTTTTTCTAAGAAAATATTTCATTTTTCTTAAGATTTGAAATTTTACCTACCTCAGTATAACTGCTCATTATTGTTGTACTCTAAGTTTAAAAGCTCATTGAAAAACATTAAGGTCTTACCTTCCTAAGATAGTTTTCTGCAGGCCATCTGCATGGAAGCACAGTTTGACATCAGTGTAGAGCACGTATTTATGAAATGTCACAAAAATAAGTTACATTCATTTTGCCTCCTGCAGTGCTTGACGGAATTTATCAAAGAAAATGTCAACATGCTTTGGAGTAAATATCAACGCTGGTCGGAACCTTATAGACAATTCTCCACATCCTCCCATCTGTACACCTGTATTGTAAAACAGAATATAAAACTCATTAGTAACCTAAACACCATTATTAACTGAAGTAACCTAAATACCATTATTAACTGAAGTTATTTATAATGTGAACTATTAGAGATTCATGAAAATGGTTTAAATTCTAATCAAAATTAATTTTAATTTCAATATACCAGTGTTATTACTAAGTTAGAAGTATTATTTTTAAAATATGATCTCTGTAACTTATGCAAATTTCATAATCCACTCATTACAATTATAAATTAGTCTACTAAAAGCCGGTACTCTTATTGTCAACTTAATTCAAACTTCCTGCAGCATGTATTTTCATTTATTGTACGAAATATTTATCCATTTACAACATTTCATAAGTTCATAGTGAATGCTTGTAATTGGGTATTATCAGAAAAAATTTAGGAAATAAACATTTCTGAAAAACTGAACTGAATTTGTATTTCAGCATACAAAGAAAGTTTGGAAAGCCATAGAAGTTAAAATTTATGGTGAAGTCAGTATATATTCTGAATGTGCCTTGGCTGCAAGATGTGCAGTGAGCAGTCCGTTTTGGAGCGAAAATTGTCTCTTTTTCTATGGCAACATGCCTGATGTATTTATTTATTTATTTGTTCACAAAGTCATGCATTAATAACAAGAAGTAGAGCAATTTATGAAAATAGTCCTTAATGGTAAGTTCTCCAAATAAAACAATTTTTGCTGGAATTCGTTTAAAAAGTGGGATTGTTTATTTTTTGTGTTATTATGTGAAATCGTGTTATTTCATGATTCAAAAATATGTTTTTTGGAGTTACAGGCAACTGTAAAAGAAAAGTTTGCAAACATTTGTCAAAATGAGAACAATTCGTGTTATTGCATCATGCAAATTTCACGGATCTAATAGCTAAAAAATGCTTCACAACGGAAAATCACCTACAATAAAAATAAACAATACAATAGAATAGATGTTCAACATACTTTATCATTATTTATAAAGTTTAATGCAATAAACCATCCTGCAACTTTATACACCATATTAAACAAAAGCGATCTCTTGAAATTCACATGTAACCCAATAAACTACTTGAGGGAAAATTATGAGTTTACTGTTTTTAACT
Organism: Ectobius pallidus; assembly: GCA_964059195.1. Taxonomy (NCBI): domain Eukaryota; kingdom Metazoa; phylum Arthropoda; class Insecta; order Blattodea; family Ectobiidae; genus Ectobius; species Ectobius pallidus. Next base: position 82,775,212 of record CAXKWD010000008.1, read on the forward strand.
AGCATATGCCCGCAGCTTCGCCCGCGATAATTATTTCAAAAATTAAAAATTAAGAGCATAATAGTTAAATCATTATATTTATTAACACCTAAATCACGTGGACTACATACCACGATTACATAGCGTCGCCTGGTAAAAACGACCTCAGATTCGAGTTCCTTGGCCCAGAAAACCCATGTATAGTGAGTTTTGTCCAAATAAAACAATGTTTGATCATATTTAGGGCTTACAACATTCAAGCGATCGCGAAAGTTTTATTTCCAAGGTATGACAAAAATAGCCAAAGCCAACTGTAATTGATTCGATATTGAAATGTATAACTGAAAACTGATGCTTCGAAAACGCAAAAAATGCACGTTTTTTGCCTGTTTTTCACTCATAACTCATGAATTAAAGCGAAAATTAAAATTCTGGCTTCGAGGTGCATTTTCCGACCCTTCAGTCCACCTACGTTTAAAATTTCAGATCTCTGAGTTGAGTAAATTTCGCTGGGCATCGGGGACAGACAGACAGAAGGAAGACAGACACTTCTTTTTATTAATATAGATTAATAAAACAGAATAAGAATTTTCGTCATAAACATTACCAACCATTTTTAAGAAATAATGGGATTTTACTTAGAGAAGTATACCTCCTTTCTTTAATATTAGAGAAATAAGCCAAATGTTACTACACAACTATACTAAATGTCCCTTGCTCAAACATGCAGGTGTAAGAAAGAGTACAATGGACAAACTGATCAATTCTGTCTACGAGGGTAAGTCAATAAGTATCCACATGTTTTGTTTAACCTTTTGTAAGCTGGCTGTACCACTTTGTGCTCGTGCTCGTGCACGTCGACATGTTGTTCATTTGTCTCCGCTTGTGGAATGTTTGACCGTTATGACTCCACTGGGTGTTATGCTGTTGCACATTAAACATGGCTGCACTGCTCAGCGTTTGCACCAAAGAAGAACAGTATGCAGTAATCCGTTTTCGTTGTCTGAAGGTGTACCAAGAGCCGAAATCCATCAAAGACTTTCCACACAATATGAGGGCAATGTTTTACTATGGCGAAGTATGTATGAATGGATTGAAAAGTTCAAAAATGTTCAGACAAGTGTGAAGGACGAGGAAAGAACAGAACGCCCATTCACATCCACTAGTGACACCAACATTGAGCAAGTGCATATCACGATTCAGACAAACCGAAAAGTGACTGTCGATGAAGTGGCACACTATATCCAAGGAACCATATGCAACAACATTAAGGAAGCGGTGCATACGTGGCTTGCTACTCACCCAAAAAAACTTTTTTTCTAAGGGCATCAGGAAGCTTGTGCAACGATGGATCAAGTGCACTGAGAAGCAAGGGAACTATGTTGAAAATGAGGTAACTGAAAGTTTTGTATTGTTGTTGCAATAAATTTAAAAAAAGAGAGTGCAGGTACTTATTAACTTATCCTCGTATATGGTAAGCCTGATAATACTACAGCAAACTCCCAATTATCCGTGATGATTGGGATTGTGACATCCACAAATAATTTAAAAAAACACAGATAATCTAAGGGGATGAGATTTTGAAATTCCTGCATTAATTTTGAATCTTCTGCATTTTGTTGCCATATTGCTGCTCATATATGAAGAAATTAAGTGAAATGAATTTAAAATCTGACGAAATAATGTGCTGGTAATTCAAAATAAAGTGCGGGTAATTCAAAATAAAGCATGGGAAATTTGAAACGCAGAAAATTCACAATTAAATGCGGAAAATTCATATTTTTGTGCATGGATAATCCAACAGGATAATCCGCCCATGGATAATTGGGAGTTTGCAATACCCTAGATTTACCTTTGCAGTGAAAATCACAACATAAATGATAAAGACTTCCTAGGAGAGTCTCGCAATTCATTTAACTTGTCTGTTCCTGCAAATATGTTTTTCGGCAAAGAAGGAAAGTATGATTCTCTTGTATCATTTTAATCTACTTAATCCTCAACTTGCCTTCCAAAATATTTTTAGCTTGAAATTAACATAACTAACCTTTCTTTTTCATTTTTGATACTAGATCATCTCGGATCTTAGTAGTCGGGCAGCTCACAGCCAGGAAAGTTCCTCGACCACGTGCAGCATACAGAAGATTAGGGAATTCACGCTGAAATTCTTTTAAGCCTTTCAGAAGTTTATCTCCAGTTTGCTGAACTAAATTCAGAAGTGAGTCCCGTTGAATTACATTTAAAACTCCCTCAAGCAGCAAAAGCTTTGATGGATCACCCATCCATGTATTGAACACTCTGTATGGTTGAGCAGGTCTGAAAATAAAATCCAACTCATATATCTTACGTAACGTAACAGTCTCTTCCAACCAGACATGTCCCTGGAGTAAATCTGCACAGCTTTAGCCCTCAATGCTCCTTTTTCAGACTGTTACAGAATTGTACTGAAGAATAAAAATAGGTTTTTATTGTATCAATTTATTTCTTGCAGTAACACTTTGCAATGTTAACATTTTTAGGAAGTTTATACAGTGAAGTTATTATTATGCAAAAAATAATGAGATGGATTTTAATATACAGACCCCTAAATTTACACTGATCTGAACTGCAGTTTTGAGGGACATCACCATTCATCCTCATCCATCATCTGCCTGTTGGTCGACATCATCAGGCAGATGGAGTTTAGCTGAGGATGAGTGATGATGTCCCTCGAAACTGCAATCCAGGTCAATGTAAATTTAAGTGAAGTTTGTGTGCCAAAATCCATCTCATTATTATTTTAATACTTGGCATGTTTGTGTTTGTGTTTAAGTATATTATACGAGGGTCGTGCAAAAAGTAAGTTTCCCTGTTTTGTTAAACAGGGGAAAATTTTTGTGGGACTCTCATATTTTGAGAGATTTTTATTTCATACGTAGTGGCAACACTGAACCTGTTACCATTTCTTTACAACAATCAGTTTGGCGTCAGTAGCTTCTTAACCATGGAGACACCCTTACTCTCTCACGCCACTGTCAAATTGTGTTCTGTGATCCGTTTTCTCCATGCTAAAGGCAAAAATCCAACTGAAATCCACCGAAAAATTGTTTCTGTGTATGGCGCGGGTGCGAAGAGTGTCCAAATGGTGCGAAAATGGTGTTCTGCTTTCGCAGAGGGCTGTCAGAATGTTTGTGATGAACCGCGCCCCAGTCGTCCTTCGACCGCCACTGAGGGGGATGCTGTGCAGTGGGGTTCAGAGATTGTTTAACATGATGGGCACCTCACCCTAAACGATATTGTTGCTGCTTTACCTCCCCACATTGAAATCAGTCGCAGGTCAGTGGCTAACATCTTAAAAAAGAATTTGGGAATGACAAAAGTGTGTGCACGTTCGGTCCCCAGTGAGAAAGACAGTTGAGCTGCTTGAAAAGTTAAATTGGGACATTCTGCCACATCCACCCTACTCCCCAGACCTTGCCCGAAGTGAATACTACCTGTTTCCGAAGTTGAAAGTTCACCTGGGTGGACAGCACTTCCACAACAATCACGAACTCAAGATGGAAGTCAACCAATTTTGAAGGAGGTGGCGCAAGCGGAGTATGAGGCTGGAATGAAAATGCTTGTACCACGGTCACAAAAATGCATTGAGAAAAACGGTGACTATGTAGAAAAATAGTTCTTGAGTCGAAGAATCAAAAATAAAAGAATTTTTTCGATATATCCTGTAGTTTTTATTCTAAAAATAAGGGAAACTTACTTTTTGCACAACCCTCGTAATGGATATTTTTCATAAATATACCATATAACTAGAGATAGGAATTTTTCGGTGTTTTCAAACCGGAGAAAGCGGTACTTTGGTATGTGAAATTTGGTGATTTCAATTGAACTTTTCGGTACTTTCAAAACTATAGCAGATTCACGGGGAAGCATACCTTTTATGTGCTTAAACCATACAATCAAATTAAATTATACACATTTAAACCCAATCAAGACACAATATTTACAAAAGGCTAAATAATACACATTTAAACTCGATCAAGACAAAATATGTACAAGGCTAAGTAAAGTTTATCCTTCAAAGAACATCTCACTAAAAAGTTAAATGTTCCCTTGTGACAAACGATGGCGCCTGTCACTCAATACGCTATGCAGAAAAAAAATCTTTCGCAGTCTGCATTTGTGCACGGCATCCACAACGCCAAACTCCAAGGAGAACTAAATACGTCGTACTAATACTAATCGAATCCCAATACTGTATTTATCCGAATATAAGCCACCCCTGAATTTAAGCTGCACTTGCCTTTTTAACAGTAAAGTAAGGGAAAAATAATTAAATAAACCCCAAAGTGAAACAATAAATTGCCCCATATTCATAATATTAAGGTAACACATGTCTTAGCTGAAATAGGCCTGATAAGAAAAAGAAAGTATCAGCTGACTTACGGTAAGTTAATACAATTAAATAAAATTGACGGAAAAGAAAACAGAAATCTGTACTTTACACTTCATATGACTTTCAGTGTTAAATTTCGCGCGATTATTCTATTTTTCACAACCATTTTGTTACCATTATTTGTATTTCCACATGTTACAGCCTTTTTTTATTTTTATTTTTATTTTTGTTTTTATTTTTTTTTTTACTTCTGAGCAAATCATAATACACGCATATTCTGTAATACCACTATAAAAATGACAAAATACGCAAAACAAAGATAATAAAATTAACATCACTTGCTTCCGAATCTTTACGCCTCTTTTACGGTGTTTCAATTAAATCAATATATTTTCGATGTTAAATCGATTCATATATCGATAGTCCTGGAGATTCGAGATAATCAATAGGTGGCGGTGCTTGGAAGGTTACCAGCTACGGTAGATCAACCAGTTTTTTCGCTTTCGGCCTCTTTCTCGCAAAGAAGTAAAAATTCGTGCCAAAATCGCATTTTAAAGTAAAAATTCGCGCCAAAATCGCATTTTAAAGTAAATATTCGTGCAAAAATCGCATTTTCATGCAAAATTCGCACTTTCATGCAAAATTCGCATCAATTCGCAAGTACAAAAAACATTTTTCAGGGTACTGTTGTGTGTGTTGAAGCTAGTTATCATTCCTAATACAGTTCTTAATAAAAATCGTTAAATTCGCGATCGCGAAAAATTCCTATCCCAACATATAACATAAAAAAATATCAAAACATACATTTATATGCCCAATAAAAACCACTTTATTTTCACCAGACTGTTATGAACATAAAAAAAAAAATGGCTTGGGTTGTCATGCTTTAAAAGCAGAGAAAGACACATCTAGCGTCTTTAAATCAACACACAAAATAGTTGTTTAAATCAATATTTTATTTACAAAACGTTAAATTATTTAAAAAATGGTGGGGAAAAATATGACAAACCCTCAATGATAAACCGCTCAGAGATAGCAGGGTGGAGCATGTTACTGAAATAGAGTATGTGCCCAAATGAATAGGATGATATATGAATGAAACATTCATACTTCCACCAAATTTCCCTAAGCCTACAACAGCATTTTCTGAACTAGGTGCTTGTAGATCATTAAATAAGCATCAACGAACATAAGCTGTTTGGCTTCATTAATATAATTTAAACTAACACTTACTTGAACTCAGACTTATGAAAATAGCCACCAAGTTGCATCTTTTTGCTAAATGTGACAATATCAGGTGGTCCATTCAGGTTGAAATGTTCATGACACCAGAATTTGCCAGTGGGTCCCCCTCCAGTTTGCACTTCATCAATCAATAAAGCAGCACCATTCTGTAACAGAAATAGCATTTCCAATTGAAATGTTCTGAAAATTTATAATCCTACAGCAAAGTTTCTCAGAAGAGCCCCCCCCCCCCCATTACAATGGGTTGAACCTAAAAATTTATGAAATTGCCTTTCATAAACAAAATGAAATTTATTCACAATGGCACACGACTTCTAGAAATGCTGAAAAACACTCCCACCATGTCAATGGCGAAAAGAAAGAACTTTGGATTTAACTATATCATAACATATTAATCAGAATTTGCAAGAAATAAGCAGATGGGACTGCTGAGAATTATAAAATTTGCCAAGTCGCACATGGAAATATGAACTTAGTGCTTACACAAGGAATTCTGAAATGATCTGTAACAAGACAAGTAGACTGATATTTGAAATGTTGAAAAACTTTGTTTTTGCCATATTCTTGTGGTATATTTTATCTGTGTAGCTAAAGTAGATAAAAATGAACTTTCATCTATTACTGTGATATTACAGACTACTTTGTATGATTCTGTTCTTAAATATAGTGACTTTTTACAGTATTTCATAAAATTTGACCAACGAACTTCATGCACTGAAATTTCTGTCTTCAGATAATAAAATTTGAGGATGTATTATAAGGTTCATAAGTATGTATTTAATTACCATTATTTACTCGTATAATGGACACCCCCTCATAATGGGTGCACCCCAACTTTTCGTGTTAAAAATAAAAATTCCCCATGTAATAGTTGCATCTCATTTTTAACAAAAAATTGTTAATAATATCTAAAGACATACATTTTTAAACAAAAATGCATGGAAACAGTAATTGTAATTGGTTCTTATTAATGCGCAAAATACCGGTATACTCAATGATTGTCAATTAATATTACAGTATTCTTAGGACATCTGCAGTAAACAGTTGCATTGATAAACTTGTGTTTGGGCAGTGGATAAGAATCAACCGAAATATTCAAGTTATACAGCAAGTTTCAGCTGAATGCTATCAAATTCGCGGAAAAGCATGGTAACAGAGCTGGTAGACGAGAATTTACAATGTCTGAGTGTAATGTGCATGTTTCTTGCCTGTTTATGCAACTGCTAACTATCAATCGTCAATTGCCAATCATGCGATACAATTGATATATAAATTATTCGCAGTCACTTTATCAATATACTCTATCAATCGTTAGGTAGCGCATCTTTTAATACATGTTTCTTTCACTAACATTTTTTCCTCGCATAAAGGATGCACTTTTTTGTTGTAACAATCTGGGGGAAAAAATGTGTCTATTACGTGGGTAAAAACGGTATCCATGAAAGTCTCTTGTCCAAAAACGCAGGGCCCTGTCCTTGCCTATTAAGAGAAATTCTGCTGCATAACACTTTTCTACAGAAATGCCACACCAATGAGGCTACCACACATAAGATATAAACTAGTTCAGATATTTATACAGAAAGTAAAGTCAGCCTTTGGCTCTTATTACTTTTAGGTCAAGAAAGTTCAATACTTGCTCTATTTCTGTTTCCACTGTGAACTGTATTGTAGGTTCTTTTCAATATCAGTACAAAAGAAAACATGTACCGTAATTTGAATTATTGCGAAAGCTACTGGTTGCATGTTGTATTATATTCCCAATTTAATATTTTGTAAATTTCAACCTTTGAAACCTATCTCACAATGAGGATCACTTACCTCCTTAGCAATGGACTGAAGCTTCTGAAAAAAGGCTGGAGAAGCCTCATTATCACCTCCTTCAGACTGGATGGGTTCAATTATAATCCCAGCAACTGGCTTGCCTTTCTTGTTAAACTTGGAGATCAACTCCTCTACCTGAAAGGATTACAATTTAAAATTATTTTTTAAAAATGTTTAAGAAATATTTTACAAGTATAATCAATAAATATGTGGCTAAAAATTTAAATTAAAATTTCACTGAACATGTTGTTGGCTTGCCTTTCTTGTTAAACTTGGAGATCAACTCCTTTACCTGAAAGGATTATAATTTAAAATTATTTTTAAAAAATGTTTAAGAAATGTTTTACAAGTGTAATCAATAAATATGTGGCTAAAAATTTAAATTAAAATTTCACTGAACATGTTTTGATATACCAAGGGGCTATAAAAATTCAATCTGATTTGTAACACTTAAACAAAGAAAGAAGCTATTAAAAAGAATTGAATGAATGAAATTAACCGTGAATACATCCCTTAAGAGCCATGGCCTCCTGATAGCACTAATTTCATAGAGGAAATAAATTAAAACAAGTAGATGTACAGGGTGGCATATGAAATGTCATACCATTTAATTATCTCATAAATATTGTAATATAGCAGTTCACTGATTCTAACAGTGCTAGTGTAAGCCGAAGTTCGTGGAAAATCCAATAAGTATCATCACATGTCGGATTTCACCATGAACACAAACATTAGTTTGTAAAATGGCACACAACGGGCGTTTGAATGGTGAACATAAGGTGAAAGCTGTTCTGTTTTTCGCCGAAACAAAGAGTGTAGTTTCGACTTAGAGACGTTTTTGTGCTCACTTTAATACAAGATGGGCTCCTAGCAAGCAGACAATTTACAGACTAACTGAGCAGTTTGTGTTGGAAAAAAAGCGGTCGCGAGGGCTAGTGTTCGTACAGCTGAAACCGCATGGCGGTTCGCGTTGCTTTGACTCGAAGTCCGTCTAAAGGGCTTCTGCAGAGTTGGGAATCAGCTCAGAGCGCATGTAATGGAGTTGTGCTATGGGTTATCTGAAGACTTGTGTTGAAAAGTTGTGACGAATGAAAGGGTTCGTTTACAAGAGATTGTGAGGCAAAACGGCAGTCATATTGAACACACTCTGCATTAAAGACAAAATTCCACGCCCTAATGATCAATTCTATGTATTCTATGTAAAGCTATAATAAAAATTAATATGTGTTATATGTAAAATAAATGGTATGACATTTCGTGCGCCACCCTGTATATGCGATATCTTAAACTCAAGCAATTTTGCATGGTTCATGGCTTGTGTGGATATTTAAATCCTAACAGCCCATGCATGGAAAATGGTAAATGCACTAAGACTTCTCCCAAAAGGTTTCATATATGTAACTAACCTTAATGTTGGAGGAGGAATGACAATAGTCATATAGTGAGGCTCATATGAACAATGAGGTTAGTTCATCAATACATTCAGTCAAATATCTCTACTTTCACTTTAAATTCAATGAAGAAGTAAACAATCCCTAATGTATTACTCTGCCGAGCATATGACAACAACATGTGAGATTTGTACGTTAAAATATTGATTATGGGCTGTAGGGTTCTCAATAGTGTTGTATTAACTTTCAGAAACTATTTTTTTATGAAATGCACCATTGTTGAAAATATATATTGTTATTTTGAACAAGATCAAGTTCCATGAAAATCTGATAAAACGTAGTTGAGTTATTGCAAGTACAGACACACAAATGGACATTTTCCGTCCACCACACAATCTCAGAAAGTACCATTCTGGCACTCAATAAAAACTAATAGGCTACATATATTACATTTTTTTAAAAGTGTACCTCTGCCAAACATTTTTTATCTTCGGCATCATTCTCTCGTTGATGTTCCTCCAATGGATATTTGTATTCTGGGAATGATGCAATTGGCCAATCAAATGCTGGTACGTCAATTTTGTGTATGTATTTTGAATGTGTTGTTGAGAGAGCACCAAGAGTACGTCCATGAAAGGCTCCTGCATAAAGAATAAATATTTCAAATTACATAAAACCACCAATATATACATTAGGAAATTGCAAAACTAATGAAAAATATTCACACGACTTCCTCTATCTTAATCATGGGCAGTGAAATCTTCTCACTTCTCATTGTGGGAGTGCACATTGCTTTGTCTTGCCTTAATACTAAGCCTTGTTGTTCGAGAAATGACTTAACCTAATCTATCCCAAGCTCCAGAATCTGGTTAGGGCAGTTTCATGGTGCAGTGTCCCAAAATATTAGTATATTAGAATCTGGGATCCCTGGGCTATAGCCCTATAAAGAAATGACAACCAAAACATCCCCACTTGCACAAAAGTAGGTTTGGATTGAGTTTAAAGTATGAATAAAGGTTATATTTCGAGTGTTGGCAAATATTAGACGCCCAAACCTTATACTGTTCAAAATAAATGGTCAATGGTTCTTTTTGCAGTTTGCTCCGAACATACACACTAATTTTCCGAACTATTATAATAATGTGACCATATTCCGGTAGGAACAGAATGAACACATAACAATGAAAAGGAAACAACTAGATTTTTCATGCAACAAAAATAATCTAGCATGATACCTGTTTACACTGTTCCTAGCATTATGCATCTTTATCAAAACTGCTTTTTTTTTAACATAAATATGCTTGGTTATATCTATTTTGAAAACAGAAATACAAAAAGTAATATCTTTACCTTTAAAAGACATAATTGACAATGAAGGCGATCCAGGGGCCTGATTTATCATGCAAGAATCCTGTTCCTCTGTTGAGAAAGCAGTTGAACCTCCACGCTGTTTACGCTGATACCAGATAAAGATATTCTTGAAAGCATTCTCATTTGAACATGATCCACACATCATTGTGGTGATGTTGTCCAGTCCAGATGGAGCAACCTGTGCACATAATAAAGAAGTTGTCTGAAATAATAACATTCTATAGAGATTCAAGAAGCCTAAGAAATCTGAGAGAAGAATTGATATCTTAAATTCTAAACTTTATTTAGGAAAAAGTTGCTCTGGCAAACATCTTGGGATTAAAATCTGAATTGCCGCCCTGGTACTACTACTACTACTACTACATTTCAGAGGTACACAAGTACAAAATATATATATATATATATATATTGTTCCCCCCCCCCCATACATTCTATATTGCATGTAGAATTAAGTTGCCATAATTTATGACCTAGGAACATACCCTTGTAATGTGAAACCTCAAAAGCATTGGGAAAATAACACTTTGCGACCCACCCGAGCCCCCCACCACTACGAGAAACCTAGCGGCGGCATTAGAACTACTAGGAAAGTAGCGACGGCGGCGACATCTAGTAAGGAAATGGTGAAAGAGAAAAATAATTTATTTTTCCTTTATTCTCTTCTTCTCTTCCTTTCCCGTCTCTTTCCTCTCTTCCTCTCACCTCCTCTTCACCCTACCTACCTATTCGAGACCTATTCCTAACAGTAAATTTTGGATCGAACGCATGACCCTTAGCATTGTAGCCAAGAGACTTAGCCGTTACGCCACGAAGGACAGTTGAGCAGTGAAGGAAGTTCCGGTATATTTTAGTTATCTAATTTAGTTGGCGCTAGCGAGTGTTAACGCAAGAATCGGGTTTTCTAATTTTGAGATGGTTTGTTTGTTTTAAAAAGAGTAGTGTTGGTGCAAGGGAATTTTTCTGCATCAATTAAAACGGCGTTTTTTTAAAATTGGGGAATATTATGTAAATTTCGATTTTTTATATATTGTGAATTTTTTTTTCTTTCAAATCGGTGTTTAAAGATTGTGAAATATGATGTTTGGTACAAGGGTATTGTTTTAATATAATTCGTGAAATTTTATTTTGTTTTTATAATCGTTTTTAAAAATTGTGAAATATTATGTATGGTGCAAGGCAATCATTAGAGTAAGCTGCGGCTTAACACAGGAAGCTGCATTACCGGCGCTTAGTAGCAGTCGCCAAGAGCAATAGCGGGGTAGATGCGCGCGGGACGATGCGTGGTAGGCGGAGGGGAAGCCTGCCTGGCGGAGAAGGCGACCGGGCCGATGGAAAGGGGAGCCGGGTGGGTCGCAAAGTGTTAACTTGCCAAAGCATCTTTCTCAAAAAAATATTTTTTAGTAAACGCTCTCTAAAAAACCTGCTTGCCTGACTGGTAAAACACCGAAAACTTGCATTTTAGCAACCAAGGCCGCTAAAATTGCATAAAACTGCACTCAAAAAGCAGTTTTATCGGCCTAGTACTTTAAAGTCGTTATGGTAATCTATAAACAAAATCCAGATGGCACTGACCAGTCACACCAACTTAACTTGGATTTTAACATAAAACAACAAATTTAAGCCAATATGTTTCTTTATGATTATCAGAAACTTTACCAGGGTTTTTTTGCAAAACAAGGTAACCTACTTCATCACATAATAACAAATATAAGAAAACAACTTTTCACATCTTCGTTCACATTGCTTAACATGGATTCACCAGCATTTAATTGCAATATATTCCGTCTACTGCTGCCGTGACGTTGCTGGCACCAGCTCCAATTCAATGTTTCTGGCTTGGATTAAAATTTCCTCGGGATTATCATTCATATTTTCACAAGCTTGTCATAAATACTAGTTCGTATGCATTATTGTTTACAAAAAGCGACTCATATAATATAATGCATCTATACTGCATTTCCTATTGGTACGTACGGTTCATTGCTGTTCGGTAATTCAGGGGGCTGTGAGAATAAGACTGTAACAAATGGCTTACTATCTTTCATTATAATTAATCATACAGTATTTTTGTTTCATTTCATATAATTTAGAGAGCTGTTACTAAAAAATACTGTATGCACCACATACGCAAAAACTTTATCAGACTCATCCAGTATTTCAGCCTCGGCCGTTATACTAAATTCGTCCGCTAAAGTGTTATTTTGCATACTTGATGCATAAGTAGCTATTGTAACTCATTCACATAATGAAGCTGATAAGAAGTTATTTGAAATATCTAAATGAAGTTTTTACACTGTATACATTAAATCTGCAAATTATTTCCAAGAAGAATTTACTGTGTAATATGTTTAAGGTTGCCAGATTCTGTCTCAGAGAAACCAAGTCACTTCTAAAATTTTAACAAAAGAAGAACAAACGGTGTAATAAAATATAATATTGTCATCACAACAATAATAATGATGATAACAATAATAATATTTCAAAAGTGTTATCTTAAAATTAAAAATAAGTTGACCGGAACTTCAATGCCCTTTTCTGCTGATGGCGCCACTGATTGTTTGTGCAGTGCGGTAACCTGGCCAGCAACACAAGTAACTCACAGGCTATTGCTGTCTGCTAGTGACTATGCACATTGGGAGTTGGAGCGTGCGACTTAGGATTAGTTCGCAAAGTCGCCAAGGGCACTCAAGTTGCAGTCAGCTTATACCAACTTATTTGCAGTATTTCACACTTGTTGACTTTCTCCTTTGGCTTTAAATAAAGTATAAAAAAATAGTTTTATTTTCGTTATGCTGGTTTTATAAGAATTTTTCGCTTCATATTTGTTAAATAATTATTAAGATAATAAAGTATTTAGAAATAATAATTATTAAAATACCATATATTAACTTATGGTGTATACATTTTTAAGCAGTAATTTGGTTCAAATTTCAGATGAAAATTTTGAAAAACTAAAATTCAATAAGTTAATGATGTATAATAATATTAATTTTACTTCCTCTCCCGTATCATAGGTACTATAGGTAGAGAAAGTATTGTGTTTGATCCCAAAATTTGAAGTTAAGCTTTTAACATAAATACATGTTTTGAGATCCCTGAATCCAAAAATATTATTTTCAGAGACATGTCATCTGTTTGTGTGTGTGTGTCAGTGATCAACCTAGCTCCAGAACAAAAAATTATATGAAAAAAAATTGTGTTAGATGTCTTCTGGGGATGTGACATGAAGATTGGCGGCGACTGTCTCTTACTTATAAAGGGATTTTATATTAAGAAAATTTTGTTTTTTGTTATTTTCTCGAAAACAGCACAAACGATTTTGATTAAATTTTGTATGTGAAGTGCTTATACCAAGAGCTAAAACTTTTATTTGAAACATTTTTTTGTAAAAATTCTGTGATGGGTAATTGTAAGCCCTGTACTGTTCACACAAAGTCAGTCTAGCCTGGTGAACAATAAAGTTTTGCATCAGGTTGAAACAACTGAATACACTCACATTGATATATGGCCTCTTACTCTACATCAGAATGTGTAGTGAGGAAGATGTTATTGCCCATGCTTAGGGTAAAGAAAGTTACGCGAGTGCATTAATCAGGTTTCATTTGGGTTAAGTGTATCCTTCGGGGAAGCGATGTAACAAAATTCTATTCATTTTTACAACCAATTTATATTAGGAGAATGTCATACATAACAATATATTATACTAGAGGCAGGGAAGTCCCTCCACAGTTATCACAAAAACAATGTACTTAACTCCTTTTAAGAAATCACACATTAAAGAAAAACTCTTCTTCTACATACAAATATTTTTAAAATTTTCAAATATTTACCTATAATAGTAAATTTCTAAATTGTTGAAACAAAACTAACTCGATACACAGGAAAAGAGAAGCCATTTTTTAAATGTCTGCCGAGTTTAAATAACTTGACAGTGGAAGAGAAACACTTATCAATATCTAGAATAGATGAAGTTAACTGATACTGACTCTTGGTATACCGATATAATCACGATCTTCAATTAACTTGACTACTACTTTCAATTTCTTTAAATACCTTTTATATTTTTTATCACTCTTTATGTGTTATGACCCATACATTTCTATAATCTAGTGCATTTTTTGTTTATTTGAGGCAAACCCCTTTTTTAAAGAAAATTCCCATTTAAGGAATAAAACGTTATCCCCTTGAATTTCGTAAAAAGGGACTTTAAAGTAACTAAAAAATAGCATGTAGCAAAATATTCTACAGTAAGCTGTAATGAAGATAAAACTGGTGTAAATGTTTTATTCCAGAGGCAAAACCTATTCTGGTAAAATGAGTTGAAAATTCCTTCTCAAAGAAAATGGGTGGATATCCAATCATAGCATTCTTTATATTTTCAAATTAATGGAGAAATACCAAAATATCCGAAGACATACCTGTTCCCAGACATAATGAATGTTTTGTTATATTTCTAACAAAACTGGATGGAGCTGCCAGAAAACTCACTTTGACACCAACTAGCGACTTGAACACATCACCCTCCGAAGATACCCATCACAGTCATGGGCTAAATATCAGGCAATGTTAAGCGAGACCACGGCCCAACAGTCCAGAAGTTTTTAACCTACAAGACTCCGGCCATGAAAGCCTTCGCAGTTAAAATAAATGGTGCAAAAATATGTTGCACAAACTTTCTCGCTTATACGTGTTAAAGGCTAGCACAGAAAAAAGTAAATTAAAGAGACAATTAAATTTTACTTATTACATTTTCATAAGACTAACAAGTATCTAGAACGGAAAGCATCAGGGTCGATCTTTATGTTCAATGCTTTTACCATGAAATAATAATAACAATAATAGTAATAATCAATTGCAGTAAAACTGCATATTATTAGTACTACTACGACTACGGGAAAATTCAAATATACCCACCTATATATATATGGGTAAGTCGCACCTTGGGATGAATCGGTCCCACCCAACCCACCCTCACCGTTGCAGTTTCTTTTCTACCACGATCTAGCGAATTCTTTTGTCTTTGTATTATGAAGAAACTCGTGATTGGACGTTGGAGGTGTGACGTCATACCGCTAGACGAGAGGTGACAGGCTGACAAACCTTGCGGGAGATATAATATGCCACATTTTCGAAACCTACAGACAGTGTATCGTACATTATTCGAAAATGCAAGGGCGCTTCACTACGGCTGCCGCCTCCGCTTGGCGCACTTAACTATGTGGTTAATATTATACATTATTTAGCTATATGTAGAGGTGGATACAAGGCAGTTGCGACAATATACAAGGACAGTTGGTCACTCTGCTTGGCTCAGAAACAAAATACATCATACAGTTCGCGCACTGTGAATATCGATTGGGCGGAGCTTAAGGGGCGATTTATATTTGAATTTCACCACTACTACTACTACTACTACTAAAACTAAAACTAAACTCCGTGGCACTATATCCCTGGAAAGATTTGGCCTACCACCCAACCGCTGGGTCATCTACCGTAGGCAGATGGCAGGATTGGGGGGATGGGTCAGCATGCCGACACCCACAGCCGTTAATGGTGGTTTCCATGACAGCTACTTCTCTATCAAGTAGCTCCTCAATTTGAATCACGAGGCTGAGTGCACCCCTACCAGAAATCCCTACCTCAGAAAAATCAGAGGAGATACCGGGGATCAAACTCGGGCCGACGGATCTGTAGTCAGCGACGCTAACCACAAAGCCACGCCGGCTACTACTACTTAGGTTATATTGCACGCTTTAACTGCATGTAGGTCATATAATGTTTTTAGGATGTTTGCGTTATCCATTAGTCTATAGTAACAACTCATTCGCGTCATCTGTTTCTATTGTTTAGTGATGTCTTCTTATGTGATATTCAGTTTAAACGATTATAATATCCAGTGACATAGCGGCGATGAGTTATGGAAAATAAGCAAGTCCTACAAACCCGGCGTTTGCTTTTGCGAACGAGGAAACCATGAAAAACCCAAGTCAATTTGGGCGGCCACGAGGTTTGATTTGAACTCAAGACCTCTTCCCTGTTAGCCCATAGGCCTACCACCTCGCTGTAATTGGTTTTAGTGTGTTCATTGCGACTGAGCTAAACTGATTGCATTTCACAACAATAAGTACATTAGGCCTATAGTTTTCTTGTTACTAGGAGCAACAAAATGTCATTCATATTTTAACTGACATGTATGTTCTGAAATTCGCATTTAAGCCGTACTTATTAGGTTTTTATCTTGATATCTATTAAACGTATAAAGAAATGTGTTAAAAAAAAAATGTTCATTTTAATTTTCTCTACAACTTTACTGTAGTGGGTTTTCATGTATCGCCTACTGTAATGGATATAATCTAGAAAAATTGAAAATGGATACGAGTAAAGTACCCCTTAAGTCATTTTTGCAGAAATACAGATATAGCCATTTTATTAGTCATAGATAAGAGTTTCCAATTTAAAATTTTTAGAGCCATTTTTTCAAAAATCAAAATTTTTAAAAAAGTTTTCATGAAAAGTCCCCTTAATATTTCAGTTGTAAAACTAAATT
Organism: Ectobius pallidus; assembly: GCA_964059195.1. Classification (NCBI taxonomy): domain Eukaryota; kingdom Metazoa; phylum Arthropoda; class Insecta; order Blattodea; family Ectobiidae; genus Ectobius; species Ectobius pallidus. The sequence goes on from CAXKWD010000008.1 coordinate 82,791,935, forward strand.
TCTGGGCGGTTCGACAAAATTTCGAAAAAGTCCTTAATTCAAAAAATGAAGTAAATGCAATGAACCGTTTACCCGCTGTACTTGTCCACGGACAGACGGACAGACGTCATTCCAAAAATACTTTTTTCGGTTTCTAGGCTTCATGAAACATGCTCTCCCGGTGCTATCTCGACTTTGATTTTTTGTCACGATCACAATACTTTTTCTATACTACGTATATGCGAGAAAGTAAAAATTGTTAATTGTTTTACACCTCTTCCGTGTTTGGAAATGGGTATATTTATCCCTACAGGTAACCATATGTAACGTTTGCATAATTATGTCTTCCAGTTTTTCTCAGCTTTTTTCTTTATTCCTTATCCTTACTCACCCTGCCTCTATTGTTTTAGATAAGTATAAGCGGCCTGTCACACTGAGCTTCGATCGATCAAGACCAACCGACTCCTATCAAGCGCTCTTGGCTGAATTTCTGTTCCTTGTCACACTGCATCGAGCATCATCGAGCATCATCGATCAATGGAAATATTATAGGTTATGTACCTATATGATTTTACTAGGTCTACTCATCACTGTATATTAGAGGTAAAGTATATTACCTTATTAGGAATACGAATGCCTATTTCCTGCACATTATCATACTATATGTGTTGGGATGTAAGGTTTAATATTATGCCTACTATCTCGGGCTACATCTGTTTACTCAAGTTTCCATCAGTCGGCCGAGCGAAGAGGTTTGTTGTTTGTTGTAGTTCGATCGCCCACTGCTAGGTGCTACAACTCGATCTATTTTTGTATTTGTAAAATTAAATTACATAAGAAGATATCATTTTAAGTGCCTTAAATGATTCGTGCAATTCTATTTCATTCAAATATTAGTCTAAAACGACATTATTGTGTAAGTTAAATCTTCCAGCATCAATTCTGAAATTCAGGTGGGTACGAAGTTTGCCATCGACTGGCGATTGAAAAACGGACAGGTTTGATTTCACAGACCAGTTGATCTCTCACCCTCATTGGCTATCGATGCTATGTGACTGGTACCACTGCTGTCTATAGGTTCGTTATATCAGTCGGTCTGTCGCTGTCACTCGATTGATCCAGTGTGACAGCCCCTTTACTGTATTACCACAGCATATAATATTAATTAAATAATTACCTTGAGAAGGACATTTTTTAGTTTCTGTGGCCACTCTGCTCCAGGAAAAACACCAAGAGCTGGACGATTAATTATTGCTTTCTGAAAAGAAAAAAAACAGAAATAATTTATTTTTCTTCTTTAAACAATAGCTAAGTAGTATTAATTTTGTATTATTAAATCAAATATTTTTTAAGCATCTATAAGATTTTTCCATATGTAAATGAATACATATACCTAGGCCAATTAATATCCTTTGATAACGGCATGGACAGGGAAGTACACAGACGAATCACACAGGCATGGAGAGTGTTCTGGTCCCTCAAATTTATGCTTATGGATAAAAAACTTAGCAGAACACTAAGAATAGAAGCTCTATAATCCTGCATCTATCCGGTGATACTCTATGGTTGTCAAACATGGGCGCTGACATCGACACAGAAAAAGTTACTACAGGTATGCCAGAGGAAAATGTTAAGAAAAGTCCTAGGCATAACATTGAGGGACAGAATCCCCAATACTACACTAATCCAGTCAGCAAAAACGACATATATCGCTCACCTAGCAGAAAGCACTAAATGGAGATGGGGTGGCCATGTTTCAAGGTTGGTGGACGATAGATGGACATACAGAAGTACCATATGGGACCCCAGACAAGGAAGAAGGCTGCGCAGAAGACCAAAAAGGAGATGGGAGGACCTTTTCAAGGATAAAGTGGGCCAACAATGGACCAGGGTAGCCAAAAGAAGAAACGAGTGGAAAGAACGGGGGGAAAACCCTGAACAATACGCAAGACTAAGTGCTCAAGACCAAGTGTTAAAGTTCAAGTGTACATGACGCTCAAAATCACAAACAACTTCACTAGCGCGGAGTAGCTCGCCGTACCAGATAAGAGGAGCTAAACCCTTCTTAGGAGGCCTTTGCCCTACATGGGACACGATAGGCTTATTTTATTTATTTATAAGTTTTTATTTCTTGGAGCGAAAATTATGATTAGGCTATATACATTTATTATTTTACAACCGGTATATAGTTATTTTTACAAATACAGTACTATATTTTTCTAATATCTCAAGATAGGTTGGCATAATAAATGTCTTGTAATGAAATTTAAAACTAGGCTATAAATATGTATTGTTTTACTATATAGTTATTTTTACAAATATAACATTTTTTAATGTAACGGTATCAAGATAGGCTGTCATATAAAATTAAGGCCTATAAATTGCATTATAGTGAATGCAGAATCAGAACCATGCACTTAACATATTTGCTCCCATATCCAACCACAGGTGATAAAGTTTCTTTAAACAATGAAAGAGCACTTGCTTGGCATTTAACAAAACGTGAGTTTTGACACTTAAGAAAATGTGAGTTATAGCTCCAATTCTCCATTCTCAGACTAATTGTTTTTGAAGACCGATTAAAACTCTTGCTTGAAATAACTGTCTACTCTATGTTGCCAAAGTTCCGAATTTCTGCTTGTTAAGTTGGTGATTGAAGAATAATAATCTAATTCTGCATATAAAGACACAGGAGGGATGGTCATTATGTTGTAAAAAAGAAACATGTTGTTCTTGTTGTTGTTCTTCAAAGAAACATACTGAATTGCACATGTATGAGTAAACAGATTTACATGGAAAATCTTATGTGAAGGCCATATTAGTTTAGGATGACCAGACATTCCTTTTTTATGCTCTGGTCCCGTTGTCCCAACAAAATCTCAACAGGACATTTATTGTCCCTTTTTACTTAAATTCATAGTATGACCACAGTATACGTATTAATACAGTAAAGAAACTCAGTCCGTTTTTCTGCCATACGGACATGCGCGCGCAGATTCCATGCGATCCTACCGGCCATTGAGTAATACTACAATCACTACTGCGGGAAGAATGGAAATAAATAGGAGTCTTGAATTTTTATAGCAATGCGTGTTTGGAAAGGATGTTATTGTTCTGCTATAAATTGCAGTAACAATAAAGGAAGAAATCCTGAATTGCATTTCTTCACTTTCCCAAAAGATCCAGAAAGGTAAGAAGAAAAATACGTAATATTTATTGTATGCCTGCTGGCTTACTCTTGACACATGTTCTGGTGTGGTTATGTTTACATTTACTTTAATGTAATATTTTTATCTTTAATTATGTTGTAATTTCTAACAATAGATACTAATGAAATGAAAATGTCAGCAGTCTATATCACGGTTAAAGATAACAATATTTAGGATGTCGTATTGTGATCGCTTAAGACAACACAATATTTGCTGCGGTGCAGCTTATTTCCTATGTGCATTGTAATGTATATGTCAGGGCCGGTTATGTATACAAACATGTGTGCCGTGTTGGCAGTCAAGAATGGCTATGTGAGCTCTAATGCACATGGCCATTTTGTAGCATGTAGCCGATTTTTTTTCTTTGCTTGCACAAACCTGACAATCAAAGTGCACATAGCCGATTTTACAGGCGGTACGATATTTATTTTCTCGAACACGATGTAGGCGTAAAGATGACGAAAACATAATCTTACATCATAAATTCTCGGATACATGTGCAATTAAGGTGTTTGCGACAGTAAACTAACATGACATCATTATCCAAACCTAGGCAAGCAATAGGCTTACCTAAAATAGGCTACTGTTAAGAAGCGTATCTAGTCCAAGGTTTTTCCCACTTTTAAAATCAACGTTTAAGTTATAAATTATATTAAAGAGTGACCTTTGAATATAGGTTTGTCACACTGCTCGTCCTCAACTTCATTGTTGAGATTGTATTTTGTTTCTGTATCTTACGGCTTCGATCTACCTTCAATTGTTGTAATGATTTCAGGTGTAAAAAATGGGTCATCAATAGTCGGCGAGAAGACCTACTAACAAAAACTGTAAAATATTTAAATGTAAATTGCCGCCTATGTTTGGAACACTTCGAAAACAGCCAGTTTATGAATTCCAATAAGAACTCTTTAATTAAAACTGCTGTACCGACTGTATACTAAAAGCAGTTTTGGAGTATTAGAAATTGAGAAATATTGATAGAAACCTATATTTTTATTTGAATTTTGTATTGTATCTTAAGTAATATTGTATTATTTTTGTAAAATGATGACATTTCTATTCTAATGTAATATTAGGCTACTTTTAAAAATAAAAATGAGTTATAATTGGTTTTCCAAGAATCATCTTGAAGTTATTAAAACTTGTAATAAGAATAGCCCTAGGAACTGCAGTGCAAGTTACAGGTAAGTGGCATTTAAAAATTGTGCCTGATCTTAACTAAAATATAGTACATGCTTCATTGTTTCTTAAATTTAAAATTCAGTTTTGAAAGACGATATTTTCCTCTTATTATAACATATTTTATGTGTTTATGCATTTTCCCAAGTTATTTTATATGGTGAGAATGCAGTTTTACTCAACCGCCGCATGGAGCGCTAGTGTCGCCCAGCTAACAAGTTGTCATAGGACTTTTAACACACAGTTTCCTTACTGTATTAATACTTATACTGTGGTATGACTTCTTTTTTCTTCTAAGTACGGACATGTTGATTTGTTATATTTTAAAGTAAAAAACATCCATACATGATTATTATCCACCTCTGTGAAAGCCCTCTCGTTGCAATAAGTCAAAAATGGTGCAACGAGAATTACCACTCACTGCTGCATCCTGCAAGTATGTCAATTTTTCCTCTCATGATTTCTTTGTGGACAGAAGGAAAGAAAAACAGTTTAAACTGAAACGATTATGACAGCATTTTGATATTTCATGCATTGACTTTCATGAAGGAATACTGAAAGAAGCAAACCTTTTGGAGGACATAATATCTTCACATAAATTGAATGGTAATAATAACTGTGTAATAATAATCATAAGGATTTTAATCCTGCATTTAACTTATGTTCAAAATAATTTATAATAATCATATTTTATTCAACTTTCACGTAGACCATACAGGGTGCTGAAATATTCAGTGTCCCTTTTTTGGTTTTGGGAATCTGGTCACTCTATATTAGATGTAAGTCAGACAATTCTTACAGGGCAACCATTTTAATACTTTGGATTCCAGCCATTAGCTTTGTGTGTGTGCCAACAAAAACCCAGCCAATTAAGGACATCAGAACAGCTCAGCAACACCCAAGCCAGTGAACAGTGAAGTTTCCTCCACGGCTACTGACCATGCTGTTCCAAGCCATGGAAAACGAAAAATGAACAAGTACCACAGTAATGAAATTTCACAGTCAGGAAGAGACTCAATAACTATCGTAACAAAACATGCACTATTCAGTATACTACTGCTAAACTAACATAACTGTTCCTAACCTACCTAACACTGGCACAACATGTCACTGATCTAGAATCTACAAGAATCGATACCTTCAAGAATGTTATGTTTGTGAATGTTACAATGATAATTGTATGTAGCCTACATATTGCAAGTTGAAAATTTGAGTGAGATGAATATGGGTCATTCTCCAGAAAAGGGCAGATTTCAATGTTAGAATTTTTTTTTAATATGTTTTATTTTGTATAATGTAATTTTTTTAAGTAATATTTCCTTCTGCAGAGTACTGCTGAGGTACTTGCCCTACTTACCGAGTGGTATTTTGCATTAAATTAACAAGGTTAGAAAATGGCGCATTCATGGAGGTGAGAAAATAGTATGAAATAGTAATTAAAATAGAAGTTATGTGAGAATTAGAATTAATTTACTGTATTAAATGTTATCATGAAAATGAACAGTATTTATTACCATACAAATGGATTAACACACAACTTTTTACTTCTTTTTATCTATGTTAACCCTTCCCGGGCGAAACTGAATATGTTCAGTCTAGCTTCCCATTGCACCGGGCGAAAATGAATATATTCAGTGGGAAGATGAGACCTCCTCTATCTTCTTGTAGTACCACTAAATCGACAAGAGATGTCGTGGTAATGCTAGTTGAGGTTCCTGTTGTTACAGGGGGATTCCCAGACTGTGATTTACCCATGTCACCACGTTTATTTCTCTGTTTTAGCAGGTTGAATGAACCTTGTCACGTGCGTAGTTTTCTTGCGTGTTTATTTCCGGAGTTTCTTGTCCTTTTCGTACAAATGGATAGGAAACGAATATTGAGGGAGGAGGAGATAATGCGGATGTTGGAGGAATCAGACGAAGAATTCAGCGATATGCAATCATCTTCGAGTGACGACGCTTTTTCTGATACCGAAGCATCTGAGGGCGAGAGTGACACAAGTGATGCTGGTGTTGCTGCAACGCCTGCCGGTGTTGCTGCTACGCCCGCAGATAAATGGGTGGAAGTAAGTAATTCTGATCCCGGGCATCTTACTATACCGGTTAGGAACATTGAAAAGGGACCAATTTTGCCATCACATTTTGATGGGGAAACTCACCCCATAGATTATTTTTCATTATTTTTTGATGATGATATCCTCGATTTGATAGTAGAGGAAACAAAGCTTCATGGGGAAAAAAGGAAACAGCAATCTACTCCACCAACTAAAAGATCTAGAATGTCTTGTTGGAAGCCCCCCTCCGTTATTGACCTAAAAGCATTTTTAGGAATGATCATCAATATGGGTCTTCACCCCCTACCTGACATAAAAGACTATTTCTCAAGGGCATGGATTGATAAAATGCCTTTCTTTGGAGATGTATTTCCAAGAGATGAGTTCTTGCTCATTTTTTGGAATTTACATTTTGCTCACGGGGAGGGAAACCAAGTTCTAAAGAAGGGGGACCTGATAAAAAACATTTTGCACAAAATAAGAGAAAAATGTCAACTTTTTTATTCACCCCAGCAAAATATATCAGTTGACGAGAGTACTATCAGTTTCAAAGGTAGAGTATCTTTCAGGGTGTATAATCCAAATAAACCATCAAAGTTTGGCCTAAAGGTATTTGCCCTTTCAGATTCCAGTAATGGGTATTTATACAACTTTGAACCGTACATGGGGAAACAGGATAGTGCAGACTCAGACCTCCTAAAAACCACACAGATTGTGAAGGATTTATGTTCGGCATTGATAAAAGACCCTAACAATCCTCCTTCCGGCCACCACATATACACTGATAGATACTACACCTCGCCACAACTTTCTGACACCTTATTGGGCATGAATATGATGACTACAGGTACTGTAATGGCGAATAGGAAGGGAATGCCTGAACAATTAAAAGGCGTGAAAAAAATGAAGAAAGGTAACATTGTCAGCTTTCGAAAAAATGAAAAACTGGCTCTTGCATGGAAGGACAAAAGGGTGGTCACCATGCTAAGTACATGCCATCAAGGAGACGAAACAAAAGTTACAAATGTCCCATCAAAGTTCCCCAATCAGCCACCTACACCAAAACCTGACGTTATTCTTGATTACACTAAGAATATGGGCGGAGTAGATAGGACAGACCACTATATCGCTTCATACCAGTTTCTGAGGAGGACAGTGAAATGGTACCGGAAAATGTTCTTCTGGCTATTGGAGGTGGCGATTGTAAATTCGTATCTACTCTACTCCATGGTACAGAGAAATGAAACTCCCATGAGTCACAAGAAATTTCGGAAAAGTCTAGTGGTTGCTTTGGTGGAAGACAGGATGCGAACCCGTGCCATCAAACCTGGTAGGGCAGTAACAGGAGGCCCTAAAGAAGAAAGGCTTTCAGGGGTGCCTCATTACATGGGTAGAAGGGAAAAAGGTGCCCTTGCCTGTGTTGTGTGCAAAGCCAAATCGAAAACAAAATACACCATATATTTTTGCGAAACCTGTGTCATAAAGCCCTATCTGCATCCTGATACATGTTTCAAGCTGTACCATACACAAGAGAAGTTCTAAACGTAATCAGTGCATTTGTGTTTATCTGTATATAAGAGGCAGTATTCATTTTATAATTTTTTTCAGTTATTTATTTGTAATTATTTATCATTATTTACTCCCTTATTTCTGTTAAAAACATAATGTATATAATTATAAATCTACGTAAGAACTGTGAACAAGAAGTTGTAAAAAGTGCGTGAACTTGTAGTGCATCCACCAGTACGTGTATATACTTTCCCCGCAAACTGAAGGTTAAGTGACACTTGTGCCGTTCTTGCAAGAACAAATCTTCCTCGGGATTTTTACATCCAAAACTACGAGCTTCTCATAAGTGTTGCTGCACCTAATTGAGGTAAATAATTATTTTTATATATATAAGCATGCTATTAGGTATATAGAATGAATGTTACGGGATTTATTTATTTTGAAGAATTTCCTTCCGCCCAGACCCATAAATATGGCCGCCCGCGAAGGGTTAAAATAGATTATCACCTTAAAACCAAAACTTTAAATCAAAACATGATATATTGTCATAAACTATTAGGCTATACCAGTATCTTCTTTAAACAAAAATAAAAAATGCAGACAGTTAAATATGTCATCAATTACACATCCATGGATAGGACTCGAGAGTAACAGTAACGAAGGTGAGGGTAACGGAGGTGAGATTTTTCTCTAATTTGGCAAACAGCTTGGGAACATTTGAGGTTAGAAAAATCTCAGTTCTAGAGTTTAACTTAGCATTCCTTATTATTATAATTTATAGCAAAAGTAAATATAAAAACATACAACTTTACCGTTGGGTGTAGGTAACGGAGGTGAGGAAGTCCAACTACCAACTCTGCATTTAGCCCTTTTACACAAACAAAGCAACACTTAAAAGCACACTAACAGCTTGGCTTTATATAGATTATAAGAAAACTGCCAAAAGTTGGAGTCCAAGGAAAATAGAAAGACTACAGTGCCATATCTGTGGAAATAATTGAACTTTTATATTGTTTCACGGAGGTGAGGTCTCACCTTGGGACAAGCATGTTTAGTGCAAAAAATTGTCTTTACAAAATGATATATTTTATTTTCAGTTATTAATGACTCATTTTTTTGAGCTGTTTGTTCTTGTTATAACACTAAACTGGAATAAAAATTAAAGCCTGTTGAATTATGAAAGAATGAAAATGACAAGTCAGGCATTGGGACATGACACGGAGGTGAGATCTCACATACTGTGCCCTAAAATGCAGAAAATTGTAACTTTTGTTTAAAAAGTGGAATATGGGATCAAATAGACCTTATTTCAATCTAACTTATCATAATAATTAATAATCCATAAGTACTTATTTTACACCAGAAAATCAACTGCGACATGAATCTGCTCTTTTCTGGAGAATAACCCATATAATAGCATTTTGACCTTATTTATTTATACCAACAAATATATAAAACTTGTTAAGTAGTCAAAATTATTTGAACAACCCCAATATAGTCTGAGATAATATGCATTTATGTACCGGTACACCATAATGCTTACTCAAACTGTTCAGATTAAGTTATGAGTGCCATGTCTTGCCATGCACTGAAAGATTTGAAATACTGGTAAGTTCATAATGTAATCTTACTAATTAACTATGGGAATATAGCCTACTGTTTGTAGCACAGTGTACTGCAGTTGAAGTCTTGTGCATTTGTTTAGATACCCTGAAACTCTGATATGGAATAGATAATACCTGGCACTGAATGTGCTTACAGAGCAGGTAACGGCTAAACAATAATTTATTATACAAAGTTTAAAATTTACTTCTCACCACATTGTGTTGATTGTTTAGAAGTTTTATTAATTCAGGGTGGTTATAGCCAAGAGGCATGGATGAGATTTGTGTATATACATCTAGCAGAATATTTCCATCAACATCGACTAGATAGTTGCCTAAAGAGTTGTCATAGTCTGCAAAAAGCTGCACTGATCCAGCTTGCTGTAAAAAACATAAATAACAAAATTAATTAAAACTAAAGTACAGTCAAACTTTTCTGACAGTTAAGAGGACCACCCTTCTCAGCTACCAACTTTCTAAGAACTGATGTAAAAGCCCTATAATATAAAAGTAATTTTTAACCACCATCATCAGCCATTGAATATATAATGTTTTACTCTAACCGTTTTAAGGTATGCAATTTAAAAACGACAATATTAAAATGTAGTATTTAGTTTAACGTGTTAGGTAAATTCAGGCTTCTTTTAACAGAAGAATACTACAGTACTATATCTTTTAATACTAAAACAAGATGTAACATTGACAAGTTAAATGCCGATTCTCTATACAGTGTGAATTCTCAAATACACCGCATAGCCAGCAGTATACTAAATTTGGTTCCAAAACCCTTCTCAAGAAATATGTTAATCTTCCAAAGATGTTACAGAAATTATAAATGTTTAACAAGTACGAAAAAGTTACTGCTTTCCTAACTTGTCAGTTTGTCTCTCAGCTATTTTGAAAGTGTGTTTATGGTGCTGGATCATATTAAGTTTGGCATGAAGGCGTACGTATGCGTGCATAACCATGTCACCACACGGAAATGGTGCAACACCAATATATTTTTGAAGCAAATTTACTGCATTAAAGGGACTTCCATTTTTATATTCTTCACTCTCACAACTGCACTGCATAGAGTTCAAAAGAATGATTCAATTACAGAAAGAACAGAACTATTCTGTGAGAGAGCTTTTTGAGGGTTACGTTATTTTCATTTATAGAAAAGTGTCATTAAGTATAATTCCATCCACATAGTAACAGTCGTGATTAGAGGGTTTTTCAGACAAAGGCTGAAATTCCATTCATATAAAAGAAGTGCAGTCACCATCCATACGCCTAAAGCTCTATCCACAATGTGCAGTCGGTAGTTGGTAGTCTGTAGTCAAAGTAAAAAGTGTGGTGAGTATGGATGCCATTCACAAAGTGCAGTTGCAGTTGGCAGCTGGTAGGTGGTAGGTGGTGTCAGCAGTCGGGAAATTCATCTTCGACTAGTGATTGCATGTTACATATTACAAGATTGAAAATTATTTACTAGTACAAATAAATAGATTAGCTTACTACAAAAAACCAAGATGTGTTTATTAACTTACCGTACTGTATATATAAATACTATGTATTATAAATCAATTCCTCCACATTATTTGTACAGTAAAATATTTCCCTAACCTCAATGTCGACTGCATATTGTGGGCAGCTCAAGTGCTGCTCTTAAGCAGCCAACTGCAACTGCCGACTTCCTACTACCAACTATCAACAGCTGACTGCACATAGCAGCTAGAGCTTTAGAGAAAAAAAAATTCTTTGCAGCTCTTTTAAAACATTGAAAATTTCACAGTTTATATGATATTTTTGCACATTTACAATATGAAAAAAGTGCTAACAAGCAGGATTTCTAAGGGTTATGATACAGTTACATATAAAATGGGCATAATAAGCAGAATAACATTGTAAGGATGCTATTACCGAGGTTTTACTATATCCATTAGAGAAGAGTGAATTTTCCTTTACGGTTTTAATTGAGGCATTATATAATTTCTCCTTGAAAACTGTTATCTAAACACACACAAGCCTAATGCAACCCTTATCAAGTTAGCAAAATCTTATCAAAGCTATGAAGTGCAGATGCAAACATCACATTTCCACATTCAATAGGGAAAGGTCACCATGATAAGATACCATCTATTTACACTATTTGCTATTAAGTGAAAAATACATCGTCTACAAATAGTTTGCTCAATTTCTATAGGCTAATAAGTAAAATAAAGTTGAGTTATGTTATAAGATAACCAATAGGCTATTACTTTTATTGGAGAAAATTAAAATTAAATTAACTTCTTTTCACTTTAATAAGTAAATTCTTGTATTTGTTTACTGTTTTTATTTACATTTAAAAACTGATTGCTTACTTTAATAATAATTCTTATTCATAATTTTTTCTTTATTTGAGGAGAAAAAATTTTACATTTTGGAAATGTATGTGACATGTTCCTCTCAGTTGAGAATTACTTTTCACATAATCCAATTTTCAATAATACAGATGTCTGTATGTATACCAACTTCATTTCAACACAGCTCCCATCAGTCTGTGATTCTTCTGGATATGTACAAAGTTTAATGTGGAACACTTCCTTCTTGCTCTGCATGATCTTCAAAATTAGCCATGACAAATAATAATTTTTCTTCGTTATCAATTAGAATTACAGCGATGAATAGAAATACTAATAAATACTCAAATTTTATTATAGGTATTAGCACATTTATGCTTGTTAATTCTAAAAGAAAGGCAGGCATTGGTTTTACTGCTGAAATGACTAGCATCTCAAGAATAAAAAAAAAAAGGCCTGCCTTCCTTGATCAAGTTGGGAATAGTACTAAAGAAACTAATATTCTGAAGAAAAAAGGACTGCCTTCCTTGATCAAATTGGGAACAGTAGTAACGAACCTAACATTCTGAAGAAAAAAGGACTGCCATCCTCGATCAAGTTGGGCATAGTAATGAAACCAACATTCTGAAGAAAAAAGGACTGCCTTCCTTGATAAAGTTGGACATAGTGGTAATGAAACTAAGATTCTGAAGAAAAAAAGGACTGCATTCCTTCATCAAGTTGGGAATAGTAGTAATGAAACTTACATTCTGAAGAAAAAAGGACTGCCTTCCTTGATCAAGTTGGGAATAGTAGTAATGAAACTAACATTCTGAATACAAGCTGTACCCTGGTATGTTCCAAATTGGCCAATATATAGCCTACTCAGAAGATGGGTTAACTCGATAGTGGAAATTACAAGGTATACTACACCTGAACAGAATTTAATTCATCTAATAGTTGTTTGGATCTTGGTCCTGGGATTTCTGTTTTCACTGAGGGGGCCTCTGGCTCACCAGCCACTAAAGTAGATGCAGCCCTTAATGTCAAGGTGTTCTGAACATTTCCTGCAAAATAAAGTGGTTATTTTATTATATATGTAAAACACTTATGGCGATTAACACCTTCAGCACCTTCAGCATAATATTATGCTTTGACAAATAACATTACCCAAATATTCCTTTACTTATGCTTATCAAACTTAAGACCTTTGTTTCTCCATAAGCTCTGCTTAATGAATCTTAGATCTAGAGCTCAACTTGAAGATCGATTACAAAAATAACTTCTTTTCTGCAGACTAAGACCGCAGGGATCACTGATTAAACAAAAGCATAACATACAGTATTTAAAGTAAAGAATACAAAACTCCATCTAGGAGTTATAAATATAAAATACAAGTTTTCAGATTTATTTGATAAAGATAGAATCTTTTTTTTTTTTTTGTAGACAAGAAATATTAATTGGAGAAAATTTGATGTGTAGATGTTGCAATTTTCTCTTCCTTTTTTAATGAGTAATATCGGAAAGTTTAAGCGTCGACTCGAGGTCTGTGTGCTACGTACCTAACTCTACTTTGTAATGGAAAATAATTATAGAGGTAGCAGGTGTAAGGTGTGTAATGTTCTGTCTGCCTTGTAAGAGGTAGGGTTAGTGTATTTTTACTTCCTCTGCCTGTACCATAGGTACGGTACTATAGTTAGAGGAAGTATTGTTTTCTACCCCCAAATTAGAAGTTGAGTTTTTAACACAAATATATGTTTCAAGGCTCTCTGAATTTCAAAACAGAAAATCGTATGAAAACAAAATTTCATGTTTGGGTCAGATACCTTCTGAAGATGTGAGCCAAAGATTGGTGACAAGTTTCTCTTATTTTTAAGGGGACTTTACATGAAGAAATTTTTGTTTTACGCAAATTTCTCGGAAACGGCTTAAACGATTTTCTTTCAATTTTGCACATGGGTTGCTTATACTAAGAGCAAAAACTTTTATTTGAAACATTTTTTTCAAACAAATTCTCTGAAAGGTAGGTCTAGTTATAAGCCACCCATTGTGAATACACGCTCTTTGCAATATGGCCTCTTGTAACAGAAAATCGTATGAAAACAAAATTTTGTATTTGGGTTAGGTATCTTCCGAGGCTGTGACACAAAGACTGGCGACAACCTTCTCTTATATTTAAGGGGACTTTATATGAAGAAAATTTTATTTTTTTATTACGGTTTTTCAAAAACGGTTCTAACAATTTCCTTTAAATTTTGTACATGGAGTGCTTTATACCAAAAGTTAAAACATTTATTTGAAACTTTTTTCAAAAAAATTCTCTGAAGGGTGGTTGTTAGCTACCCACTGTTTCTAGAAACTCGGTCTTGCCTGGTGAACAACTCAATACGTGTACATTCACGGCCTCTTATTCTATATAAGTACGTTAAGTTGGCCATGCTTACAGTAAAGAAATATCTGAGGAGAATATTCGATAAATTTCGGAAATTATTCTTAACAGCGGAAAGTTCAATAAATGTTTGCAGTCACTTGTTTTTTCGTCTTTTTTTTGTTTGTCCATAGCCTGCGTTTTTAGTCCCAACATTCAAAGAAGGGGCTATAAGGTATTTATAGCATAATTAGCGTAAAACTGTGTCTTGCGATTCTGTACAAGGATATGCAATTACTGCTAACTTTTATTTGAACAGAGGAAGTTATGTGACTTTCACATTACCCAGATGCTTATAGTGTAATTTTTTCTTTATTTGCTGTTGTCACCATCTAAACTTCTATATTGTACTGTAATATACTGTCCCTAGCTACGAGCTACCTGGCTCTTTGGGACCTATAAGTTACTGACAAACAAAATAAAATAAAATAAAAAATTTTTTCCTTGCTATATGACGCCTTGGGTTAGATGTGAGGAATCTGTAGTAATTTCATTCTTTTAATATTCTTAATCCCACTTATTCCTTCACACATGCTTATAAAACTTTCTCAAGAAACTGTGATCTAAACCTCAATAGTTTCTGAAATATGGGCTATTAACGCTAAATAATGGTAAATATTTTACCCTGATTTCAGTGCTTAAAATGATTTGATTTTGGTAAATGATTTGTGAACATTCTGGCAATTTTATGCTCGATGCTGAAACAAGTAAACTCTGCTAAGGCTGTTGGTGAATACTTTCAGGATTCTTGATCAATGTAAAGTAGTAAATTTAATGATTAAAAGAAAGAAAGCCTTGTCAAAGTTAAAAGTGAGAAAATAGGGTATCTAGAAAGTTATGCGAGCATTCCAAGAGCTGGAATCAGAGATGAGAAAATGGTTATTGAGGGCCTCTCGCCAACATCAAACCATGGGGTTGGGGCCAAGGGATTCCGTCATGTGAATCACAATTGGCTCTGAGGGGACCCAACACCAACCTTTTGAAGTAACCGCCTGAAGTCCGAACCTAAAACCAAGGCCAATGAGTTCGTTGGCTCTGATTTGTGTCTAGTAAAAGATAAGATAAGATACACACTAACCGAATTCGGCCAGCAAAGTGGTTGGTTGTTGTTTGTTGGCCCAATGTGTATGTGCCTTTATTATCACTCTGACTTGGCTTATTAATACTTGTAACCGAATTGCTGAATAAATTTATTATTATTACCGGTATATCTGTACGGTACTAAAAATGACCAACGTTCAGTTCTATGACAGAACCCTGCCTGAGTAGATATTGCGGAATTGCAGTAACTTATATACAGCACAGTTCATGAAAAAGTACAGCAGCCTTAAAACTTATGGGTACAAAATACAGGTTACCTTGCCAGTTTTTTGGAAACACATGAATAGTTCCCCTTGGCTAAATGGCAATACATTTAGGCCTACTTCTGAAAATTTGACAATGTGTTCACTGAAACTAATAGAGGAACTGGCATCTTACTCCTTTAACGACTAATACAAATTTAAGGCACAGTGTTATGAACAATACTTCACTGGGGTATACCAATACTTTTTGTCTTCAGTAATGACAGATAAGTTACATTTTAAAACAATAGTAATTTTACAAGGGTAATGCTTACCACTTCGTAAATTAATTTTTTTCAAAGCTGTCAACCAATTTTTCCCCATCTGTGCCATCATCCCGGTCTCCAATCCAATCTAACAATCGCTGAATCCTCTTCCAACGCCGGATACTGTACCGTCCCCCACACCAGTCAGATGATCAATACCGTACTCTTGTTCCTTCTATTACTTCTCTTTCCGTTATTGTCGCGTTAGAATGAATACCCTGTTCTTATCTTCCCGTAGTAGTCAAGTGAGGCTTGGCAGAGTAGTGGGACCTCTTAATTCAGTAATCATATCCAATTAAGCTATTTTATCCACTTTAAACAAACGTGACCTTCTAACACTTCGGCTTGATCGCACTCATGTGAAATACAATGAATTCAACTGAATGAATATTCGTGCATTTTACAGCAACTGAATTTATGGAAAGCGACTAGAAAAGAATGATTGAAATACTCGCAACTAATTTTTAAAGCTAACAAGTGGGCAACCGGCCTACATACGAGTAGTAAAATATTAAACCCAACTCCTGATGTCCCATGCGCATCATGCATGCTTGCTTTTGGGCAGCACCAAAATTTATTTCGATGATGTCTTCCGAATTAATTCATGATTTTAAACACGGCAGGGGACGCACACAAGCGTTAATTAATACAAATTGTGAATTCGGGTATTATTCTCAAAATTCATGCCTATTAAATTAATAAATGTTCCCAATCAGTCGCCACAGCCTTCCTCAGTATTGTTTATTGTTCGTATTCCACATAGGAACGACAAATTACTAGGATTTCACTGAAGCAGTCTTTTGTCATCATCCTTGTTTATGGAAAAACCCTTCTATAGAAAGCTGTGATTAAAACATGGCTCCGCTTGGATGTAAGGAAGATTCAAGTGACGCGGAATCTGGAGGTTAGTATATCTTCATTAATATAAAAATATTTTAAAATTATAGTGAAATACACAAGACAGTACAGTTATGCTACTTGCAAATTTGTTATATACTTGGTTAGAGTACATATTCAACAAAATTAGTAAATATTAAATCCATCCATCTTGATAGTTACTTCAAATAAAAAACTTAATTTCTATAACTGTACAGTCGATTAATTCGAATGTGAAAAGATCTTAATTCGAATTAATTTGCACTTGCTAATATTAAGTACACTGTCAAATCATGTATTGTATTCACAGCCTAATTTGTGCAGTAAGTGGATATAACCTCTATTCTAATTAAATGTTTTGTAAACGTTGGTACCACATTTCACAGGGTAGCTAGAATGGCTCATTGTACAAACAAATGTTGAGATGTTTTTAAAAGTTTATAAACCTGTATTTTCATCCATTAAGTAACAGTCTACTTTTACTCAATGTGTATATGAACCACCGCCGTCTCGAGAATTACACTGCCTGTCCTATGCTTTATTTTAACATGGAGTTTAGAGTATTGCTCAATTGCATAATTTCTCCAGTAGAGGCGACACAATTCACACCCAGATTGCAGCAATAACCGCCACCTATACAACCCCCGTCTCGAGAATACACGAGTAACAGAGTCTAGAAGGCATTGCCCTATACATTACCGTACATTGCTTCTATGCGTTTGCTGCGTCAAAATAAGCATTAAACAGACAGAGATACCTGTGTTATTTGTTTAGAACATAATATTATTCCAGTATATGACACTTACCTTGAAATGGAATTTTGGAGCAATAATTAAAATAAATATAAATTAATTAGACGTATTGATAGTAAATTTTATTCATAGTAATTAAGTACCGGTACCTAGAATAATACAAGTTTAAACATTCAATTCATGCTTTGAGAACATTTTTAGGGTATATTTCCCAAGAGAATTTTACTATATTACGAGACGGCGGTGACAGCACTACATAATCAACAATGTCGTAGCAAAAAACAAGAAGCAATCTGGGTGTGAATGGTGCTGCTATCTGTAATGTCGCCGAGTACGCAAAATTAGCCATATTGGACAGGCAGTGTATACACGAGTAAACACGAGTGATACAGTCTAGAAGGCAGTGATATGAACACACTCCATTGACCAAAATAAATGAGCACCCAACACCATGTTTTTT
Organism: Ectobius pallidus; assembly: GCA_964059195.1. Classification (NCBI taxonomy): domain Eukaryota; kingdom Metazoa; phylum Arthropoda; class Insecta; order Blattodea; family Ectobiidae; genus Ectobius; species Ectobius pallidus. The sequence goes on from CAXKWD010000008.1 coordinate 82,809,896, forward strand.
TTTTTATTTTTTTTATTGTCTTTATCTGAGGTAAAGTCGCATTGTAGGGAGGCCCACTTTGAAACCCAACTTTCTCCTCATTAAATACTTAATATCACACGTATTTTGTTGTAGATAGTTTTCTGGAGAGGAGATGTTGCCTCGAGGAATGATTTGGTCCAACCCACCCGCCCTAAACGTTACACTTTCTTTTATAATGTGATCTTGCAAAAAGTAGCCTGAATTCCGCCATATTTTATATGAAGAAACTCGTGATTGGACGTTAGAAGTGTGACGTCACACCAGCTGAACACGTTTAATTCTGGGGAACAGGTTCACCAATACAACAAACCTCGCCTTCTGCAATTTAGAAAGCCTTACTAAATTAATATCACCGTTCATAACCTAACAGAACCTGCCACTAATTAGTAACACCGTTCCTAACCTAACTGCCACTAAACTAGAATTTCAGGAGAGTTCAGAATGCCCTACTAAATTAATATTACTGTTCATAAGCAATGTACAAGAAGCGTCATGTTCGTCAACCTGCCTCACTGAGAAACAAAAAACATCACCCGTCCGTGGAAACCTGCGCACATCGCGAGATGGGCTCCCCTACATTGCGACTTTGCCCAATGATTCTTTAGTTTGTGCAGTTTAAGCTCCGCCCACTCGATATTTACATTTTGGGGGATGGTCCAGCTCTCTACTATTAGTGATATTTTCATCTTAAAAGCACGAAAAACGACCAAATTTGATGTTATGTTATCCTTTAAAACCTATAGATTCCATTTATAAGCACCATATATTTGTTCGAAGGTCCTAAATATAAGTAAAATCTTGAAGAAGTAGGGACAAAATTAACCTAAAATGGCGCTGGGAACTGCTGTCAAAACACGAATCTTCATGCGCTGGCCGATGTTCTGTTTTCACGCAATCGGTCACGTGCTGATAATCCAATACTGGAAACCTAACGGTAAAAACCCGGTCTCAATGGCTCAGTCGGTATCGCGGCCGAGGTACCTATCGTATGCATAGCGTCATATCTATCCCAGATTTCCCTCCGGTTTTTCTGTATTGGGGGCTTTGCCCCCAAGCCCCACCAGGGGCTGCCCCTGGACCCCCTTCCTGCTTTCCACCAGACGCCTTCAACCGAGGACGGTAACTTTGTATCAGCCCCGGATCCCTTTCCTGGACCCCCTTCCAAGCTTCCTTCAGACCCCCTTCACACCGGGAGCTTGGAGTGCGTTACTTATCATAAACTAACGGGGGGAACCTAACCATATAACTAAAATGGACAGCATGAGTATATAGAACTATTGGTAGCACTGGAGAAGCCTTGGGGAAATGGCCGCCAGCCAATGGGAGTGTTGGTTCCCAACCGAGGGCCCGCATAACCATTGCAACACGGCGCGTGGAATCGTAGTAGAGATCTGGACCATACCCACATTTTGTTTTTCAGCGAAGCATGGTGGGGTCAATCCATATGAAATCATCCAATAATAAAATAATTTGTTGCTGACCTATTTTATTTTATTTTTAAGTATATATTTTCTGTTTCTATGTGTATCTGGGAGTACAAAACAATTTTTTTCACATTTTTATCACTAACGCTTCGGCAACTAGTGGCCATTTTGCTTAGAAGGATCTGTCATTTTTGGCATTTTCAAAGGTTAGCGGTAGCCTAAGTTAAATAACTATTTTATTTATGAAGATATCAACTTGAAGTAAAAACCATCTTAATCTACAAGAAACATTCTACAATTCATGTTATGACCAAATATTTGTTAGGTCTTAAGGAAATAATCTAAAACTTTATTAGAAAATGCAGTTCCGATTATAAAAAATTAACAACTTTATAAAACTTTTTTTCATAGAAGGGATGAAAACACATGTTTCATATTTTCCCCCCACAAAGATATAGTAGATCACTGGATGCTAGTAAAATTTGAGATCATTTATGTAAATCCTTTAGGTTTTATGAGTCTTCAAAAATCGAGATTTTTGCAGAATTGTTGATTTTCAAATTAAAATATCTCAAATGGGACTGAACAGAAAAATCTGAAATTTTCTCAAACTATTCTTCTAGTGCCTAGTAATCAACATATAAAATTTCATCACTGTGTTCTGACCAGAAGTATTTTATTTTTAATAAAGAAAATGCTAAAAAATAACACTGTCAAATGAGCGAATAACAGTGTTAAAATACTATAAAAATTGTCAAAAATAATACAATTATTTGTTGTTGCTGGTAAAATTAAATATGCCATAAAACTAACATATTAAATGTTCCATGGTAGTAGTCATAGTGATCAGTACTCCAGCAGAAGGAGATCATATTGCCACATTTGCTGAGCAAACCAGAATATGCTGACTTGAAAAAGGCAAGTCTCTACAGACTCGTCTGTAGTTCCTTTGTTTAGTAATCAGTAGCTGTGCTTGACTGAAGATATCAAAAAAGTTGCCCCTTCAGTTAAAAAAATTGTTTATTTTAGCGATGGAGATGGTAGCCAGTACAAAAACAAAAAGAACTTTTTGAATATATGCAATCACTTTGAAGCTGAATAGCATTTTTTTGCCACTTCTAATGGAAAGAATGCTTGCGATGGGATTGGATGGGGTACAAAGAGGGCTGTCTCAATGGCTAGTTTGCAAAGACCATATTTGGACCAGATACCTTCAGCAGAAGAAGTGTTCAAATTTTGTTCTGAAGAAATTAAAGGTATTTCCTTGTATAAACATTTTTTAAACCTTTGGCTCAGCTGTGGAACAAACTTCTAGCATCATAAGGTGTTACATTCACTCAAAAAGTTATATTTATGGTGAACATAGTAGGCTATTTCCATTTTGCCCAAATTTGAAATAAGACCTTTCGAAGTAAAGGACAATGTTGCCTGCATTATGATCAGAACTGGTGGTTTGGTGAAATTGATATTTTCAGTCAAGCACAGCTACTGATTACTGAACAAAGGAGCTACAGAGGAGTCTGTAGAGACTTGCCTTTTTCAAGTCAGCATATTCTGGCTTGCTCAGCAAATGTGGCAATATGGTCTCCTTCTGCTGGAGTATTGATCACTATGACTACTACCATGGAACATTTAATATGTTAAGATATATAAGCATTCATGAACCACAGATTATTGTCTCTGTTGGACATTACATGAGAATATTATAGGAGAAAAATTCCTCCGGCACTGGGACTAGAACCCAGGACCTTTGGCCAATGGTTTGGCCAATGCTCTACCAACTAAGCTAAGCTGGAGCTCAATTCACAGCACCAGATGGAACCTCTCTCCTATGAATGATTGCCCTAATGGTCTACCTCACAGACAGACAAGTCATGTCATATGCAGTCCGGCTTAGCTCAGTTGGTAGAGCATTGGTAGGAATTTTTCTCCTATAATATTCTTTAATATGTTAGTTTTATGACATATTTAATTTTACTACCAACAACAAAAAATTATATTATTTTTGACAATTTTTATTATATTTTAACACTGTTATTCGCTCACTTGACAGTGTTATTTTTTAGCATTTTCTTTATTAAAAATAAAATACTTCTGGTCAGAACACAGTGATGAAATTTTATATGTTGATTACTAGGCACGAGAAGAACATTTTGAGAAAATTTCAGATTTTTCTGTTCAGTCCCATTTGAGATTTTTTAATTTGAAAATCAACAATTCTGCAAAATCTCGATATTTGAAGACTCATAAAACCTAAAGGAATTACATAAATGATCTCAAATTTTACTAGCATCTAGTGATCTACTATATCTTTGTGGGGGGAAAATATGAAACATGTGTTTTCATCCCTTCTATAAAAAAAGGTTTTATAAAGTTGTTAATTTCTTCTAATCGGAACTGCATTTTCTAATAAATTTTTAGATTATTTCCTTAAGACCTAACAAATTTTTGGTCATAATATGAATTGTAGAATGTTTCTTGTAGATTAAGATGGTTTTTACTTCAAGTTGATATCTTCATAAATAAAATAGTTATTTAACTTACCGCTAACCTTTGAAAATGCCAAAAATGCCAAATCCTTCTAAGAAAAATGGCCACTAGTTGCCAAAGCGTTAGTGATAAAGATGTGAAAAAAATTGTTTTGTACTCCCAGATACACATAGAAACAGAAAATATATACTTAAAAATAAAATAAAATATGTCAGCAACACCCATTGGATGATTTCATATGGATTGACCCGGTGACAAACTATCCTTGTATATTGTTGCCAACACTCCCAACCGTACCAAATATTAAAAATGCGAGAGTGCCCCTTGTACCAAATATTAAAACTGCAAGAGTGGCCCTTGTACCTAATATTAAAAATTTGAGAGTGCCCCTTGTACCAAATAGGCTATTAAAAATTCGAGAGTACCCAGGTTTGTCTTGTACCCAACGGTTTGTCAGCCTGTTTATCCTCGAAGAATTCGCTAGATCGTGGTATAAAAGAAAGTGCTTCGCTGGGGGTGGGTCAGGGCGGGATATGTCTCATGCGACGATGCACCTTATATTTGGTTTTTCCCCGATTCAGTAACAGAATTATGAGTGCATCTTAAGCCTACTAGTACACACAGTATTTAAAGTTAGTTCATATTTTCTGTCACTTTACTAATTAAGTTATTGCATTTAAAGACTTTTTAAAATTATATTGCAGCTTTAATATATTTTGTCATCAGTTTTTGCTGGTGATACGGTCTTAGATTTATATTGTACTGTGTTTCTGAACAGCAAGGGATTCTGGTTCTGATTCTGAAAGTGGTGGAGGAAGGTCAAGTAGGAGCAGTAGTCATAGTCGCAGTGGTAGTCCTGCAAGCCACCAGGGCCCAGCTCCTACTCCTGGAAGAGGTTCTGGTAGTGGTAGTGGCAGTGAAAGTGATGGTCATACCGAAGCTACTCCAGCTCGTTCAAATAATGAAGAGTACTCTCCTGGATCACCAACAAATGCATCAGATCAAGGTTTATTAATCAGATTTCCTATTGAATGGTTTGTTATTTGCCGCCTTTATATGTATTCAGATCGAAAAGTATACACTCATGCAGGTGGAAATCATAGTAGGCCTACCAGTAACCTAAGTACGATTTGAGTGCAGTGGTAGTCTTAAGTACTATTTGAGTCCGATCCAGTCTCGGTGTGAACAGGCCTACAACTAGAAGGAAGGTCATGTTAAGTTAGGCAGTACCAAGCACCTTGTAAATAGGTGTATTTTATTCATATTGTATTGAGAACTATTCTGTAGCACTCCCATAGGTTTCAATAACATTTCATCAAACTTCTAACAAAACGTGGAAAATTGCAGTTTTTATTAGTCTAATGAAGCCTGGTGTTGTTATCTTTTCCAACTGTCCATTGGATTTCAAGATTAAGAAGCACAAAATAAGTCACAGAACATCAGCAATACTTTCAGTTTTCTTTTTGAACATCACCAGATTCCCCCTCCCTTTGTTCTCAATGTAGCCTAGGCTAAATGTTTCAGTCTAAAATTTTCATAAAATGAATATTGATAGAGCTAAAACTAAATAAGATTTTTTCAAAGAAGCTATACAGATTTAGGAAGATGAGAATGTTTATGAATCTAAGATTAAGGATGTAGATGTAGATATCTCATTCTGCAGATCCTATGTTGAGCGAGCCTCAGAATAAACATGCATGTTGTAACAAAAATATACAAAACTGTAAGCTGAAAAACTTATGCAAGCTGGAAATATTCATTCATATTGTAGAAGGTGTGAGTTATTAAAAATTCCTTGAGAGATCTTTTCAAAGATTTGCATTTGCTTTTAATACATAATAATTTAATGTTTCTTGGAAGATTATTGTAAATCTGTATTGCCGAATAATAAGCACCCTACTGAAAGAGTTTTAATGAATTACCTGGTATATGTAAATCATTCATGTTTCTAGTTTTAAGTTACGCCCATATACATGGTAATTAGTTTGAAATTTATGAATATTAACTACCATATAACACATTACCGAGTATAAACATAAAATAGAGCCATTCTTTATCTATCTTCTGCAACACAGCCACATTACTGATCACATTTCTCCCAACACTGTTAGCAGCAAATCTGTCTGGTCACTCGGTATATCAGCCATGAAATTAAGTTTGCATCATCAGAATGATAAAACCTTGCATTACAAAACCCATAAAGCACTCTCTTAAAGAAAATATTATTCACACACATTATTTCCTGCTCATGTTGCATGATAAGTGGACATTAAATTACTACCCATATTTTATGACTACAAAAGATTAACTAAAATATAAAGTCATCATAGTAGAGTTTATTTGAATGCTGGTACTTTATTTATGTCATAAGAAGAACACAAAATGAAGTTATCAACTAAGTTAATCCAGATGACGATACTACTAAATAACAAATAACAAAACTATTCATCTGAATATGACCTGGTGGCTTTTGAATTTATAATATAATTACAGATGCAGGTTCACCAAAGTCAGAAGATGGATCACAAAGTCCAACAAGCAGCCAACATTCAGGTGGTAGTCCTAGATCAACTCGTTCTAATGCAAGCAATAGACGTTCAAGGAGATCATCTGTTAGCCAACAGTCTCCCAGATCAAATATTAGTCGGAATTCTCCAACATCAAATATGAGTCACCGTTCAAGTCCTCACTCGCCAAGATCCAATGCAAGTGCTCAGTCTCCTAGATCTAATGCGAGCCCACATTCACCCCGATCAGAAATCACTCACCATTCCCCAAGGTCGCATGCCAGCCAGCATTCGCCTTCAAATGCAAGCCAGCATTCTAGATCAGGAAGCCCACAGTCTCCTAGGTCAAATGTCAGCCATCATTCACCTTCAAATGCCAGCCAGCATTCAAGATCACCAAGTCCTCGATCTACAAAATCAAATGTAAGTCGAAGATCTGGAAGTCCATCTCCCAAATCTCATAGGTCAGGAAGCCCCTTGTCTCCCAAATCTCATAGGTCAGGAAGCCCCTTGTCTCCAAAATCTCATAGGTCAGTGAGCCCAACATCTCCCAAATCTCGTAGATCAGCAAGCCCACAGTCACCACATTCCCATAGGTCTGGGAGTCCACAGTCTCCCAAATCAGTTGCCAGTCAGCATTCTCACAGATCTGGTAGTCCTCAATCTATTAAATCAAATGCCAGTCAACACTCTCGTAGGTCTGGTAGTGCTGTTTCAGCAAGATCCAATGTCAGTCATCGATCACGTAGGTCTGGAAGCCCACAGTCTCCAAGATCAAATGCAAGCCAGCATTCCCACAGATCTCAAAGTCAAGAAGATGAAAGGACCAGCCATGCTGAATCACATCATTCTAGGTCTCCTTCTGGTAAGTCTTTGTCTATTCAATTTTACCTTTTACTTTATCTGTACAATAATTCTTGAATATGATTATCTCAGCCATAGTTACATTTGTATCACTTCTTTCCATGCTAAAATTCCAGTATCTAACATCTAGGTAAATTTTTGCACTTATCGTTGTTACTGAAAAATATGGCCCCTAGTTGTTACTAATGGATAATTAATATATTGACATTATCCCCTCATAGTAATATCTGTAAAACAACATAACACACACACACACACACACTAAGCTTAACCTGTTTAAAAGCCATTATTGCCTATCAGTTAAGAGGTAAACAAAATTCTTATTAATGGTGCAATAAACATATCCCAATATGAAAATTTATTATGATTTTACCATACCATTGTCCTTTCAGGACTAAATGTTACAAGCACTTAATACAACCCATGCAGAAAGCAGGCCTGAATTGAAAACAGTTACTCAGATTTCGTTAAGAAATTTACACTGAATGAAAGCTCGTGGTATGCAAAATCAATACATGCTGTCCTGAGCCACAAAAAGCAAGTTGTATTGCATCAAAAAATATAGAGTGAAGTTGTTATTTAAAATAGCTCTTCTGAAAATCCCTGATGCCTCTAAATCTAGTTTGTGATCCATACTGAATGGATAAAAATACAAAATCTTCGAAGGAGATCATAGTTATGTTAATGCTTGTCAGTAGTTTCAATTTAAGTTTGTTGTCAGAATCTGTGAACCAGAAATGACATCTGTGTGATTTTTCCTTTGTATTCTTAAGAACAGTTTTTGTTTGTTTGTTTGTTTGTTAAGTTTTATTACATACTGGTATGGGTCAGATGTCTCCAGAATTTTATTTACATGTTAAGATCTGAAAATGTCAATGCTGAATAAATAACTTGCCATTAACATCACTAATCAGATTGCTTAGCTATTAAAAGAAAATAGGATTTTGAGGTAGCACAGTTGAAGCTCTTTATTTTTCTGACATTCAAAATACCGGTAAGTTATTATGTTTCTATCAGCATTCTTTGTGATTTGAAAATATAGCTCCTATATTAAATGTTTTGAAACCATGACATCTACTGTAAACTACATATTGCACTCTAATATGGTCCTACAGCACTGTAACAATTTTCTTTAAGGTTCTCTGTCTCCCAGTGCTGAGAAGAATCGTTCTTCAGCAGTTTCTCGTTCTCCAAGCCCTAGTAAAGAACACCGAGACTCAGGATCAGATAATGAGAATGAAGCAAAAAGTGGTCCCGTGGGGTCAGATGAAGAAAAATCTGGTATTTTATGTCCTCTTCATACACCTTTGCATGTTGACGTTCTTTTCTGTATTGCTCAGAATTCCTATCTTCCTATTTATACACAGATTTCTGTAATGGTCTGCTTGTATTAATTTTATTTGTGTTGTATATAGGTCTAACTAAATCCTGCAATATTGTTTTGTCTTCATGAAAGAATATTCACCGCATTCCTTAGTGTGGGTTTCAACATAATCTTACTAATTAAAGGTGGTGGAAGTAGTAAATGTATTATTTAAATTTATAATACATTCTTGAATCTAACTGTAGCACTATAGTAAATTTTCTGGGATATTTTATATTAATACACAATGTATATAAGCCTACTCACTTCTTATTCCTGTAGTAGTCCTATATTTTGAAGGTTCATCATGAAAGCACTCCCATTGAGTCTCGTTTTCCATAATTTGAAAAATAATTTTTCTAAAGGAACGAAATAGGCAGCTGGTTGAAAATCCTAAGTCTGCTGATCACCTCTGCTAGCAATATTACCTGTAATTAAAGCAGTTTCTTTGTATGTCATGTTATGTTTGCATTTATTATACTATGCTGTAATATTAGTACAGTTATGATTATTTGAAAGAATCCTCCTTTTAACTGTTACAAAGGTACCAGTATCTTCTTATGGTTAGGAATCCTTTTTTTATAGTGAATAAAAACGTTAAATTTTGGTGTAAAGGTTGTGTTAATTTAAGTGTTCTTTTGCATTAAACCAACTATACTTATGGTTCACATGGTGCAAAATAATGCATTTTCTGCAAAACACACATCTACAAGGGGATTTTAGTTCTTTCATTCAGTAGATTTTTAACAATTATTACAGTTGACTATCAACAATTGCCTGTAGTGTAGATGAAGCGATATAACTAAGTCTTCTTCATACAGGCCTATGAATCAAGGCTGTAAACTACAGGGCCCAAAAATATGGCTATTTTTATAGTGAAATAAAATATAAAATAAATTCTGTAGCACTGGGTTTAGCCAATATTTAAATTGTATCAGTGTTCAGTCGTTTTGATAAAATGCTTTTATAAAAAGAGATTTCCTTTCAAAAATAAAATCTTGTTAAAATGCACTAACAACGTTAAAAATTTCAATTCAATTCCCCCCTAGCAGTGTTCGAAATGAAAGTTTTTCACTTTATCAGTAGTAATAACCACAATTCATGAATTCATCACTCACAAAAATTTGGTCTCCTTATTTGTTGTTAATCAGCATGCATAGGTTTGTTTCTTATTTGGAAATATGAATCTGCTATGGGAAAAAATGGCACCACTGTACCCCTTCCCTTTCCCACCATTTTCATTTGTAATTTTGGTTTGGTAAAACTTGTTTACATGATTGAATACCCAGTTCTCAATAATGTTTCTTATGTTAATCATTTATTGTTAAAGTTCTACCAGTATTTAATACAAAAATCAGTTCCACATTCGGATGCAGTAATCTTATAAGGAATAGCTGAAGAGGAAATGGTGAATGTTGCATGATTGAAAGATCTTAAAAGTACAAAATATCTCCCTTCCCCTCCCAAATAGCTAGAATGTGAAGTAATGTAGGAAAGTGAAGAAATGTTTTTCCTCATAATCATATATTTATAACATTGTGTGTGCTACTAATTGCAACAGTGGTATAAGCTACTATTATATTAAATACAACTTGGAAGGCCTGAAATGACATGAATTAATTTTGACCCTCTTTTTAGGTAGATTTTCGAAGAAAAATCTACCTATTGCAATGGATACCACTTTATGATTTTCGAAAAATTATTTCATATCTTTACGTTTCATGCTCCCCTAAGTACGAAACCACCGCCCGTTCAAAAAAAAAATTTTGTGATATTTATATATATATATATATATATCTTTACACGATAGCGGCCGTAATTTTGAAGATATTTGAACCAAATTTTAATATGTTATTTCTAGGCCCAATAGTTCGGACAAGTTCGTTAATGAGCAAAATTGGCCCAAGGGGGTGGTCGGGGGAGGGGGTTGAAATTTTTAAAAATGTATATCTCGGCCCCTATGGAGTATAGAGGGAAACTTTGTTTGAATAAATTAGAGTACTCCCTATGGAGTTCACAGTGACACCAACGATTCGGGGGTTCGAGTGAGGGTGGGGGTGGGGGATGAAAATTCGAAACTTTTGAAACCACGTCTTGTGGGGTATCGTTGAAAAGCTCTTGATGAGTACTCTACAAATCAATAAATAGTTTCTTGATAGCTCTCATATGACGCGAGATTTTAATGTTTGAAAATAATAACACTTGAAAGAATTATTATATCATAATTTTGTCTTGTTTAGCGGCTTTGCTAATTTTATTCATTGCTGATCTTGCGCACGGCCTCCCAGAATATTATATCCTATTATTGTTGTCAAAACAATTGATTGTAGGCTCTTCCTCTTTACTGCAGGTTTGCCATGCCAAGGCTAAAGAAGAAGAGTGCTATGCAGCGACAATAAATTAAACCAAAAGCACTTCGAAATCTACCTCCGCCTGTAGGCCTGCCTAAAGGGATTTTTAAGCTTCTTTCTTATGCTTTAAATCCCTATCAACCCTGTTTTTATTCCTCTTCCACCAAACTTTCTGAGCCTTTTTCATAGATCTCACATATTATTTTAGACCACATGTTGTGCGATGATATTGTCATGTTTGCTTTGTGATCTAGATTTGATTCCTTATTTATGAACTTTTTAATGAGTGATTATGCAAGCTGTACCCCAATACATTTCTTGCTTAGCTCTTTTTTTTTTGCAACACCATTTTTCTCTTTTCTGGTATTTTACTCATTACTAAACTTTGGAATTTTAATTTTTATCTAGATGCTGAAAAAAGTTCAGAAAAGGCCAAAAGAGGTGATAGCAGTGACGATGAAGCTAAGAAATCCGGTAGTGATAGTGAGGATGAAAGGTAAATTATGCAACTTTTTTCTCATTTAATTAATGATTATTATTTTCATTTAATGACACCGTCAAAAAGAAAAGGGAACAGATGGGCTAAAATAACTGTGAAATAGTGATGTTTTAACTCATCCACATCCTATGGATACTATGTATCTGTATTTTATTTGCTGTAATGGATCTGAAGTTGTTTCTTTCCATAATAATTAAGTTAATTAGTAGGTTCTAGAAAAAGCATCATCTTATATTCGAGCCAATATGGTATGTTAAGTGTAATGAATTCTGTAAATAATTTCAGAAAACGTAAACGTCCAGTATTAAGTGACTCAGATGCTTCTGATACTGGCATTGTAAAGAAGAAGAGAAGAGCCGTGATAGGCTCCGGTAGTGAAGACAGTGATGCTGGAGAAGGCAAAGAGAAGGAAACAGCTACAGGTATATACTTCAACATTAACATGATATTATCCTACTGTTCTAATTGCAAATGGAGATTTTAGATCTTTTTTGCTCTCACTGAATTATTTTGAGCAGTATACAATCATTTGTGAAAGTTGTACATGTATATTTCCATTTATTCTAATTTTTCAACACACTAAATTAATTTTTAGTTCTGAACCCATCAAAATTCATGAGGTGATATAGACAAACTGAGTTGGTCAAGGTAGTAATTTTGCAGACTTGAAAGATCATGGATTCAAATCCCCATGGTTACTGAGAATGGAGTTTTTAAAATTTTCCCCATTTATATAAGTGAATTCCGATTACTCTTGACTTTAGAATAGATAATGTTTAGGGATAAAAAGTTTTCAAGGTCACAAATTTAACGAGTTTTATTAAAAAAAGAAGTGGAGTGGTAGCTACTGTCAGCATATCCAAGAGTAGACAACATGATCCTCCTCTCTATTCATGAAATGTAACAAATAGTGATTCAAAACGCTAATTTTTGTTCATTTTAAAGCATGGGATAAAAAAGGCGGGATAATCATAACAGAGTGAAATTAATCCCAAAATGAATTTTAGCATATAATTAAATCGTGTGCCACATAAGGTTTCTTTTAATGATAATTGTTTTAATTAGATAATATCGAAATGACAACACAATGTTATCTTCAATTGAACCAGTTCAATTACACCAAAATGTCGTGAATAGAATTTTTCCCATGAAATTTAATTTTTTTATTATTACTTTTTTAATCATACGATACTTTGAATGAAATAACACTTTTCAATTTAATTGCATAATACTTAATTTACCATATCATTATCCAGTTGCTTTTCCCTTACTGTTGGTTCTGAATCTAAAATGGTGAGAAACGAGTACATTAGTTTTTCTCTGTAAAGTAGCTGACACTATTTACCAAATACGATATACTGAAAATTTCACCAAATGCTACAATTTACAATAGTTTCAGCAAATACAATAAAATTACATTCTGAAAAGAGGAAACTTTCAGTCTGACAATGTTTACTCCATTATTGTAAAAAGAGAGTTCAGAAAAATGAAAGTATCAGGAAGTACCGAGTGAAGGCACCATGGGTAACGTAAGAAAATGTCTTTAAAGTCTTGATGACTAACTCTTCTCTCTATGCATATTAAGTTACATTGGGTGTTAAATGTTCCTTTATGTAGATTATGTTTAAGTTTCATCTAGAATAAAGAACTGTTTGTTTTTATTTTATGTAGCAGATGCTGCAGCTTTGTTTGGAGACGCAGATGACATTACATCTGATGAAGATGAACAAGGAGAAACTGCTCAGAAATCACCAGCATCTAGACATGAAGACAGCGATAGAGAGAGAGAAAGGTCCAAATCAAGATCAAGATCAAGAAGCCGGGAAAAAGATGATGAAGAAGGTGACGAAAATAGGGCTATGCCTGTAATTGATGATGTAAGTAATCCTGTGATTTTTAATAATAATGCATTTTATACTGCTCTAAGTCATTAACATTGAATATCATTTTTGTACAATGCTGCAACTAGGAAATGTTGCAAGAATAGGTTTTTAAAAAAAATCCATCAAGGCCTCCAAGTTTAAAACAAATAGTTTTGAGAAAAATATGTGTTTGTTTGTGACTATGAACAGCATAGTTTAAAATGGAAAAACAACTGGATAAAAACAAAATTTAATTTTTAAGTTTACCAGCTTCCAAGGATGTGACACATATTAATTTATAAAGCACGTCACTCCATGTTCTTTGACATTTTTAAGAATGTGACATAAAACATTTAATTCATTTTATGAAAAGTTATGATGGAACTTTCACAGTGAAGTTATAACATTTTCTTAAAAATAATGTGAATCGACTAACACACTTAATTACTCCACTTACAAATAGTTGAGGATGCATGCGAAGGCATGCAAATCATGTAATACCAAAAATTTGGTAAATGTAGTAATTAAGTGTGTTAATCCATTCACATTATTTAAAAAAAATTAATTCATTATTCCTTGTCATTAAAGCAAATTTACTGAACTTTTTTTAATGTTAATTTATTTAAAGTGGAATTTCTTTAAACTTTATGTAATGTCAAACTTTTATGTCATAACCGGGATTTGAACACGGATCTTCGGCTTAACACGCCGATGCTCTACCATTGAGCTACCATGACAACATGCCAGTACGACATCAAATTCCTCAACTGATTCAGAAGACAAGGCAGATATATCCCAGACATGGATTTAATGTCTATTTCCTTTCCCTCCACTTAATTAATAGTATATAAATAATAACTTGGCTTCAAAGTACCTACAAATGTAGGACGCCATTGGATGCGTGTTCTCAACGGAGAAACCTCCCGTGGTCTGCCTTGTCTTCTGAATCAGTTGAGGAATTTGATGTCGTACTGGCATGTTGTCATGGTAGCTCAATGGTAGAGCATCGGCGCGTTAAGCCGAAGATCCGTGTTCAAATCCCGGTTATGACATAAAATTTTTCAAACTGATTCTTACTTGTATTAATATCCCAGACATGGATTTAATGTCTATTTCCTTTCCCTCCACTTAATTTATGTAATGTACTATAAATATAAATCCTTACACAAAAAAATTCATTTTCTTCAGATAATAATATTAAATATTTAACAAATCTCCGCCGTAACTGCATTTATAAATGCTGTTTTTGAGTGGATCAAAATAAGTTGTGTCTTAAGGGTTAAGGCGGAGATTTGTTAAATATTTAAATCCTTTTCTGGAACTTTTTTAACATCATCTAAAGGGGAATGAAACAGTTAGACAGTCTTTTCCGGATAAAGAAACAAGTGTTGTAGTGAATAATAGGGTTGGAAAATGTACATACGAGGGGTATTCCGAAAGTAAGTTTCGTCAGTTTGTCACACGGACACTTTATTGACCCAAAAGCAATACAGCATGGCAGCATGAACTATACACCGTGCACTATTTTTCGACATAGTCGCCAGCTACATTGAGACATTTGTCGTAGCGTGCGATCAGTTTGAAGAACCCACTGTGGTAAAACTCGGTGCCCTGCGATGCAAGGAATTGGCGCACAGCCTGCTCCACCTCAGCTTCCTGACATTACTAAAGGTTCCATACAAACCATTTTGAGTGACAAATTGATGTTCCATAAGGTTTGTGCGAGATGGGTTCGTGGAGGCCGCACTGTGCGGGGACGGAAATCGGGAGATCAATTTCAAACAGCTCTATCTCGGACAATAAAAGGTTCAGCGGCTGCAGCAATGGCTCGTTTGAAAGAGGGGAGATAGCGGTACATGGCAGTGGCGCCAAATCTCTCGTGCCATCGTGAGCGGTACACTAATACCCGCGGGCACGCCAGTCTGCTGCGACTCGCTCTTCCACGGTGCAGTGCGCCTGCGTCATGCCTCCTCCGCTGACGCCACTTCCGTCGTGGAACCAGCCACGGGTGGGGATTCGTCTGGCGTTTGTTTGGTTCCCCTGGTGAACACGCCGCTCCTGCCATACATTGACGAAACTTACTTTCGGAATAGCCCTCGTATTTAACATATTACATCGAGTATTCTAATGAGTTACAAGAAATTATGGATAGTGTCACATATTACAGTTAAATTCTAAGAAGTTCCTGGATAATTCAGTTAATCAGTAATCGTATCTAACATTAATTCAGGATCAAGATTCCACTGTCGTTTTTAATTCCTGATCTTATTAAAACACTCATTTGATATCTTGCTCTTTTTGAAGGATGAAGGAGAGAAAGAAAACGAAGAGCCACCACCAGAAACAAGGATTGATGTAGAAATTCCCAAAATAAGTTCTGATTTGGGCCGGGAAATACATTTTGTTAAACTTCCCAACTTTTTATCTGTGGAAACACGTCCATTTGATGCAGAAACTTATGAAGATGAAATTGATGAAGAAGAAACGTTAGATGAAGAAGGTCGTGCCAGGTATGTTATTTTCAACATGGCTTTGTGATAAACTATTTTTTGTTTAACTATTTTAAACTATTTATTATTTAGATGAATTATTCATCTATATAATACAATATTGTTGCCAAAATTTTTACTTTTAGAGTTACTGTTTGAAATTTGCGTTATTATGTCAAATTTGTGATATTATGTGAAATGTTTATTATTTTGCGATTTAGAAGTGCTGTTTTGGAGTTATAGATGGCAGTAAAATTATATTGTGCAAATATTTGTCGAATTGAGAACAATTCACATTATTGCGTCTTGTGAATTTCATGGATCTCTAAGTTATTACTGGTACTGATTTTTCAACTCTATACTGTTATTCTGATTTTACATTTCTACAGGTTGAAACTGAAAGTAGAAAACACAATCCGATGGCGAGACGCTTTTGACAAAGAGGGAAATCCAACCAAAGAGAGTAATGCTAGATTCATCCGTTGGTCTGATGGCAGCATGTCTCTTCATCTTGGATCTGAAATATTTGATGTTTACAAACAGCCTCTGCAGGTATCATTGCAATCACTTTACCATTAGGTGTTAGTTTGCCTGATTTTGCCTTATAATATCATAATATATTCTGCAAGGTTAGAGTAAAAGCTATGGGTCTTGTTTACCTTTCTCATGAATGATTCAGTTTCTCCTAACAGAGTTTAAGTTTATGGTCATTAGAAAGGTTATTTTTTGGCAAGAGTTCGTGGAATTGTGTTAGTTTAAAATTTGGATTAAAGAAGAAAAAGTAAATTCAAATGTTGGGGCGGGCATAAAAGCTTATTTTCATTTTCTCAAACAGTTTTATTTATTTGACATTGTCCAACTATCACTATCTAAACTCTACAACCCTTGAGAGCAATAGCTATTTAAGGGAAGCTCCATTCTGCTCAGGAATAGAATTTTAATAATCTTACAGGGTACAAAATAGGAATGTTTTACCAATAATGGATTTACCCTTGCAAGGCTTTTGATTGCAATGTAAATAATTGTATATAACAGAAAACCCTCAAATGATTAATTTACTATAGAAAAGTTCAAATACTGTGGAAAAAACACCGATACTTAGTTTTCCCTGTCTGGTTTCTGTTTTGTGAAAAAAATAAATCAGTTTCTGATCATGTAGAATAGAGATCAGGACCTACTGAAGCATTGAAAGATTTGTGCATATTTTGAACCATATTTTTAAATTCTTTTAGTTAAATGTTTAATATTTCATGTTACAGGGTGACCACAATCACTTGTTTATTCGTCAAGGTACTGGTCTGCAAGGTCAGGCTGTGTTCCGCACCAAGTTAACATTCCGACCTCACTCTACAGAATCATTTACACATCGTAAGATGACTCTCTCTCTTGCTGACCGTTCTCAGAAGACATCAGGAATAAAGGTTTTGTCACAAGTTGGTTGGGATCCAGAGCAGAACAGAGGGCAAATGATTAAAGTAAGATATTTAATAAGATTTCTTAAAATAGTATTAAAGCATTAAATAATTCTGGTTTCAAATACTGTACCATAAATTTTCAAGTTGTGAAACATATTTTTTTTAATTGAATAATATTTTTATAAAGTTAAAAAAGAAAAATACTTGTTAACACATATCGTCCACACTCTAAATTTATAGAAAGAGGAAGAAAGGCTTCGAGCTTCACTACGAAGAGAGAACAAGCAGAAGAGAGTGCGAGAGAGAGGTGCTGGCCGAGGGTTAAGTGCTGGCTACCTAGAGCCTGACAATCAAGAAGAAGGCTCTGAAGATGAAGGTGCTATCTCTCTAGCTGCTATCAAGAGCAAATACAAGAATAAGCCATCTAATAAAAGTAAGTGCATGGGTTTATCACAATTTGTTAGTACTCTATCATTTATCATTAATTATATGCATACAGAATTATAATTACTCAATTTATTAAACCTTGTTGAATCTGTGGGTATCACGTCAGATTTTGTTTCACTCATGTGTTGGGCTTGACTTTAGATCTTCCAGGATCTCCTTATTCCCTTAGTGTTCCAGGGATAAGCATCCTACAGTCTTCGTATTAAATATCACCTCAGTTCGTCTTTTCTCATTAAATTTCCATACAGTTTAGTCACCACTGCTAAAAGCCAGTACAGGCTCCTTACAAATGTTTAAACTCTTGATTTTCCAATTAGACGTAAGAAACTGGAATAATAATTCTTCTAACTCTCAAAGGATTGCTACATATTTACAGAAAGCACTGTTACAAATTGAAGTAATACTAGATTCCAATTAAATCTTTTGTACATTTAAATGTTTATGGAATTTTCGTATATGCAGTTACTGCTATACTTTAGTACTATAAGATTAACAATTATTTTAAAGATAAGGGGTGTATAAGTAATTGTACTATGTCTATGAGTAATCTACAATGGTATGGTAGAAAATATTTAGTAAAATTTAGTAATAGATGATGTAACTTCCAGAAGTAAAGTATTTTAATCAAGAAGTGAATCATGTACTGGTAGGGGGAAAAAAGCGGACCTACTAAAATATCTAAGTTGCCGATATGAGCTTGCCTAGAACCCGCTAGGCAAGCGCAGTGGCTCATATCGGCAACGTAGATATTTTAGTAGGTCCGTTTTTTTTCCCTACCTGTACATACAACAAAAGTGAAAATTAATAAAATCATTAATTTATTTACAGATGACTCTCGACCCCCCATTTATTCTTCCGATGAAGAAGGCTCAGATTTTGAGGCTAGAAGAGCTAAGAAACTTGATAAAGCTAAGGTTCTTAAAGACTCAGATGAAGAATCAGAATCTGGTAAATCTGCTTCTGGATCAGCATCGGGATCTGGAACAGGAGGGGAAGAAGAAGAAGCAGATGCTAACCAAACAGGGAACCAATCAGCTGAGAGTGTAGATGACGAGTGAAAGAATTTATTTAATTACAGAATAAAATGTGTATCTTTTTCCCCTTCCTTATTGTTTTGCTTTTACTTTATAAACTGTACCTACGTACAAATAAAAAATGAATAATTTAAAATTACTACTCTGATGCTGTTTAACCCTTAGGCCTAAGTATTTATAGTTCCTTAACCCTTTAACTGCTGTTCCCATCGCTGTTACAGCAAGTAAAATTTGTATAAATATGCCCACTTGGAGACATAAATTAAAATATCAATAGATTATAATGGTATATATTAAAACCTGTAGATTTTTATCCATGTTTTTAAGATGTAAACACAGCTGCTATACTAAAATTTTCTTCAGTGATTTGAAAGTTATTTTCCACTGATGATCTTTGCTAAAATCTTGATTGATTCTGTCAGTTCTGTTATTAGAAACGTCTTTTCTCGTCAAGATTCAACTGATGATCAGTTTTGTATCTGGTGCTTCCATTCTTACACTACTTATGAGGTAGTGTGATGATGTCACTGGGTTCGTATCTCATATTGAGGATTGTGAGTCAGTTGGAGAATTTAATGTTGTACTGGCACGTTGCCATGGTAGCTCAGTTGGTTAGAGCATCGGCATGGAGAGCCGAAGATCCTGGTTCAAATCTGACTATGGAAGTGAATTTTTCATTCTGACTTCACCTTTCCATCTTAGCCTACACATGGCCAGTGTGAAAGAAATATCATTCCACTGTGACCTACTAGTGGTTTACTATGAAGCCCAGGTCTTAAAAGTACTTACAAGTTGTAGTCGTCACTGGGTTTGTATCTCATATTGAGGACGCCTGGTGGTTGATCCGTGAATTCGGATCAAGTTAACATATAATGCGCCCCTAGTGGCCTACTGATACATTAACAACTTTATTAGTAGTTACTTCTTGCGTCCCTGTTTAACTGTGGTTACCGTTGGTAATTTGTGAACGTGCTTAACGGACGGAGGCTCTGGAGAGTCGCGTGCTGTTACAGGAGTTGGGAGTTGACTCTGCCTGCGTGAGGATGTAGCTGAAAATACTGTTTTTGTGAGGGGCGTTTCCAGCAGTCTGCGATGTTCTGTGCCTGCTGTTTGGTGAGATGGCTGTGATTTCAATAGTACTATAATTCCAAATTCTCTTTCAAATCAGAGATCTCACCTGTTTTGGCAAATCTAAATTATCGTTGCTTATAATAATTTTGGTTTTTGTAAATTCATATTATTCATTATTCCACATGTACTTTGGCTAGTTGAAATTTCGCCCCCACTTTGAAATTCTGTCATTTAACATGTTCTTTTATTTTTCTTAATTCCGTTCGAGTGTTCTTTTCTCTCCAGATTCTCCTGATGTTAAAACACTTCACTCTTTTGGTAATGAATCGATAAAATTCAGATAAATAGGTTATGGCCAGGACTTTACTATAATTATAATTTAGCAATTTTCCAATCACAAGATTCGAGGACCTTTAGAAGGCGTAAATAATTTGGGGTACAATTAGATCACGTGATCTGAAGCTTATTGTCAGTTAACTATAAGGGACAATATTACAATTATATCCTCTAAATGGTACTTTCATAATTAGGGTATTTGATTGGTATAAAATATCTCCTAACAGAAAGAATGTTGTTGGACTGGTTAGATACAGAGTGATCATCAGTTTGAAGATAATCACTTAGCTTGAAATAATTGAATAATAAAATTGCCTGTATGCCATTATGTAAATAGAATGTACATAGAGTTGATAAATTTTAATTGAATAATCTTGGCGGCAGGTTAAAATTCATGAATGCTAAATTACACATATATTAGATTTTAACTAATTTATTGATATTTATTGTACCATTGGTGTATACCCTTTCTGTTAATATTTCTTTAGATGTGAGTTATTAAAACGACAGTTACTAATCTTTAAATAATAAATCTGTTACCAAAACTACACCTTGTATTTTATGGTATTAATAGTTGCCTATTTCTCTTTCATAATATATCTAAAGGATTTCAGGATCATATTAGGGCTTAGTGGGTACCAGCATCAACATGTAGCAGGGCGTTTACTTAAAGCTAAGAATGGTCGAAACCGGTCTACATTCTAAGTCGTATGATCAGCTTCCATCGTATGCAAATAGTGACCTCTGCCAAAGGGGGCACATGGTATACTGGGATTGTGAGTCAGTTGGAGAATTTAATGTTGTACCGGCACGTTGCCATGGTAGCTCAGTTGGTTAGAGCATTGGCACGGAGAGCCGAAGATCCTGGTTCAAATCCAGACTATGGCATTGAATTTTTCATTCTGACTTCACCTTTCCATCTTAGCCTACACACGGCCAGTGTGAAAGAATATCATTCTAATTAGGTAACAATTTTTCGAAATTGAATCTTTGTTGCCAGCCTCAGAATTCTAGTTGCAAACGGTGATCTGGCGACCAGAAATGTTGCCCCTGTCTTAAAGGGTTCACAACAATCATTCATTCCCACAAAGAAGAAACTATGCATTTAGATCTGGATGAAATAGCAGATGAGTTCATTGCTAGAAATGAAATTCACATGCAATCAAAACATAATTCACAACAAGGTCAACCTTTTGTGGCACAACATGTTAAGATTATATTAATCCTCAAGAAAAATGGTAGTATTGTTAATAATGCAATATTTTTTATTAATAGGGACCGGATTCTTAGGTTTTTACCTATTTTTTTCCTTACTTCCAAAACAAAAAGCGCTCATACACTTTTTCGAATCATGCCCGTAGGATTCACCCACATTAATTCTGTGGCACCTAAAAATACCTAAATGAGGTATAAAAACCTAAATACACCTAAACAGGATATAAAACCTAAAATATCTAATTTAGGCTACTTTTTTTGTCTGTTTTGTTTGTCAGTTGAGAAATTGATATTTTGCGGAGAGACAATAATTTTTGTCGGGTTGAAATTAATACCACCAGCGTTTCGTTCAACCCATTGCCGTCTAGGATGGACAGTATCTAGAGAGGAAGTGTAAGTGTACCGGCGTATTCCTTTTAAAATATTCGTTCGAACAATGATTGTTGCCGTGTATGAACAAGGATATAGATTTCTGTGCTTTAAAGCCCTTGTTTGCCTTTATTACTGCCCTGTTATTCCTACTTAGTGGTCACACTATGAGTTTTAAGAAGACGTGTTAAATATGCCGAAACAAATGAAATCAAGTTTATTACGGCAGTGGATTGGCGACGACCTGAATTTCACTACAGATGGCAAAGTAATATTTTGTCAAGCCTGCCAGAAACACTAAGTATTATTTACCTTTCTAGAAAAGGGGGAAGTTTTCGTCCCTAGTTGATCTGTTGTGCGGTTAGCATGCGTAACAACCGAAGAAAGGAAACTAGTCAGTTTCACATTAACCACATCCAACCATAAAGTATTTTACTCACTAAATTAGAAGCATCGGATTCGAATCCTGAGAAGAGTAGTGTCTAGATACAGTATTAACTATTAACTAAGTGATAACAGGAAGAACTTCACAGTTGAGAATCTTGAAAGATATTTAGTGATATACTGTAACCAGGAAATGTGAGGCAATCTTATTTTCACTGCTTCTTTTGATTGTTTATGCTTTCTTTCTTTAATTGTATAATATTGCCCTAAAGCAAGTTTACAAAAATTTAAGTCAATTTTGTTAAGTTAAACTTTACAAGTATTATGTATTGAATCCTATGTAGCACATTCAAATTCATTAAACCAGCTGTTATTCTACCCGAAAACGATATTTTGGACAAAAAACCTAAAAAAACCTATTTCACCTAATGGAAAACCTAAAACAGTGTTTTTAAAAACCTAAAAATCCGGTCCCTATTTATTAAACAAACAAGAACAGAGTGTTTGTGTTTATCAATTAATAATGTCATTTGTTGTAATGAAGAAGTACTTTCTACATAAATTATATTAAACTTGAATGTGATTTTCATTTTCTAAGTGGGCACCTATGCCTTCGATACATTTCCCTGAAAATACAGTAACTCAAGAGTTCTGTAATCTAGTAAGTAAAACTGAAATCCAAGGCATCATCCATAACCTTAATAATAGCTGGTCCGAGGGTATTGAAAGAATTCCAGATCTCCAAATTCTTAATTATTCCTAAGTATATCCTATTGTGTAATTAATTCCCAATAGTCAACTGTAATTCATCCTTGGGATGAGGAATCTTACAAAATAATCTTAAGACAGCAAAAGTGCAGTCAATATTTAAGAAAAGCCAAAAGTAAAGTGTTGAAAATTATAGACCTATATCAATATTTCGTGGCTTCTCAAAAATACTAGGAAAAAATGCTAAATAGACTGCTTCCTTTCATAGATAAACATCAAAATCTGTCTCCTTCACAATTTGACTTTCGGAAAGGGAAATGTATCAATGATGCTCTTTTCCAATTTGCTGACAATATGTGCAGCAATGAAGATAACAAAGAACACCCCTTCAGTCTTTTCATTGACCTGAAAAACGTTTTTGAGTGTGTAAATCTTGGTATCATAAATAAACTAGTGTGTTGTGGCATCCAAAGTTCAGCGAAAAAAAATTGTTTATATTCCATCTGAATGACCGACAGCAATGTGTTGAAATAGACTCACATAAATCTAAAGTGGTACCACTTGTACATGAGTTCTCAAGGATCTAACTTAGCTTCCATCTTATTCCTCCTTTACGTAAATGACCTACCTTCTGAAATTCTTAAACACCAATCCTCACAACTTACAGATAGTGTGACCAGACATCCTCTTTTTCGAGGACATGCCCTCAGTTTTATGCACTGGTCCTGTATCCTCAAATTTTTTAGTCTTCCAAAATATCCTTCTATTTTGTAAAAGTTAGATGACTTTGTTGTTTGAAATAGGTGCCTTAACACTATCCCAATCTAAACTCTTTTTGGTATATACATTCAATAAATCATTATTTTCATCCTGTAAACCGAAAAACATGCCATTCAGAATTGTTAAAAATCGCTGGATTTTGTTTGTATCCCAGGCCATAATGCTAATATAGAGGGTGTTTTCTTTAATGTCATCCGTATGGACAGATGAATGAAACAGGTTGATAATAATTATTATTGATTCTGTTAAAGATCGATTGTTGGTGTAATATAACTTTAAAGAATCCGCACTAGGAGTAAATCTTGAGAAAACCTAAACTCCTGCAAGAAAAATCATCCTGAGGGAAATATCTGTGTACTTTGCATGCTGGTTTTTAATATCTGCAATTTGAGATATAATTTTTAAAAATGTTTAATTTCATGTTTATTAACGTTATTTTAAATATACTTTGACATTTCTAAACCCCATATCTATCTTATATCCATTTCTTCATGGCTTCTAGCTTGTCCTCATTTTCCCACCCTTCTGCCCTCTTTTACTTTCTCGCTTATATGTAGTATAGAGAAAATATTGTGATCGTGACAAAAAATCGAAATCGAGTTAACACCGGGAAAGCATGTTTCACGATGCCTAGAAACCGAAAAACGTGTTTTTGGTTTGACGTCTGTCTGTCTGTCTGTCTGTCTGTCTGTGGACAAGCACAGCGGGTAAACGGTTCATTGTATTTACTTCATTTTTTGAATTAAGGACTTTTTCGAAATTTTGTCGAGCCGCCCAGAAATTTAGTTTTACAACTGAAATATTAAGGGGACTTTTCATGAAAACTTTTTTTAAAAATTTGATTTTTGAAAAAATGGCTCTAACGATTTTAATAAAAATTTAAAATTGGAAACTCTTATCTATGACTAATAAAATGGCTATATCTGTATTTCTGCAAAAATGACTTAAGAGGTACTTTACTCGTATCCATTTTCAATTTTTCTAGATTATATCCATTACAGTAGGCGATACACGAAAACCTACCACAGTAAAGTTGTAGAGAAAATTAAAATGAACATTTTTTGTTTAACACATTTCTTTATACGTTTAATAGATATCAAGATAAAAACTAAATAAGTACAGCTTAAATGCGAATTTCAGAACATAAATGTCAATTAAAATATGAATGACATTTTGTTGCCCCTGGTAACAAGAAAACTATAGGCCTAATGTACACTTATTGTTGTGAAATGCAACCAGTTTAGCTCAGTCGCAATGAACACACCAAAACCAATTACAGCGAAGTGATATGGGCTAACAGGGAAGAGGTCCTGAGTTCAAATCAAACCTTGTGGCCGCCCAAATTGACTTGGGTTTTTCATAGTTTCCTCATTCGCAAAGGCAAACGCCGGGTTTGTAGGACATGCTTACTTTCTATAACTCATCGCCGCTACGTCACTGGATATTATAATAGTTTAAACTGAATATCACAAAAGAAGACATCACTAAACAATAGAATCAGATGACACGAATGAGTTGCTACTATAGACTAATGGTTTACGCAACCATACTAAACACGTGATATAACCTACATGCAGTTGAGTGCAATATAACCTAAGTAGTAGTAGTAGTTGTGGCAAAATTCAATTATAAGTCACCCCTTAAGTTCCACCCATTCGATATTCACATTTGCACGGACTGTGTGATGTATTTTGTTTCTGAGCGAAGTAGAGTGACCAACTGTCCTTATTTATTGCTGCAAGTGCCTTGCACCCACTATCCTTCGCAAGTGCCTTGTATTCACCTCTACATATAGCTAAATAATGCATAACACTAACCACATAGTTAAGTGCGCAAAGCGGAGGCGGCAGCCGTAGCGAAGCGCCCTTGTATTTTTGAATAATGTACGATACACTGTTTGTAGGTTTCGAAAATGTGGCATATTATATCTCCCGCGAAGTTTGTCAGGCTGTCACCTCTCGTCTATTGGTATGACGTCACACCTCCAACGTCCAATCACGAGTTTCTTCATAATACGAGGAGAGAAGAATTCGCTAGATCGTGGTATAAAAGAAACTGCATTGGTGGGTGGTTTGGGTGGGGCCGATTTATCCCAAGGTGCGACTTATATTTGAATTTTTCCATAGTAGTACTAATAATATGCAGTTTTACTGTCATTAAAGTTTGTGCAACATATTTTTGCACCATTTATTTTGTGTAGGTAGATCTGGTCTTCCTACTTAGAGATCTAACACAAACCATATCTGGCTATCAGAAAACAAACTCCATTTGAGCCCCAATAAGACAGTTTACATCCACTTGAGTAATCCCCTAGTTTATTCTCTAAACAATCATAACCAACTGTCCTATTAAAGAAGTAACATCTGCCAAATTCCTAGCGGTATGGATAAACTCTAATTTATTTAAAAATTATAGATAAGCTCAGTAAACTATGCTATGCCTTCAGAATTCTTAATAAAGCAATCACCCCTCCCTATTTAGAACAATATACTTTGGTTATGTACATTCACAAATTAGTTATGGAATATCTTTTTGGGGATCTACTACTAAAACACCACATACTTTTAAGTTGCAAAAGAAAAGAAAGGAAAATTTGTTCTAATAAAACACCAAGCAAATGATTATTCAGAGAGCTTAATAATATACTACGGTACCTGTTGTCTGCATCTATGAAGTATTTTATTTTATACACCAGAACCTAGACAGTTTCCAAAAGAACTCAAGACTACCATACACACAACACAAGAGCAGCTAATCGCCTATCCTCACAGGACTAAAAGAAGCTTTAATAGCATCGCTCATAGACACCTATGGATGTATAATAAACTACTAAATAGCTACAGATCACTTAACAATAAAATCTTTAAAAACAGAACACTTCAACTCTCTTCAGTATCTGCCTTACAAGATCAAAGAATATCTAAAGCAATACATCTTGTATTGTATTAACTGACTTCGGGATATGTGAGTCAGTTGGAAAATTTAATGTTGTACCGGCATGTTACCATGGTAGCTCAATGGTTCAATGGTAGAGCAGCGGCACAGAGAGCCAAAGATCCTTGTTCAAATCCCACTATGACATTGAATTTTTCAGTCTGACTCAACCTTTCCACCTTAGCCTACAGACTGCCAGTGTGAAAGAATTATCATTCCTTTACCTGCTTTAACGACAACTATAGGGAGCTCATGCATTATAGGAAACCTTGCTCTGCATCAACATACCTCACAAACCACATGCATCAGATAATGTACAGGAAGTGCATGTTTCGGTGGGCAGGCATGCCCAGGACACAACATCCCCTGCGCTTATCAGAAAAACAATGGAAGAGTTTGGAAAAGATTGTATGACCCCAGAAAGGTGAAAGTCCAGTTTCAGCAACTACGTATTTACATCCTTTGCTAACTCCTCCCTAAACAACCTACCCTAAAGTCAAGGATAAATAGAAATACCTAGGTACAATCCTACATTCACCTCTACAAGTATAAAAAACTGTGATCATCTCACTTGGGTTGGCTGGCCACAAGTTTTGAACCAACAATCTTGCAAATGTGACTTTGCAACGTTACTGCCACGGCCAACCCACTTGGTGGTCAGGAGATGCTTATGGAAATTCCCTACAGCAAAGGTATACATAAGGACAAATGTGTTACACATGGTAATTCTTAATTGCTTTAATAATATGCAACATGTACAGACAAAAATGGCACATTTAACTTTCAGAAAAATAAATAATGACATAGCATAAATTGGAACTAAATCACAGGAACTGGAAAACAAAAACGTCACAAGCAAGTTCATGGCATGCCATATAGGCAAGGTACTGAGTATCATCAAAAACAGCTTTGAGATCTTTTACAATTGAGAATTTGTAAAATACCATGAAATTTCACTAGCCTTTTGAAATTAATTTTGCAATAACATTAAAAGGTATTACATTTCAATCAGGCAATGATGGAATGTTTAATATTCCAAACAATTTGAGAGAAAAATCCCTCTATGAGTATAGTATAACGAACACAGCTTGCATTCTTGGAGATTCAGTTAGGTGTCATTTCACAAACAAGAAATGAACAAACTTATCATTATGTACATTAAAAATTAAAAATTTAAAAAATATGGTAATTGGAAAAATGTACAATAATGGTAAAAATTGCTTTTTATTATTGAAATTCATTTG
Organism: Ectobius pallidus; assembly: GCA_964059195.1. NCBI lineage: Eukaryota > Metazoa > Arthropoda > Insecta > Blattodea > Ectobiidae > Ectobius > Ectobius pallidus. Next base: position 82,837,703 of record CAXKWD010000008.1, read on the forward strand.
CTTAGCACGTCAATAATTATCGCAGGAATCGAGCATCGTTACTAGCTGTTAATGTAATTAAATAATTATTTAGCAGTCACAATCTTGAAACCTTGCTACATTTTCACTGTCCTTTTTATCATGATTCTTGAAGTGTTTATTTGCTATGTGCACACTCTGTCCACCTTGTTTATCATTAGTATTTTTAAGTGAAGAATGCTTAACGCGTAATAATTTAAACTGTTTTCCTTGAGGTTCAGAGTCAGAGTTTTCAGAACTGCAAGCATTTTCCATAGTAGCTGCCTTGTTTGTGTTATTTGACAATAAATCAGATGTGCCATTTCCATTCATGGTAATATTTCCATCATTTGTCTGAGAAGAACCAGCTACAACATTGTTTAACCTGATATCTCCTCTGTCTTCATCTTCTGAGGAGTCTGAAGAGGAAGGAAATATTTCTTTGAACACAGTGTGTTTAGTAACAGTACAAACTTCGGTAACATGTACATCAACGTTAGAATCACCTCCAGCCTTCTTACCAAAGTGCTGAACTGTTTGTGATAATAGTTCTCCTTTTGATGAAGATCTGATTTTACTTTTCCGCTGATGTGTAGGGGAATTCTTTGGGGACGGATTCATTGGTCCTTCAATCACAGAGTTAATTTGACTTTTTATTTCACTAGATGATAGTAGACTTTTACAATCATGTGTTTGATTCTTTTCTTCAAAATCTTTTCTGCTTGCTTCACTGGAAGAAGCTAGATTATCGTATTGTTGAGGCTTGTCTTCTGAATCTGACTTTCTGTTCCTATACATTTCAAACCAATAGGAAACTGACTCTTTGGTAGATACTCCAACTTTTGTGTCCTTCTGTTTTTCTGCAGACTCCAATTTCTTTCCACTTTCTGCCTTCTCTTTCTCCCTTTCACGTTTTACTTGAATAGCCAGCCAAATATCTTTCAATTCACCTGTTAAATCACGGTCCTTTAGAACTGTGAACTGGCGTTTAAATTTTATTTCTGGATTCATAGCTTCTACAAAATCAATCATGAGATCCACGAGGGCATCTCGGTCCTGAAACAACACATGGCATGAAATTGGGAATGATAAAATTGAATAGTGAATGTGGATTCAAATGATGTGGTATGTGCTTCTGAAGGGAATGGAGGTAGGTAATGGTGTTCTTGTGCACTGATTCTAATAGTATGTGAAACGGAAGTCTCAGCAGGTGATGGCAGTTCAACAGATGGGATGGGATGGGATGGACGGCAGATCGGATGAGAGTTGGAAGGTTTTGCAGCCAGATGCACAATATTGTTTTCTCACAATTGTTTACACATACTACAAGATAACTAAGGTAAAACACCAGGGATTTAAATGATCTGGAACCCTGTTCCCATGTGTAGTTTAAATCAAGTACTAAAAACTAAAACTCTTTGGTGCTACATCCCTGAAGGAACAAGGCCTACCACCCGACTGCTGCGTCATCTACCATAGGCAAACGGAAGGATTGGGGGGCCTGTGGTCAGCATGCCGACACCCACGGCCGTTAATGGTGTTTTCCATGACCGGAGCCGCTACTTCTCTATCAAGTAGCTCCTCAATTTGAATCACGAGGCTGAGTGCACCCCTTCCAGACCTCCCTACCTCAGAAAAATCCGAGGAGGTACCGGGGATCGAACCCAGGCCGACAGATCTGTAGTCACCGGCGCTAACCACAAGACCACGCCAGCGGCCTAAATCAAGTACTACTTCCAGATAAATATACTTCTCTTATTTTTTCTAGCAGGTGCCTGCAGCTTCACTTGCATTTATTAATTCAATAGCTAGAAGCTTTTAAAATCATTTAATTAACAGCAAAGTAATTAAAACATTGTATTTACACTCACACTAAATCATTCTTAAAGAATTAATGAAAAAGCTTTGAGGTGCATTTCACAATTAGAAAGTATTACTAAGAAAAAAATCTCAAATTCGAGTTCCCTGGGCCCCCCAAAAAATAACCCATACAGTGAGTTCCATCTTGATCGTTTACCATTTTCCCATTTTGACCTACATTAGTGATCCTGATTACGTCCACCTATGTAAAAAAATTCAGATCTCTGCATGCCGTAATGTTATAAGCAAATGAATCAAGCTAACAAAATCAAAAAGATCAATTCCATTCATTCTGTTGGAAAAATATATTTCCGCGATGCTCTTTCTTTCATGGTTGCAATGGCAGCAAATCAAGGCCATCTGTAATTAATTTCACAATTAGAATATGACAGCAGAAACTGATGCTTCGATAGCACAAAAAAAATCACATTTTCTGCCAGTTTTTGCTCATAACTTGTGAACAAAAGCAAACATTCAAAATCTGGCTTCAAAATGCATTTAGACACCCTTCAGTCCACCTATGTTTTAAATTCCAGACCTCTGCATGTCCTAGAATTGGCTGGACATTGCACAAAGACAGACAGAAAGACAAACACTTCCTCTTATTACATAGTTATTATTATTTTATAAGATTCAATTGCTATTGAGTGAGGAGTTATTTTTTTATTTTTTTTATTTTTTTTATTTTAATTATTATTATTATTATTATTATTATTATTATTATTATTATTATTATTATTATTATTATTATCATCATCATCATCATCATCACCACATCATCATATTTATTATTATTTTATAACTAGTCCGAACTAATTGGAACTGGGGCTTGTTTGGACTGGCGTGATGCAAATGCTGTTGTTGTTGAAAGTGAGCTCATGAAGGTCATTCACCTTTGTTCAAATTCCTGGAAGTTCAATCCGTTAATTTTCAATTTTCCTTTAATAATTTTTGGGGTTTAGATTATCCAAGTTTTCAGAGTACTGGGGTTTGGACTAGTGGGGTGTTGCTGAATTAACGTATTATATTTATTAAGAAATCCAGTAAACAAGAGTATTAACCTCGATTTTTGCAATTTGAAATTTTGTAATATTAAATATTAGTATTAAAATTTAAGGAAAATGAGAAATGAAAAAAAGAGAAAAAAATACTACACAACTCATGCCGTTACTATACGAAATGTCATATGTGGCCTTCCTTTCCATTGCCACTGTTTGTTTCCTAATATATCTTGGTTCAAAGGGAAGTTGCAACAATGATTTACATAATATTCTTATCTTTTTGGGGACAATGATAGTTACAGCTACTACATCAACATATTTTGATGGAATAGACTTAAGATGAATGAAATCAGCCATGTCATACATAATATACAGTACTACATATGAATCCTTTGTTTTTAAATAAAAATGATGGTTCCAGCATTTCTCATACTCTCAGCCTTGGACTAGCTATACTGTATGTGATACCAGGAATTCTCCCTGTGCACCCTGAATGAAGAGCCCCTTCAAAATAAGAAAATAAAATCTTTTCAGTAATTGAGCTTTACAAAACTGTTTAATGTAATATATAAAAATGTCCATTTTGCATATAAATTCAGTGAGGGCACTTCTCTGCGAATAAAGAGTGGGGAGGCTGAAACGACTTTTGGAGATTTGTTCTATGAGTTATTTGTATGTATATGATATCTGTAATATATACTATTAAATTAAAGTTGTTACAATAACTCATCATGATCACCACAATTTTCTGATATATGTCTACATCTTCCGTATACTCAATCTCCAAGCTTCTCATCCTCCCATAGATTATCAGGAATGTTTTTCCCCTTCATGTTTTCTTGTATCCCATTAAACCATGTCTTCTTTGGTCTGCTTCTCTTCTTTCTGCCCAGACGATTCTATCTGAAGATCTTCTTTGGTAATCTCTCCTCTCACATCCTTCTCACATGACCATTCCATACAAGTTGCATTTCTTTAATTTCATCTATTATAGTGTGTACACTTCCATTAGTTCTCAAAATTCTACATTTCTAATTCTTTCCACCCTAGAAGTTCTATTTTCTCTTCTACGAAAATCCATTTCTGTTGCTAATAATTTCCTTTCCTCTCTCTTTTTAACTGGCCAAATATCTGAATCGTAGTGTACTATTTTCTTAAATACTACTACTACTACTACTACTACTACTACTCCGTGGCACTACATCCCTGAAGGGACTTGGTCTATCATCCGACCGCTGCGTCATCTACCACAGGCAGGGGCCGACACCCACGGCCAGGAAGGGTGGTTTTCATGACCGGATTTTCTTAAAAACTGAATCATAAATATACTGTGTTTTCCTACTCCTGATATGTCTGTTCTACAGTATCACATTTAATAGGGATATCACTTTTCTGCATTGATTGTTTGTATTCTGAATTTCTTTCTCCATTCCACCATCTTTATAAAACGTAATCTTAAATATTTGTAGCTCTGTGCTTTTAACAATCACTTTATTATTCAATGTTAAATCTTGTTGAATTCCTTCTATGCACATACATTTGTTTTTTCTTGGTTGATTGTCAAACCAGTCTTCTCGTATTCTGAAATTAATTTCCTTGACATGAATTAAGCATCTTCATAATCTTGTGCCATTATTATTATTTAGTAATCTGCAAAATGTAATGTATAGATCATATCATCGGTATTCCCATGGATTTAAAACTGTTTTTCCAATGTTTTAATATGTATACTAAATAGATTTTGAAAAAGTAGGAGAAAGAGTGCATCCTTGTCTCAAACCTTTTTTCACAACAAATTTTTATTTTAACATGTGAGTTTATTTCTTTGTATAATTTTTTGATTGCTTGTACTAAAGCTTCATTATCAATTGTTTCACCTAAAGCCTTCCATAGTTTCACTCATGTTTTCATTAGATCTCTAAATACTATGTGCATCTCTTGGTTGACCATCAATTTTTTTCTCTATTAACTGTGTCAAACAGGTGACATTGTCCAGAGTAGCTCTTCTGGCTCAAAACCTGCTTGTTCTTCTGCTTCCTTTTCCATAAAATCTTCCTAACGTACTAATGACAGATATTGGTCTATAATTTGTAGGTTCCTTCTTATTAACTTTCTTATAAATGCTTGATGTATAGAATAAGTTTGTCAAATGTTCATGCAATTTTTCTGTTCCATATTTTACCAGTTCCCCTGGGATGTTTGCTGGTCCACAGGCTTTCCCATTCCTTATCCTAACAATTGAAGAGGTGGGTGGATGAAGGCAGTATGTGACATTTTTAAAATAATTGGCTTATTGTCATGAATGAAGGAGGTATGTGTAGGCACTCTTACATACAATAAGCTGTGTTAATGTACTTTCTTCAACAGCTTCTTAAAACCATTTGGCAAATTTCAACGGGAGGTCAAACCTACCAAAACAGTGGTCATAGCTATGCTATGCTCTAACAATTACCACCAACAAGTGTTCTCGGCACTTATAAAATTTATACTTACAAAACTTTAGAAAAATTCATTTTAAAGATCTTGGAAAAACATGATTGTAATTTTTAGGCAAATATTTACACATTTCTTCATCTTTCATTAAACATTTTTCGTTCATAGGAGTAGTAGCCTATTCCTTTGTAAGAATAAAAAAGAAAAAAAGAGGTTAGCAAAAAAGTGTTTTATGAAAAACTTTTAGTCAAACATCTCAAAACTTACTTTCAGTTATGTAACTCCTTTTATGTTATTCTGTGTTAGCGTTTGTTGATGTTCAGATTCTTTACAAAATTCTTCTCTATTTTCTATCATTAGTTCCTTATAATATTTGAACAATTCCAGCTAATTTTCTCAAATTCTTAAAAATGTCCATGCTTCTGAACTTGTTCTTCCTCCTATGTAACTATTTACTATGTGACAATTTTTCCCCATATCTTATTTTTTTCTTGAATAATTGCTTATCGTACTACTGCTTGTGCTCTTTTATATTGTATCTTATTTACATCTGTTTTACTACTTAAATATTATAAATATGTTTCTCTTTTATTTTCCATTTTCTTTCGTATTTTAGGATTCTACCAATTAAGGTACTCTGTTGTTTTATTAATTTCTTTCAAGCCCAAAGCTTCCTTAGCTGTACCATGTTTAGTCCAGGTTACCTTTTTATAATATTCTTCTGCATTTTCATTAATTTCTATATCTAACATTTTTTCATCCAATCTTTCTTTATGTAACCATTTTGTACTGTCTTGTGAAAAACCATCAATCAAGAGAGATTGTCTTCTATTTGAGGGTCTAGTTTCTCATTTGAATGTTCAATTTTTTATGCATACAAGGAAACAATATTTTTATATTAACAGATATAATCGTTTCCACAAGTGGTTCCTCTGAATACACGAATAGCCAACATTTTCAGTTTGCTTTCTTGTTTTAAAATGACAATCTATATTGATTCAAGTCTTTTTGTTTCTTGTGTCCAGGTATATTTGTGAATGTCCTTGTGTTTGAAAATCAATTACTTATTTTTAATGCATGTTGTTCACATAAATCATTATCATTTTCTATATCTTCTCCATATTTGCTGACTACTGAATGTTGATCCTTTCTTCCAATTCTACAATTGAGGTCTCCTATCATTATAATTTCTCTATGTGTTCTTACTTTGATAGAATTTAATTAACCACTTCGAAAAATTCTTCTTTTTTACTTATCAGTTTATCATCATTGATAACATAAATTCCCACAATTAGAATTAGAATTAGAATTAGAAAAAGCCACTGAATCCTTTTCAGGCAAGGGCCTCCTACTCTCGGTAGGGCTAGCTCAGTTTGTACACACGGGGTGAGCTATTTCCTGTGTGCATGCTCGGATTTGAGCTTTTACTTTAACTGTTAGTTACTGTGTGTAGCTTGTGTTCCATTTTGAGTCTAGAATGAGTGTCCTGTACTTTTCCCTAATTCACTTCACTTCACTTTTAATTTCTAAATTATGTCAACATTTTATTCTAAACCTAAAATTGTGATTTTCCACTCCCTCCTATCCCTTGCTATTCGTGACCATTGAGGTCCTATCACTTCTATGAAGTCCTGAGCCCATCTCCTTCTCGGTCTCCCTCTTCTTGGGTCCCAGATCGTGGTGGCATAGGCCCATCTGTCTGCAGGTAGTCTGGACACATGTCCTCCCCACCTCCATTTGAGCTCTCTTGCCTGTTTATGTGCCTCTTCGATACCACTTCTTAGCCTCAGTTCTTCGTTTCTTACTTTGTCTACTAGTTTAATGTCTAAGATTTTTCTCTCCATTCTGCGCTGGCATCTTTGAATCTTCAGTTCTTGTTGTTTAGTAAGCGTCCAGGTTTGACTTCCATATGTTAGTGTCGGTATGATGCAGGTCTGTAGTGCTTCCAATCTTAGTTCTCTGTTAATGTCTTTGTCTAGGAGTAAGAATAGTTAATTTATTTCCATAAATAATTAAGTTGACCTGAATTATACATTGATTTATTGATTCCCAATTTGTTATACATTTTTGAAAATGGTTTCTCCTATAATATAAAGCCATATGGCTAACTGACTAACTCACTGACAATGTCTGTCCACTTCCAGATGAGCTGTATACCTGAGATTTTGCAGATTTTCACCTTTTTAGCTTGTAATCGGAAAGATTCCAAGAAGTTTGAATTTTTATTTTTTTTACCCCCAAAAAGTCCTAAAGTCTTCTTGCACGTTTTTAGGTTATTATGGCTAAACAGTTATAGCCTATAAGGCAGTCTAAATACACGGACTCTTATCTCTGATTTGATGTCAGGTCATAAAAAAACCTTTCCAGAGAACCTCAGGGGGGGTTTGGGGGCAGAGCCCCCAACAAGTGGAGAGAGTCTAATATATAAAATTGAAAGTGGTGTATGTACGTTCCCTATAAAAATCTACATGCTTTGACCAATTTGCAGGAATTTGTGCACGTATATCCATTTCAACCCGGAAAGTAACGTGGTCAACATTAAAATTCAATCAAACCACTCCTTCCCTTAAAAAATTATATAATTTCTAAGAATACTACACTGAATTGAACAAAATGCAATTCAGTTCTCATGACAACAATATTGTTTGCAGTGTTCACATAAGGCATTGGAAGTTGCAAGTAACTGAGACATGGAGTGGGCTTTGACAAATAATTAATTTCTGTAAATCAATTATGGAGAATGAAGTCAACGTAAATAAATATCGGGTGTGGTGCATCACATAACTTTCTCTACCCTGAACATGGAGAATATTTTCTCACTTCATATTTTGATGTAGAATAAGAGGTCATATCGCGGGGACAGCATTTTCAGTTGTCTCAGCCTGAGTTTGTGCCAACGATGGGTAGCGAGTATGCTATGTCAGAAGTCGCTAAATATCCTATCCACTGATATGTTATTCATCGATGTAGGCTTTGTATTAGTTGAGAAATAAGGATGCTTATTGTAAGCCAAACATATAAAAAGAGACAAAATTGGATTGTTCGCAGTGAATTTTTATATCCCAGGTATTTAGGGAAGCAAGTCTGAAAGTGATATTGATTTCCTTTTGATTTGACCTTCGAAATGGTTGTATGGCAACATGAAAGTCAGAAATACAGAAGAAATGGGTTGCAAAATTCTAAGTCCTGTATAAAGCTATACAGCTGTATAAAGCTATATTTAGCATTTTATGAGAGAATAGGCTTATTTTGAGTGTGATAGGTCGTTCATCTTCACTTCAATCTCTAGAAACCTATATAAGGACATAAATTTTGAAAATCAAAAGACCTCCATAAGTTAATTTCGAATTAGGCCTACAAATTACAAAACCTTGGTGCCACAGGGCCTTTTAAGATAGTCATATATATTAAAGTTGAAAAATGTGTGGGTATGTTTGTTCCCAATACAAATCTACATGCTTTGACTGATTTGCATGCAATTTTGCCCACATACCTTCCTCAACTAGGAAAGGAACATAAGAAACATTAAAATTCAAACAAACCACCCCTTCTTTTGTAAAATTATGAAATTTCCAAAAATGTTACACTAAATTCACCAAATGCAATCTACACTATATGTGAATTATGTATGACACTTTTGTTAGCAGTGTTCACAAAGGCCTTTGGAAGTTACATGATACTGGGCTTTGACAAATAATTGAGAGGCTAGTGATAGAAATCATTTCTGTAAATCAATAATGGAGGGTGAAATCCATGTGAATAAATTTCGGAAGTGATGCATCACATAACTTTCTTTATCATGGGCATCATATTTTGATTTAGAATAATGTCATATTGAGGGGACAGCGTTTTCAGTTGTCTCAGTCTGAGCAAGTATGCTATGTCAGAAGATGGTAAAAAATCCTATCCACTGACTTGTTATTCATTAATTATACAGAAAGAGACAAAATAAAATGGGACAATTTTTGGTCGTATGTGCACAGTATTATGATGTTTTTGGGGAGGAAAGTATGAAGGTGACATTGATTTTCTTTTTGATTTCAGCCTCAAAACGGTTACATGGGAAATGAAATATCACATAAAGATAGTAAAATTATATGTTACTGGTACCGGGATTTCTGTTTTTTATTATTTCACAATCTACCAGGCAGTATCTGTAGAAGCAAAGGGTTGCAAAATAATTCTAAGTCCTCTATGAGCCATAAAAAGCCATATGACAGGTCGTTCCTCTTTGCTTCAAACTCTAGATGGATTACCTTTACAAAGACTTACAAATCGACAGTCCTCCTTAAGTTAATTTTGAATTACAAGCAAAATACAAAATCCTGGCAACGCCAGGCCTTTGAAGCTAGTGTATTAATAAAGACACTCCTGGCTCTGTTCTCCTTTGGTACACCGCTATATATATGTACATTCTATACCATTACTTTTCCTTGTTTCAGTAATTGCTATTATATCCTATTTATACTTCTTACTTTCTGAAATAATATCTTTAACTTCCCTTAATCCTTGTATATTCTAAGTTCCCATGTTCATTGTCCCTTTCCTTAGCATTTGTCATCGTTTATTTCCACCATTCAGCCATTTCATAATTACGGGTGGGACATTCTAGCAAATTATAAAAACTATTTTTGTTTATTACATATCATAAATAATAAACTAGAATTGGTTCTTCACATTCTGTAAAATTTACAATGCCTTCTCCTCCACACTGCATGCAAAGCATTATTTAACATTTATTTTAAATATTAAAAAAAAAAAAAAATTTAATCTGTTACCTGTGGGACACAATTTGGACAATGATTTTAATGATGCAAAACAAAAGTTCATTTTCTGTTCTGCTATTACTGTTAGGGTCTTAATGTTGTTATTAATGAAGGTATGAGGGATTCAATACAAATTATAAACCGTTTCCAGGTTGTCAGAACATTTATTTAACTCATCAATAATAATTTAACAAAACTATCACTGTTACGGGTGGGACAAAAATTCTCTTGTTTGTTATTTTACATAGTAATTAACCTCACATATTTTTTTAAGTTAATCTTATACCAAATTGTACCTTAAGATGTATATTTTCTCAAATGAAAATGGACATAGCTGATTACTCTTGACTACTTGGTATTAAAGAGTGTTAAAATCATGCTAAAAATGGCAAAAAAAGTAACTCAATGCAATAAATAAGTAAATCGACATATTTTACACATGAAACCACTTCAATTACACCCAAGTCCTTAAAATTCAGATAATTTGAGGTTTTAAACTTATTTTTGACCACCCAATTACAATAATTTTATAACTTCTCTCTTTGAGGGAAAAATTCCCATATTTTATCAAATGGCTGCATTATTTCTAGGCTTGGAATTGAGATGTTTATTTAGTACAATAGCTACTGATAAAAAATTTCTGTTCCTTTAGTAGCTCCAGTATGAAGCATATGATATATATTTAAACTATGTAAATGTGAATTTGACTGTACTTGCTTATTCATTAGTTCACAATGGCAATGGTGCCCTCAATTGCCTCTGACCTTTTCCACTGCCCCTTGAAGTTGCTAGTAAGGGCCTGCATACATTACTTTAAGCCTTGTAAACAACACTTCACTTAATAAACAAAATTTCACACAGATAATGGTAATTTCACTATAGTCGGTTCCAAGCCCGGTTGAGAAAGGAGGAAAGAGAAAAGGATCGAAAGCTTTGAGGGCGGAAGAAGAAGTTAATATCAATGACTCCGAAAGTAGAAGAGCCTCCTAATAGTGGGAATGTTAGAATCAGAACAATGCTGTGGACACATGCTATGAAACTGGATTGTAGCTGAATATTTGCTGGTATGGTTGGGATGATTTTAATGGCATCAAAATTGCAATGTACCACCACAATGTTACTCCCAAGTTACTCCCATGGATTTTGAGTATAATAGTTCACTGACATCGGAGGTGAAAGCCAACATCCGGCAGAGAACAATGAGCAAGGGTTTTCAAATCATCAAGCAAAAACCTTACAAATTAATTAGAACAGGATCTTGAAACCTAAAGAACATTACTAAAACTTGGAAAATCAGCGAGAAGTTAAAAGGAGACCTAGGAAACATTTCATAGAAGAATAAGGATAATGAGATGCTATCAAAAACTGAAGAGAACAGCATTAGAAAGACATACATGGTTGCATCAACAAGGCATAAACCTTTATGGTAGGCCTCCTACAAATTAGAAAGAAACCTGAGAGGAACAAAGCTATCTTGTAGGACTATAGTAGCTGATGGTGACGATGACCAATAATATAATTATGCATGAAATCCAAAAGTGTGTACGACTCATGAGACACTTTTCATTAAATATGCCAAGGCAAATATTGGTTCATGAATAGAATTCTTTAATAGACCTATAATTAAATCTCAAGGTACTGCTCACATATAGCCTACATAACATATGCAATCTTTACTTAGAAAATTCTCTACTATTGTAAAGCAAGGATACTGGATATATATCCAGTATCAGCATTGCAAATATACTGACTGAAATTCCACTTAAATGGCTAATGTATAGAAATACCCAGTTTTCACTTTTAGGCTGAAATACTGTCATTTTAAACTTGTTAAAAGCTTGTCGTATTTAGTCCAAGATTTGTCTTTTCTGAATAACATTTTATTTTTCAATGCAAATCTCGAGTTTTGGAAAGGTCTGTCTTTATAAAAGAACTAAAATAATATGCTTATTGTAAGTCAAACCAATATATGTGCGCATTAATAAAAATTAATATTCAATAAATCAGTTAAGTATTTAGTTAGCAGGGATTCTAGTAGATTAATAAGAGTGTAAAAATATCTTGCCCAAAAAAACTTATTTAAATTAAAAAAATAAAATAGTTTTATGTGTAAGATGTTCATGGGAATTGATTTTTGCTATAGCATACATTAATTTAGCACTAAACCCCATTTCTAGTAAATGTATTTTAAATATAAAAATAGCTGTATTTCGGTGCCAGCAGATATACCCTAGATGCACCTCAATATGAAGGTCAGGCAGATTGTGTTAACCAGTTTATCTACACTACAGACAAATAATCTTGATTAAAAGGCAATGTGTATCCTTCATATCTACTACAAAACTACTAGACCGATATGCGTGAGTTTTTTTTTGCAAAATGATCCGCATTGTCCGGAGAAGGATTAAAGTTATTGACATCCTTGATGTGACCAGTAGAAAGAAGATTAGGGACCTAAATGTTTTACTTAAATATAGTAGAGTCTCGCTATTCCAAAAATTTGCCTATTCCGACAGTGCTCAGTGCAGTGAGTCATGTGCTTGTGGAACATGGGAGGGAGAGGGATAGATACGGCGTCTGCGCTATGAGTCGTCGAAGATCTCTGCCCTTCCCTCCCAACTTACACTGAACCTGTTCACGAGCCAATCAATGCTGTATAGATGTCCCCGCACTTAATTTACGCCTTAACAAGTCAATATGTTGATATTATTCATGAAATCCGCCTAATCCGAATTTTCGCTAAACCGAACAGTGTTCGGTCCCAATTAGTTTGGAATAGCGGGACTCTATTGTATTACAGTGATCAATAAATACAACTCAGTTCTCATGATAACAATATTGTTTGCAGTGTTCACACAGGGTTTTTCAGTTGCATTTTACTGGGCCTTGAAAAATAATATAATTAGGGAGACTATCAATATAATTCATTTTTGTAAATAAATATCGGGTGTGATGCATCAAATAGCTTTCTCTACCCTGGGCATGGGCAATATCATTTTCTCACAACACAGTTTGATTTGGAATAAAAGGGTATTGTGGGGAGAGCATTTTCAGCTCTCTGTCTGAGTTGATGCCAACGATGGGTAGCAGGTCAATGATGGGTAGCAGGTATGCTAGGCCTATATCAGAAGCCTGTAAAAAATTCTGTCCACTGATACGTTATTCACTGCTGTCGACTTTGTATCAGTGGAAAAATAGGGATGTTTATCGGAAGCATTTAAAAAGAGACAAAAATAGGATGGAACATTTTTAATACTATGTGCTCATGTCATTAATTCTCAGATTTTTGGGGAAGAATGTATGAATGTGATATTGATTTTCTTTTGAGTTTAGCCCTGAAATGGTTGTATGTTAACATGAAAGTGGGGAAATAAAATAACCTGTAGAGACAGTATAATGTTATGTTACCAGATTTTGTTTCTTTTTATTTCAACCCCTACAAGGCAGGGTTTGTAAAAGCAATGGATTGCAAAATCCTAAGTCCTGTCTGAATGATAAAAGACACATCTAGCGTTTTCTGAGGGAATAGTTTGAGAGTCACAAGTCGTCCTTCTTCGCTTCTAACTCTAGATACCTATATAAGGACTTACAGGTATAAAATCAAAAGTCCTCCATAATTTAATTTTGAATTATGTGCAAAATACAAAACCCGGGCGATGCCAGGCCTTTTAACTTAGTATGCAATATTTTAGACCACATGAGCCGTAGGTTTATTTGTTTTTAATGGGAAATAAAACCAAAATTAACCCAACTATTGTATCAACATTTTTAATCACCATAAAATGGGATTACTACTTAGGAAATATATGTTTCCCTTATTCTCGAGAACTATAGGAATTAAAAAAAAAATGAATTACAAAATTTATTGTGGAGATTATGAAATTTAATAACATCCCAAACAAAAGAGAGAAAACGGAAGTGGACTGAGCACACACACTGAAGAAAACAATAGAATAAAAAAATATAGAACATAGTGAGTAAAGAGAATGGAGAAACTTAATAAATCTCTTTGCAGTCATAAGGAAAAAAGAATTATGTCAATCTTGTGTTCTTGTTTAGTTTTCATGAGAGAAGTTTTGTTTCTTATGAGTAAACGACAAACAGTATATACTGAAAACTAGCAAATATAATTGATGGATAGTTACCAATGGGTCCTGCGCAGTTTTCCCACTCAGTCTCAATATTTCTGGATTTGCCATCACAGCATATATGATTGGGTGCCTCTTTTTGTCATTCGCATATGATGATGCTGATAAACTATTAAAAGGAATTCTCATTCCTCCATACAGTGGAATTGGATCTTCTGGACGACGAGGAGTGGAAATTTTAATCCAGGAGAGCACATTTATGAAACATGGCTCCTTACTTCCCTGCAACAAAATTAAACCAGAATATGAAACACAAATTTTCCTTGATATAACCCTGTATTTCCTCTTCATTTTTCTTATGATAGGAGACATGGAAATCAATCTGAGTTATTCATAAGAAAACAAACTTCCCACATTTTGTTGGAAAACGTGAGTAAATCTCATGAAACGTACGTTCTGCAAAAAATGTAAATAAAAGTGAAATCTAAAGTGTTTAAATGTCAATCATCTTATTTAATTAACATACGAGGGGTATTCCGAAAGTAAGTTTCGTCAGTTTGTCACACGGACACTTTATTGACCCAAAAGCAATACAGCATGGCAGCATGACCTATACACCGTGCACTATTTTTCGACATAGTCGCCAGCGACATTGAGACATTTGTCGTAGCGTGCGATCAGTTTGAAGAACCCACTGTGGCAAAACTCGGTGCCCTGCGATGCAAGGAATTGGCGCACAGCCTGCTCCACCTCAGCTTCCTGACATTACTAAAGGTTCCATACAGACCATTTTGAGTGACAAATTGATGTTCCATAAGGTTTGTGCGAGATGGGTTCGCGGAGGCCGCACTTTGCGGGGACGGAAATCGGGAGATCAATTTCAAACAGCTCTATCTCGGACAATAAAAGGTTCAGCGGCTGCAGCAATGGCTCGTTTGAAAGAGGGGAGATAGCGGTACATGGCAGTGGCGCCAAATCTCTCGTGCCATCGTGAGCGGTACACTAATACCCGCGGGCACGCCAGTCTGCTGCGACTCGCTCTTCTACGGCGCAGTGCACCTGCGTCATGCCTCCTCCGCTGACGCCACTTCCGTCGTGGAACCAGCCACGGGTGGGGATTCGTCTGGCGTTTGTTTGGTTCCCCTGGTGAACACGCCGCTCCTGCCATACATTGACGAAACTTACTTTCGGAATACCCCTCGTAGTATATTGCTTCAATGTATAAAAGTTCCATTATTTTAATTTTATTTTATTTGTAATGTGTTTATAGTCGCTTTAACCCAGGTAGTCATATTGTGACTTATAAATTATGTACAAAATAAATACATGACATTGATTTACATAGGAGAGAAAACATTGAAATAGATTAAATGAATTATTAGACATTCAGATTTGACTTAGGAATCTTGAGTCTTTTAAAAACTGTAAAATTTGATTGAATCTGTTCATCTGTCACCATTGGTCGTACTGTGGACATTCCAGAATGATATGTTTAACAGTTAAAATTTTGTTATAAAGATCACAGATAGGGGTTCTTTTTTTCAGGAGATAGCTATGAGTCGTCTTACAGCGACCTATTCTGAGCCGAGATATCAAGATTTGATTTTTCATGGACAGATTTTTTTATTGGGAACTGCTTAGTCGAATCTTGAGTTATTTCATGGAGTTTATTTGCCAATTTGCTGTGCCAGTTAATTCTCCACTGCTGCCATAGCTTCCGTTTAGTACATGTGGTACAGTCTCTATGAGAGATAGCTAATGTTTTGTCACTTAACGGATGCTTTGTTGCTTCCTTCGCTGCCTGATCTGCAGACTCATTCCCATGGATTCCACTGTATGAGGGTATCCACATTAAGATTACATGTTTTCCTATATTTTGGATATTATGAATTAAGAGTCGAACTTCTTTTACAAGAACGTGGGTTCAAATCAAATCAAATCAAATCAAATCTTTATTCCCCTTTAAATACAATATATTTGTACAATAGGCTTCGTCAGTTTTTGGATAGTATTATATAATAACAAAAAAAAGCTAAGAATACAAATTTATATCCATAATATTTTCTGGTATATTACTCTCTAAAAATTCTTCTACGGTGTATATCGCTTTGCTTTTGAACCAAATAGATAGAATATTGTACAGTTGTTTTTTTTCAAGATTTCTTATCTTTAATGGAATTTTATTTAAAAAAATTATCTGTTGATAGCAGTGACTTTTTATATTTGTACTTAAGTGAAGTTGTGGTTTATCTAAATCATTTTTCCTTCGCGTGTTGTAGTTATGCATTGACGATCTAGTTGTAAATTTAGTGCTATATTCTTCAACATATGTAATATTAGCTAAAATGTACATAGAGGTAAGTGTAAGAATGTTGTACCTTTTGAAGTATTGTTTACATGATTCTCTTGGTCCAATTCCTACTATCAATCTGATAATTTTTTTCTGCCAGATGAAGATTTTGTTTGCTGAATGGGAATCGCCCCAAAGCATAACCCCATATAGTAGGTGTGGTTGAACAAAAGCATAATAAGCTGTTATGAGCATTTCAAAATTTACACATTGTTTTAACTTTCTCATCAAGTACCATACTCTTGCCAGCTTTTTACATGTGTACAGTATTTGGTCTTGCCAGGTAAGCTTTGTGTCCAAGTATAGGCCTAATAATTTTACAGACTTTATCTCAGTAGTGTTGCTAAATTTTGGATCTATAGAGAACATTATAGTTTCAGTTTTTGATTGATTTATGCTTAAATTATTGTAGAAGAACCAGATTTTAGCCTGTTCTAGCGATAAGGTCATTTGTTGAGTTAAGTCTAATATGTCCTTATTTGCTTCTATAAACGTTGTATCATCTGCATAAATAATGGGGGTACAGGAGGGGCCTACATTACAATGTAGATCATTTATATATACAAGAAAGAAGAAGGGCCCCAACATCGAGCCCTGAGGGACACCTGCTATGACTTTTCCTATTATGGAATTTTTATTATCTACAAATGTAATTTGTTTTCTATTATTTAGGTAGGATGTAATTAGATTAATCTCTATACCATTTATACCATAATATTTCAGCTTATCAATAAGTATATTGTGTGACACACAGTCAAAGGCTTTGCTTAAATCAATTAAAGTAGCTCCTGTTACTATTTTATTTTCAAAATTATTTAGTGTTATTTTGGTTAAACAATCAACCGCCTTTACAGTAGATAGATTTTTTCTAAATCCAAATTCTTTATCATAAAAGAGATTGTTAAAAGAAAAGTAATCATATAGTTGTTTTAAGATGGATGCCTCCACTACATTTCCTAGGATGGGGATAATAGTTATGGGTCGAAAATTTGAAGGGTTTGTTACATCTCCCTTCTTATAAACTGGTATGACCTTTGAAGTTTTTAGGCACTCAGGAAAAATACCCTGTGTTAGTATTTGATTTATTAAAAGTGTTATCGGTATTATTATTGTGTTGGTTATCTTTTTAATAATATTATTGGTAAATCCATAAATATCTTGGGCGTTTGAAGGGTTAAGATTTTTTATAGTATGTGCAACCATATTTGGTTGGACCTCGTACCAAATGAAATTGTTTTCACATATTTCAGTTGGTAATTTAAAATTTTTAAGCAGATTAGAAAAATTTATAATGTTTCCATTTGTGTTTGTATCCGGCTTGTTATTATCATTATTTATGTTCCCCATTTCTTTTGATTAGTGATGTGAGTCGGAAAATTTTCAACTCCGGAAAAATTGGGAATTTTTCAGAACGTCGGAAAAATATGGAAAAATAGGAAAAATATGATTAAGTGCTTTTTTTAAGTGTGTGTATGTGTCCAAGCCCCAGGCAGCCAAATTACTTGTTTGAGAAAGTGAAATCCCT
Source organism: Ectobius pallidus (assembly GCA_964059195.1). Classification (NCBI taxonomy): domain Eukaryota; kingdom Metazoa; phylum Arthropoda; class Insecta; order Blattodea; family Ectobiidae; genus Ectobius; species Ectobius pallidus. Next base: position 82,855,723 of record CAXKWD010000008.1, read on the forward strand.
TTCTTATTTGAGACAGGGAAATCCAATTGCATATTTGAGAAAGGAATATATATATAAAAAGGAGAAGAAAGTGCCAGAGCACTTACCAATTGGCAGGCTGGTCTTCAATTGGTGCTGGCTCTGGTCTGATACAAACACACATAAATAAAACATTAAAGTTGAAAACAAGCTCAGCTTGTAGACGTGAACTAGTTAATTATATCAAACTTAACTTCTTTAGTAATATATTAATGTGTTTTTTCCATTTTAATTTACTGCCAACTGTTAGACCTAAATACTTTATTTCATGTACTCTTTCCAGTTCTAGGCATTTACATGATGTCAACTTATTGGAATTGTGTAAATGATATTTTAACTTACATTCCATCCTCAGTTTTGGCTTTTGGGTAAATATCGTATGTTTTTATTCTGTTATCTTCTAGCCATCCTCTGAATGCCTCAGTATCGAATTTGCATATCTAAAGTTAGCTTGGTAGTAATTCACCGATAATAATTATTGCATTTAATCAGTGAAAATTTATATTCAGTGAAAATACACTTTTATATCTTTTTCTATTATTGGTGGTGTTTTATTTATTTATTTATTCCAATTTTTCCAATTTTTCCTTATTTTTCCAATTTTTCCAGAAATTTTCCCGGAAATTTTTCCAAAAAATATTTTTCCGGAAAAATAACAACACTACTTTTGATACATCTATAAAATAAGAGTATGTCTGGGGCAAGAAGTTGAGGATACATTACGAATAGCTTGTAGAATACTTTTGGAGTCAGAAAAAAGTATGAATGGATCAGAGGAGCTTGTTTTCAGAATGTGTAACACAGCTTGTTTAATTGCAAAAAGTTTGTTTGAAAACTGAAATCAGGTAGTCTATATAACAACCACTTCTTCCATTGTACGTTGATCCGTCAGTGTATATTGCATTGTGATTTGGATATTTGTCATATACTGCATTAAACAGATGTCCATAGACTGTGTTCCATTATTATCCTATATTGTTTTTGAAAGATCTCTTTGTCAGTTTGAAAGAATTTAAAATAAACACTTATCTCCAAAGATAATACACTGGACATTAGGTTTCAAAATTACTATTATTCTTTTGGTTTATGATTTAGCGTTAAGGAAAATGCAACACTGTAAATTCAGAGATGAAGTTTTGTCTAGGGACAGAAAGATAAATCTAAAGACTGTCCCCAGGAAACGGGGACATCTGCTAACATTACCCTAGTATCTCACATTGACAGCATTAAAACAGTTTTAATTTTGGTTTCTGTTTTTATAACTCTATAATAATCAGACCTTAGGCCTACCCTGAACTCTCTGCAAACCCCACTGCTAAATTTAATAAGTAGATAAAACAATTACCTATAATTTAACTTACAATGTTATTGTTTCTAAGGAATTTTATGTTTATTTCCTATAAGTCTTTATTTGTAAACCTTTCACCTCTTTCATAAATATAACACTTTTTCTTTACTCTGCTCATTGTCTCTTTGTGGAACCACACCCGAGCAGAAGCAGTCTTGTTCATTTGAGTGCATTTAAATTATTATCTACCTATTACCATAATTAAGGGGTACACCGTGGTGTAGTGGTTAAGGCATTGAGCTACAAACTGGAAGGTTGCAGGATCGATTCCTGATGAGGCTGTTGAGATTTTTCAATTGGCCTAATCCTTCTAATGGCAGTATGGCCCTGGGGTCAACTCGGCCTCTAACAGAAATGAGTACCAGGGGTATTCCTGCCGGGGTAAAATAACAGCTGGTGCCTAGGGCTGACAAACTTGCCACCTTCATGTGTCGTAAGTCACAATCTGGGAGTCTTAACCTCCTGGAAACCCTACGGGTCTCTATGGCTCAAACAGGGATCGCTTTACTTTCTTATTTTTTATTTATTATATATTACCATAATTATAGTAAAATATAATATGATTCCATTAAACATTTTAGATTTTGTACTTGTAAGCTTGGTGTACTACAGTGAGTCCCATGCAAGAGTTGGCCAATCATGCAAGTTTCTGCATCGCGGCTGCCCAGCTCCAACTCCCGAGTGATCGGGTGAAATATCTACGCTAATAAAGCCGCTAACAGTGTAACGATTCAGGTTCTCACATTTACAGTTGGAATTACAATGAAAATAACCACGTACCTCATCACAAGATATGCTTGAAATGTCCTCCTCTTGCATCCACATAACACTGGCATCTTTTCAGGAAATTTTCTTTCACGCACGTAAGTTCAGCTTCTGAGATAAAGTTAATTTTTCTTGTGATATTGTCTTTTAGTTCTTCTAATGTATGGGTTCCCATACACTTTATTTTTCAAGTTTCCCCATAAAGAGTCACATACTGTTAGAAGAACTTAAAGACAATATCACAAGAAAAATTAGCTCTATCTCAGAAGCTGAACTTACATGCATGAAAGAAAATTTCCTGAAAAGATGCCAGTGTTATGTGGATGCAAGAGGAGGACATTTCCAACATATCTAGTGATGAGGTACGTGGTTATTTTCATTGTAATTCTGACTGTAAATGTGAGAACCTGAATCGTTACACTGTTAGTGGCTTTATTAGTGTAGATATTTCTCCCGATCGCTTGAGAGTTAGAGCTGGGGCAGCCGCGATGCAGAAACCTGTATGATTGGCCAACTCTTGCGTGGGACTCACTGTATAAAATCAAATGTTGAATTAAAAATAAATATTGATTTAAGACTTTGTTACTCTACATGTATACCTAACAAGAAGGTACTTCTTTAGGAGTTGCATGGGCCATGTATGTCAATGACATATGAACAACAAAATCTAAACGATCATGAATAAATAATTAAATATACAGTATATAAATATGAGTGCAATATACAATAAGACAGCAAACTCCGGATTGTTCGGTTTGTGGGTTATCCATGCAATGTTCTTCCTCCATTTTTTTTTTTTTTGTAAGCAGAATGCGGATATAACCCGAAGAAAGAATTTGATTCAGCATTTAATTTCAAATTTCCCTCACTTTATTTCATCATATTGTGCAAAGAGAATGTTACGTGGCTATCCGAGATTATATGTGCAGTTCGTAACAACGTTGCCTGAAGATTGAATAGTATGGTAATAATTCTAACATCCGGATTTTAATTATTTGTGCACGTCATGGTACTAATTAACACAGATAATCAGGAGTTTGCTGTACATTTATTTGTTTATTAAGTACTATACAGTAGAGTCCCGCTATTCCGAAAATCTACCTATTCCGAACAGAGTTCAGAAAAAATACAGATTTTTTAAACTTCAAATCAGGTGAAATTAAAAAGATGTTAATGAAAAAACGTAAATTTATTGTCATACAAAGAAGTTAAATAGAGACATACATAGAGCCTAAGCTTAATGAAAACGCCTAAAACCAAATTGGAATGAAAGCTGGTTACTTAAAGCACATGTCGGCTCCATTTATACAATTCCCCACACCTAATTTACGCCTTAACAAGACAATACATTGATATTATTCATGAAATCCGCCTATTCAGAACTCCCGCTAAACCGAACAGTGTTCGGCCCCAATTAGTTCGGAATAGCGGGACTCTACTGTATTTACATAGGGTGGGCAGTGCCCCTCAGCCCCCTCAGTTTTCTTTATTTTGGATTATACTGTATTAATACATCTAAATAAACAATGTCAACAAAGTGAAACTATTTTAAATAATTCAAAATAAACAAAGATAAGATTTTCTCTCATAGGTATTTTTTCCAGTAACTTACCAGCACGTAGTCTTGAATGCACATATGAGGTTGTGGTGGATTACGGAAATATCGTGCCCCATTCTTTCCTCTCTCCATTGGTTTATCAGATTTGCATATGATACTGGGTGTTGCCTGATTTAAACTCATTGACCACCCCACCAAATCAACTCCATTGAAGAATTCTCTCATCTGGAAAATTAAAATTACACTCATATTAGTAGAGTTGTTCATAATTTTTAAACAAAGTTTTAGAAACAAGCCATGGACTTGGCAGAGCTTTTGAATTATAATCAATATTATATAATGAATGTAATATAACACAATGTCCGCTGGCGTGGTCTTGTGGTTAGCATCGCTGACTAAAGATCCGTCGGCCCTGGTTTGATCCCCGGTACCTCCTCGGATTTTTCTGAGGCAGGGAGGCCTGGTAGGGGTGCACTCAGCCTCGTGATTCAAATTGAGGAGCTACGGTACTTGATAGAGAAGTAGCGGCTCCGGTCATGGAAACCACCATTAACGGCCCTGGGTGTCGGCATGCTAACCACATGCCCCCCAATCCTGCCGTCTTCCTATGGTAGATGACGCAGCGGTCGGGTGGTAGGCCTTGTCCCTTCAGAAATGTAGCACCACGGAGTTTAGTTTAGTTTTTAATATAATAGGCCTACAATATAATTAATAATAATAATTTTTATAATCGATGCTTCAATTAATGGAAGTAGTTTGTTCGTTTCTAGAAATTTAGAGAACACAATGTCAGTTTGCTTCAGTTCCCTTAATACACACATGAAGTAGACTTCATTTTGTTGAAACATGCATTTTCCCAAGCAACATAGCCTATACACTCAGGTACCTATCTAAAGTTAATACACATTACTCTTAAGTGACCTAGTCACAAGATGTAAAGGAAATTGTAAATTCCACGACTTGAAGAAAGAAGAAAAGAAAAAAAGAAAGAAAGAAGAAAAAAAAACTATATTAACATGTTTCTAACTTGTTTCAAACTGTGTTTTGTAGTTTTCCATCACCCTTCTTCAAGATTGCCTAATGACTTTTTTTTTTAAATTAGCTTTTTTGTACACATTTCAACAATGAGGTAATAAGATAAGATAAAATAAGATACCGGTATGCTAGGTTCTGTGGGTATAGAAGACGTAGAAAAAAAAGGAACTCTAACTCTGCGATATCACTACCCCGTTCCTTCTGCATATAATGGGTGGCAGTACCACTGATAAAAAGTCGAGAGTTTACATTGATTTGGTCTCTGTAGCAACCAAGAAAACAAGCAAGAAAACTTTCTTCCAACTTAGGCACCATTATAAATTTTGGAATTGGGAAAATCATGCCAATAAACATAAAATGATATGGTGTCAAAGCTGCTCCAATATATACCTCTAGCTGTGGAACATGCTTTAGGGTAAGTAAAATGCCACAGTGCCATGTTGGTTCCCCAATATCCTATAACTTTTGCATAACACATTGTAGATGTTTTCACTATTGTTCTTCATGGAATGAACAACTTCTTCTCTTGTTTAATCGCAAATATTGTAATTCCTTCTATATGTAAATATCTTGAAATTTATCTACCGGTATCTCCTAATAAAGTTTTCCTTTTCCTTCAGATGTTGGAAGCAGTTGCGATTCTAAGGCCTAGAGGATATGTTGTGAGTCATGACAGCCTGAAGGCGGATATGAGGCTTTCCATCAAGCATTTTCATCTTCCTGTGGAAGAAGGGTATTGCTGAACATTGTAATTTATATGTACATACACTAATAAAAGCATTGTACCGTACAAACATAATTCATATTTGTAATAAACTAACACAAAATATTTATAGGCAATTTCTGTTTATTTTATTACATGTTTCCTTCCATCAGTTAAACTGTTTCTCTTTGTTGTAATTTCATACATAGCTTTTTATTTTTGGCTCTGATTTCATTATGATAAAAATAGGACAATAACAATAATGAATGTTACCATTGAAAGTAATAAGGTAGCTATTTACTATATCGACTGTGCTACTACAAATGGCATGGTTTGTTTTTATTCAATGCGACGCTAGGTGGCACTAATGTTATTACCGGCAATATCAACAAACTCGTGACCACTGGCATGGTTTATAATTAATCTAATGTTATGACAGATGGCATTAATGGTCAGTTATCCCTCCTTTTTATGTATTCCTCCATGCTTTGGGTATACCAGTAGGCCAAGTAACTATTGATGTATATTTGTTTCCTATCGTTGGGGTGTTATGGCTTCTGATAATTTTAAGTGATTTTCAATTTTGATTGTTATGATATAGGATGATATAGCAACAATATCCAATCCTGCATTTGCCTTTACAACTGGGGAAACCATGAAGAAGTCAAATTGGTTGGGATTTGAATGAAGGGAAGCCCTAGATGCTAGCACCTTGAGCCATCCTGCTCAGTTGTATTTTTTTACTTCTTCATGCAAATTTGAATGGTTTCTTACTTCTATTAGAGAATTTTCACAATTTGCTTCACAATTTGAATTTAAAATTATATTCCAATTGAATGATTACCTATAAATGATGTTTTTTGCATTCAAATAAAATACATATTTTTCAGTTTCATCCTTTTTGAAATTTGACAAAAATTCTAGACCCCAAATCTATTCTATTTTTACTGACCAGTATTGAAAATTAATGTAATTTTGTATTGAAATCAGTTATAGTAAATAAAATTCACTGAAACATTTTTAACATGGCTATTCAAGATTTTAACAAAGTCTAGTCAAGAATTTTCTGGGACCCTAGACTTAATACATCATGATTACTGTTATATAGTTGATCAATATTATGATACAGCTAGCTGAATTAAATGAATAGGGTTTTTTTTTGTCTTTGGTCGTACAGAATTTTATCAGGAAAGAGCAAATGAAGAACCAAATGACCTCTACTGTCATTCCACCACCAACACTACTGGTACTACAACTACTCTAGTACTCTCAACTACTCTGTTACTACAACTACTCTACTACCAACTCTATAATCTACAAATAATGATGATAATGGTAATACTGTAATAAAAATAATAAAATGTTCAGATTGATTAATTAATTAGCTGTTATGGACTGTTAAATTCTGAGAATACATACTTTAATCTGTCTTTTCAAAGACACGTTGTACTTGAACTAAACACAAGAGTAAAAGTTGATTATGCGAGTGAGATAAACAGTTAAGAGAACTGTGAAGATGCTCTCTCTTGGTAACACTTATATTTACGAAATACTATTTGCGTGTGCTTAATTTTCCAAAATGTACTGTGTTTATATTTTACATTCTTGTCCATAGGTTTAAATCTCATACCACACTTCATTAAATGTTTCTGCATTCAGGCCTATATGAGTAGGAATTTATCCAATACATTTATAATATATTTATTTGATACTACATGCTATTATTTTTTTTTTCATTTTCAACACTTCCTACCACTGTAGGCTGCCTAGTGACAAAGTATAATATACAACGTAATCTTATCTATAAATGAATTGTTAAACATTAAGCATTAACATATATAGCAGAAATTTCTAGCTATACTGAAAGTTCATGAATTTTTAACACTGACATGTGCTTCCAAACACGAGCTCTTCTCAAGTACCGTATTTTACGCACTTTTTTACTTAGAAAACAGAGCCTTGAAAGTTGGGTTCATCTACTGGTCTGAAGTACATTAAAAAAATTAAAATTATGGTAAATATTGCCGGAATACCATAGTTATAAACAAGGTGTTTTAAACAATAAGATTGTTACAAATTTTGGCAGACTGTAGGCCTACTTTAGTGCACTTGTCGGAATCTTAAAATGAGGATATGCAATGCGAAAAGAGAGGAATGTTGAATTCTTTTATATGAAAGGAGTTGTCTCTGCCGGGTAGTTTAAATGAATGCAATGACCTCTAAACAGCTTTGTCCCATTACACTTACCGCAAGCTGAATTGAGGATTAGAGGGTGAAAAGTATTTTCAGTCTTTCATGAGAAATCAGTTCAGTTGTTAAAATTTACGTGATGCCACCTGTACAGAAGATATTTTCATACAACGCAGGTTTTAAGTTAGAAGTGATTCCATTGTACAAGGTTATAATTTGTTTATGCAATGAAGTGTATTATTCCCTTTAAAGTTTTTTGTTTAGAATCACATTAAATTCTTTTCCTTTAAATTCCCATCCTAAAATCAAGGTGCGTCTTATGGTCCAGAGCATCTTATGGTCTGTAAAATATGGTAGAAAGGTACTACATTAACAAAAATAAATTCTAATTCATCTTAATGCACTAAATTTAAAATCTGGTAACATTTGTATACACAGTTGGTTATATGTATGTAGGCCTATTATAAATTGTATTTTAATCATTTGTGAATTCTAATGTAAACATAATAATAATGTTCAGTAATTGAAACATTTTACAGCATTTTGTATAACAATGACATTAAAAATCAGTAGTTGGTTGTTACCTGTTATATAACTAAAAGACTTGCTGATTACACATTTCAAGTGCTTTTGCCAGCCATGTTGGAAGAAACAAAATCAGGAAGACAAATATTATGTAGCAGAAGTGACAAACATTCATGATCAGTAACTTTCCATTTGACTTGACTAAACCAATTACTGGAATTCAATACACCACTGGGCATTCTCTAGTCACATTTACATCACCTGATATTTGGATAATCCAAATTGAATATATAGTCCAATCAACGAAGGGGTTGTAGAGGACATGGAGAGGGGGACAATTTTTTTCTTCGGGAATGTGTTGGGGGTAGTTAGGAGGTAAACATACTAAAAGTCCCTGCCCCTACCCCTTACGCTTCATGGGGGTAGGGGGTGGAAAAGGTCAATTTTTTTTTGTTTTTCGCTTATAATTTGAAAATGGTGTGTCGTAGGGAAAATATTTCATGTAACAAATTAAAACTGACATAATTCTCTACAAGTTGGTTCATATACACTTTTGTCGTATCTATAACTGTTTTCGAGATATAGGCTGCTGGATATCACTAATTTTCCCAAAACTAATTTTTACCTCATGTTTTTCGTTAAATTTTTGTTTTTAACTCATCAGCCTTACGTTTTACAGCAAAGTTGTCAGGAAAAGAGTTGTAGAACATTAAACTTCCTTTAAATATGTATATAGATATTTAATTTAACTTCAACAAAACAAAAGTTACAACAATTTGAAATTGTCGGGTAAAGTTTGTGATTTCTCAAGAAAATTGTACATTTATTTCCCAATTAAAGAACTATAACGATATATCTATGTATATACTTATATACCCATATACATACTATATATAAACACAATGTATATATATATATATATATATATATATAGCCTATATATATCTTGTTCAAACAGCTCTCCTGGCAGTTTTAGCATAAAGGGGAACAGTTCAACGAAACTTTCTTGCAGTCACATTTAAGGCTGCTGCAATCCTCCGTGCACTTACAAAAAATATTACTTAAATTGCTTTGTGGTGCTGCAGGGTCTTTTGTCAGCACTGGAGCAAGATGATTTTACTTGCGTTACCCCACAACTCTCGGGGTAATTGATTTCCTAACCAGAGCTGTACCTGGTGGTATGTCGAAAAGGGATATTCTTTTGTTGCCCCTTGCTTGGTGGAAGCGACGAGAGATCAGGTTGTATATTGGTCATAGGCTTTAGAAATGAATGAATATGTGATAAATACGTGAAATTTGTCAAGACCCACTACCCAGGAGGAAGAGATGATGGAAACATCAATTCGCCAAACAGCACTAAGGTGGCCGAACTGGAAAGACACTACAGAATGAGAAAGTCCGTAGATATCTATTTCAATATGGGCAACGAAAAAACAGTGCATGAAGAACTATTCCTCCCGAGTCCGCGTAATAAAGACAAGAGTGATCAACCTACTGAGGTCTAAACTCGAGGAAGAAGCCATTGCAACGCATCAAGCATCAGACAATGCTGACATGCTGATTTTAAGTACAGCTATTGAACAATCGACGATAGAAACATCTAATGTGGCTGTTATTGGAGAAGATGTCGATCTCGCATTTATATTTACCGCAAATACTCCACCTGATCACAAAATTTACTCATCAAACCGGGGAGCGGAAAAGGTCTAACCAGTGTTTACAGTACCCACCAAATGCAGCTGGGAATGAAACAAATTCTGTTCCTGCATGCTTTTATGGATGCGATTCAACTTCAGCAACATTCCGAAAGAGTAAACTTGGTTTTGTCAAACTTTACAAAAAACACCCAGATATTTGCAGAGCAACCAAAGAATTTTACAACCCCTCCTCCTCACAAGTTGATGTTAAGGAAGCTGGATGAACATGCATGTTAAGAAGGTACGGTGCTCCAGCAAAGGAGAGCTCCCTTAACACCTACCGTTATCATTCGTTTCTAAAATCTATGACCAATGTAAAACCTGATCTCTCGTCACTTCCACCAAGCAAGGGGCAACAAAAGAACATCCCTTCCGGACATACCACCAGGTGCAGCTCTGGGAAGCTAATTACCCCCAGTGCCGTGGGGTAACACAAGTAAAATCATCTTGCTCCAGTGCTGACCAAAGACCCTGCAGCACCACAAGGCATTTTAAGCAATATTTCTTGTGAGTGCACGAAGGATTGCAGCAGCTTTAAATGTGACTCCAAGAAAGTTTCTATGAACCGTTCCGTTTTATGCCAAAACTGCCAGACGAACTGTTTGAACAAGGTATCTGCAATGAATGAACACAACGATGGGGAAGAAATGGAGCCCCTCCATACATCCCCTGCGGACTCAAAAAAAGTGATGGAAGATGACGGGGATTCTTAAATGTGGAGTCCTAATATATATGTGTGTGTATATATATATATAGTATATGTGTATATATGTATGTATATGTATATGTGTATATACATAGATATATCGTTATAGTTCTTTAATTGGGAAATAAATGTACAATTTTCTTGAGAAATCACAAACTTAACCCGACAATTTTAAATTGTTGTAACTTTTGTTTTGTTGAAGATAAATTATCTATATACATATTTAAAGGAAATTTAATGCTCTACAACTCTTTTCCTGACAACTTTGCTGTAAAACGTAAGGCTAATGAGTTGGAAAGACAAATTTAACGAAAAACGTGAGGTAAAAATTAGTGATATCCAGCAGCCTATATCTCGAAAACAGTTATAGATATGACAAAAATGTATATGAACCAACTTGTAGAGAATTATGTCAGTTTTAATTTGTTATATGAAAAATTTTTCCCTACGACGACTATTTTCAAATTATAAGCAAAAAACCAAAAAAGTGGACCTTCCCCCCCTACCCCCATGAAGCGTAAGGGGTAGGGGCGGGGACTTTTAGTATGTTTACCTCCTAACTACCCCCAACACATTCCCGAAGAAAAAAATTCTCCCCCTCTCCATGTCCTCTACAACCCCTTTTACGGCATTCATTGACTGGACTAATAACCTCTTTGACAAGTTGTTTAACCAAATAAGTATCCACATGCCGAAATGAAAATATAACCTTTTGTTCTTAAAAATACTTATAAAATGTTTTTATATTAGAGAAAACAAGCGCCTAACTTTTAAATTTTAACATACCATAGAATACGACACTACATATCATTCTTGTCATTCGATGCTATGTGTAACTTATTTACAATCGATACATTTTAAATGCTTGCAAAAAAATGTGTGGGTAATGCAAAATTACTAACATTTTTCAGGCATACACTCATTATTTTATGTTGCGACCATAATGATTGAAGTCAGAAGGAATGTGGGAATGTTGAAATTCCTGGTAGGTAGGAAAATAATCTGCCACTCAGTGGCGTACCATAAGGGTAGACTTTGAGACTGAGTCTGCCTAAATAATATAAGAAAATAAGTAGATTCATAAACAAATAAATAAAGACAGCATCAACCAAGTCATTTATCATTATAAACTAATTAGCCCTGTCAACAGAATATTTTTCGCTATGCATACCCAACCCCTCCTGCTATTATATGTCAACTTGTGGTGTTGCATGCTTAGGCAGCATCGAAATCTCAGGATGTGGCAGTAAAGACGAGCTGAGACTGAGCGATGGTCCAGCCAGTTGAGTCTCATTCAAGTGTGAGTTATATGACTTCTACTTGTTGCGAAGACAGGCCAATTTGTTTTGCAAGTGCGGCATAAAGTCACCACCAAAGAGACTGAATAAAGGAAGGGTACGTTAACATTAACATTACATCCCTCACTTATTACTTACCCAGCAATGAGTGCAGTATTAGTTAATTTTAAACTTGTGATTATTTTCGTGTTGCATATTTTATTCTAATAAGTATGGAAAATTCCATAGATAATACCATTTTCGACTCTGTTGTATGAACCGAAAATGTGAACTGTAAGGTAAAAAACCAACTCCTAAGTAGAAAATCTTCTCGGGTTTGCAGCCAGGTGAGAAGTTTGTTGTGGTCCAACGTTTCCGAGGCTGACGCTGCCTCCATCCTCAGGGAATCTGAAGTGTCGAGTTTTGATATGTAGGGGAAATATATACCAACCCGAGTTGGGCGGAGTCGACCAATCAGGGAGCAGCTGTTCTGTTTTCGGTCCTTTTCCGGGCCAAGATGTTCCTTTTACCTTTCAGGTCCTGAATGCATTTGTTCCAGGCCTGGTTGATAGTGAAACCATCATCCCTTCATCCCCAGGGATGAAGGTTTCACTATCAACCAGGCCTGGAACAAATGGAACCTTCATCCCTTCATCCCCAGGGATGAAGGTTTCACTATCAACCAGGCCTGGAACAAATGCATTCAGGACCTGAAAGGTAAAAGGAACATCTTGGCCCGGAAAAGGACCGAAAACAGAACAGCTGCTCCCTGATTGGTCGACTCCGCCCAACTCGGGTTGGTATATATTTCCCCTACATATCAAAACTCGACACTTCAGATTCCCTGAGGATGGAGGCAGCGTCAGCCTCGGAAACGTTGGACCACAACAAACTTCTCATCTGGCTGCAAACCCGAGAAGATTTTCTACATAAGATTCGCCAGGAAAGCCTCAAATCTTACACAACCAACTCCTAAGCTTGATTTAGGAGCTTTTTAAAAATTGAACCTTATTCTTTATTTCTAAATCTATGTAGTTTAGTTTCAAATCTAAGTCCAGTCAATTCAGGACCATGTACTGGTTGCAGGCCTCTCACTGACCGCCACCATCCTCATTCAGTTGTCTCTTCCCATCTCCATGGAGCTTCCTTCTCGTTACTCGTGTAACAGAACATTTTATCAAGCTATTCCAGTTTTCCATAAAATTATATCACATCACCGGGAAAGGGGCCCGGGTCCCTTGGGTCCAGCAGCCCCCCTCCCCCATGCGGCGGCCCTGAGTATGCATGAAGATGAGAGCAGAATTTTTAAAATTAGAGAAGCAAAATAAGGAGATTGGTAAATATATCTCAAATCTAACACATGGCAATGTCTTGATGCAAAGGTGCAGCTAAGCAGTCCCCCTTCGTGAGCTGCTTCTGGTACAGAGTCAGTCCTTACCAAATGTTCCCCTTAGTCCGAGCAACTTAGTGCCAGTATCTAAAAAATCGGACATTTCAAAATCACCTCTATGGTAGGCAGTGTAAATTTTTCCCTCTAAATACTGTCAAAGCACCTTTAGAGTAACATAATTAACTTTAAAATTGAATAACATTGTATTTATTACCAGTAATTCTAGAAGTACAAACAATGCATGTTGAATACTTGTGGTATCTCATAAAATTTAATGGTGAATTTTAAGACCTGTAAAGTCTTGAAATATTAGTTCAAAATCTAATATTTTCACAGTGACTAAAACTGTGGATTTGCTAATACAGTAATATATCAACATTATCAATATGAAACATTTTAGCAAGATACATTGAAAATTTGGGTGAAGCATGCATTTTGATATCATGTAAGAAGTTATTAGCTATTTTTTTAAATACAATATTGCATGCTGTAGGAAGACAGAAAGTTGTGACATACTGCAGTGTCACAAGGCACCAAAATTGATAATATTCAACTTTGAATAGAACTTGCAACAGCATATAATTAACTTTCTAACTTGATGAGTAACATGCACAAGCTGTCAGATGTTTCCACTCTCCAGATCAGAAATGTAAAAAGGGAATAAAGCAATAAGCATCTTTTATTTAAAGCAATAATAACCTGAGTTCATATCCCATAGACTTAGGAACTATTCCTCTTCCAAGTAAGAATCAGCTTGAAAAATTTTATGTCATAACCGGGATTTGAACACGGATCTTTGGCTTAACGCGCCGATGCTCTACCATTGAGCTACCATGACAACATGCCAGTCTGACATCAAATTCCTCAACTGATTCAGAAGACAAGGTAAACCACGGGAGGTTTCTCTCCGTCGAGAACACACATCCAAATGGCGTCCTACCCTTGTAGGTACTTTGAAGCCTAGTTATTATTTATATACTATTAATTAAGTGGAAGGAAAGGAAAATAGACATTAAATCCATGTCTGGGATATTAATACAAGTAAGAATCAGCTTGAAAAATTTTATGTCATAACCGGGATTTGAACACGGATCTTCGGCTTAACGCGCCGATGCTCTACCATTGAGCTACCATGACAACATGCCAGTCTGACATCAAATGTGCAAGGCTGGCTCTAGGTATTTCGAAACCCTAAATTGCCACCTCAACCATTGCATTTTTTACCATTTGATTAAACATGGAATTTCCTGTTCTTTAGCCTGGTATTGGTACATGGTTAAATAAAGTTGATTTGAATTGGCATAATTTGGGAAAGGCTTGTATTTATGAAGACAACACCTAGATAGAATTGGGATTAAATAAAAAGTAAATTTAATTGAAAAGGTGTAATTTTTATATTTGCATTAAACAAAGAAGAAAATATATCATAGATAAGGTTTTTTCCCCACAGGAGGCAGGAGTTGAAAAAAGGCTTAAAATGCTAAAGGTAGGCCTACTCTTTTTGCTTTAATTTTGGCAAACTCTTTTTACATCCATTCAAGTGGCTAACTCATTTTCAATGGAAATAGTAGCAAAACCTGAAAGTCTTTCCTAGTTCATTGAGCTACACAGATGTGTTTTAATTAGTTTTAGTTTTGAAAAACTCATTTTTGAGCTTGCCACAGGGATTGGTATTGTCAAGAGAACTCAAAGAGCTTCACATAAATTAGGGAACCCAGTTACAAGGTTCCCAAGTTGAGTCGAGATGCTTCATCCCTACCTGGTAGGCACAAATTTTATGTTTTTATGAAGCCTCTAAATATCCTGACACAATGTACTGAATTATTCCTATAATTTGCTGTCCTCTTAGTCTACAACATTTTTTAAAATTTCAATCACGCATTGGAAGTTTCAGCTATTTTAATTTCTAAATGTTGCTAGCACTAAATGTTTCAAAAAATTCCCACCTTAGGCAGCTGCCTAGTTCCCCATATGGATGAGCATTTTACAAAAGTAATTGTAATAAATGTTTTTATTTGGTCTAGAAAACTGAAATAAACATTGAATTCAAGATAAAAGGATGACACATAATTATGCTATTAATTTTATGTAGAATAAACTATTTTGAGCTTAGATCCCATATAACTGTTTTTCAGCACACATTCTAAACTAATTCCAAACTATTCTAAAACACGAACTCCTAAAAAGACTTGTACATACAAAGAGAGACAGAAAAAAGACACATAGTTCTATCACCTCTTCTGATAAATTTCATGTCATACCCTAACCTGTCCCTTACTGGCATTCTGTAAATCTGGTAACCCTACTTATAGTCAATTTAAAAGCTGGGAAAATTCTTAAACATGATGGTGCATCATGCTCATCAGAATTGCAACCATAAACATCTGAAATACCACCACTTGTATTAGGCAATTTACTCAACTTTGCAGTGGGAATTTCATTTGGTTTTACTTCAGGGTCACATCATTTTTCTGTTTTACTTTCTCGCTTATACGTAGTATAGAGAAAGTATTGTGATCGTGACAAAAAATCAAAATCGAGTTAACACCGGGAAAGCATGTTTCACGATGCCTAGAAACCGAAAAACGTGTTTTTGGTTTGACGTCTGTCCGTCTGTCTGTCTGTGGACAAGCACAGCGGGTAAACGGTTCATTGTATTTACTTCATTTTTTGAATTAAGGACTTTTACTAAGATCTTACTAATCGTTCATCATCAATTTTGTATAAAATGAGGGTGGGGCAGGGCCCATACAGAGCCCCCTTTGGTGCCATCCCTGATATGCACAGCATTTGCTTGAGGTGTCAGGCTTTGAAGTATACAAAATATTGCAAAAGAAACTAGAAATCATTTAAAGATAAAGGAAAGTTAGGTAACTATATGTCTGGCTTCAATGGATTATTTTCATCCTGAGGCAAGCAGATTGCATAATATCACTCTCATTCTATGCAAGTAGATCAAGTTCTGATGCATTTGTAGACTTTCCCTAGTTGGGTTAAGTAAAACTTGTGGTCTGCAGATGTGATGTGAAGGTTTGTAACTTTCAACAGCATCAGTACTGCCAAGATTTAGGTGTTTTGGCAGACATCTACAAAAATCAGAACTGCCCCCGCCAAATCAGGACATCTGTCCATCTTACATATGAGTGTACATTTAGTGGATGCCCTTAGTAGAACTTGGTCTAATCTGATTTATAGTTGGTATTTAACAAAGGCATAGTTCCAGATAAGGAAGCCCACTGTATTGTTTCATTTTGGGGAAAAATGTCCAGCATTTCAAATCCAAACAGCTAATTACGAAAACATTTCTATGATTGTGAAATTTGTGTTATGTTTTTCCAGCACAAATAAAGCAGTCGAGCATGTTTTTTTCTTTGATGAATAAGGCATAAACAGTTGAGAAAAATTGAATGAAAGTAAACAATTTGAAAGCAATACTGATGGTACAGTTAGGTAATTTGAAATACAGTTGTTCAGAATTTTATGACATCTCAAACAAAAACAAACATCTCCAGAACCAAATTAATTGAGCATTAAGAAATGAGTGATAAAAACTGTGTTTGCTGTTACTCATGTCAGTGTTAAGCCCTGTGTAGTAATCATTAAGTATGAAATTATACATTAACAAAGAATGTAGCCTAACTTTGTTTTAGCTTGTTACATTTATCATTTGGTCTCTTCCAGTGCTTTTTTTTCTGGGGGTACTCAAGGGTACACCCAGAAAAAAAAGCACGATTATATGGATTGTTTGCATTAAAGTAGCTATTTGTAGCATTATGTTCGTTGCCTATAGGGACTTACATGATTTTTGAGAGGTGGAGTTGACTAGCGTTGCCACCTGTCCCAAATTTGGCGGAACATCCCGCATTTTAAGAACATTTTCAGCATCCCTAAGAGGGACGCATTATATATATTTTTTATTATTTTGCTAGCCTTTTCTTTTCTAATGTTAGTATTACTGTTACATAGCCTATTCAGTTTTGGGCTTGTAATGAATATATATACCATCTTTCTCTTATTAATAAATTGTTCCATGTACAAATTTAGGTATGAAGATCGGCGATATGCATATATTCGATAAATGTCCCTCCTTAGCCTTACCAAAAGGTGGCAACCCTAGGTCAGACATTAGCTCTAAGATCAGAAAAACAAATGAGCGTTACAGCAGTGTTGCAATGGTAACCATGACTACACATTACCATGTGCTCAAGAGTTTGTAGTATCCCTCTGAATAGAAGACTAAAATTATGTACCTCTTTATGTGTTGTACGAACTGACTTTGAATATAAAGGACTATCAGTTGTGTTCCATTACGTGTTTGTGAAAGGTGCAAGGAACCCTGTGAGTATATCATAGACTTAATTGCAGCTTACAGGCAGAATTTGTATGTAGACCTATGAACTAACTCCACCTCGGAGGATTTAAAAGTCATATAACCTTATGCATATTGTCTGTGATTCTACTTTTTTTCTAAATATGTGGGTAAGTATGGCTAAGTTCCATCAAGTCAAAATCGAGAGTAGGGCCTACCCCTTAAATTTTCTTTAGAAAAGAAAAGCACTGGTCTCTTGTAAGTTACTCATTTCATCGTAAGACTTAATAATGTAGAACAATTCTGTGCATTGTTGCATTCCCAGTGGAAAGCAGTTTTTCAATCAGTCCCAGCTTCGACTCCAAGAATTCAAATATGAAAATATAATTCATAACAACAAACGATTACCAGTATTACAATAAATCTGCTTGTCTGAAAATATTTTTCAATCTACTGATAAATGGCAGCCTTACAATTTGTATTCTTTGAGAATTTGGTACCGGTACAATAATGTAATGCTTATAGGTTACCAATACTGCAGATAACTATTCATGTTTTAAAGGAGAAAACAGCATTTATTCTTTAGTTTATAATAAGTTAACTGAAGGGTTAAAAATATTACCAATTCATATTATTGGTAACCAGGGCTGTAGCAAGGTCCTCCTTGCGCCCTTGGCAAGTTTGACAAATCTGCGCCCTCCAATACGGGGGGTCTGAACAATTTTTTTTTAAATTTCTGTGCAGTAATTTTTAATAACGTGAAAGATTTCTTCCATTAACATGGAATTTTTATTGCTTGATAAATTCCATCAGTCTAAAAAAAAGGCGGGATTATTCATGAATAATTTTGCGCCCTTGGTGGGGGCCCATCTTGCCACCACCTAGCTACGGCTCTGCTGGTAACTTCCATTTACAGTAGAAACATCATAGCTTCAGTAAGACCGCTGAGAATCTTTAGTAAACCAAGCTACCTTAGACCTTATAGCATTCAAATTCGATCAACATAAAAATCTGAAATTAAAGATATAATCTAATATAGATCAATAAGCTGAGTTCCTCTGAGAACTAATCCCTTAAATAAACTATCCAAGACAAAAACCTGAACCAAACAAATTTATCATAAGAAACAAATCCTAATTTTCATCTGGCTTAACTTAATAAATATTCACTCATTGTTTCAAGTCAAAACCCTCGGAAAAACTGTATCTTGCAACTCCTGGTAAACTGGTTACCCCTTCCACTTTGCACCCTAAAGGTGGTGGGATCCTTTCAATACGCCTACCGTAATTTACATTCCCTTACCTATGTGGGCTTTACATTTTATACAAAACCGGTACCACAGTACAGTAGGCCTACTTCTGATATACCGGTAATTTATTTTTAAAATTTCGTCAGTTCACAAATTTTCATAACCTTCTGGTACATGTAATAAAATAATACGTTTGAAAATAATATTCGATGCATCCTGATGTATAAGGCAGTGTATGGCTTAAAAACAATAATAATATACTTTTTAAAAATTTAAACTGGAAATTGTTTTCGGCAAATATCAGGATTTGCGTGGAAAAATAAAATCGCTGTCAGATGCTAATGTAAGTGGAAGTATAACACACAATGCGAAGTTCACATTCTGACAAGCAGACTGCATAAAGCCTTAAAAGGCGATAAATTTATAGCATGCAGTATGGGCTTCTATACAATTCTAGTATGCAACTATGCTTCTAGGCCACTCTGCTTCATACAATTATATTTGTTATTCTAAGCAAAATTACACACCCTTTTCAGACGTAATAAAACATATTCTTGAAAGACATTTATGCCGCAGACACACAACCATTTAATTTAGGTAACACTTGCTTTGCAGGTTTGTTGACTGTTTTGGTAACAGGTCGAATGACGGTTCACTGTGATCGATTTTCAGGTCACAAATTTTTCAGAATTTGCGACACAAGGTAAGATGCAACAGCGAGCTCTATCAGCTGAGCAGCGAACATTCCTGTAAGTGACATCTGACAGTTGCACGTTGAAAACAGCTGTTCTGAGCTATACTTCGAGTTTCACCCGCTAGGCTTCGTCAAAATACTAAAGTGGCCGAATGAAGTTAATAAAAATATTAACATTTATAAACTAAGAATTAGGTTATCAAAATGAAAAACTCTAACATTTTCAGCCCATGACAATTAATGGACAACAGAACCTACATGAAAAGTATCCATACAGAACAAGTACAAATTTATGCAACCCTATCAGCAATGAATTTGAAACTAAAACCCAACGTTTCCGTAGTGTAGCGGTTATCACGTGCGCCTCACACGCGCAAGGTCCCCGGTTCGATCCCGGGCGGAAACACTTTTTGTTTTATTATATCGCTGTTTATAGACGATGATTTTCAGAGTGGACCAGTACTTTCTGCCTTCTTCCCTACAATGTAACCATGGTCTTACTAAAGATTTCATTCTTGCCCTCCCCTTCAACAATTTTTCCCATTTTCTGTCGCTGTTGCAACTGCTCCACCAAATAACATAATTACAAATTTGCATGTTTCTTTGTACATAATGCCATTCGTGGTATACTGTTCGGGCCACGTTATGACGATTACTTCCCATACCATCGCTTTTCTGCAAGAGAATGCAATATGACTTTTCCGTCTAAAAATTAGTATAGTACTGATTATGTAAAAGTGCAGCAATAGCCACTTCTTTACAATGTCGCTTATTTCGTTTCTTTGGGATTTCTGAAGTAGAGTATTTACTGTATACAAAATAAGACCAATCCACCGCTTGAAGTCAATTCCATTGTTGCCGGACACAAAGATAATAATACTTCATCATACTGTAAAATGAAAGAGGGCAAGTGTTTCCTGGAACTGAGGACATATATAATTGAGATAGGGTAAATGTTTCCTGGAACTGAGGTCGTTAATGTCTAGCCAATTGATCTGCTGATCACTAATTGACAGGTCTAAAAAGGGGACGAGTGAAATGTTATGAGCAGCAGTTCTAGGAAAATGGTCGTTATAATTTGGCCAGTACCATAGAATTGTAGACCAATTAATATTTTTCATGACGGCAGTCCTTTCACTTCTTATTTATTGCCACACAGTATTCCAATAATATTAAACCTGGTTAATTAGAACAGTGATATTATTACCTCGTGTGGCACTTATAGTTATAAAACTGGTAAAATTCATGAATAAAACCAGATTATGAGGCCTGATACTTGTAAATAAAATATTTAATTTAAAAGAAGACAGTAGCATGGGGGAGACAGAATCAACTAGCCTGCTTTACTGTTACAATCTTAGTTTTCTTAACTGAGTTGGTAGCAACTAGCAGAGCTTACTACTCATTTGTCTAAATGATTTTAATTGATAACATTGATAACATAAAACCATCTATACTAATTTCATAAAACCATCTTTTTATAGAAGGCAACGAAACCCCACAAAAGTGAATTTCCTACGAAAATCACATTGTGAAAATGGATTTAGATTTAGATTTATTAGCCCAATGTCAGAGGTTTACATGACTTTGTCAAGTAGGCCTACATGAGTTGAACAATTTGTACAAATAAATGTTAGGTACACAATTATACCTAATTTCTAGGTAATGAATTTTGAGAAGTACATTTATTGAACAATATTGAACAAATTAAATTTAAGGTAAACAAAAATACTTAAATTCTATGCTATGAGCTTACCTTAAAAATTAATAATTTTATAAAATTTAGGTACTGAAAATAGTCAACTTATCTTATACGTCTAATTTAGACCTCTCTTTAAATTCCTCTATTGTATAAAAGGCAATTTCTACCAGGTAAGATTTTATCCTTCTTAGCTTCATTTCATTATTTGTATTATATATTTTAGTGTATCAGGTAAGTGATTGTATAGGTCCTTTGACAGAATTTCTATACACTTGTTGCCTAAAGAACCTCGTAAAGATTTCTTAAAATAGTTTTTATTATTTCTTCTATAATGATGATGCATGTTTTGATTGTTATCCTCATCATAATTTATTTTTGCAAATTTAATATTTTCATAGATATATAAGCAGGGCAGTGTATGTGGTCGACAACGCCCATTCCTGGATAAGGCACTCACAATTCACAAAACAAAGGACGTGGATTGAATTGTTGAAAAATTTCCATGGATTGATCTTTGACAAAATTTACCTGATTTAGAAGTGTAAGTAGAACCTCAAACCGATGTTACTCCAACATTCCAACATATTGGAGGAACAATCTTATTAAACACCACACCAGTTTCGGAATCACTTTAGCTGAAGAATTTAATTAATGTTTGTTTCATAATTCATTTTTGTTTTAGTTTTTGAGTCCTCTTTCGCCCATAACATTGCAATTGGAATTCATGTCTGACCTGTGGATACTGTACTATATATATATTTTTTACAGAAATTATGAATTTCTATAAGACAGCATGGTTCTTCGGAGTTTTCCACCTAAGAATATCTGCTAGGCACCTCGCATCACCAACAAAAACAACAACGCTCCTGAGCGTTCCGACGCTTCTTGCTCTGAGATAATTCTATGGGACAGTGCCCTATCTCTCACTACAATGGGCCTTGGATCCAGAGGCAATCTTTCTAATATTTATGAGGCCATATTAAGATTACACGATGAGAATATGCCAACAACAGATAGAGAGGAAAATGCTTAGGTATGCATCAGACTCAAGCCCGTAGCCAAAATTCAAGGTCAGGGTGGGCAAAATGTTTCTCAGGATGGGCTATATGTTATAAAATAATATTGAATTTGGGATTGATGTAAAATATTCTGCACAATTAATGTTATTCTGTAAGATGCTTGTTCTAGGGCATATGTATAGGTACATTAGAATAGCGGTACATAATTTAAAAACACAAATAGGCCTTTAAGGTTAACTTTAAAGTAGGCCTACATCAAAAAGTTCTTCTAGTGCAGTTGAATATTTCCCTGCTTCTAAAAGTTAAATTTCCTGAGAACCTTTCCCATTTTAAAGCACTTCTATTCTACTCTTTTCAAATGCTAAATACTGTACTTCATTTACTGCTATTCTAATACTCTTTTCAAATGCTAAATACTGTACACCAATAGCCATTCTTGAATGAGTCATGGTAAGTCTTTGAGAACTGTTAATTCTTGTTAGGACAGAGAAAATAGATGATGTATAATACTACAATATGTGCAAAAGTTCTTATTGCTACTAACATATTATTTTACAATCGTCAAAGACGTTTCTATTGTTGTCACGCATCTCTTCGAAGTAAAGAGACTTCTCAATACTTTTCTTATGTAAGAAGTTCTCATATATTCTGCACTTGGAACTCTAATGGGCCAATAAATGAACTGAAAAAGTTGACTTTATTATAATGACTACCGAAAATAAAGTTCGAGGGTGGGCGGGATATGAAATCAGAGTGGGCTGATCCCACCCTGGAACCCCTCTGGCTATGGGCCTGATCAGACTACAAGAGTACAACAGCAATCAAGAAGTGAGAAGAACTGGAATAAAATATGCGCGCCAAAAGAAACATGTGATGGAGGAGGGAACCCAACCGATGGACGTACCGAACGACAGCCTGGGGTCCCGAATCGAACGCAGAAACTTGGGAAGACAACGAAGACGATGGGAAGATGACTTAAATATATTTTTGGTAGAAAATTGTTTAAAATTACGAAGATCTAAAGAAAATGGCGTGAGCTAACCAAGCCGGTACTCAAGAATTTAGACTAAACTTTCCCGCCGAGATTACTTTAGAATAGCCACCTTGAGAGGCCTTGTCCTTCCACTTTCTCAATCAAGTCTAGTATTATGCTACATGGGTTGCACATATTTATTTATTTATTTATGAAATTAGCGATTGTCCATCTGGCCTAAAATTTTTCCAGGAGTGTAACCAAGTCAGCATATGAAGTAGCATTTAATTTGTCTGCAGGCATTTGGGTATGATTGGGACCGTGATCAAAAAGACACGAAAGCGGTCCCAGGAATCGTCCTCATTCTCCTGCAAAATCGACCATTCTATAACAATTTTCTAAAGTGTCAAATCATAGTCCGGTGAACGTTTATGCTTTTATCATAAATAATTATATATACCTAGGCCGTTGTAATGTTGTTATTACGTTATGATAAAAGCGTTATTACGTTATTATAATATTTATTAATTCCGGTCATAAAATACTGACCATATGCCACACAAATCCTACTATCTGCTCATTGTAGATTAAGCAGCTGTCGGATGTTAGCAGGGGCGGATCCAGAGAGACATTTTGGGGGGGGGGGGGAAACCAAAGTAGAGAGGGAAGTTTTTACTCATAAAAATTAATTAATCCCAGTACACAATTGAAAACAAAATTAACATTTCAGCACTTTCTTACAAAGGTATTTCAAAATAATCAATGTCGTTGCTTTAATTTAAGTATTTGGGTTATGTTCTAATAAAGTTTGAATAATTTGTGCTTAATGTTACAAATTTTTTGGGGGGGGAAATTTCCCCCATTCCCCCCCCCCCGTGGATCCGCCCCTGGATGTTAGAGACTCTCCCACAATGGATATAGCTCCAAGGAGCATATTATTATTATTATTATTTTTATTATTATTATTATTATTATTATTATTATTATTATTATTATTATTATTATTATTGTTGTTATTGTTGTTATTATTATTATTATTATTATTATTATTATTATTTCATGGAAATGTCACGCCACTAAAATAATATCTAGAATATAATATGTTTACTACTACTAAAACTATTATCATTGCTATTAACATTGAAGGTAATATCAATTATATTCTAGATATACAATATTTTATTACATATTATCTAATTATTTAATATCAATTTGATAAAAGAGGAATCTAGGCAAATACTAGTATAAAACGTCCATACAACGTTACGTTATAACAACGAGTATGGTCTGTTCACGACTTATGAAGACATTAAAAGAAAGACATTTGTGATGTCTTCTTCAAAAACCGTTAACATAAAAAAAAGTTAGCAGAGCGTGGTTTCGATCCACGGACCTCTGGGTTATGGGCCCAGCACGCTTCCACTGCGCCACTCTGCTCTGATGTCAGTGGGTCGCCTTAGAAGCGTAGATAAACATGTGCTGTATTGCGAGCGGCCTACACAATAGGCTGTCAATGGAATGCCATTCTTGTAAACCTGTATGTCTGCTACCGGTATCGTACTTTATGATACTTTTAAGCCTACTCTGAGCTCTCGAACGTTTTAGTTTTCTGTATTGAGTGTAAAAATAGTCTGCGATTGCAAAATATTACGCAAAGAGGAAAAATATTAATCTATGTGAAAATAAATAGCGCATACGTTTCGTTTCAGAGTGTGCAGAGAAGAATCAAACAACTATTTTGAACGAATTATTTTCCGATGTTCATCGTTGAGTCCGTTTGTGTGTATGTGCGTGCGGGCGGGCCTGGCGTTAAAATTTACGTATAAATAAGAATCCGTATTGCGGATTTGTTTAGACCTGGTAAGGTTTTGATAATAATAATTCATTTACATTATAACAGTAGCGGTAGTAGATCATTTGTTATTATTGAGAAGCATGTTTTTATAAGTTCTAGTGGTTTTTAACTTTAAAAATAATCTTCATCTTTAAACTTCAAGATCTCTTAAAGATGATGCTTAATTATTGGAAAATGTACTGGCAGCATAACGAAAGAATTTCGTTATTTACGTAGTTTAAATATAAGAAAGTTAGCAGAGCAAGTGTTCCATTTTTATTTAATTAAATGCCGGCGCCTTTTTATAATATTTAATTATAAGCCAAATATTCTATTAATTTTTATTCACCTGTAAAATGATATTTATTTCTATTTTGTTTAAATACAGTATTGTATGGCTGTTTTCCTAGATATTCAGCAAGCCTTTGACAAAGTTTGCCACCTTGGTTTACTGTATAAACTAACCTATTATTTACTACTACGCTCCTACCTGCCTTCAAGAATATTTCTAGTAAAATTCGAAGAACCGTTTTCCAATTTTATGATATAAATACAAGTGTATCTCAAAGTTCTGTTTTAGGTATTATATACATCTGATTTACCCATTTCAAATAATGTACTAATGGCTACTTTTGCCGATGGCACTGCTATTCTTTCTCCACACGAAGATCCATCAATAGCATCACAACATATACAGAGTAAATTGAATATAATGGAAGACTGGTTGACTAAATGGCGAATACAAGCAAACGAAACTAAATCAATCATCTTACATTTGGAACAAGAACTGAAAACTGCCCTCTTGTAACACTTTATAAAGGGATCATGTTAAATACTTGGGCATGCATCTAAACCGTCGGTTAACAAGGCGTAAACACGTTCAAACTAAACGTAAATAATTAAATTTGAAAACATAAAAACTGTATTGGTTGTTGGGACCTAAATTGCAGCTACCATTAGAAAATAAACTTCTTGTTTATAAAGTTATATTGAAACCGATTTGGACCTATGACATACAACTGTGGGGAACCACCAGCAACTCCAACATTGGAATTCCACAGAGATGTCAATAAAATAAATAAATAATAATAATAATAAAAAAACTGTACGTTTCATTGTCGCCGCACCGTGATACTTTCGCAATGATGTCATTCACAAGGACTTGAAAATTTCGACAGTAAAAGAAGAAATTCCTAAATTCAGTACAAAATACGTTTAAATAATAAATCATCATCCAAATCATTACGCAATGGATATGGTCAGATAGCAGTGAAAAACTAAAAGAAAAGACTTAAAAGAAGTCATACTCTAGACCTTCCGTTTATATTCGACTTGTCTATATAGAATGTTGTCTGTCTCGTGGAGTGTTATCATAGGATACGTCTTCCTTCATGTCATATTCTTCTACAGGGTGTAGAAATATCCGTATACAAACTTGGAAGGTTTGTAGAGGAGACGAAATGAAACTTTTTTTTATGTGACAAATATCTGACAGGTTCTCCGTTGGGAGGGGTGGGTCGTTACAGTGGCCACCACGTTCTCCCGATCTCAGTCCTATGGAATTCTTTTTGTGGGGGAGATGAAGCCTTTGGTGTACGAAACACCAATAGATACTCCAGAAGAGCTGGTTGCCCGTGTGGCTGAAGCTGCAGCAATTATTCGTGAGACACCTGGTTGTTTTGAACGTGTGAGACAATCATTTGCACGCAGATGTCAGCTGTGCATTAATGTAAACTGACGACATTTTCAACAAAATCTGTAAAACATTACGGCAGGTTGAATGCAGTCACACCATCCATTGTCGACCTCTAAGGACTCCTAGCGGGGAACGGATAACCTGTCAGATCTTTGCCACATAAAAAAAGTTTAATTTTATCTCCTCTACAAACCCTCCAAGTTTGTGTACGGAATTTTTTTACACCCTATATATCATTTACTTATTGACCGTGCTGGACAGATTGTAAACTTTACTGAAATAAAATAATGTTTACATGCTAAATGAAGTTAAGGTATTCAAATGGTGTTTTAGGCGCCTAAAAGGCACTAAAAAAGGAAACTAGAACAAAAAAGGCACTGAAATTATACTGAGCAAAAAATGTCGTATATGCAAAATAGCTTTCATAAGACAACTGCGTTCGAAAAATTAAGTTGTAAATATTTATTAATCAATAACAACATTCAAAATCACAGATGTATGGGGGAATCCTGTTAGGATAGCTGCCTTAAACGAAGGGTGCCAATATGACACAGCCAAATAAAAAAATCTAAGAACTATATATTTTATTAAAATGAGAATTAATTTCTCTAATTTTCAATATTCATATACTAGCAGATCCCCCTGGCTTCGCCCACGATAATTAATTAGAAGATACAAAATTAAGAGCAAAATAATTAAAACATGTTTATTAAAACTTGCACGCGAAACATTCATATACTAAACGATTAATATAATTAATAAAACAGCTAAAAATCCGGTTTTGAATTGAATTTAATGATTAGAAAGCGTCGCCTGGGAAAAACGACCTCAGATTCGAGTTCTCTGGCCCAGAAAACCCCTGCATAGTGACTTCCGTCTAAACCGATCAATGTTTGTCCATTTAAGCCTATATCCATTATCCCTCTTCCGACTATGTTGAAAATTTCAGATGTCTGCGGGCCTTACGTGGTGTGGTGTACGTGGTGTGGTGTACGTGGTGTGGCTTCTGGTTTCAGTTGGATGTTGGGGAGTTCCGTGGGGGCTCGCGATGGGATCTATTTCGGGAGGTCTTTGGGCATGCCAATCATTCCATTCCAAGAGGTTGGCACAATGGGCCCGCTTTGTGACCTCCGTGTTTAGGGTCGTTCCCAACCCGCCTCTGCCCCTCCGCGGGGGAACAGTACAATACAATAGTGAAATTGCTGCTCGGAAAAGGCGAAGTTCGTTAAAACACAAGAGACGTTATTTTTTGAAAATGGAATGAAACGTGTGCTTTTGTTTTTATCGCTACTGAAATTGACCCTACAGTTTTTAACTTAACTAGTTCATTTTCAAAAGGCAGTTGATAATTTCCTTTAGTGTAAGTCAATCTGTATGTTTTTGTTTTCTGAACTTCTGTGTTGTAATGTTTAATACAAGCAATATTTTTCGATTGTGTACGTTTTTTCATATAATTTCAGAAGTGCAGTTTTTAAGACTAGTTCGAGGTAGTCTTGGTCCCGTCCTCCTCGAATTACCGTATGTGGTTTTGAAAATGCATATGATGCCAATATGACATCACACTGTTTACGGGAAGCGGGCCAAGTGTTTGTTGTATGGAAAGAAAATAATTCTTTACTAGCCTACGTGAGAAGAGAAAGAGTTTGCAGACAGACACATGTAGAAATGCAAATGATTGCTGGTTTCCAATTCATCAGCTAATTGAAAAATGCTTAACCGTGTTTTTATGGAGGTAATATCTCACTAGTTTTATTGCACGTAGAGAAGAAGAAGTCTGGGTAAGACCACAGCTTCAATTAAAGCACGTGGTTTCTAACGTGCTTCAAACCACGTCATTGCACTCATAGATAGATTAGAATGGTATAATAACAAATAAAACGGCAATTTCATGCAAGGGAACTTGGATAAAATTTTAAGAATTTCATATTATTTTCTGGAATAAGTAGGATGACCAGAAGTCCTCTTTTTCGAGGACATGCCCTCATTTTTATGTCCTGATACTCTGTCCTCGAACAAATAATTAGTCTTCCAAAATGTCCTCCTTTTTTGTAATAGTTGGATGACTTCGCTGTACGAAATGGGCGCCTTAACACTAGCCCAATCTAGACTCTTTTCGGTATATATGTTACCGGCAAAGTGTGAAATCCCGGCATTCTATAGAATGCCTAGGTAATGTATAGAATGCCTGATGGTTTTAGGCAAAGTATGAAATATAAGTTTTTTGTGAAAATGTTACATACTTTGCCTAGGCATTCTATACAATTCCTAGGCATTATATAGAATGACCAGTACCATTCACGCAAAGTGTTAAATGGGCACTAGTTGGGAAGCCTGTATTAATTAATACACATTTGAAACTGAAAGAACAAAAAAACTACGAAATAAAGCACAGGATATTCTTACCGGAAAACAATGAAAACAGAACTGAGATTGAAGTACTTGTTACATTAAGTACTCACTTTTCTTCTTCACACAAAAAACAATTTATATTTTGGCATTTTGATCTTGTACATTTCACGACTTAAAGAAGAATGCCAACAGAATGTTGTTACCGGTAAAACAAAAATCAGAACTGGCATAACCTACTTGTTGCAGCAGGGAAGGCTACAGTGGCATTTTGAATTACACTTAATTTTCTTTTTCACACAAAGGCACCTCATATTTTGGCACTTCCTCTTGCACATACACCTGAAGAATCCTTTGCCGCTTCCTGTGGACTGAGAAGTAGCTGCAGATCGGAGAGGTATTTCGTGGTCAGGAACGTCTTCAATACTCATTAAGTTCTTCGGACATACGGTGAATTCTGATCTTGCGTAGATTTGTTTTAAGATTCCTCATGCAGTTCCAAGTCGGTAAAAGCCATCTTCCGTCACGTTCATAAATCATAAAAACTGCCAACAGATTGCGTGAGTCACCCCGCCCTTTGTCGACGTCGGGAATCGGAACTCGCACAGTGGCACCCTTTGGCACAGGAGGAATTTTTTGTCAGAATCCCTTTTCATTGTTTTGGCCTGAATCTCAAGGTTCAATCTCGATTCCATTTTACTTTGGATAGCTTTCTCAATATTGAAGCAAACACTGCACAAAAGGCTAACCCCATAACCTTCTACTTCGTCACCGTCATCGTCTTTAGGAGAATATCCACAGATGGCATGAACGTTTCGGCCACACTTTTGACATGTATGAGCACCGCTGGATTCTTTTAAGCAGACGCAAGAGATATCAGAAAAAGAAGAATTTTCTGTAACCACAGAAATGGAAGGCTCTTCAATAACCATGACTTCATCACTGTTTTGGTTTCCTCCACCATGGATTGCATTCTCATCTATGTCTTCTGCAGGGAGCTGTGCCTCTTGCATTGATTCATTGCATCGTCTTTCTTTCTGCTGTTGTATTGTTTGTACGCTCTCTATTATTTTTTCCAGCTCTTCCTCAGTCTCTACGTCTTGTAAAACGTCGTCAGGCAGGGACGACGTCGAGAGACCTACTCTAGCTTTGCAGCCGAACAGAACTTCGTATGGTAACCTGTTAATCCCAGAATGAAAAGCTCTGTTTTTCATAAGTTGAACGAACCGTAGTCCCTCACTCCAGCAGCTAGATTTTTCATCTTGCGTCCAAGCACACAGCATATTTTCAATGTCTTGATTTGCTCTTTCGACGCTCCCCTGACTTTGTGAATGGCGCGGCTTACCATGGACGATCTTCAAGGTGTGGCCGCTTACCACATTGTTTGCAAATTCCCTGCCGTTATCGGACTGTAGAACCGTTGGAGCACCAAGCAACGTAAATATGTCGATGAGGTTGTAGGCTATTTCTTCCGCTCTCTTTGATTTCAGAGCCCTGAGAACTACAAACTTAGTGAGATGATCTTGGCAGACCATTATAAACTTGTACTCCTTATCAGGATGGGACTGAAAATCGATGAGATCGGCCTAACAACGGGAAATGAATTGCGAAAAAAAACCATTGGCTTGACCACAACACCTTTTTTAACACCTTTTTGCTTCTTCTGGCAAGGCTCACAAAGATGAATGTACAGCTCAATATCATGGTGGGTAATGTTCTTAATCCTGTCCCGTTGGCGGGATTAAGCGTATTATATACTTTGCCGGCAGACAATCAGGAAAAAGTATACAATGCCTAGGCAATGTATAAAATATCAATCATTTCATACTTTGCCGTTCGATTTTAGGCATTCTATACATTACCTAGGCATTCTATAGAATGCCGGATTTCACACATTGCCGGTAACATATACATTCAATTCAATAATACATTGTTGTTATTTTCATCCTGTAAGCCGTACAACATGCCATTCAGAATTGTTAAAAATTGCTGAATAATGTTTGTATCCCAGGCCACAACGTTAATATTGAGTGTTTTAATTTCATCTCAATGGAGTAATGGACAGATGAACGAACCAGATTGACAATAATTATTAAATCCGTTAAATATCTATTCTTGGAATATTTTTACTTTAAAGTTTACTACTCCTCTGAGGGTTATTAACGTAAATCTTGAGAAAACCTAAACTCCTGCAAAAATCATCCTCAGGGAAATGTCTATTCCACTGTCAGAAGCATTTGATGTGAAAATGATCAGCCCGACCGCTCGTCACTTGCAAAAACCCTCAGATGGGCAGCGTTTAATTTTGTTGACTCTAGGACACCCATGTTTAGAGTTTAATAATTATCTATGAATTCATTCCGCTGAACGCGAATTTTACAACAAATTATCGCCGTCGGATAGAGTAGTTGCAATTAAACCTGCGTTGACCTTGTGAGTGCACTTTGTGTCATTATAGTCGTAATAAAGCCTTACAAAATAATAGTTCATCTTCTCAAAATATTTTGAAAACCAAAAATGAACTATTAATAGTAAACTACTACTACATTTCCTAGTAGGCCTACTAATTTTCCTGAAGGGCCAAATCTTTTTCCGGTGGCGCTGGGCCTGAGGCTACAGCCCAACTTGCCTACCTAGACCTTTCATGTTCAAGCATAAGCCTAATGGGTTCAGTAGCGCGGGAAGTATCATATTCGATAGATTGACCGGAGCTCGGAGGCATTAAAATTTGTCTGTATTATTATTACCGCTAGGAAGTATTATTATTACCGCTAGGAAGTATTGTTTTATTTATTTTTATTATTGTTGTTGTTATTTCCTAGATGCTAGATACATCTCTTACCTCCAAAATCTGGCACAGGCACGCGGCGAGGCCAAAGTTTCACTAATTTACTCACGTGAATTCCTCGTGTTCACTCACCTCAGTACTTAAATTCCTGAGGCCTTTTAATCGCGCTTATGACAAGGTACTACGTGATATGTTTTTATAGTTTTAATTGAGTTGCTGCATTTATATATTTTCTCCCATTATTGCTACCTATTTAAATTCATTTTTTCTGTTTTCATTTTGGACCCCCTAGGGTCTCCCCCCCTCGCACTGCGGGATCTGCGGGACCTTCATTAACTCTATCTCCATCTTATGCATGAATAATTTTCTTTTGGATCAATAGGTTTTACAAGTTAGATGCCCGAAACACGCAGAACTTACATGTGATTAGTATATTCACCGTATCATTAAACGTAAGAACCAGTCAGTGCAGCCAGTTTACATTTAGCGATAACGTAGGATGTCCATTCAACCCGCTGTTCCCGGGACAGTCCCTGTTATTGGCAAAATGTACAGCTGCTATCTCGAAAGCTTTATTGGGGATAATCAAACGTCCCGCTATTTTTGTGATTCCGATTGACCAGTGTATTTTACATTAATGAATGTTGCAGCACTGAAGGCCTTGCTCATAGTTAAAACACACTTTGATGGGGTATCAAGTGCTGACTATTATGACAAAGTATCTAGTGATGAGCGAGACCAGTCTTAGTCTTGCAGTCTTGGTCTTGGTCTTGCAGAAAATGCAAGACCGAGACCAAGACCAAGACCGCATTTGCGTTAGCAAGACCAAGACCAAGACCGACCATGCAAGATCGAGACCAAGACCAAGACCAACCCTGCAAGACTTTGGCAAGAACAAGACTTAACTGCAAGACTCTTGCAGTCTTGGTACTTGAAAAAGTTTTATAAAGCCTCGTTGTGTATGCAGCGAGCCAGCGAACGCTACTCAAAGGCGCCGCAGAGTCGCTAGCCGGGGTAGTCCCAAGGCTGGTAGGCCTATAATGTAGAGGCTGCCTCATCGTGCGCTAACCAATGAGAGCAGACCCGGTGCGTGACGCTGTCCGTATCCAAAAGCGAGCGCACCGTTCAAATAATACATGTGAAATCCGTATACAACCTATATCACCACTACGTTAAAACAAATTACTGCAATGAAAACTTACAATTAATCTGACGGATTTCCCTGAATGGCATTCCATAACCTAGTTTCTTCAATTCGTGGGAGTTAATTTCACGATAAACACTCCATATTCGTTTTTAAAATGTTTAATTGCAATAGTTCTCTATTATTATGGTACGAAAGACAAACAGCTGTAACAAAGGCCCTAAGCCATATATGAAATTTCACTTTGCGTACAATATAAATACTGACCACATAATTTATCAATAAAACTTAAAAATTCTGCCATACAGTTTTTTAATAACTAGTTTCTCTAACCTCTCACTGGGTTAAAAGAAAGCTATGACTGAGGATTTATAATAATTCTTTATTACAACCAAATGGTCATACTATGATGAATGGAGCAACGATGGAATTACAAAAGGCAGGGGAAACCGGAGCACCCCAAGAAAGCCTGCCCGACCCCACTTTGTCCACCACAAATTCCACATAGATCCATCGAAATCCGATCCCGGGTCCCAGCGGTGGAGGTCGAGCGGTCTAACCACTCAGCCATGGGGCGGCCTATCTGAGGATTTGAAACTTTAAACAGTAGCCCCAGTAACTTAAAACGCCTATTAACATGCTCAGTAGCCTATTTCATTAACGATGATATCCTTTTTTACACCTATCATTAATATTCTTACCCTACTCTCACATATACCTAGAATCTTTTCTGTCTACTTGAACAAAATATAACGATTTATGTATAGCGTAGAGCTTTATCACTGGTAGTGAGTACAGTAGTGAGTACCAGTGATAAAGCTCTACGCTATACATAAATCATTAAGATTATCGCTACAGAATGGACAAAACTCAAGAACAAAATATAACATAGCTATTCAGCTCATTCCATTCTCCTTGAAAAAATCAGGTGATACGCCCGGTATTCTTAATAATTACTCAATAAAACACAATTAAACCGTAGATTAATTAAAACAGGAACTTATTTGACAGGTATTTGCTAGTTATTACTTTACAGATACGTATCTGATTGTACTGTAGCTATACAGGCCTACATTTTGCTGATGATAGGTAGGACATTCACTAAAAACCTTTTTTTTACTACTACAATTTTGTTATTGACACATAACGGTGGCGGTGTTTAAGTTCTTGCTGCTGATTCATATTAAGAATGCATATCGAATAACTACTTGCATGAAGAATAGTTATGATTATTTATGACCCAATTAGCAGAAGGACCAAAACTTGAAAGCAACTAGAAAGTATAAATTAGAACTAGGGTATATGAAAAGAGAAATATTATTTATTACAGCCTATGGGTTTGGGTTTCGAATGGACACTGTGTGATTTGCTATAGATTGTACAATTTCTATAGCATCTGATTCAATGCCGTTATGTTTTGTTACTATATTATACAGTTTTAAACAGGTCAGATAGAACCTCTCTCCTATGCGGAAATATTCTAAAAATTTCATACACATCCTGTTAATATTACTTCTTGTCTCCACAGCCGTTCAATTTGAAACTTTACGATATAATATTCATAATTTTACACTCTCAAATAGGGTATAGCTTCTCGTGGATTTTGGGTTTAAAGTTCTGCAATAGGATAACAGAGAATATTTAAATTTACACTCCAAATTTACTGGTCTAGCTTATATCACCATGGACGTTTCGGCAAACAGCGTGACATCACATTACTGTTTACATGGCCAAAGGAACTAAAAGCAATTAGCTTTCGTAAAACACAGTAAAATGCGTAAAAGAAAACTGCAAGACTCTTGCAACAAGACCAAGATCGAGTATGCAAGACCGAGACCAAGACCAAGACCACTGATGCAAGACCGACACCAAGACCAAGACCAGGGTTACCTATGCAAGACCGAGACCAAGACTGAGAGTGCAATACCAAGACCAAGACCAAGACCGCCTTGGTCTTGGTCTTGGTCTTGAATTTGCTCATCACTAAAAGTATCAGAAGAAAATGCACTTCTTGATGAAATGCGTGAAAGTTATAAGTCTAGTGACGGTCACGGATCTACTTCTGCGGGAAAAATTATCATCAGGGCCCGGATTCTAATGTCATGTCATTTTTTTATTGACGCTGCATAGACATTGCCAACTTGTAGATAAATCCTAATCATGGCCTCTAGTGAAGTAAAGTAAAGTGTTCCCTATTTACAGGCCATGGAGGCCCAGAGGGTTCCAAGAGGCTGAGGCTCCCAGATTTTTAGACATCGGCACATGAAGGTGGCAAGGTTGTCAGCCTTACGCACCGGCCGCCTTTACCCCCAGGATTGCTCCTGGTACTCATTTCTGTTAGAGGCTGAGTCGACCCCAGGGCCATAGTGCCACCAGAAGGATTAGGCCGATTGAAAATCTCCAACGACCTCATCGGGGATCGAACCCGCGACCTTCCGGTTTGTAGCGCAGCGCCTCAACCACTACGCTACGGCGTACCCCCTAATCATGGCCTCTAGATTATAGAAATGCATTTTTATTAGGTCATTTTTGTCATTTTTATGCCATTTTATATTTTTAGGGCATTTATTTCAATTTTAGGTCATTATTTTGTCATTTTCGTGTCATTTGTTTCCTTATTTAGTCATTTTCTTGACATTTGCTTCCTTATTTAGTCATTTTCAAGTATTGTATTTACATTGAGTGTATACATTTTTTCGTCGCTTGCGGTGCTGTCTTTGAAGTGTTGTTTGTTTATTTCAAGAAGGAAACATTCGGCGTTAAAGTGTTGTCATGTCTCAGCCGGAAATGAGAATCAACGAAACGCCAAAATTTTGTATTATATTACTATTGTTATTAGATTGACTTGGCACCAGAGTCTGCCACCTGCTTGGATTTGAGAGTGAAAACTACTGTTTACTTTCAATAAACAACAATATAATCCGGCAGACCACAAAAGGAAATGCCGAATTTTGACTCGCCAGTGCCTCAGTGCCAGTATAAATTTCCATAAGAAAAGAACACATTCACAACATTACTGTTATTTACAGTTTTTACAATTATGTGCAAACTAGTCTATAACTTTGTGTGTACAATAATAATTTTTTACAAATAAAATATCAGTTTTAGGTCATTTTTTATAATTATTAAGTAATTTTCTTTAAAATATAGGGTCATTTTTTAGGGCATTTTTAAATCAATTTTAGGTCATCAGAATCCGGGCATTATCAACAGTATGCAGAAGAAATTTCAGTCAAACCATTTGAGATATGTATGTATTTTTTATTTCAGCTTTATTTATACCGGTACTCCTTTGATATTGACGCTCAATTATTTTCTATTGTTGGTATGTTTTATGGTATCAGTAAACTCCCACTGATATTAATTTCAATGGATATAACACATGATGAAATAGCGAGTACGAGTCATGGTAAAGTAAACATCGAATTCAGCATTTGCCTTTACGACTGGGGAAACCATGTCAAATTGACCAGTCACGTGATTTGAACCTGAGGCCTCCCAAGTGCTATTCCATGGGACAATTTGTTTGCACGGGACGAAGATAAAATAATGTTAAATGTTCAGTAAATTATGTGGATGAAAATTGTATCTCCTTTTCCCCGTAACTGTCTCAGGTCCCCCCCCCCAAATTTTTAAAATATCCCATTTTTATATAAACATTGTATGGACTCCCTATGATAACCATATTTTATTCTGCTACTGCAAACACAAAATACCTTTACATAACGCTAGCGTTATATGTAAACCAGCCGAAAAAAGGACCAGCCTCCCCGGAAGCTGAATTTTGTTTTCAGTTTTATGAAATTGTGTGGGTAGCTAACTAATAAACGGAAGATGGGGATTTCCCTGGCCGTAAAACCGTTTCCATAGCAGAAGACAGAGAAAATTTCCCCTTCTCTTGCCATAACCTCTAACGATATTAATTATTAGGCAATTATTGGCTGTATCGCTACTTTACATAAGTTACTTTCATAATATGGAAATATGTTTGATTAAAATATAAATTATTTATCTAGATAAGTTACAATATAGTCCACAGCTGTAGTGTAGGGGATGCGTTTTTCCTTTTCTTATTAATTTTTTTAAAGGAGACAGTTTTATTTTTTACCATCAATTCGTGCTCTATAACAACAAATATGCAGAAACTCACTTTTTTTACAACATACTTTTGTACACGTGCTCACAGTTCATGTCCTTGGAATTATCAGTCCTAAGAGATTATAATAGGTACAAATTCCGAAGACTGCCTTATACATAATGTGGATATGCTACCAGAAAACCTCAACTAATGTACGAGTAAATCTGCAGCAAAGTGAGTTGGTACAGATTACTCGTCGACCCTTGGCCGTCCTCTCTGTTATAATACTGAAAGGTAGGACTACCGTAAGCTATATAAGCTATAGATTTCCATGTAATAATGTCCGATTAACGCTATTTCTTCGCCGTAGGTCTAATAGAATTTAGCCTATGTCAATTTTTAAGAAAATTAATTGTGATAAAAATTGATTTAAATTTGTTTAGAACATGTTCTCTTCCACCTTTTCCATGAAAAAGATGCATGACATCAGATCACTTTGGACAAGCGTAAATTTAGTATTTCCAATCAAAATTTATAACTGGCAAGTTATATAAGAAAAATATTTTAGTTTAATCTACTACTAATTATGCCTACTCTTTCAAACATTTTAAAAAGACAGATGACTAAAGTAGAGATCCGGACGGTGGCAACTCGCTGAAATGAGGTTGCCGAATTTGCCAGGATACGGCTAATGAACGCCTGAGCCCTCCATTAGCCTGTATAGGGCCCGATAGCCCCGAGTAGGCCTACTAAAAGGAGAAGAGGCCGCCAAACAAACCCCCGGATATGTGGTATAAAGAATCAGCAGGCATGTTTTCTCATAAATTTACCAGCTATCCCAATGAGAAAGAGGGAAATTGAGTGGATGGACTAAAGATATGCAACTCTTACAAGGTACTCCCCTCATTTACAAGGAAGAGCCAGTCAGGAGGACTGATTTTGGGAATTGAACCTAGGACCAACCAAATGCGATCCCTGGACTTTACTGCCTGAACCATCTCGTTATACAGTATGAAAATAAATTTCAGTGGAATTTCAACTACATAGGCCTAGGTTTTGTAAACAAGTGTGATCTCTTTCCCAGAGAATTAGAATAAACGCATATGGAGATTTCAATGCGAGTGCAGGATACATTTGCCTTTTCTCTGCACATAGGATTCAGATGGTGTGTTGTATAAATCTGACCTCCAGGTATATTGTCATTTTGAACAAGCTGAAGCGTACATGATTTTCATCATATATTTCACACTTCTATGTTTTATTCAAAATCAGCACAGATAATTAATTAGGTTACTTCTTATCTGTCCAAAGTATATTTAAATACAGAAACGACGTGATCTTTTCTTTTTAACTAACTTAGTCATACTATGATTTGTAAGTTAATTGGACATCTCCGGAAGTTGAGCACCAAAATCTGAATTGTAATATATTTGTCTGTTTGTATATTTAACTTCGATTAACTCGAAAACGGACGAATCAATGTAGGCTACCCTCAATAGAGAAAAAGTTGCTAGGGGTTATTAAAATCTTTTTAAAAAGCGGAAAGGAATATGCAAGCAAAAAATGAAAATATTATTTAACTTACTATTTACTTTTTAAACAAATGTTATGTAACAAAATCAGTTTAATATTTCCAATTTGTTTTAGTTTGTGTAAAATTTTGATCGGATAACTATTTAACGAACTTTATTTATCTGTGATATGACATAACGGAGTGGTAGAATGCATTACGATGAAGTTTATGATGTTGATTTTCCTCTACTCAGTATAGCATTTCTACAGTAAAAGCGATGTTACACAAACTCACTGGAATAATTTTAGCTGAGAACTAAATTTATGTACACACTACATCAAAAAGGACTTAAACTTAATGTAGACATGCCCTTAATGGTCTACCTCACTGACAGACAAGTTATGTCATATGCAGTATTGTGAGGCACACTAATTAGTGATTTTTGTGACCGAGCTGGGTTCAAGTCTCAGTGTCGGAGGAATTTTTCTCCTATAATATTTTCATGTAATGTCCAACAGAGACATTAATATAGACAGCTTATGTTTTATTACTCAAACATACGTAAATGCACTGCTACATTCTTCAGTTTTATTGCATTAGTACTTTACACAATGCCGCATATGCAAATATTAACAACGATAAATCAGGTGGAAAGACATTTCAGACAATGCAGAATGATGTTTATGAGAGGTAAAAGCAGCTTCCATTGATGGCAAATAACATAAAATTACACAAACACTGAAAGAAAGGAAACTGTTGCCTTGAGACACGAGTCACTTAATGCTTTCTCTGACAAAGCAATCTGCGTTCCCAACTCACGTTATGATGGAGAGAGCTACATTTGGTTAAAGAAGATACTATGATGATCTAGGAAATGTCGTACCCAGTGGCGTACCAAAGGGGGGGGGCGAATGGGGCGGCCGGTGGGCGCCGTAAAGGGGGGGCGCCAAAATTGAAAAACAACATTTTTTTTCAGGCAAAACATACAGTTTTATTGGTCAAATTTTCTTTATTACTTTGTTAAATACTGTAGTAATATTATTTAGAAATGAAATAAACGTACCATTTTAAACTATTTATAGACAATACGAAATAGGTTGTGGCACACAGGAAATGTTTACGGTGTACGGGCGAAAGAAAGACTGTAATTTAGCAATTTCATCAATAGAATGTGATGTGGCTGCTACTATAGACTTCAACTCTATTATAAACAAGTTTTCATCCATCAAGGCTAGGAAGGCACATTTTAAAATTTTTGTTATTACTCTGACAACTTCTTTTCTCTTTATTTTTTTTCAAACAAACTAACCTTATAATACTTACAGTTTTATTTCATTCATATTCTTCTCTTTATAATGTGTTAAAGTGAAATAAATAATTATGAACATTAAACTGTGTTTAAATTAAATTCATTGAACCTTGAACCTTTTGGTGTTAGGGGGCGACACCATCTACTTAGCCCCGGGCGCCAAGTAGCCTTGGTACGCCACTGGTCGTACCATATCATACTGAAGTTACTAGATTGTCAGAAATCCTTCCAATGTTATAAATTTAATTTTCTCTTCGCGATCAGACGGATACTGATTACATAGTTCAGATAGGTACGAGTATAAAATTAAACTACAGTCACTAATCACAGGAATTTTGTGCTTACTTTTAATTATATAAAGTGTTAATTATCATTATATCGTTAACTTAATTAATTAAGTTATAAGTGTTTAAAATATTGGTTTTAATTACGAAAATAAGTTTTGAAAAAAAAAGTATATGAATTATGATTCTATGCGTGACAGATTTGAACGTACGCAAATTCTACATATTCTTCAATTAAATCAATATTACAGATTCAGGTTACATAGGCTAGGTAGGGTCGTCCTTGACGGAGAATACTTAGAATATATTTATAAAGCTGGAAAGCTGTTAAAAGAGAATGGTAAGCTTTAAATACGAGAAAAAAATACAAACATGACACTTGATAGACAGAACAGGCAATGATTCATAGGTTCTACAAAGTTCAAAAGAGTTGCAACTTCAAAATATATTCTTCCCCTACATTATCATAAAGCGCAACATTTCTGTCCATTAGTGCGCTTTTTAACTCGATAACTACTGATCCGACTTGCATGTGTTATTTTTAGTTTATACGTAGATAAATATGTTCTCTGGCTAGGTTATAATACATATTTTGTTACGCTTGCTAATATAAGGAATAAATAGTGATGGTTTTACTACATCAAGTGGACGTGGCGGGCAAAAGCATCGCACGAGTTACTAGCTAGGAATACATCTTTCGTCTACCTAAAACCTCAAAATCACGTATATGTTAGAAATTATATTCAGCATAATTTTCACTATTTATTTAAAAGGTTTTTAATTTGATTAAATTACACAGTTGGTGCAAAACAAAAGAGCATATAGACATTTCGGAAGATAACACTATAAAATTAAATCAATGATATTACAATTAAAAATAATAATTTATGTAATAAAATCTACCTAATCTACCTAACCGTAGATTTTTCTTTTAAAGTGGAATCTGCTCAGTCTAAATAAATTCGATGTAATCTTGTTAGGAACTTTAGTAAACATAATCTCAAAATTATACATTGTTAAAGCCAATCTACAAGTCAGAATGGTAAAAACATCCATATGTCTAGTGGCGTAAGAATATAGGACATTTCTAGGTTTTTATATAAATGCATGCTGTTTAAACATGATTATAGTAAATTAACAGTTCCTGGATATACAGTGAAGTGATAGTCATAATCTTTTCACGGATAAATAAACGTGTACAATGTTCTATATTAGAAGAATTAATGCAACTTTAAAGGCGTATATATTATGAGGAACGAAGTAAATACAAACTAATGCTTATCATTAGAGCTGGATTTTTATGTAATTACATATTTTTACTCTTTACCTCTAATCTGTGGAAACCCATAAATATCCATGGTACACCATATGAAGATTATTTTAATGAAGATTAATTTTACATATTTTTACATATTAATAGGCAATTTAAATATTCGTGATATTACATGAAATTACAAATTTAGCCCTTTTCATATTTATATGTTGAAATTGAAATTGAAAACTAAATCTCTACAATACATAATCTCACTTGCTACAATAGGTGGTTTAAGATTACTTACATCTCTTTAATACAATGACCTCAACAAGTAAAGAAACCTCTTAAATGGGCTTTACAAAATTTTACCAGTATAAGTCGTTGACAAAACTTGACATCTCTCACACCACAGCATAAGACGGCTTAGGTTCAAGGAAGATATAACTGAATCTTGTCTGAATATGTTGTTCGCCTTTATTGTAGACTGATAATTTACAAGCGATTGAAAGATGAAGGATACTGTGAAAATAAATCATGGATATTCTACAACTCGCAGTGTGTGTGAAATTCTAAATTATTGATCCTTCCGAGGGATTTCCTCAGGAAAGTTTTCTTTACTAAAATTTGTCCTTGTTACACCATGGTAAGTTGAAAGGAGATTTTCAGCCTATCCTTTCTGACAGGCTAAACGAACTTAAAAAAAAAGTAATTATTCACTGTGCTGAAAAATCTACTGTATGATTGTCCTACCAATAAATGTAGACAACAATTCATAAAAAATAAAAATAAAATTTCTCGTCAGTATTAACCAAGAAGAAAATAAAATCTAGTGTCGGTCAAAGTCATCAGTTTGGGAAAGCTATCCAAAATATGAATCTATTTTATTTTTTCTTGACGTTATACAGATAGTTATGTACGATGTGGAAGAAATCAGTGGTGTAAGGACGGGGGGTCCAGGGGTCTGGAACTCCCCTCGAAAACAAAACATAAAATTCGAATGTATTTAAGTTATTTACAGTAAGCTAAATTTTGTAAAATATTTAATTATTTAATTCAATCATAAAATCCGGAAATTGTAAATTTCCATGTGATATTTAACTTGTGTTATAAATAATAATAAGTAACGATTTCTTGTATAAGTTGGCATATCTTAGAGTATAGTAGACAAATTAGCTAACTAGTTTTTCAATGCTAAAATAGCGTAAAATGCTATTTTCACTAGTTCAATAACTAACAATTTTCCGT
This sequence comes from Ectobius pallidus, assembly GCA_964059195.1. Lineage (NCBI taxonomy): Eukaryota > Metazoa > Arthropoda > Insecta > Blattodea > Ectobiidae > Ectobius > Ectobius pallidus. The sequence continues at coordinate 82,898,373 of CAXKWD010000008.1, forward strand.
TAACCCCTTTCTTGGAGGTATTCAATACTCCCCAAACTCCCGGCACTTTCGACCCTCCCCGAAATTATTTCCTGGCTATGCCACTGGAGGGAATCTTTTAAAATGCCCATGAACATTATCTTGTAGAACCTCAGCAGGCAGTTTGAAACGTATATTACATATTTTTACATTTTAAATATTTTTCAACATATACCATAATGTTTACTACATATTTAAGTACATATTTTGTAAATGAAACTACATTAAAATCCTAGCTAAACAAATTCACAGACTGAATTATGAGTGATTTAGTGCTATGTACATATTACATATTTTTACATTTTAAATACTTTTCAACATACACCATAATGTTTCAGTACATATTTAAGTACATATTTTGTAAATGAAACTACATTAAAATGTTAGCTAAACAAATTCACAGATTGAATTATCAGTGATTTAGTGCTATGTAGCTGTGCACATGTCTGTCAGTTATTTCTAGGGATTGGTCCTCGATACTTTCGATACCTCGATACTCTCGATACTTGCATGGTATCGGCATCGAGCGATACTTCAGAAAACTCTCTTGGTACTTTTTCGATACTTTGATAATTCTGCAATTAAGGAAATGCGGTATCTCTTTCTGCTTTCAGTAGTGTACTAAATTTAGCAAATACTTCTATTTCTCCTTGAAATGGAGAAAACCACTCTGTGACTTTTGTCTAGTCATAAATAAAAACTTTCCGATTTTAAAAATCCAAACATTGTTTCGTTTTTCTGTGAAACGTTTCAATAACAACCAACAAGCAAGCTGACTATCCAAACCCCATTGTAATTTTTGAACAAAAACGTCTCGTACGTGGATTGTTTCAAAAACTAATTTTAGTTTTAATGTAGAGTTTAAAAATAATTATAGGCTACTGATGATATTAAATTTTGTCTCATTAAATATGCACACTTAATTAATTTAGTTGGTATTACACAGTTATCTTAACTTTTAATTTTCAATGTACCTATTTATTGAAACTGGAAATGTTGATGGTATCGAGTATCGAGGAAAAAATCATGTATCGGTATAGAGTATCGAGAAAACTGGTATCGACCCATCCCTAGATATTTCATTTCCCCTAATCTAAAAAATTAAAAATAGGCGCCTTATACAATATTGGTAGAAGTTGCTATTTTGAGAAGTATAAAAATTGGTGCATCACAGCTGGTGGATGTGGGTCAGTGACGTCATGAGCTGCCTTTCTAAAATGCACGGTAGTACTAGACAGATAGTGAGCGGCAGTGATCGCGGGCTCTCCGCATGGACCTCACGTCAGGTCACTGCTCGCGCGAGTGTGTTCCAAATTCCGAACCTGCATGTGCTGCCGACCGCCTGTGCTTTAGTACCTCCGAACAATCACACACATCGTGTATGTCAAGTGGTACCTAACAGAATTCGTTTGTCTTATTCTGTGCAATCCATGATTTTAGACTGCCTCAATGGTGTTCATTTTCTTTTTTTTCGGAAATCGAACCAGCCAATATTGAGTTTTTCTTATTCGCTTTGAAATTTACTATTCTTGGTTTTAGAATAGATGTGATAGTGAACAAAATAGGCCTAAATGCTCTATTACTAATGAATTATAAACTCATCTCTTATTATCTCTTTAGATTTGAACATCGAGTTTGTATGCTAAGGATCTAAGTTATTTCTATGTTACAATTTTCAATCTTCGGTTGATTTATTATATTTCAATTACGAACTCCTTCTTGGATTTTTGTAATTAGGTGAGACAATTTTAAAAACTTTATACGAAAGTCAGCAACTGAGCAATCTAAAGGTGCCCAAGAAAATATATGGCATAACTTAATATAAATTGTCTTGAAAATTATTATTTCGATTATTATTTTATTTCGTAATTCCGATTATTTCACCCCGATTATTTCGTAATTAAGTATGGCCATTTCACTATTACTAGAATTGAAGACATGCTCGGAAAAGCGGGCTAACCCTGGGCATTTTTGCAAAGTGGGAAACAATAGTATTTCATGAATGAATGAGGCTTGAAAAATTGTTAAGTTATTTTTGTTCATGCCTGTAATTCATAAGCTTCAAGCACATAAAAATACTGAATACATGTTTTTCTTTATTAAAGCCCAGAACAAGATAAATAGCGGCAAAACAGCGAAAAAAATTGGGTTAGCCCGGTTTTTGCGGGCATGTCTTCAATTGTATATAATCCAGTAAGTCAAAATCAGTTGTCTAATTCAGTAAAATCTCTGATACATTATAGCTACTAAAGTTAACAGTAATTTCAATACCGAAAAATCACTATACTGATTCCTTCCAGTTAATCTTTTCTTAAGAAAAAAGCATATTGTGTGGTTCATAATCCTGGAATGCACTTAATACATTTCTAACTTCCATAGATTTAATGTAGTTTTCAGAAGTTCGCAAGTGAAGTGTAACTTTCTGTACTTTATTGCGAAGAAATTAAAGTAATTGTGAGGATTTTTTACAGCAATACTTAGTGGATAGCGTATTTGCGATTTTATTACTGTGAAAGTGTAAGATATTAGTTCAGTGACAGCACACACTAAACAGTCTTCAGAAGTGATTGTGCCCAGGATAAAATCAAAATGGATTAAATAGGTAAGTGGATAATATTTTATTTCAGAGAGAACTGAAAAAGGGTGCCTTTGATGAAAATTATGGGTCATTACAGTCGACCCTGTTCCTCTACCTGCTAGGGCACTTCAGAAGAAGATGGATCAACCCTTATTTCTTCAGACCTTCAGGATTGAAGACTTTTCGGAACACACTGTTTAAAAAGTATCGCTAAACGTCTGAGGATAACGACAAAATCCCATGGCCTTGGCGTCATGAATTTTAATATTTTCAATTTTGACAAATAACACCACACATATGCTTTGTTCTTCCGTAAGCCCTGCATAATGAATCGATCTGGAGCTTAAGTGGGAAATCGATTAAAAAATTAACTTATTTTCTGCATATCATAATTGCAATCATTACTGATTAAACAAAAGTATTCTGGCACTTTGTTGAATCAGTTTACCTGGTTTTATTCCTAATTAAAAGAGTAGGCCTATTTTCCATGTGACCGAAATCACAGTTGGTGACAGTGGGGTGTCATAAAGACTTTATAGCACCAGTGAGATAATGCGCAACGTTACTGCCTTAAAAACTATAAAACAAACAAACAAACAAACTATTCCGGCATAGCCCATAAATGATGTTAAATAGAATGCATCAAACTGAAATGATAGATCCAGTTCCTTTAAACATCGCTATTAAGGGGCTGGCTTGCAGATTCGATTCGTGATAGGGTTAAAATTTAATTCTATCCTATATGAGTTGAATGTTTTGCAGTTTGTATGTTTTGGTGAGCATACAATGTAATGTTAGATGTATTTACTTAAGAATAGTTAAATATAATTAGGCTGCATAAGAATACTTAACAAGTTGCAATCTTTCTGCCTCTTTATATTGCTGTATTCTTATATTAATTATGTATTTATTATTATTATTATTATTATTATTATTATTATTATTATTATTATTATTATCATTATCATTATTGGTACTGCTATTATTGTTGCGGAATGATTCAGTACTCCCTGAAACGTCGGAATCTTCCAAATTACCCACCTGGCTAGCAACCCGAGAGTAGTAGATTAATTCTTATTCATTGCTGTTTTTGTACAGCTTATATCAGAAGTCTGTTATCATTTTTCTCTGTTGGTAACACCACATCCTGAACAGTGGATGAAAGGAAGGACATGGTAATTACCAGTTACTTGTTAAAAAGAACTTCCATGCCACACCTATGTGTAGTAAACTAACAGTAAATCTGCCGCTTCCTTTCTGTTCAATACTATAAAAAAGTTAGAATATAGCACCCTTTGAATATGCTCTCTATGACAGTCCTATTGTTTTACAGTTATCAGCTTCATGAGCACTATTTTCTTCCTTGTCCACCTTATTACATACCAACGATAGAAGGACTGAAAAGTAATGATTAATGAAAAATTGCTGAAATAACAAGAGATATGACGTTGGTAAGGCTGTCTGTTTCAAAGTTCGAGAGTTCGATTCCGGCCCAGTCCAATGATATTTATGTGCGCGGAAATGCAACAATCCTACGCTTGTAGATCTATTAGAGGTGTACAAATCTCGATTTTAGCTTGCCCCTACCCGCTTAAACGCCAGGCAAGCAAGTTGCCAGCGTCATAGCTAGGAAGCAGGCAGGTTTCTTTAAGCTTGATGGGTCAGGTCAAACCCAGCCTAGGCAAGGCAGAATAAGCTTGCGACATTCCTATCAGCTAAACAACTGTAGTTGCCAGTGTAGGTAATACTTTCTTGCTTTTCTACAAGCTGGTAGAAGAAATTCATCATCACTCAAGTTTTGCGTTATATTATGCATAAGGATGCACATTCTGCTAAATAATCGGCGGATCATTTACTGATATACATACACGTAAAGAAATTAGAAATAAAGAAGTAAAAAGACAATTCGGGACAAAATTTCGGCACACAGGCAACGGTTACAGCAGTGTACAATGTTCTTAACGTTATGTACGAAAGAAAGAATCTGCAGAGATTATAATTAGGTTATCTGCTATAATGTATAAAATTAACTATCCAGAATTCCTTATAAAATAAAAGGTTAATTAGTTCTAGGTAATTGCATTTTGAATTAAATGCTTGGGCCTATTTGAGATAAAATCGCAATAATTTTATTGCTCATGACTAGGGCCCGGATTCTTAGGTTTTAAACTATTTTGTTCCTTACTGACTAACAAAATTATCGGTTTCATTGTTATGGCATTCACAAAGTCCAATTTTATAAAACCTAAAAATGGCTAGATGAGATGTTAATAACTAAAAATGGCTAAAACTGTTTTTAATTAAAATAAGATAAAATATTAAACAAACTAAACATAACGTTTTAAATAATTTTCTAGATTTTGCATCTTTCTCACTGTTACCAGAAGGAGAAAATATAGTATTGCATTTTTTTTTCAATTTGTAACCCCATTGTCCCGGTAAATCGCTAGTGAGCCAACATCCCTGGTTTCTTTAGAAGCAAATTAAAGACATTCTTAAGAATCTTACACTTGCAGTTTATTCACAGTCTTTGTTCAAGCAAGAGGACGAAAGTAAAGTATTCTTCAAGTTGACTGATTAGGTTAATTGAAAAACGTTATTTTTGAGTTTATGTAGAGGAGTTGAAAATGACAGGGGTAGTTCTAAAATTAATTGTTTTCTATAAACTGTGAAAACTAAGCAAAGAACTTCGTAAAGTTTTGTGGTGTACTTCCATGAAGTTGTAATGGAAAAAAAAAAAAATTAATATATTTGTTTTAATATATTTATTGTCCTTAAAAAGTGAAATTTAAAAAGAAACATATCTGATAATGGTAAAAACTAAAATAAAACTATATTAACATGTTTAAAAAACTAAAACAGGGTTTGTAAAAACCTAAAAATCCGGGCCCTACTCATGATTCTTCTAATTTCGAATTTACAGATGTCATCAAAGTAGGAAATCAAGAACGAACTTTATAGACATACACCGAATGTTCTGGGTTTGACGCCCATGAACATCACATTACACAAAACTTGTCCGAGAACTGAATTCGGGTCCGCCAGGATACAAGCGACGTACCAAGAGTTGTGTACAGCCAGTCTACCTGTAGACAACTCTTCTTGTTATGAATATTTATAAGTATAGGCCTACTTCCGATAATATCTATGGAGGAGTTTTTTAGATGTCAAGTCTTTGTTCATCTCGTTCATACCGTTATGAAAATTACAGTGTGGTGGTTGTAGCCCACTTCTGACTGTTTTACATCTTCCACGTTGATTTCTTCACTGAAGCTCACACCTTAAGTTAAGTTTCTTTTCACTGTACCCCATAGTGAAATCTTCTTAGCACCCATTAGTTAATGCATCTTATATAGAAAACTTTTGGAGTTTATCGCAAAGAAACTAGGCACACCTCAGTAGTAAATTACAAGAACAGTGCTTACAACCTAACCGTCTTTTTCACTGTCTCTATATGTCACGTCTGTCTCACTGTCTGTATTAACTGTCATTTAAATACTGTCATTTGTTTTAGAAATTATTATGTTGTAACAACCGTTTTTACAATTTACATGATATAATATTGATAAACTTCATTTTTGCCAATGAGGGGATATTATACAGTAAGAATTTAATATCCACCTTATACCCTCATTAATATGGATGTAGGATAACCCGGAGAATTTGCCAATAACATTCACTTTTAGTTAACAGTATTTTATTTTCATTTATAAGTTTGTAAATTAATTGCTTAAAAAGTGATGAAACAAAAATGATCTAAAAGTTACATTAGATGTAAAAAATCTATAGGCCTGTTTATTAAAATTAAAAAAAAAAAAAATTAAAATTTAAAAACAGTTGCGCCAGTCATTAGTGTGCAACTTAATTAAGTTGTATCTGTATATGTTACAACATTGAATAAAAAATCTTGAGTTTTTAAAACCTAAGTTAAAATGTCTTGTGATTTTATGTCACACGCATATAATGTCATAAATATAAAACAACTGTATACTCACGATGTTCTATCACTGTATTTACTGTTAGAAGTTTTGTACTTGTCGTATTTTCCTTCTTCTTTTCCTTTGGTGTTTTTGTAGTTCAGCGTGCTGTGGCTTGTGGAAATTCCGATGTCTTCTTGTCTTCTTTGTAGTATTATTATGTTAGTGGCAAATTTCATCGGTATCCTATCAAAACTTATATGGGATGCATTTCGATTCATAAACGAATCATCTTCAGCCTGCTCTTAAGAGACGTTAGGTGGAGCGTGGATGTACATATTAATGAGGGTATAAGGTGGATATTAAATTCTTACTATATGATATAGTATTATCTACGAATTTCAAATTCATAATTCTTAATATTAAATTTAGAAGTAATCTTTTCCTTCTCCTAGATTCTTCTCTTTAAGCTGCTTGTCTAGTTCTGACCTTCTGAGATTAGTTTTTAACGCAGTCTACACTTAATCTTCTTACAGGTATTCTTCTACGGGGGTTTTCCATTAAAATGTTGTATGGGACTTTTTCGAAACTGAGTTACATCACTTGTCTAGTTTAGACAACGTGATTTAATGACAATAACGATATAAATTTGAGAATCACACAACGGTGAATAGGCCTACATCACAAGGAGAAAGAAACAGCTACAAAGTGTCTTAATGCTTTAATAAAGTGTTTTAAAACTCTTAATAATTTTGTCATATGACGCAAATGGAAGTAAAAGGCATTTTCAACATGTAGCCTATAACATGTATTTTAAGACCTTGATGAAGAAGAAGTACAGATCCGTCGGCCCGGGTTCGATCCCCTGTACCTCCTCGGATTTTTCAGAGGTAGGGAGGTCTAGTAGGGGTGCACTCAGCCTCGTGATTCAAATTGAGGAGCTTCTTGATAGAGACGTAGCGGCTCCGGTCATGGAAACCACCATTATCCTGCCGTCTGCCTATGGTAGATGACGCATCGGCCGGATGGTAGGCCTTGTCCCTTCTGGGATGTTAGCGCCACGAGTTAGTTAGATGATGAAGGAGATGATGACGTTCTGCCGGAAGGCAGGTTCAGATTATCTGCATCTGTACCGGAAGACACCTCTGCCACTTCCCTCTTATCTGAAAACCTTTCTTAATACCATTTCAACTTTTTAGACAGCTGTTGAGAAGAATGCAGACTGATTATAGCATACATTTAATTTCCATATTTTTGCCATGCCAATTTTTAAATAGCGTCAATGTATTGACATTTTCGAAAAACTTCCCGTCGATATCTTCTAGTAATGATTTTTGAGCAGCTTCTTTTCTTATAACATGTATTACCTTAGACCTTGCATTTTTTGCGCAATAAGTGTTTGACCAATTTTATTATAAACCTACAGAAGTTATTCAACGCTCTTCAGAACTTCTTTTATTTTTATTAATTATTATTATGTATTACATCATATGCTTATGCAAAAGTTTAACAATGTTATTTTACCTCCATTCTTTAAAATTTACTAGAGATCTAACTACGTACTGGTACCCCAATGTAAAATTAAAAAGCAATAATAATAACTACAATCATAAGTTTAATAATAATACTAATAATAATAAACTTTTATAATTAACACTGATTTCTTTGTCTTAACAAGAAGATGGTAATTTTATAGCGGCACTTCCCTGTTGAAAGTAGGATGTTTGAGTTGCGCTCAAACCAGTTCAAATCGTGCATTCGACCAGAGCTAACAAGTTAAAGCTATTTGTTCGGGCTCAACATATTATTTGTCTTCACACTTTTTCTTTGCGTAAGGCAACTCATTTATTTTGTGTGTTCGAAATGCATGTAAGTAAACTCTGGCGGAGATTTCAAACTAACGAAAATGTAACTTTAGGAATGTCTGAACTAGATTAACATCTGAATAATAATCTAAATTAAAGTAAAGTAAAGCAAAGAGCTATCCATTACAGGCCCTTAGAGTTAATGAAGGTTATGATCTTGAAGTTTAAAAGTATAGGCTACATAATATGATGGTTTCAGAGCTATCCATAATAACTGGAAGTAAAATTCGTCGCCTTCAAAGCACACTTGTTTTATGTTCACTCAGTATTTTTAATAAAGGATAAGGTATTCTGATATTAATTTTGTTAGCCCTTTACTTGACACAAAAATTTCAGCAAGACTATTGACACCAAATTTAAGATTACTTTCAGATTAGACAAAGATTCTTTTTGTGATACTTCTCCTAACCTTTCAGAAGAAGAACAATAACAAGAAGAAGTAATTTAGAACCAATCAAAATCAATATTTGTTTTGTGTTTGTGCTATAACGAATTTATGCCGTTCGATTTGTAACTGCATTTATTTTGTTAACTGAACTGAATAAATTAAACCACAATTTGTTTAATTAAAGAATAATAACAGTAATAATAAAGACATATTATGCATAATAATAACGACCTTCTAATTTAGGGTATCGGCCACAAGCCCGCGATCCCGCCATCTGCCAGTATCGGAGAACAAAGGTAGAGGACGCGATCGGTGGTAAGCCTTATCTCGTCATGGGATGCAGAGCACGGGATAAGGAGTACCAAATTTAGTATCTCAAGTATGTTACATATTCTAATAAAACTATAATGATTATAGGGAAAAAATACTTGGGGCACTCATCTTAGCCCAGTTAGTATTAGCGAGTGCCAATTCTAATGGAGCTACGAGATAAAGAAGTGTAGGAAGTGACACTTTGAGGAAAGGATCCGTGAACATTTTCGAGACAACTGGAGTATGAAATGCATAATACGTATGTAACAGTGTAAGTGACATCACAGCTTTGTAATATCTCTAGACAGGGGAGCAAAGGAAGCGAGACAGACTTTCCCTCTCGAAACATGGAAACTGTTGTAACAGGTGAAAACCTTCAAAACCTTCATTGTTTCCTCAATGCCAACTACTTATTATTACTCCTGTTGCTTTCACTTCGTGCGACTTGTAATGAAAATATATTTATCCCTTTTAGTACCACTGATCTTGCGAAAACCCAAATTCAGAGGGCAGTATCTTGCGTTGGGAAAGTCAGAAAGAATTTAAAGAAAATAATCCCCCATAAACATTGCTTTTTTTTCCCCTCTATTTTGCACAGGGATGGCCTATGGCGGCTCGACTCTTTTCTGTGCGGCAATAACATTAAAAATATTTATAGTTTCGTATGATGGACAGTTATGGATATAATGATGCTTATATAATCCTTATTTACTTTATTTGAGTAAAGGGTAATGGTTAAATATAAAATCTAAACTACCTTAGGCAGAAAATCCATTTATGGAAAACTGACTTTGATGAGTTTTGTAAATTAGCAGGATAAAGGCCATCTTCACGACTAGTTAAAAATATTGACAAAATCTCTGGAAATAGATTTTGGTGTACTTGTTACTTCCCATGAGCGTCCACATTAGGCTAATGTGTAGGCTACTGAAAATAGTAATTTATTTTACTAAATCAAAAAAGTGCTCTGATTAATATGTTCTGAATTTTAGTCAATAATAATTTTACAACAACATAAAAAGTGATCTCATTAGGCCTAATGTGTTCTGAATTTTAATAAATAATAATTTTACTGCAAAAACCAAAAAAAGTGCTCTCATTAATGTGTTCTGAATTTTAATAAATAATAATTTTCTGCATCCAAAAAAGTGCTTTCATTAATAGGTATGCATATTACATTTTATTAAATAATCATTTTTTTTTTTTAAACTTTAATGCATTAAAAAGTGTGCGGCCCGTGACGTCAACGCACATCATATATTGGCCCTCGTATGTAAAGAGGTTGGCCATCCCTGATCTAAGCAGAATACGTTTATTGTGGTCAATATGGTCAATAATTACGTTTTACGGATTTTATTTGAAATTGTTGTTGTTCTTAAATAGAATAGGCCCTTTGCATACTACGCATTGCATAGCGCTAAGTTAAGAACGACTACCCCCCCTGGAAATTATATTCATAAACATAATATTCAAATTACTTATTACAAGACAAATTCTCTACAGGCCAGAATATTCTCTTATTATTATCATTATATATATAAAAAAGTGATTCAAAAATAAATTTACTTTTAAAAATGGTAGATTTTGAGGTAGACTTCTTTTGTTACCGTCTAACTGTTCACTGGGAAAGCCGTTAGTTTGTGAGATAAAAAACATACTTTCCTCGTCTTCATATCTCCTTTCCTTCTTTTCTAGTAGCTTATCCCTCGTCCCTTCGCTTCGCTAGATAATTTTTTAACTGAATTCTTAATTTTTTTTTTAATATTGAAATTTAACCCTGCTTGCGATTAAATGGATTGTAAAAGATCTATATTGCAAAAACTTAGAGCAAATGTGTAAAACTATGTAGCCTACATATAAGTCTTCAATTACCGTACAAGCTACAGGATTATTTTAAATAATTGCTACTTGAGTAGGAGTGTTGTGTAGAAGGTCGAAAATGAAAATGGTTCTGTTGTAGCTAGCCTACTAGGAAATTTTTATTTTTCATGAATTGGATTATCTCTTATTTCACTCTATCGTACACTTTGTTGTGTGGCTGCTTTGTCATAGGCAAGTTTGGGCGAGTATGTAGGCCTACCTTGTTTTATATATAAAATACAAGTAAAATACATAAGGTTAAAAGAACTGTTTACAGGCCTATACGTGATGCAATGAACTAACATTTAACTGATGCTCGGTTTCTATAAACTCGTGAAATACCTATGGGTAAATTATCCACGGGCAAATTAGTTCCTAATCACCCACACTGAAATAATGAGAACGCCCTTGGAGTTGTACAGTTAATTTCCTTCAGAAGGCTTTGATTCTCATTGTTTAAATTATTATTGATCCTATGAGAGGTTAAATTTTATCCAGCCATCCATGAAAGGATAAATTAACCCGACGATTTACCCTTGGAAAGACCCAGCCCGAGTTTGTAGGAACATTTTTTTCTGTAATTTTCATATTTACCCAGAGGACATTTATCTAGAAACTCGCCACAAGTTATGTTATTGTTCATTTAAATTATGTGAGTTTGTAAAAGATGTCCTTGTGTAAATTCTTTCCATTGGATAATTTTCCAATAGGTATTTCGCGAGTTTATAGAAACCGGGCATTAAATAATTTATACACTAGTAAATTCTATCAAGGCTTTACACACAATATTCAATGCAACTGCAAATTGAATTCAGTCACATTATCACAACTCTTAAATTACGTTATAACCAAAAACTATTCGTTTAGCATTAATATACCACATGTAAATGTGCAGTGTCTGCCGCCGCGATTCATAATATTAGTCTAAATGTAATTTTACTTGATTGCTTACTGCTCAACTTCTTGCATCTGTTAAATCACAGAACCCACGTGGTTTTACTAGTTTGTATTGATAAATAATTCTCTATCACAGGAAGACGTAGCCTATATTATATCTTTCGAATATCAATATTTTTATTATAGTTTCGCAAATTTATATGCGTACGCTTTAATTTGTATTGTTGTAGGCATGAAGGTCCAAAATAATTTATTATTGTGGTTGGTATTGTTATTATTATTATTATTATTATTATTATTATTATTATTATTATTATTATTATTATTATTATTACACCGATACACACATTAGGTCGTGGAGAAAAAATTTTGTTTGTCGACAGTGCCAACAGCAAAAGTACAGTAGCTATTATTTCCAGTCCACTTGCAAATAGTAGCTGAGGGTGTAGAAATTAAGTTTTTACGTAAACAAGCTCCTAATAATTAGAATTCTGCTTTGGCGGGGTGCAATTCTAAACAGTTCTTGATCTGTATGCAAAATTTATAAAATAAAACAAAGTTAAAGATCGAAGAGGTTTTTCTTATGTATTTTACGTTTATTATGTCAAGTGCGTAGTTTTTACGCATATTTTACATGTCTTGAACACTTTTCTTTTACGTGTCAAGTTTCAACCCTGTCCATAGGTAACGTAAAGAGCATAATTTATATTAATAATTAAATAACCTGGGGAAGGCATTCACGAGTACATTTACGGTATTGAAGGAGGTCAAAAATTCGAATTGCCTTTATAGCCACCATTTCACGATTAAAATCCAGATCAATAAAAAAATAACACGATATAAAACTTAGCCTACAAATAGTCATATTTATGCGGTGGAGAGCATCCGACTTTAAGTTGATTGCAGTCAATGATTAATATATCTACTGAGCACTTACTTAGAAGCGATATTGGCAGAATATTTCCGATATTTCCGCAGAAAATACGATAGATGAATCATAAAAAAAACATAAAATCCAGGGTCGTCTTATAGGATAGATACAAAAAAATTAGATTGAAAATTATATAAATTAAAACCATTATAAAATTATGTATTCTGATTATAGGCCTTTTATCTTGATGTATTAACATGTTAGGTAACATTTGGGGCAAATGTAAGCCCCAAAAATGACGCGATTTTTATAAATAAAACCACGATCACCAAAATCCGCAAAATAAGACCCATTTTTCGTATTTTTAACAATTTTCCCTTATATACCGGTACGTGTATCACATTGACTCACGCACAATGGGAGTATCGTTCTGCTCCATTGTGGTGCAAAGTGACGTCATTTTGAAAAAAAAAAAATAGATCGAGGAATTTTTGTTCCGGAAGGGAAGCCAACAGCCTTTTTAAGGAACTGTGGTTATTTTGCCCTAACTTCTACTATCCACTCTATGCGCTGTAATAGTGAAATGGTTGGCAACATTTTTGCAATCAACCAGAAAACTGAAACAAAAACGAAACTTTTTGAAATTGTTTCGTAAACATAAATTTATAAGCTGTAGATAGTTTGGGGGTCGTCTTATAGGACAGATATATGCTAAAACTATAAAACTTTGATGAAAATGTATACCTCGTGTTATCAGAAGGTCGATTTATCTGTGGAAATATACGGTACCTGCTACATAACTTCAGTTTCAAATTATGAACACGCAAGCTTCAAAATTAATGTTAAAACTGACACATTCCGTGATATCTATATATATATACCTATGTCAGAAACTTGTTTTCAATGGTTCATTCAGTTATTTCGTTTAGAAGATTTTGTCAAAGCAACTTTAATCAAAGATAGCATATAGCATTATCCTATTTAAATTCTGTATATTTGTTACAAAAAAGTTATCAAAGAATACAGCGTATTTCTATTTAGACAGGAGAAATTCTTGTATTGCTTGTATTGCCAAACAAAGAAATTGCTCACATCTACGATTCGTATCAAATTTAATACACACACACAATATTAACATAGTGTCAGGAAGCATGGACATTTAATATTGAAGTAAAGAGATATTGCAGCCGAGATTTAAAAAAGAAGTAGAAAGTAAAATTCCCACCGGAACGTTAATAACCTGTCGTGCCCTGCGGCAATGATTTGGTGACTCCGAAATGAAAAGTTGTCCTTGTTTGAGTGCCGAATGCTCTGAAGCGTGGCATGATTTCCTGTTCAACAGTTCGCTGCTTCTTTATTGAGGTCGCGAACATAATTTGTGGATTTAAAAATTTCAACGAGTTTTATGGGCAGAATATGTAAAAGTGCACTCACTACTGTTGACTTTAGTGCTAAGGGGTTTACACAGTGAATCGTGAAAATAATATAGAATCTTCAGCCTTTCCAATACTAAGTGAGGCTTAACTGTACCCAGCAGCGCAGTTCTTATTTCTTAATAAAATACACGACAGAACAATATGTTTTGAGGGTGTCAATTTATACTTCCTCTGCCCATAACGTATGCACTATAGGTAAAGGGAGTATTGTGTCCGACCTCCAAATTTGAAGTTGTGTTTTTAATACGTTTTGAGGTTCCAGAATAAAAAAATATTATTTTCAGAAATACGTGTAGGCCTATCTGTGAGTGTGTCTGTCCGTTTCTGTGTGTCTGTGAACAGCTTATCTCCAGAACAAAACATTGTAGGCCTACGAAAGCAAAATTTTGTGTTTGGGTTACGTATCTTCTGGGGATGAGACACAAAGATTGGCGACGACTTTCGCTTTACTTTTAATGCCACTTTATATTAAGAAAATTTTGATTTTCGAGATTTTCTCGAAAATGGTTTTAACAATGTTGTTTAAATTTTGTATATGAAGTGTTTATATTAAGAGCTAAAACTATAATTTGAAATATTTTTTCGCAACAATTCTCTGAAGGAGACCGGGACCGGATTATTAGGTGTTTACCTATTTATCTCCTTACTACTAAAACTAGAAACGCTCACACACTTTCTCGAATCATGTCCATAGGATTCACACACATTGATTGTATAGTACCTAAAACAACCTTAATGGGATATAAAAACCTAAAAAAACCTAATATACACCTAACAGGTTTTTGGTCAAATTTATTAGCCTTTTTCTTTGCTTGAAAATCGATATTTTGCGGAGACAAACAAAAAACCTTTTGTTGTGTTAAAAGTAAAACCACCTTTCAAATTAATATTGTTCAGCCCAATGGTGTCTGGGATGGCAAGGCCAAGAGAGAAGGCATTAAAGTAACATTACCGGCGTATTCCTTTTAAATAGACACGCGGATGGAGCCGCTTTACGCACCGGCGCCTTTACCCCCCAAGATTGCTCCTGGTACTCATTTCTGTCGAAGGCTGAGTCGACCCCAGGGCCATAGTGCCACCAGAAGAATTAGGCCAATTGAAACGCTCCAACGATTTCATCGGGGGTCGAACCCGCGACCTTGCGGTTTGTAGCACAGCGCCTCAACCACTACGCGACGGCGTACCTCATTGTAAAGTAAGGTAATCCCCAAATGACCATGCGGACTTTGAAGGCCCGGGATTGCAGGACGTTGAGGCCCCCAGATATTTAGATGGGGCCTATGTACCGGGATTTCTTTATCCCAGAGTTACTCCTAGTATTTATTTCTGTTGGAGGCTGAATCGAACCCTCGGGCCATAGTGCCAACAGAAGGACTAGGCAAATTTAAAAATCCTAATGGCTTCTTTGAGGATCGAACGCGCGCCCTTCCGGTCTGTAGCGCAGTGCCTCAACCAAATGCGCAACCTACCCCTCGAAGTTTAATATTACTGACTGCTTAATCAAATTCATATTATATTTTCGTGAAGAGATTTACAGAGAGGAGACAGCTTTATTCAAACTAAAACAAAATTTCGTAACATTTAAAACAAATTAGGCCTAATTTGTCTTTGCTTCTAGTGTTAGCTTGTATAAATTGTTTTAAAGAGTCACATTAGGGGGTGCCTCCTCAGCCTTGGAACACTCATGCGCATGCCTATGATAGCTCATCACTTTCGATGCTATGCAGGATGAGGTATTTCCGGTCGCCTGACAGCCATTGGCAACCAGAATTCTGAGATGGGCGACAAAATTGAATTTTGAAAATTGCCATTTTATTTAGGTTCTGGAACAAAAATCGCATTTAATAGTAGGTATTTCCCCAGGCAGTCACCGATATTTTATTTGATTTTTTATTTAGTGACCGCAAAGAAAACAGAAATTAATAGTACATATTACCACAGGCAGTCATTTTTTACATCAAGAATACTGGATTTACTCGCAAGCGTTTGGAAATATTCGAAAGTTATCTATATAAAATGAACTTCTCAAAAAAACTCTTATTGGTTTTGATATTCTGTGTTTTAGCCAATCTTTGGGCCACCTCCTCTAGGAGCAAGGAATATAGTTTACTTTTGGCTATTTGTGAAGTCCGGTTAAAGCTTACAATCAGTTGAAATACTTTCAAAATATTTAGTTTGTTTTAATAATTTGTCATAAATTAGCTGGTGACGATAAAAATAGGCTATACATCTTAGTATTTAGTATTAGTTAAATAGGGGATAGTCCAGTTAAAGTGTGTTTTAGCCTATTTAAGTAATTAATGTTGCATGTTTAAAATGGTTTTATTGTGTAATATTTCATATATAAACTAAACTAAACTCCGTGGCGCGACATCCCCGAAGGAACAAGGCCTACCACCCGACCGCTGCGTCATCTACCTATAGGCAGATGGCAGGATTGGGGGGCGTGTGGTCAGCATGCCGACACCCACGGCCGTTAATGGAGGTTTTCCATGACCGGAGCCGCTACTTCTCTATCAAGTAGCTGCTCAATTTGAATCACGAGGCTGAGTGCAACCCTATCAGACCTCCCTAACTCATAGAAATCCGAGGAGGTCCCAGGGATCGAACCCGGGCCGACAGATCTGTTGTCAGCGACGCTAACCTTAAGACCACGCTGGCGGTCAATATTTCATACAGTATATAAGAACATACATAAGAGTGATAATTCTTCATAATTACAAAAGGGTGTAATGCTCTACCATTATGTAACAATAATGGCTGCTAAAATTCTTGGTTTGTCTACTGCCTTCAGATTTGAAATTTCATGCCCTGGTTTAACGTATAAAGAAAAAGCATTGTAATTAATCCACGGAATTATAGTCCTACAAGCTAGAAAGAAACCTGCGCGGAACGAAGCTGTGATTGCTGCAGCAACTTGTAGAACTATAATGAACAGGGACCCGGATTCTGATGACCTAAAATTGTTCGAAAAATGACCTATAAAATGACCCTACATTTTAAAGAAAATGACTTAATAATTATAAAAAAATGACCTAAAAACTGATATTTTATTTATAAAAGATTATTATTGTACACACAACGTTATAGACTAGTTTGTACATAATTGTAAAAACTGTAATTAACTGTAATGTTGTGAATGTTCTTTTCTCACGAAATTTATACTGGCACTGAGGCACTGGCGAGGCAAAATTCGGCATTTCCTTTTGTGGTCTGCTGGATTATATTATTGTTTATTGAGGGTAAACAGTTGTTTGCACTCTCCAATCCAAGCAGATGGCAGACTCTGGTACCAAGTCAATCTAATAACAATAGTAATTAATACAAAATTTTTGGCGTTTCTTTGATTCTCACTTCCGACTGAGACATGTCAACACTTTAACGCCGAATTTTTCCTTCTTGCATTAAACAAACAATACTTCAAAGACAGCACCGCTAGGGACGAAAAAAGTTAATACACTCAATGTAAATACATGAAAATGATTAAATAAGGAAGCAAATGACACGAAAATGACAAAATAATGACCTAAAATTGAAATAAATACCCTAAAAAATATATAATTGCAAAAAATGACCTAATAAAAATGCATTTCTATAATCTAGAGGCCATGATTAGGATTTATCCACAAGTTGGCAACGTCTATGCAGCATCAATAAAAAGATGACATGTCATTAGAATCTTGGCCCTGATAATGAACATTCAAAAGAGTCTTCAGGCTATGGGCATTGCTTAAAACGACTGCCATTCATGTTGGTGTGTGCAATCTTTTCAGACAGACTAAAGCAACAGGTACCAATTAACGACATAGATAATTGATTTCGCAGTTGTTAATATAAGATCTAAACACTGCCTTTTTAAAAAAATAACTTTCAACTTTCACTGTGTTAAAATGGGTCGACGTGACGTTGTGGTCAATATGAATTGCCCTTCTTTATGAAATGACATGCTTTCGTAAATGTCCAGACCAAACACATTGAGCAACTACTGTATTTAAAGTAGACTATATGTTGAGTTAAATAATCAACACACATGTTGAAGTAAACGAAGGCTTGATTTCACTGAGGAACATTAGTTTGACTAGGGACATTGCCAGGCCCGTAGGGGTTCATATCCCGCCCGCCCTTAATTGTGCTCTTGTAATGCTTAGCCTATAGTAAAGTAATCATTTCAATTTAGTTCATTTATTGACCCATTAGCATTCAAAATGTAGAATATAAGAAAGTTGCAAAGAATTACTTACATGAGAAAAGCATTGAAAAATCTCTTTACTTCGTAGAGATAATACTGTATAGAGTGTAAGTGTCAAGAATAGGAACGCCATTGAGGATTCTTATAACAATTATGTTACCAGCAGTAAGAACTTGAGCATGTAATAGGCTACAGGAGTTTGTGAATCTAGTTTTTCTGTCCTAATAAGAATTAACAGGCCACAAAGACTTACCATGACTACTCAAAAATTCTTAATTTAGTGTATTTAGCATTTAAGAAGAGCAGGAAAAAAAGGGCACGAAAAAAGAAAAGGTTCTGAGATTCAGCTGTAGTGGAATAATTGTTTTGGATCTAGGTTACTTTAAACTGAAAATTTAAAAAAAAACTAGGTACTTATGTTGCATAAACATAACCATAGATTATGCAACTGGAGGAAAATATAATAAAACCCTTGGCAACAGTGTAAAAGATGAGGAAGATTTGCGGATTATCGGCACTATAGCTGATCGTTAGCGGGCTCTGTGAATTAGGTCACCAGACGAACTTCCCTCTCCCCCTCAACGACATATGAATTCTTTACGACCGTCAAGTAAGTTATAATAAATTTTCTTAGCATTTTATAGGGAGTAAGGACTGTTAACACTGTTATCGGTATGGATAAAAATGTTTGAAAGCATGACTTGATTTACTACTGTCAAAAAGAAATTCATATAGAGTTAGGCGAACTTCATTTAATAATAAAATCTTCAGAGAAATTCATCTTCATTTAGGAAGCCCTTAAAGGTTACACCTCCAATGAAATCATCCCGTGTGATGGTATATGCATTGTATTATAATTTATATAATCTTATGTAAAATGAACTACATCCATTTCCTCAGTATTAGTGCTCTGCCTTTTGTTTTTAGATCTAAATAAAATATAGTATTGCATTGAATACTTTCAAAACTTTGATTAAGCCTAGTACAAATATATGAAGATGGAAGGGTCTAAATCAGTCCATTTAGCTTAGCATGAAATACCTCGCAGTTATTGTAATATGGACAGACCTTTTTGTGAACTACACTCATATTTCAGAGGAAATGACGAGAAGTGCTGTATTTCTTTCGATTTGGGCCAAAAATATATACCGCTATGAGAAAAAGTCTGAAATCAGCCATCACAGGTCTGATTCACCCAATATTAATCGAATTTCATTCATCACCTCTTACGAAAGTGATAAAAACATTTAGGCTACTCTTTTCTTTATATTCCAATTAGTTTGGAGACTCGAGATTTCGACGCTCGGGAATTTATCGGCGATTTCGAAGTCACTAGTGGCATTGCTTAGGATAATTTGATTTATAATACAACTATTTTTAAATTACTCATCCATAAACTCAGAACCTACAATATTTGAGATAAAATTGATAACAATCCATGGCAATTTATCTAATTTGTAGATGACATGTGCAACTTCAGCCTAAACTGATTGCACGACCCATCAATATCTCAATTTAGACATTATCGGAAACAAAATATGAACCTTACAACTGGATAAACTTGTTTAGCATTATCGTTATGTGAAGTTAAGGAATGCCATACTTCATGATATTTTTATTCAACAGGTTTTTCATCATACCAGCTTATATGCTCTTCAGAAATGGCTGTGGAGACCCCTGTAGTCGTCGAGAAAATGGAGCAGCCAAACGGTAAGATACAGATTCAAAATGTATAATGATATATTACTTTATTATTATATATTTTATTATTTTATTCAATTAACCTGTGGAGTTTAGGCCATAAGGCCTTCTCTACCACTCAACCAGGGGGAAATACAAAAATTACAATTATTATTATTATTATTTTATTCTTTTTAGTATTAATGGTTTTGGTTCTAGTTATAAAAAATTATAGCGACTGTTTGCGTTATTCTTAGATTTATGAAATTCCAATCTGAGAAACCACTCAACAGAAAACTAAAGTACAAAAAATCTGTTGGAAAAGGATACTCTTTGAACCATATTCACTTACGGGATGTTAAAATATAGTCCTACTATTTTTCACCCTTAAACTTTGTGTTCCTTTGTAATTCCAATAAATGCTACAATCCAGTGAACCTTCACAGTTTTAAGGGACTTTTATGTAAAGAAAATGAATACAAAACGTATAGCAAAGCCTACAGAAGCTACGAAAAAATTGTAAGTTACGGTTCAGTTGTGATAATTAATTGTAACCGTTCTGGAGAAGCATAAGCATAGCGGAAGGATAGAACAACTCTAGTCCAGCCCTCCTTCCTGCATATTACTAAATTCGTGTTTTATTTTAAAGTGTCGTGAATTAATTTAGCTTGTCTTGACATTTCAGACGACCTTTAAATCGCGGATTCGCGCATTCCGGTTTTTAACGCGTACTGTCCGCGTCCGCATGGGGAACTTACTTCATTTTTTTTTCTTATTACGTCTACGATTAACCCGGCGGAAACTAAATCTTCTTCTGCCAGAGGACTAATATTCAAATATTACATATTTTGGCCTCTTGAACTACTAAATTAAATAAATTAATTCCTAACAAAACCTAAATAAATTAATAGCGTAACTAAAAAAATAAACACTTACCAACTTAACTAGGAGTCGGCTGCGATGGTCTAGAGGTAGCATGCCCGCCTCTAGATCCGAAGGTCGCGGGATCAAACCCGCCGCAGTCGATGGGTTTTTTCAGGACGTAAAAATCCTGGGCACGGAGTCCTCCGGGAGGGACTTGAAGCTGAGGGGCCCGTGTCGTAGATTTATGGCACGTAAAAGAACTCCAAGCCTAAATTAGAGCCTCTGGACAAAATTTCTCGGCCCTTTCACGTCCGGAGGGGGGTTAAGGGGCGATGGGCTTACCACCTGTCCCTCTCTAGGAAAAGAAGCGTAACAAAATTCACATAGGTAAACAACAGAAACCTCCACTTGTAGGCCCTTCGTCCCAACATATAAGAGAGAGAGAGAGAGAGAGAGAGAGAGAGAGAGAGAGAGAGAACTTAACTAGGAGTCACAGATAGTCTCGCGCGCTTGCAATACTACTGGGTGTGCAAAAAAATCTTATTACGAATCTTCATCAGAAGAAGGTTAATCACTGCTGTCGCTGTCATCACTGTTATCGTTCATATTTATAACTATAATTTATAATTATTTTGTCCAACACATCATTTAAACACGCGAGTATCTCGAGAATTACGTTTTCCTTACTGGTCGTAGCAGTAACTTTGATTGCCAATGAAACCAGCAGACCCCTCAGAAACGGCTACAGCAGTTAGAACTGAATTGTATGCTGCTATGTCATAGGCACGAATCATTAAGCTCACACGTCAAATTTTTACTTGACCAGCTTTATTTTAGATGCGAGACTCATTTTATAACACAATGTATAGAACCATGACGAAAACAATATTATTCGAATCACAATTCGACTCGGTATTTATTTATTTATCGTATAGTACATTATTATCTTTTACCAGTTAATTTTCCCTTTATTTCGCTCCAGACCGCCTGCATGGTTTAATGGTTAACATTGCTGCCTACATATCCTTAAGTCCGGACTAGATATCCGATATATGATTTCTATGACTGCTTTATTTTCTCCTAAAGAAATGCATTTACAAAAAATAGAGTTTAATTTTTTTTCTAAAACTTTAATGTATAAGAGGCCCCAAGTATTAGGTTTTCACTTATACTATAATTGAGGGTTCTATTAGCAAACCCGGCAATATCCATTTTGAAGAAAGATAGAGATGCTAACTTCTAATGCAAGTTTAATGCATTTCCTGCTACATATTTAGTGTATGTCTTATAAATCCGACTTCCTACATAAGGAAGGAACTCAGATTTACAACAAGTACACTAAATGTGTACCTGGATACGTTATATATATGATTCTAGGATTAGGATAGCTCGACAAAGTTATGACCCTTTCAAGGTGCTGGCCTGACTGCTGACCATGACGTAGTATTGTGCCAACTTTTCAAGTTATCTTGCAAAAACACATGTAACTTATTTTTTATGTTTCTTTTTTATAAATTTCACATTTGAAAATGCACATTGTCAAAGATATGTGCTTCCAAGCATATTTTCTGTTCTGGTTTTGAAGAAATGAATCAGTTTGAAAATTAAATAGTTCAAGTTGAAACTTCAGTAGCTGATGCTCGATGTTCACTTTCAAGGGCTCGTTATGAAGAGACTGTTTGTCCTTTACTAGAAAATAGATGATGAAAAAGATGCTTAAATACGAAACTTACAAGTCTAGAATCCTGAAGGTACTGACAATACATTTACAAAAGTCAGCGCTGGCTTCATCAATTTTTATTTGAAATATCTCATCATATACTATCGCTTTTTCCTTTAGAATATAATTCGTTCCTACCAGTACGTAGATTTCAGAAATTAATTATATCATAAGTTTTATGCAGTTCCAAAGCTACCTGTGAACAATGATAATACGTATTCTGTCTCAACTGTTTGTTGACAGATGAATATGATGTGAATTTGAATTGATAAATTCAGTGTAATTTTCATAAATTATATAAATTATCAAGGGAAGAAGTGGTTCGTTTGGATTTTTACTGTCCGTGATACTTTCAGGGTTAAACTATCAATATATTATAGCTGGTGCCCGCGGCTTCGCCCGCCATTATTAATTGACTCCAGGATTTTTAAGAAATTTACACTGGCAGTTTATTAAAAATGTTTGTGGTTCAGAGCTATAAAAATTGTAGGTAAAAATAAAATTAGAAAATTTGTTCATTGTGTTCATTTCACTTAGGCCTTATATAATAAAGAAACGGTTTTCCTAATTTTGTAGCCTACTCTTCGTGAAAGTTTAGATTGCGAGAGACGAACATCGCCGAGTATACCCAATGTGAGCACGCTATTTATGGCCGTTGAATTGTTTAAGAGTAGATGTTTTCAAAATTACGAAATCTTAAAAAAATTATTGAACAATCATTTCAATATTATCACAAAATAAAAGAAAAATTACATCTTCTGCTTCACTTGACAACTCTTGACAAGATCGAAAACGTGATATTGTTCTTCTAAATTTGATCTTGAGATTTGCCACTTAAGCCTACGGTATCGCGCGCTGTTTTAATTTGATCATATTTATATAGTTTTCTTCTTAAATGTCCCGCGGTCCGCAATAACAAGTTCCAAGGAACTCTCGATGGACAGGAATAACTAAATTCTGTCAAATATTAATCGTTAAATAAAAAAATAAAATCAAATCGAAATTTTTGTAAGTTACAGAACTTGTTGGAACCTTCATACTGGAATACTACAATTATCATTGTGTGTCCAGTTTGATTTAAAAAAATACTATTATAAGCTATATGTTTTTATTTTTTACATCGTATCTCATTATAAATCCCCTTGGGAGAAAATGTTTAAATATCATACAGCCCATAATCTAAATAGAACCTAGTGTTCGCTAAATAACGTTAAAGGCATTCGGAACAGTCATTATTGGGTTAAGGTGACAAACAAATACATACAATAACAACAATATTTTCAAAAATGCCTCTTTTTCTTTGTGATAACTTTTTATGCAAGTTAAAAACAATTATTCCTAAAAAAACGAAATTATAGAACAAATTAGATGACATATTTATATAGGAGACTAATAATCCATTAATAGTTATGCAATATACTTGTAAATTTTGTTTTAAGTATTTCGTACAAATTTACTCTTAATTTCTTATGCAAATTTTACCTCAGTATTAATTAGAATGTACTGAACACTTAATTTTCTTGCTGCAGAGAGGAGAATAATGAAAGAAAAGATTCCCTCATGGTAATGAAGAGAGAATAACAGGACAATGTGGTCAGTCAGATGTGTACCCGCCAGGTCGACTTGTTTAGTTTAAAAGGGAAATAGTGTCCATTCTCGCTACAGCCGGCACATTCCGTTTTCTCTTTAAACAGGTTTGTTACAGCAACAAACGAAAGTGGAGTTGGTTGGAATCTGACTCCTTCAGACTTCAGAGCAGGTTTCCATGGCAGTGGTGTAGGTGCAACGTCACTTTCTTCACCGCGGACTTGTTTCACTCAATCCATAAAGATCAAGGACTTACTCGAAGCTATCTTTAATGTCGTTCACCTTTCCTGTATTGTCAAAATTATATTTAAATTATTTAAAGCAAGCGTACTATGCATTTTTCCATAGTATATTAATTTATGGTATTCACATATGGGGGAATGGAACTGGAATTGATAAAGTCCTCATTTTGCAAAAGAAAGCTATTCGCATATTATCAGGTGCTTGCCATGATGCCCATTGCAAACCATTGTTTATAGAAGAAGGTATTTTAACTATTATAAATCAATACATTTTAAACTGTCTAAGCAATATAAAAATGAATCTGAATAAGTTGACCACTAGGCAAGTTGTACATAATCACTCCACTAGATTCAATTATTTTATTGTCAAGCCCTCTGTTAGACTCAGTAAAAGCAAAGATTGGTTTAGTGTAACTGCAATCGACATGTTCAACAAACTGCCATTTGAAGCTCACACTGTGAGTCTTAATAAATTTAAGAACGACTTGAAAAAGTGGCTTACATTACATCCATTTTACAATATCAATGAATATTTTATTGCCAATGTTGATATGATTTTTTAATGTGTTATATTTTTATGTGTTGACTTCTATCCATAACACCGTAGGGGTGTTGATGATAGCAATAAAGAATAAGAATAAGAATAAGAATAAGAATATAGAAGTATGAAGTATCTCAATATCTTCTTCTGATTTCTGCTCTACTGTGTAAGCAATCGGGTCAGTCATTATTGATTTTTAAGTTAACCAGACTTCACACATATTATACAATTCGTGGCTCGTGCAAACAAATAATTCACAAAAACAAATGTCGCAAATAGTACGAGTAAATCGGAAATAAATGGGGCATGGATTTGAGTGAACTACTTAAACTCACAAATGCTTAATAAAATAACCGAAAAGATGTGTAACCATTTTCTGGAGGCTAAAACTATAATTTACAGTCTCGAAAAGATGCGAAATTACATTTTATCATAGGTAATCCCACGAGGGTTTACGAGTCTATCGATAGATTAGCGACTGGGCAACAGGAGCTCTGATGAAACTCGTAAACTCGAGTTGGACTTATTAAGACTATTCCACGAATAAAAATGTAAAGGATTATACAAATACTAATTACTTTCGTGCTTTCTTATATAGAAACAAAACTAACAGCTGCGAGATCACGGCATACAACCACGTTTACATGTGGGATTGAAATATATCTGAATCCGATCCCAACTCAATACGTTCCCTGTTTACATGGCAAGTTCTAGGAGTGGATTGAGATTTGTTGGACTATTGGCTAACTTGGTTATGTGTGGCTATTGTTGTGGCTAACCTGTTTAAACAAATGCAGCATTTATTCCGTGATTAAAAATATAAATAAAAAGTGTCTTCTATCAATAATTTCTAGTCACCATAAACAAATTATGACATAAAAGAGAAACAATGATATTAATATAGGTATAGTGTGAGTGAGTGTTCTTTATTAAATTGGCTATCAGCTGACAGAACAAAATGACGAACGCCATGCGAGTGTATGCGCGCGCACCAGGATTGAGTTCGCTAGCGTTTACATGGAATTGAATACGATTTGAATCTGATCCATTCCTCCATTTGCAGAGGATCGGATCGAAAATTCATTCCGGACTGAGTCCGTGTTTACATGACTATTTCAACACTAGGATCGGACTCATATCGATCTGAATCCTGCATGTAAACGTACTAATGAATCAACCATCCATGAATCGATTCGAGTTACCATGTTGTAACCAATGCTACCGATGCAATAGTGCATATAAGACATAGTTAACCTAACTTAGGTAAGCTAACAACAGGAAAGAATAAAAACACACGAACTGGCTTGCACCGAATCGAAAATGTGTTTTTAATCAATGTACATTTAATATTATTTCAATTTCCAAACAAATTATGTTGTATAAAATGATGTGTTTTCAGTCTGCTGAATGGCAGCATGTGACGTATTAATCCCCGCAAGTTGATGCCATACATGTCCAGTAACGAGCTGACGTTTTATCAGATAAAATTTCATCCTTGCGATCCGAGGAAGGATAAACGGTCGTAATTGAACTATAACCGAGGAATTGCTAAACGTTATTGGTCAATATCAAACACGCGGCGTATGAGTGGAATAGTCTAGAAAATTATACCTAATAAACGGAAAAGAATTGCCAAGTAAAATAAGTATGTTTACTTGCCTAGATGCCAATTTCAACTTTATACATTTTCACAGTCTATAGAAGTTTGCTGTTTTAATTACAGACTTTAGTTCAAATAAAAAATCAACGTAACTAGTGCTTTGTTTCCTTCCCTTATGGATGTTATTTACATTTTATATGTTTTACTATCTGTACTTAAGTAATGGGTTCAGTAATTCTCTGGTTACATATTACATACACACATAGGTATGTGCCCATCCGTTTTGCAGCCGGCTGTACATGTCAGTTCAAATACAGAAACAAATCTTCTTTCAACACATTGATCTGGTGCAAGGATTTCGAGTTCATAATACATTTCTTGAACATAACATTTCGATACCTCAGTACAAAAGTGTTACAACTCAAAAAACTTCGATTTTGAGTTATGACCACTACTAAATGAGGAACTATTTGTTCTATGCACTGTTAGAGTGTTACACCTTAAAATTGAACCCTTAATTTTTTAATTGGGATGATTCAGTTTGACACTGACAATATCTTGAGTAGCTGCTCCATGCAACACTGTATCATTTTAAGTTGTAACACTTTACGCTCTGTATGATGTTAAATGGAACTGTTATATTTTGAGTTGCAACAGTTTTGCAACATTATTCAATGTGAATCTCGGTTGTGAGGTGTTAGTAAGACTGTAATATTTTATTTCAATATGCCTTTTTTCTGCATTGTCAGAGTTTTTGTATATACAGTATTATGTGAGTGTTATGGCGATTGTATAAGCAATCTGTTGTGAATCATAATACAGTAATGTCCAAAAGGTCTAAACGTATTGTAGAGTTATGTCTTATGAAAGAAGAATAAGACACACCCTTAAATTCAGCTGAAAGTATATTGGTAAGTACATTGTTTTGTATTTTATACTTGCAATATTTAATTTAATAATATTTTGCTGATACTTTGATAAAACTGTAAGGTGTTCTCTTTGCGTTGTAGTCTGCTTCAAGTATCTCTAAAGAAAATGAAAATATACTGGAAAATTCTGATGCCTCAGTCAAAAATCCCAATTGGGATTATTCTTCCACGTCTGATGATAATGATGATGATAATGGGCATGGACAGCACAAGCAATACACAACCCTGCTACCTATAATTCCATTTGATGAGGAAAAGGAAGTACCCGTTTAAGTAATTTAATCTATTATTTCTATTTTAATGAAGTAATGGTACGAGTTTACAAAACAATGTTCTTAGCAACACTTAGTGTTAGTAGTCGTTATGTGAGCACAACATGGGACAAAATTACTAATGAAGGGACAATAGTTGAAGACAGACGAGGGAAACACAAGAAGAACCATAAAATACCTCAGCATAATATGACAGATGACATTATAGCTCTCATAGATTCTTTCCCCAGGGTAGAATCACATTACTGTAGATCTAGGTTTAAGAAAGAGTGCTTAGAAGGTGATCTAAATATAACTAAACTGTACCAAATGTGCAAAGAGAAATGCATAGCTGAAGGAAAGTCTGCTGCAAAGCTTCACTTCTTCTTCTTTCTCGGCTCTACAGCCCTTGATGTGCTTTGGCCTCCTTCACAATCTTCTTCCATGCATCTCTTTCCTGAGCCTGTCTTTTCCAATTCTTTACACCCATCTTTTTAGTCACATATTTTCAATTTTAATTTTAATTTTTTCTTTCCAAAAAACGATCAATGCAATTTTTGTTCAAATTACAAACAAAGAACTTCTGAAGAAAGAAGCGAGATTCAAGATAAGTACAAAAGACACATATTAGAAAAATAAAAATGTACAGAAGAGAAAACTTCAGATATTGAGGCATGTAAAAGAAGTTATGGAAAAAGTGGTGTTTTTGCATTTGACTTACAAGCAGTTCTTCCAACACCATGCAGTAAAGTGTCTGCTTTGTATTATAAACGGAAGCTCTCCTGTTATAATTTCACAGTCTTCGACTTAGTGAGCACTGAAGTCACATTTTTCTTCTGGCACGAAGGGATAGCTAAACGGGGAGCCAATGAAATTGCCTGTTTCCTTCTAAAATTTTTAGAAGAAGCGAGAGATGCTAGAGTTGCCAATAATTGTATCAGTCAGAATAAAACAGACATCTAACATCCCTCTTTGCTATATGCAGTCAGATTGATAGAAGGCATCAACACTATGATTGTGAAATATTTTGTCATTGGGCATTCACACAACGAAAATGACTCCGTGCATGCTACAATTTCCATAGAAAAAGAGAGTATTGAAAGCAAACAGGAAAACAGATACACCAATTGCACATCCTCACCATTGGATTACGCTTATCAGAATGGCAAAGAAAAATGGAAAGTTATATTCTGTCATTGAGATGGACACCAAAGACATACACAACTTCAAAGCACTGTCAGAATGTATGGGGCGAAACTACAAAAAATATGAGGAAGGGCAGACTGTAGTTTGGATGAACTTAAAAGTTCTCCATTTTCTAAGAATTTTTTGTAAAAAAACAGTTATACTGCATAGGAAGAATTCAAGGCACTTCATATAAGAATTAGATAGCCGATTATCTCTCTTGTACCAGCATATTTTGAATTTCCACAAATCGACGCCAACAAGAAAGTAGATTTATTGTGCCTTTGCCATGACTACGTCATTCCTAGTGTATACTGGGACTTCTACAATAATATGAAGTGTTCGTCTGAAGCAAGACAGTACGACAGTTGTTCCTCTGGCGATGAATGATGTCTGAATGATATTAAGTCAAGAAAGTATCTATTGAAGTTAAAATTTAGCAAATGCAATGTCGTTTTAGACATTTTATTATTTATATAAATTTAACTTATTTAAGAATATATTATTAATAACTTAAAAGCATTGTTGAATACTCGAGCAACAAGTAAAACAGAGAACTTCACACGTTATACATTCTTATTTATTTCTTACAATTCCTATCACTTCCCATAGAATAAATGGAGAAAGACTAAAAATATGATTAGTTAAATAGTTATAAGTCAGAATAGGAAAGCTTCTACTTGACATTAAAGTGTTACAACTCTGAAAAAACCGTCACAACTAGAAGTTTTTTGCCTTTGATTCAGTGGAACACTGTTACAACTCAGAAATTTGTTATTTTTTTCTAACCAATCCAGTTCTGGATTTTATGTCTTAGCGTTATTGAAAGAGGCCTATGAGATGCAATAAATCCCAAGATAACAAGTTCATAGCAGCTCCTTATGACCAAGGAGAAGATGTTAAAGAAACAAGGATTTTGTTTTTTCTCTCTCCTGAAAATTTACTGATTTTGAGTTGTAACAGTCTAATTCTGAGGTATCGATTTGTGGAATTATTGCTTTCATTTATATTTAAACATGGCCGTAATTTTCTTATCGAATATCCTTTCTTTCCGTTCGTTCCTCCCCCTTTTCATTTAGAAATATTGACTCTAATAATACGCTATTGTGAAAATCATTGCTTTAAATTACAATAGCAAGAATTAATTTATTATATCATTTACAACCAGTGATTTAGTTTCAAAAATATCTGAGGGGGATCACTTTTGCTACGGTAGCTTTCATAAAGAAGGATAGTACAGAGAATTAAAATTTTGGGGAGTTTTGCCATAAATGTGTAGTTTATAAAACTATTAAGTTTTCGTAAATTATGTGGAAAAGATTTTTTTTTACTTAAAACTTCATTCATTTGGGAGGATGCTGTACCCCTGTTTCCCCTAAAAAAAAAGCACTGTTTACAACAAACGTATTTAAGTTAAGATTGGACACAAACTGTACCTTCTTTACTACTAACCTATTAATATGAAAATATCATTATTAGCAACATTTTCTTCCTAATCGATTTATGGATATGCACAATTTGCTGCCCCCCCTTTTAGGTTACTGCTTAGTTTATAAAGTGCAGAATCATTAAGATCCATTCTTAATATGGATGAAATGATGAGAGTGTCTCAGGTAAGATTTTAAAAGTAATTTTGAGTTGAAAATTTGCTCTAAGATGTTCATATAGATTTCTGTTATAACATTCGAGATTATTGAACGATTATTTCAGCTCTTTAAGCTTCCAAGATAGAAGGTCAAATTTATGGGTAGTAAAATTAACGATAGAAGAGTTTTTGGCAAGTACATAAGGGAATGTGCCATAAATCACGACAGGGCAATTTGTGAACGAATACAATGCCAAATCAGATAACGAGATATAGCCTCGCATTACAATGATACCGGCCGAAAACAATGAGTACTGTGCAGCTGCACCCTGCGATTTGCATATACTCTAAACTGCATGTATCCGTTACACCTAAACGGTTATTTCGATTTGCTTCGTTAATCTCAACTCCTCATATGAAAAGTTATTGAATGGTCCATTGAGCAACATCACAGCTAATATAATTCCTTTCTTAAGGGGACACTATACTGAAAATTCCAGATTTTTAATAAAATCTTGATTTGTTATTCTGCCACCAAATATTATATTTTAATGCATGCTCTACCAAAAGTAGTACAGTATTATATTATATATCTCTTTCTTAGTTTAACCTCTCCCGTTCTGGGAAGTTTATTTGGCCCACGCTGCCCGAGCTTACCGCGACCTGTCGAGGGAGACTGAGTGATCAGTCCAATGTTGGGGCCACCTCCGAGACAACACGAACATATAGAACGAGGCATACCGGTCACACACACACACACATGCCGAACAAGTACCTTCAAAGAGTCGTAAATATGTCGAGTCCTTGAATCAGACACCAAAATAAAAACCCATTCCATGATCAAGGTGAAGTTCTCAACCTGTGGTACGCGTACTCCTTGGGGGTACGTGAAACTCTGTAGGGGGTACGCGGTTGACCAATGGACTGATACAATGCTAAAAAATACCCTTTGGGAAAAGAAGTAGCAAAAAGAAAATGAAAAGAATATCTCTGATGTTACTGGTCTTAGAAATTCAAAAGGACCTGCACCTGAATTTATTGAAGACCTGCATAAGACAATATTTTCCACATACAGACAGAAAAATTAACTGGATTGGTGACCCCTTTTCTTTTGAGGCTTCGGAGACTTATAAACGTGACTTATTTCCAGAAGGAACAATTAATAGAAGTGCCATGTGATCTAATGTTGAAAAACAAGTATTTAAATGCTGAATTTTTTAATTTTAGGAACGGTATTGGGAATGAATATAAAGAAATATCAAGCACTGCTGGAAAGTTTCTAATTGGATTTACGACTGCATATTTATTTAAAAGAGGGTTTTCTAGTTTGACTTTTCTGAAAAGTAAATACAGAAACAAACTTAACGATTTAAGGTTGCATTTGACATGGCTAGAGCCGAACATTGATAAGGGAAACAAGCTCAGCCTTCTAATTAATTTCTTGTGAAGTGTGCCTATTTTTAAATTTTATGTGATTTTTAAGTAAAAATGGCATTAATATATATTTAAGCAATATATCTCGTTTCTATTAAATACCTCGCATAATACAATTACAAAGGTTAAATCTTATTAACCGACAGACCCTTACGAAAATTTTCTTAACAAAACTGAGTTTACTATTTAAGGGGTATGCAGGGTCGCCACATCTCGGGGTCGGGGCCAGGACCTTGATTCTTGATTCTACTGGTCGCGGGCCCCTCACCGACCGCCGACCATCCTCATTTAATTGTCTCTTCTCTTCTCCGTGGAGCTTCCTTCTCATTACTCGTGTAACAGAACATTTTATCAAACTATTCCAGTTTTCCATAAAATTATACCACATCACCGGGATCCAGCGGGCCCCTTCGGGGATAGGGCCCGGGTCCCTCTGTCTGGCAGCCCCCCCCCCCATGTGGCGGCCCTGGGGGTATGCATAATTACAGTTGATAAAAAGAAGGTACAGTGATTGAAAAAGGTTCAGAACCCCTGACCTAACCACTCAATTCAATTTATCAGACTTAAACATAGCCCTATATGTGTGTACATACATGCATTTTATAAAATTTATTTTTCGACATAATATCTATCGTAAAATACCAATGTGGTTACGTAATATGGTAGAAGGCGTATTTTCAGTAGGTATTTTGTGCTGACTAATAACCTATTTAGAAATATGTCTTGCCATTTGCAAAATAGCACACATGACCGTTCGAGAAAAGAATGATAAATAGAAAAGTCATGAGGACAAACAACTCCAGGGCCGTCTCATCTCAGTGTATAATTGACTCATTCACAGATACTGTAGACTTGAAGACCTTGTAGCATATGAGAGATTTCTTTCTCCTTCGTAATGTTGCAACAAAAGTGCCTGCAGCTTATGAAAGCCTGACATTTTGATTTTACTTGACCCGAATTTCTCTACTGTGCTTGCGAAAATCAACAAAATTCCACCTGCAGCTTCCGTGCAGCTACTGCGAATATGGTCTCATAATTTGGAATAACCTAAGCATTCCGGCTCTTTCCATGGAGGGGAGTACAATAATAGTTCTAGCCTTAGGTACAAGCGTCACCAATGCTAACTGCCGTCCAACAGAACTTCGTAGTATTAACAACCAAAATACACCCATTGCAGCAAAGATGCAAGCCGCTTAATTCTCACAAAGAATGCTTGGCGGAGTCGAGAATTCAAATTCTTACTGAACCACATATTTTAATTCTAAAAAATTTAGAAACGATGAAATATGAAATAAATCTGTTGAAATGAGTAAAATTAAGCAGTTTCCCCATGAACAATTATGTATGGATGATGGGGTGGGTTTGGATGTCAAAACATGCAGCTTACTTTCTTTTAAAGGAAAATAAAGAGGCTCGTCTCATAATTTCATATGTTATTAATGTTAAAAAATCCTGCACTCTGAAGAAGTAAGAAAATACAACTTTTTACCTATCCTTCCTCTACTAGCGTTCTTCTAGGATTCCAAGAGAGAGGCCAGACAGGCTGATAACTCATTAGTCATTACCATCGTTCAGAGAAAAATCACTTAATTAGAAACATTCTATAAAAATAAAATTATAAACTGATAAACAAGCCTACATACAGATAAAACATGCAGATTAGAATTATGAAGTTGGACCGTGGAGCAGTTGGTTGAGTCGCTGCGCTACGACCCGGAAGGACGCGAGCTCGATCCCCTGGAAGGGAATTTTTCAATTACCCTAATCCTTCTAGCCAAATTTCGGGTATGAAAAATTATAAATAAGATGTTGTGACTTAAGGTTAAAACTTCATATTTGAAATAATTGTTTTAATTCTAAAAGTTGTCATACTTCTTCATTCGTAACTCCGATATGTCAAATATTTAGGTTTTATGACCGATCAACATTTAAGATGTTACACATAAATTACATAGTTAACAGGATGCA
Organism: Ectobius pallidus; assembly: GCA_964059195.1. Taxonomy (NCBI): domain Eukaryota; kingdom Metazoa; phylum Arthropoda; class Insecta; order Blattodea; family Ectobiidae; genus Ectobius; species Ectobius pallidus. The sequence continues at coordinate 82,932,290 of CAXKWD010000008.1, forward strand.
TAGAATAAACGTTTGCTATCTTCCGCTAAATTATAAAAATACGCGATTACGAATAATCTACAGTCAACCCTCGATATAATGCCAACATCCCTTCACTAGCATTTAATGGCACAAAGTGAGGGTAGCACTAAAACGAAATTTCATCTTTAAAATAAAATTGGCATAATACAGTGTTCTATTAATTTACTGCACTGTATTATGAAAGAAAAATTAAATAAAAGGTAAGTAGAGAACTGTACAATAACTCACTTTATTACAGTTTATGTCCAGTGCTGCAGTACACAAAGGGGTTGAAAATCATGTGGGTTCATGTAAGTGATTAACTGTAACTGAGTTACTGTAGCGTAGTGTTTAAACAGCTAGAAGAAGTGAGAGTTTGGAATGTCTCATTGTATGAAGGGCTCTTTCTACCTGATCCACCCTCACTCAGGCTGTCTGTCCGACTTCTTAACATACCTAGGTTGCCTTCTCATTCCACTGCACCACATTTACAGTTAATGGTAAGGGAACACTCAATTCTTGCAAATACAGTAGGCCTACAGTACGTTTCTTAAATAATTTTGCTAACATTCACGCCAGTTTTAAAAGAATTCTGCAACTAAAAAAATCAATGCAAGCTATATTTTGTAAAAATATTGTCTTATATTCACTGGCACTAAATGAATTGGCACGGTAACGAGGTTTTTCATGTATTCCATATGGGAGAGGATCCATTCGCTTCCATTTATTGGGGCAGTGCGAGGGTGGCACTGTACAGAGGGGCACTATACGAGGGTTGACCTTATATTTAATACAGCCCATTATCATGTATGGCATAATTGGATGGGGAGGAGCTTGAAGTTTCAAAAACTCATTTCGCTTAAAAAATGTATTATTAAAATTTGTCTCTGGAAACCTATTGACTGTCCATTTAAATATTTAATCACATGACTCTTGACTGAGGTAAGATAGCTTGGTAAAACTCCCTTACATATTACCATATCACATGATACAAGTTGAAAACAATCATTTCTAGTGACCTATACAGGTTTTAAAACAATTAAATGCTTGGAAATTATCACTATTAGTGTTTAATTTGGATATGTTGAGGATAGCACATGTGGTGCTATAATGAATAGGGCTATGAGAGTTTACCCATTAGATTTACTTTTGAAAACAAATATTGTTAGAGTATAGTGGAAAAAACTTTTCGGTCTGCTATGATTCTCTGCTTGCGATCTTCTCAATGTCCACACATTGTCCTCCAGCACTGTCTGGGAGTCTTATGATCGTTCATCTCATTGGTTGCTGATACAATTATGCCACAAAAACTTTACAGGCGGGAAGAAGAACCAGGTTTGTGACAGGTAACAAGAGGTTTGCGATAGGTAATGTAATGTTTGTGACAGACAGATAGCTCTAGTGAAAACACTTTAACCAGCATCAACATCACCAAGATTCCTGCACTGCTCTATGGTCAGATCATTTCGGCACACTATTCTCCTGTCTTCTCCATCTCACCCACTTTTATGTCCGGCAGCCAAATCTTATAACGAATATAAATTATACCATGTTAGGTTATACTAGTATAAGTGTGCACTTCCTCATAATTTTTCTTACAGTATACCGGTACTTCACATATCGTTTGGAACAAACGGAGTTTATATAATTATAAATTCTATAGGTTCTAAAGAACAAATATGGCCATAAAATCTTATTGGTTTCCAGGTACCTGCCGCGTCATATTTAAAATATCTGCCAATGTTTCAACCATCTGGCCATAGTCTGTATCAGTAACCATGATAAAGACTATGGCAGACATTTCAAATACAACATGGCAGATACCTGGAAGCCATGAGGATGTTATTGTCAACTTGAGCCATGGAAGCCTAGGATTAAAACAAATGTGGCCATTCATAGTGTTAAAAATAGCCTGCAAAGAATCATAGCATCCCAAACTTCTAAAAATTTAAATATAAAACCAATCTAACATTAAAATTTCATTCTTTTATTAACATAAAGATGAAAACTTTTGACAAATTTACATTGTCAGATTTTGTAATATTTCATGAAACAATACAACTTACTATTCTCTGGTTTATTAATATACATAATGACTAGAAAAGCTACACAAGCATTGGTAAAATCACCATGTAAGGGGACCCACTTTTAAAACCAACTTTCTTTTCATAAAACACCTAATATCACACATATTTTGTTATAGACAGTTCTCTGGAGATGAGATGTTGTCTCGACGAATGATTTGGTCCAACCCACCCACCCTAAATGAAACACTTTCTTTTATAACATAATCTAGCGAAAAGTAGCATCAATTCCGCCATATTTTTATCTCCTTATGATGAAGAAACTCATGATTGGACGTTAGAAGTGTGGTGTCACATCAGTAGAACACAAAGAATTCTGGGAAACAGGTTCACAAATACAACCAACCTCGCGGGTCATACCATATGGCACATTTACAAAACGGGAGAGTTCAAAATGCTCTACTAAATAAATATCACTGTTCATAACATAACCTGTCAATAATACTAATATCACCATTCCTAACCTAACTGACACTAAACTAGAATTTTGGGAGAATTCAGAATGCCCTACTAAATTGATCACTGTTCATAACCTAACAGAACCTGTCACTAACACTCATTTTAGTGACATCTATTAAGCAATGTACAAGAAGCGGCATGCTGGTCAACCTGCTTTGCTGAAAAACAAAATACATCACCTGTCTGTGGAAACCTGCACACATCGCGACAAGGGTCCCCCTACATTGTAACTTTGCTCAAGCATTTTGTGGTATATTTAATAAAGGAAGGTTTTATCACAAACAAGAATAACGGAGATCTCTTCTAGACATTATAGGCTACACTTTATATAAGCTACTGATCTTGCACATGAAAAAGTTGTCGATTTTTACTTTCCATTACTTGTTAGTTATTTCCAAACAAAATGGGATATAATTATGTTAGGATATTTGATAAGTGCAGGTGATAGGCACTCCATTTCAAAATCACATAGGCTTCTACAGATGACACACACATTCCCACAGGGCCGTAGCTAGGTGGTGGCGAGATGTGCCCCCACCAAGGGTGGAGGTACAAAGAGGGCGCAAAATTAGCCTTTTTTTAGACTGGTGCAATTTATCAAGCAATAAAAACTCCACGTTAATGGAAGAAAGCTTTCAGGTTATTAAAAATTACTGCATGTGAACTATCTGTAGTATCTCCATTCCAGACCTACCTCCTTCCCTCAGAAAAATCCGAGGCAGTTCCGGGTTCGAGCCTACAGATAGATTTAACTGTTATTAAAATATACTATGCATATTTTCATTTTCTCATTGCATGTTGCAGAAGAGTTTTTAAAAAGTTTCTATTCGAAAAAAATACTTTTACCTATATTAATGTGTTAAACATTTTAGTAGGCCTCAGACCTATTATGTACTTTACTTTTGATACCAGATTTTATAATTTAATTATTTTTTAAGTAGTTTAATCGTCTGAAAATAAGGTTTTAGTACCTTGAAAGTCCAACACTTGATTAATTTTCAAATTGAGGTTCATGTTTTCTTTGATAACAGTGTTTTTATATTAAAATAAACAATTTTACAGAAATTAAAAAAAAATTGTTCAGACCCCCCAGTATTGGAGGGTGCAGAATTGTCAAACTTGCCAAGGGTGCAGAAGGACCTTGCTATGGCCCTATACTATACATAATGAATGAGTAGAGTACAAAATAGTGCAACATTATTTCTTGATTTCTCAACTCTTTATGAGTTATCCACATTTTTTAATTCTAACTATAAATATATTATGAAAATTCTAAAGTGCAAGAAAATCAGAAATTCAAAAAGACAATTCTTTGCTCTACCCTATTATAGGAGGCTGAGTCAGTAAATAAATTGCAAACACCAGAATACTGTATACTGGTTTAGATTTCATGCTAGTGTGTTTTTAGAAGGTGGCAACACATCGGCTGGAATATAGTCAATAAATAGTATTCCACAGTGAATGGTTAGCAAACTGCAGCCACGCAAGAAGCCAGGTATGCTAAACGAGTGTGCTCGACTAGAAATGTGCATTTGAAATGCATTTTCAGATAAATCAGAAGGTTGGTTCAAACTGTAGTTGTTCATTTAGCTAAAGTGCACTTATGCCATTACTTAGTTAATTACTCTAGAGTATATTCCATATACATCACTAAATATAGCTTGTGAACTTCCAATTTCATATAGCTGGAAATGTGCTGTTGTACAATGATTCTTTCTCCACATTACAAATAAAATTCTCCGTATAAAATTCTCAGTATGGTCAGTATACACTTGTGAATGTTATTCTTGAAACAACCATCATGCCAATATAAGTTCCTTGTCCTTCTTGTATGAATAATCAGGAGCTTCTTTACATTAGTTTAAAACAAAACTTGGGAAAAAATAGTTTTAGGTAATGCACTAGGCTCCTCCCAAAAATTCACTAATGGGACCCACCTGGGAAGGAGGTGTTTAGAGTTTTGAACGTCTCCTCCTAATGCTAGTAATGCAAAAGGTGAAACTGGGAAAAAATTATTTTTCCTTTGTTCTCTTCTTCTTTTCCTTTTCCTCTCTCTCCCTCCCTTTCTCCTCGCCCTACCTACCTATTTGGGACCTATTCCTAACAGTAATTTTCGATTGACCAAGATTCAAACTCATGACCACTAGCACCGTAACCACTACACCACGAGCGAATGCTGAGCAGTGAAGGGAAAATGAATCTATCTAAGTTTAGAGAGCATTAGAAATAACCGTTTTGGTGCAAGGGTCATTTTCGTTATATATTTTTAATTTTTATTTTGTGTACTTTTGATATGGTGGAAGGCTCATTTCATAACTCTGTGATTTTGTGTATTTTTATGCACATATGATGAAGGGTACAATAGTGAGGTGTGTGTGCAAGACTCGGAAGCAAGGGGAAAAAGCTGGTGGGCGAGCGTGGGCGGAGCTTGGCTGGTGCACAACCTAAATCTATCTTTCGCCCAAAAATTTCCTGCTGCAATCATCACAAGAGTATGGTCAGTATACCGGATGGTCTTTCTGCAATGTGGATATCTGACATTAGATTATTCATTAGAAAAATCTCCTTACCACTGGTATCATATGTGTATAATTTCTCTTCAGTGATGTTTAGCCCGATGCTTTATTAGGTTAGTCTTTTCAAAAAACTTCTTACCACAAGATTCACATGAGAATGGTTTCTCTCCAGTGTGAATAGCCCGGTGCTGCAGAAGATCGCCTTTTTGAAAAAATCTCCAGCCACAGTAATCACAAGAGAATGGTTTCTCCCCAGTGTGAATAATCAGATGCCTCTTTAGGTTACTCTTTAGGGAAAACTCCTTCCCACAGGCATCACATGAGTATGGTTTTCCTTTAGGGTGAATAACTTGATGCTTCCTAATATTAATCTTTCCAGAAAACTCCTCACCACAGGTTTCACAAGAGTATGGTCTCTCTCCAGCGTGAATAACCTGATGCTGCGTCATGGAAAATTCATCACAAAATCCCTTGCCACAGGAATCGCAGATGTATGGTCCTTCTTCATTGTGAATAATCTTATGTCTGGAAAGGGTACTCTTCCGGGAAAACGACTTACTACAAGCACCACATGAATATGGTTTCTCACCACTGTGAGTAAACTGATGCCTAGCGAGGGTACCCTTTCGGGCAAACTCCTTACCGCACACTTCGCATGAGAATGGTCTTTCTCCACTGTGAGTTAACTGATGCCTCATTAGGACAACCTTCTCAGCAAACGTCTTACCACACGCATCACAGGTGTATGGTCTCACTCCAGTGTGCGTAACCTCGTGTTTTCTTAAGAAAGATTCCTGAGCAAACGCTTTCCCACACACATGACACGAGAAATTGTAACTAACATATAAGTCTGTCTGAATGTTGCTACATACAGCAGAATCGATAGCCTCTTCAGTTCGACTGATATGCTCATTGGGCTCACTTTTTATTTCAGAATTCTGAATAGAGTCAATAGGCTCGCACTTGATATCTGTACTCTCTTCCTTAATCTCAACTTTAGCAAATTCGGACTGCAACAGTGATTCCATTTCGCACTGCAAATATGAAATGAAACATTACTTCTCCCCTGCAGTACCTTACATTATTATCGACTGTCAGATGAAGTCAGGTCGGACTGTCGCAGGCCGAGTGACTAATGGCTATCCTAGATGCAGTGACTGAACACTGGAATTGTTTACGGACATCAAGAACATAATATAAGACGAAAAATGTACATATTACTTTCATTTTAGCCTATGTAAAATTGTTAGTATTATTATTGATATTATTAATATTATCATTTTATGTGTTTACACTGGAATTGTATACGGACGACAAGAACATAATATAAGACGAAAAATGTACATATTACCTTCTTCTTAGCCTATGTAAAATTATTAGTATTATTATTGATATTATTAATATTATCATTTTATGTGTTTTTATTCCTATAATTACTGTCATTATCATTATTATTTATCATTTTTATATTACTATGGGAATTTATTATTATATTATTTTATTTTATGCGTTATTATTATTGTCAATATCCAACTGGAAATCGTGTAAAGTAATGCATGTAATATTATTCTGTAATGGGGCATGCTGATGATGTTCAATAAATAAATATTAAAAAAAAAAACACTGGAATCGGAGATCGTTGTACAGTAAAAGTAAAAGTAAAGTGATCCCTATACAGGCCATGGATGCCCAGAGGGTTAAGGCTCCCAGATTTTGGACATTCAGCACGTGAAGGTGGTAAGGTTGTCAGCCTTACGCACCGGCCACCTTTACCCCCTGTATTGCTCCTGGTACTCATTTCTGTTAGAGGCTGAGTCGACCCCAGTGTCATAGTGCCACCAGAAGGATTAGGCCAATTGAAAAAACCCAACGACCCCATCGGGAATCGAATCCGCGATCTTCCGGTTTGTAGCGCAGCGCCTCAACCACTACACTACGGCGTACCCAATCGTTGTACAGTACTCTGAAAAAAGAGCTGTCCTGCCGGATGTGATGGTGTACAGAAGGTGTGTCCAAATTGCGGCCCCCTAAAGCTTTAGGTAAAATGTGTAGCAGCCTACTTACGCCAAAAATGCAATGTAAAATAGAATTTGCTTAAACCTAATTTCCTGTAGAACAGAAGACAAGTGTCTCATAAAATACTGGGAGGCCTATATAATTCAGTGCAGTGCGTATGCGTTCATCAGGAAGCACTATACTGAAAACAATAAAAATGGACCATATTTAGAAATTCATAAAGCAAACAGTGACTCATTTGAGGGGACTGAACCAGTTTTCTACTTTGATTAGTAACATAAGTAGTAAATTTGAAAGCCTGTCACACTATCAAGAAGTTCGCTAGCTTTCTTGTCATCAAGTTTTAAAACGCTTTTGGCAAAATTAGTTTTCTTAGAAATAAAAAGCGAATCACCCGATAAGCAATGTGGCGATAGTAATTGACTTGAAAGATTTGACATTCATGGTAGATTTTGCAGGGTTTTATATTACGGTACTTAATTTAAAATTACAAGAGAAAGATCAGTTTGTAATTTCAATGTATGATAATATTAAGGCATAAAATATTAAACTTCAGGCCTTGGAAAGATCATCTCGTAAGATGCAGCTTAATTAATTTTCCTACGTACCAGAATTTTCAAGATTCCCACATTGCAATGCATTGCTTCTGCCTTCAATCATTATGCCTCCAACATAAAACAGGTTATAATAAATCATTAAAGTTGTAAGTAATTTTGTGTTAAAGTACCGTACCACTATTTTGGTATCCACTATTTTCTATGTAAGCCTACTGTATTTAAAATGCATTTATTGTGATACAGCACCAAATGACAAAAATGATATGTAGGCTACTGTTTTATTCTATGGTGTGTTAAAATTTAAAAGTCGGGTGGTTGTTTTGTACAAAATATAAAAACGTGCTTAAATTATATAAGAACGAAAGTTTATAGGCTATATTCATTTCGGCATGTGGCCCTTGGACTTGATAGTGCTACGGGCGATCCCAGAAAATTCTGGAGCATAGTTCAATAACAAACCCCCCCATCGTCGCGATATAGTTGCTTCGCAAGGTCGGCTCGATGCATTTCTTTTCAACCGAAGTTATTGGAGCAGTACGATAAATTTTAACTGACTGTCTAATAGAGGTGTACATATTCTGATTTTAGCTTGCCTGCCCCTTTGAAATTCTGCAACCAGTCACAGCTTTTAACTTGCTTGACTTGAAAGCAAGCCAGATGATAAGAAATACTGTCGCTATGTGTCACAAGCTCTTCATAACTTGGTGGGTTGCACAGGACCTAAGGAAACTGCAAGGCCTGGCGGAAAGAATATGAAACTGGGTATAGCAGTGCACTGGTAAGTCGTGCAGTTACGTAGTTGAGGAACTTCAGATGTATTTAGAGAATTTTACCCTGAAGGAAGCTGAGGAGAAACTAAAATGGGGACAGTTTGAATTAATTATCAATGAACAAAGGTACTAGTCCGGCATGGGAAAAATTTTCGAGAAAACATCATAAAATCATTAATAACAATAACAAAAATCCCTTTAGGCAAGCCTACAAGCTGAGGTAGATTTCGAAGTGCTTTTGTTTTAATTTACTGTCGCTGCGTAGCACTCTTCTTCTTTAGCCTTGGCATGACAAACCCGCAATAATAACTGCAAAAAAGAGGAAAGAGAACTTTTTAAAACATTCAAATCTCGCCTTATATGAGAACTATCAAGAAACTAGTTATTGATTTGTAGAGTACTCATCAAGAGCTTTTCAACGATACCCCACAAGACGTAGTTTCGAAAATTTCGAATTTCCATCCCCATACCCCCACCCCCACTCGTACTCCCAAAACCCCCGAATCGTTGGTGTCACTGTGAACTCCATAAGGAGTACTCTAATTTATTCAATCAAAGTTTCCCTCTATACTTCATAGGGGCCGAGATATAAATGTTTTAAAATTTCAACCCCCTCCCCCGACCACCCCCTTAGGCTAATTTTGCTCATTAACGAACTTGTCTGAACTATTGGGCCTAGAAATAACATAATAAAATTTGATTCAAATATCTTGAAAATTACGGCCGCTAGCGTGTAAAGATATATATGCATATATATGCATATATATATACATATACATATACTGTATATAAATATAAATATCACAATTTTTTTAACAGGCGGTGGTTTCGTACTTAGGGAGGCATGAAATGTAACGATATGAACGAATTTTTTGAAAGTCATTAGGTAGATTTTTCTTCGAAATCTACCTAATAACAAAAATAATACTGTAATTGTGTTAAGACGCTAAAACGATTTTTAATACTTTATCCACCTTTTATTTATCTGCATGGTGAATTTCTTCTACCAGCATGTAGAAAAGCAAGAAAGTATTACCTACACTAGCAACTACAGTTGTTTAGCTGATAGGAATGTCGCAAGCTTATTCTGACTTGCCTAGGCTGGGTTTGACCTGACCCATCAGGCTTAAAGAAACCTGCCTGCTTCCTAGCTATGACGCTGGCAACTTGCTTGCCTGGCGTTCAAGCGGGTTTGGGCAAGCTAAAATCGAGATTTGTACACCTCTACTGTCTACTATAATATAATGCATTACTAAGCGCACGAAGCGGAGGCGGAGCGCAAACGCATTTATTACATTAGTAGCATTACTTTAATATAGATCCCGCACGAAATCTGTGCCGATTGCCCAAGTCATTGCATAGCCAAAACAATGCGAAGGAAATGATTGCACTCATGAAGAAGTTACACACCCTAACGGCCTCGAAGACTATAGTTTTCTCGGTACCACACCGACACGATCTTCCCGATTGGTCCTATGTTAATAAGGAAGTCGAGCGTACCAACATCAGGATTAGTGGCATATGTAAGCATTTTAGAAATGTGAAATTCATAAATATAAGTAACATTGGTAGGCGTCTCCATACGAGACAAGGGCTCCACTTAAATAGCCTTGGAAAAAGTATGTTGTAGATAGAATTCTAGAGACAGTAGATGAATTTGCATGCCAGATTGAACAAAGGGATGGAAAACCTATTGCTTTAAAAAACCTGTAATGATGGCCGACACAAATCGGCCGATAGGTAACCAATGTGATGCTCCTAATGTACACAGGTCCAGGTGTTTCGATTTTAAAGTAGGCTACCTAAATATTCAAGGTCTTAAAAATAAAGAATTAATTTTGTCCAAATATGGACTTGAGAATCAGCTTGGTATTATATGCATAAGTGAGCACTGGGCAAACGCATATGAGCTTCCTAACAATAAAATCGAGCATTACAGCTTAGTAAATAGTTATTGCAGAAATTCCCACATGAGGGGTGGCGTTGCAATTTATATCAGCAGCCTGCTTAATTACCCTGTTATCAAATTGAATTTCGATACCCTGTGTGACGAACTAAATTTTGAAGCAACTGGGATAATTATAAAATGTTTGAAGTTGGCAGTGGTATCCTTGTACAGGTCACCAACGGGCAGTAGCAGTATATTTTTAGAAAAGTTAGACAAGCTATTGAATGTTTTAAGCGAGACCAGATGGCAAAATTATGATATTATTGTAGGGGGTGATTTGAACTCAGAATTTGATATAACCACAGATAAACATAGCGTTACAGAACTGCAAAATTTGCTAAGGGAATTCAACCTAAAATGTGTAAATGACAAACCTACTAGGGGATCATCATGTCTAGATAACATCTTAACAAATGTTAATTTTAGTGGTGAGTCGTGTGAGATATCAGTATTTCCACACTCTGACCACGATGCAGTTTTAATGAAATACAAAATTAGGTGTAATGCTGGGACAAAAGAGGATGTAAGCTCTTATTTTAAAGTCGTGACTACCAGGCCTGTAAGTGACGATAATCTTGGAAAACTAAAAAATGCACTCATTAGTATGAACTGGTTTGATCAATGCTTTCATGACTCGCCTTCTCTTTTAGAAAATGACTTAACGGCCAAGGTAATATTTGAATGGTTTTTTAAAGTGTTCTTAAAATTGTTTAATGAAAGTATTCCAGTAAGGAAATGTAAAATAGTAGATAACGGTTTTAAAAAAAAGGTGGCAAGAAAATCTAATTCGTGGTACTCTCCTAGTTTAGAGAAAATGAAAAATAATGTTATGTTATTGCGAGGCATATATCTACTCTTATACAATTCAACGGCCCTAAATAGCGTGCTTGCTCGCCCGCTTCGTGAGACATCGGATATACTCGGCGATGTTCGTCTCTCGCAGTCTAAACTTTAATGACGACTACAAAATTAGGAAGGAAAACCGTTTCTTTATTATATAAGGCCTAAGCGAAATGAACACAATGAACAAATATTCTAATTTTATTTTTACTTACAATTTTCATAGCTCTGAACCACAAACATTTTTAATAATCTACCAGTGTAATTTTCTTAAAAATCCTGGAGTCAATGAATAATGGTGGGCGAAGCCGGGGGCAACAGCTGTAAAATATTGATGGTTTTATCTCTTGAAATATCGCTGATAATAATAATCCAAACAAACCATTCCTTCCCTTGAAACATTATATAATTTCTGAAAATTACACTGAATTGATAAAATAAAATTCACATCATATTCATGTCAATAAACAGCTGAGAAACAATATATATTATGTGTTCACAGGTTCTTTGGAACTGCATAATCGATTCTGATATAGTTTTCCCAGGGGGCGCTTTCATGTCGTGGAATGTACTCTAAAGCAGGAATTTTAGCTGTTTCATTAATTATTAATGGCTTAGTTTATGAATGGTTCGCGTGCAAGTGTTAATAAATATAATGCTTTAATAATTATTATACTCTTAATTTTTAATTTTTAAAAGAATTATCGTGGCGAAGCCACGGGCACCACCTAGTAATATACATAAATTAGCCTATGTCAAGTGTAGTAATAATTATAAAGAAGCTATATCTGAAGCCAAAAAGGCACATAACTGTAATAGTATTGAAACAGCTACTAATAGGTGCAAAACTGCATGGGATTTAATAAATAGTATTGCCAAGGACTCAAGAAGGGAGAAAATTAACATCTCTCCAAAAAAGTTTAATGATTTTTTCATTTCTTCTGTTGAAGAGATCGGCAATTCTATTGCAAAGCCTAATATTAATGCACTAGATCTTTCAGCTCAATTTTTTGTAAGTCATACACCTCATACAGCATTTACTTTTGCGGAGGTATCATGTGAGTTAGTCTTAAGTATTGTTAGAAACTTTAAATCAAGACGTCAAGACGTATATGATATATCATGTAATCTACTGAAAAGAGTGGTAGACTGTATTGCTTATCCTCTAACATACTCTATAAATAAATGCATTTCAGAGGGTTATTTTCCGGACGAACTTAAAGTATCCAAAGTAATTCCGATTTATAAAAAAGGGGAAAAGGACATTCCATCAAGTTATAGACCAATCTCGATAGTTCCAGCCGTTTCGAAAATCATTGAAACTATAATTTTTAGACAGTTATCTGCTTATTTTACAAACTATGGTATACTTGACGAATCACAGTATGGTTTTAGGAAAAAACTGTCTACCATAGATGCCATAGACTCACTGGTTAAATATGTTCTCAAAGTGTTTGAGGAAAAGACCCTTGCTCAGGCCACGTTCTGTGACCTGAGCAAGGCCTTCGATTGTGTGAATCATGAAACCCTCCTGAATAAACTAAAGATTTATGGGGTTAGAGACAATAGTTTAAAATTAATAAAATCCTATCTCGAGAACAGGAGTCAAATTGTGTGTGTTAATGGGGAGCATTCTGGTCCAAAATTGATTAACATAGGTGTCCCGCAGGGATCTGTTTTGGGGCCTTTTTTATTTCTTATAATGATAAATGACCTGCCATCCTTTTTAGGCACTCAGACGGTGCTATATGCTGATGATACAACTTTCCTACATTCTAGTAAAGATATTGGTACTTTAAAATTACTTGTAAACGAAACTATCACACAAGCATCATTATGGTTTAGAAGCAATGGATTTCTCCTTAATGAAACTAAAACACAGCAGTTAATCTTTAGTTTAAAAGACAAAGTACCCCAAGATGAACCACAAAGCGTAAAGTTTCTGGGTGTGTACGTGGATAGCAAATTGTCATGGGATCAACACATAAAATATATCAGTGGCAGGTTGTCTAGGGTTATTTGCTTGCTCAGGTGTCTCAGGAAGTATGTACCGGAAAATTATGTTAGAGTATCCTATTTTTCTTTTTTCCAAAGCATTTTAGTGTATAGTGGAGGCAACTTCTACATATACAACTTTCTTCAAGGCAATGCCGACAGACCCTTATAATCCGCAGTAAATAACTTGAAATGAGGGTGTCTTTGACAATAGAGTTGTATATTCTGGATTTTCAGCGTGTTTTCTTGGGCGTTGAATTTGACTGACAGCCAATAGAATTTCGTGTGCAACCAATCAGTGCTCATTTATGAATTTTTGACATTTTAGCTATGACTCCACGTGGACACCAGACGATTGCCGTTCAGTCAGTACCATACCACTCCTTAAGTGCCAGACAATGGCTTAATCCTCAAAGCATCCCGACTGTCTACGTAGGTCTAGCCTCCACTATATGGTATTATCTTGTGGGGTAACTCTAGCCATGTGGGTGAAATTTTGCGGCTACAAAAGAGGGTTATTAGGGTTATTACTGGGTCTTCGTATATAGCTCAATGCAAACCACTGTTCTATCAAAGTAAAATAATGACAGTAATAAATTTATATATTTACTATGCATTAATTTACACAAGGAATAATCTGCCTAAATTACAGTTCAGAGACAGCATACATTCTTACAACACAAGAAACCATAGGCAAATACACATACCTCATCACAGATTATCAAAGACACTCAATAGTTAAGAGATTATAGGACATAAACTATATAATAAGCTTCCTCCATTGTTGCGAAATCAAAATTCATCCTTATCCACTTTTAAGCACACACTGTATGAATGGTTAGTTAAGCACCCATTTTATGAACTGAAGGAATTTTATGATTGTATAAATAATAGTAATGAGTGATTAAAGGTCTATAACATATAACGCAATTTGTGCAATCAATTACTGTATAGTGTATTCTATGGCTTCATTGGTTTTATGTAGGTGATATCTATATTTTATTGTTTTATGGTTTTATTGTTAATATAAATTTGACTATGCCTATTGTTATAGTGGCTAAATTACAATAAAGTTGTTTATTTTTAAAATATGAGAACTCTGATATTGGATCCAAGCTTTATTTTAAGTAAAAACTAAATTCTGTAAATTTTATGACTATGATTTTGGACCAATGTTTTTATATTTTAATATAAGGTAAACATTATACTTGTATATATTTTGACTGATATTTATATATGATCTTGAATCCATGTTTTATAATTTACTTTAAGATAGTTAAATATCAAATTTGTGTATATTTGTCCATGACGTTGTCTATTACCATGCTGTTTAACGACAATAAAATTATATTATTATTATTATTATTATTATTATTATTATTATTATTATTATTATTACGTTTTCGTGGGGACTGTAGCGTCGATTGGCCAGCTACCTATCTCTCTCGCACAACAGTACCTCCCTTTCTATTTGTAAAGGCCAAGCTACCTCTCTCTCTCTCGCACAATAGCATGTCTCTCTCTAGAGACTAAAGGTCTCATAGGCACAGATTTCGTGCGAGATCTTTAGTAGCATATCGAATTGCGAGCTTGAATATTTCATATCCCTTTGCTCGGCTTATAGCCCGCGAAACCATTATTAATAACCAGCGCCGAGAAAGCCTCAAGTCTTATAACTATTGGTGTTCCACAAGGAACAATATTAAGACCCATTTTATTCCCTGTATGTATACATGATTTATTGAAAATTAAACTAGATGCATTTTCTAATTTTCTGGATCGATGCAGTATTGATTTTTTATGGTTCAAATTGGAATAACACATACGAGAATGCTCATGAGGGGCTAAGCAATAAAAAACAAACAAAACAAAACAAAACTGGCAGGATATAAATCTACTTTCTTTAAATATCGCTAAAACATCCTTATTACCTTTCTCTTTAACAAAAACAGGTCATCACTATCAGAAATTTGATCACACTGTAATTGCATTAAATTGCACAATTCTGTTTGTTCTATTACTCAAAATTGTTTTTGTTCTTCCCTATATAGGCCTACTAGTAATGAGGTAAAATATTCAAGAATAATTATTGACCAAAATTTTAAGTGGAATAAACAAATAGCATACATAACTAACAGACTGCGTAAAAGTATACATAAATTTGTGATATACGGTAGCCTATGTGCCTTAGGCCTATATGCCTACACATGTTTTACGCTCTGTATACTTAGCTTTAATACAATCTGTAATACAATACGGAATAATTGGTTGGGGAGGCACTACTAAATTTATTGTAACTCCTTTATCATTATTACAAAAACGTATAACAAGGATTTCCTTAAAGAAACCTTTGTATTGCCCTACGAAACTTATTTTCTTATAATTTAATGTAATAGATATGAATCTATATAAAAGAAATTTACTTAATTGTACATATAAACATAAATAGAATTTTCAAATTCATTTTGATCCCCACAGCAAAAGACGAATTGTCCCCTCACCCTTAATTGAAATTAAGTGTAGGCCCTAATACATCAGCTGCGGTGAAACATGGCTTTAATTTCTGAATTAAGGCTATTGAGATATAAATAACATGAACGTGCATAGATTTAAGAATAGAAGATATATTATAAAATAGTTATTCTAAAATAGTTATATATTCGTGTATTTTTATAAGTAAACGCGACATTAGTCTAATACGTTTTTATTTTTATTGTAATTTTTGTTATTTTTTCCTTTTGTTTAGTGGTGTTTCCATGTGTGTGTACATGATCTTACTGTACTTTTTTTTTATGTACATTAACTTCTTAGAACTGAACTGCACCCGAGCCCGAGCATTCTGCTCTTGGGTGTTCATATTTTTCTGAAACTTGTAAATTTTATCGAAACTTTTATTATATCTTTGTAATTATATTTTATATTTGGTATTGTAGTTGTAATTTAAAATATTAGTTTTAAAAAGTTGAGTTGGCCTTTAATAAAAGCACAATTTGACATGCCTGATGAATAGAAAAGCCAAGTTGATTTTAGCATTTTCAGTATACTGTCCCTCAATACGGTTTTAAAATGCAATTTCTTGATATTGTTGTTTTTTAGTGTTCACTCTCTTTTTAATTTAATGAGAATTTGATATAAATAGGCTAATATAATACTAAACTTTCAATTTTATGGGCATACACGTGAGACTGTCACCTGGTTGTCCCCTTAAACCCTCCTGTCTTTTGGCTGTTTTACGTAAATCGTTAACTTAAAAAGGGCTTAATAATTGTATTTAGTTTTTTTTTAATAATCGAGTATTTTTAGATTTTGTCATTTTTAAAAATATGTTAGGTTATAAATGCATTTTTTATTTTGAAAATTTTCGCTAATTTTGGTCATTAAATGTCTTGCCATGATGATCAATAACAACCAATCATTAAGTCACTGATTACTGGTTCATGAAGATAAACAATTGACAAGCCGTTTCTTTGAATTGATAGCATTTGAGAAGCAGAAATATGATAATTAGTGACCTTCAAAATATAATTTCAATTAACTCCAAAGACCACACATTCTTGTAATTAATTCGGCGGAACTATAAACATTTGGTTGATGATGCACAGTAGCTATTGTTCCGACGTTGTCACTCTTGTCGCGTGTGATCACAACTTGAGATTATTGGCTTGTCGGATTCGTGTACCTATTCACTCTGCGTTCTGCATACAAATCAACAGAATGTAATTTTAGGTTTCGAACGTAATACAGCAGGACCGTGATAATCCGGCATGCTCGGGGATCTGTGAATGCCGGAATATCAAGGTCATTTTTAAAAACCTGTTTTAAACAAGGAAATATAAATAAAACCCACAGTTTTAACGTACAAAACGAATAATTAATATTTATCAAACAAAACAGAATATATTACAGTATAAAAAATTAAATGTAGCCCTATATAGTACTGCAAGCCTACTGTAAAAACAAAATTGAATTAAAAATCAAATAATAGCCTATACTGTACAGTTTAAGGCTCAATGTTTCAACTAAGTATAATATAAATCATTTTTGTAGGTCTATTATAGAATAAAAAATAGCAATGATTAAATGAATCAAATAAAAATTGTTGCATGGAAAATGAAATTGATCTGGTGTCACAGCCTTTCATTCCGAGGCTATTCCTAAATAGAATGGGTTCATATTTTAAGTTTCTTCGAAGTAATTTCTAATTTATATCGTAGAATAATTTAGGAGGAAATTCGTCAACACTGAGACTCGTAACCGTGACCTTTGGCTTTTCGTGCCAGTTCGATCTCAATTAAATTCAATTACAGTATTATCTCACAGTACAATAATTTAGTGGTTTTGTGACCGGGTTCCACTGTTATCTGTTGTTGCCCAGTAGCATTTAAGATGCAGATATGTATTCATAACACCAAAGAATGTTTTTTTTTTCAGTTGAAAATGTATTCATAACACCAAAGAATGTTTTTTCTGTTGAAAATTCTCTCTCCCTCGAATCCTATGTTGGTGCGAAGGGCCTCCAAGTGGAGGTTTCTGTTTACCGATGTGAATTTTCTTACGCTTATTTTCCTAGAAAGGGCAGAGGGACAGGTGGTAAGCCCCCATCGCCCCTTAACCCCCCTCCGGAACGGAAACTAAGTATTACTTGGACGTGAAATGGCCGAGAAATTTTGTCCAGAGGCTCTAATTTAGGCTTGGAGTTCTTTTACGTGCCGTAAATCTACGACACGGGCCCCCCCAGCTTAAAGTCCCTCCCGGAGGACTCCGTGCTCAGGATTTTTACGTCCTGAAAACCCCATCGACTGCGGCCTGGTTTGATCCCGCGACCTTCGGATCTAGAGACGGGCACGCTACCTCTAGACCACCGCAGCCGACTGTTGAAAATTACACGAGAATATTTTAGAGAAAAATTCTTTCGACACTGGGATTCAAACCCAAGATCTTTGGATTATCGTACCAATGCTCTACCAACTGTGATAACCAGAGCTACATATCTACAGCTAATCTTGAAATCTTAGAGTTCGTCGCCATATCCAGGTTACAAATTTGCACTAACAAGACTAGCGCTTTGGCTACAAGACTACTAACTCTCCTATACGTGTCCTATTAACAATGATTTAATATTAATCCCTAACATCGATAGTACTATCACTTTTAAGGCTGAAATTCTAAAGTAATAATAATAATAATAATAATAATAATATAATAATAATAATAATAATAATAATAATAATAATAATAATAATAATAATAATAATAATAATAATAATAATAATACAAAAGTTGTGAGAAATTTATATAAAACGTTTAAAACTTCTTCATAGACCGAGTAGCTTAAATAAATTTTTCTTGCAAAGACACTTCCTTGTTACAAGCATAATGGAAATTTTGCTGAATCCTCAGGCCCGGAGAAAGTATTTTACCTTTGAACTCCCGTTATACCATTTAATAAACGACTGTGACTATTACCCCATAATTGTAAAAATGTTCAAATTAAATGAAAAATCTATACCGATACTACTATTAGACCCTTTGAAAATGGTCAAATCTTTGAAGTCCGCTTGGGTAAAACTTATGGCATTCCTGATTCCTGTCTTCAGGATACGAAAGGATATAGGGAATATTTATTTTATAATCTGTTAATGACTATATTAAGAAAAACATGATTTGGTAATTACAGGAGTAAATTTAAGGATAATAAAGGCAATTAGCATTAATTGAAATTTTGCTATTAGTCGTGTTTCTTCACCCTGCACAGAAACTGGGAAGTATGAGTGGCCCTGTTAAAAAAAAAAGGTGCTCCTTTATTTCGCACTAGTCATAAGTTATCCACAAACCAGGGGTCTTGTAAAGCCTGTTGTATAAAGTATAGATCATTAAGTGAAACAGTACAAGAGAATCCTAAATCTACAGTAGTTTGAAAGCATCTTCTTTATATTTAATTCCAGAATATTTAATTTTATAGACCTAGGGCAATTTAAGGTAGCGTTAAATGTTTTATTTCAAATAATATCAGATTAGAATTCCCACGTTAATCGGAAAATGTGATGAACGCAGTGGTATATCATGGCATTATTACTCCTAACCATTAAAATGCTGTAGAATGTACCGGTAGAGGCCTATAATATTCTTGCAAAGAGCAAATATGTCGGAAAAATTGGGATAAACGACCCTCATTTTGAAAATTTTAATAATAATATTAATAATAACAATAATGATAAGAAGCTATATATGTTGACATATTTCGAAAGCAATAAAACTTGCCGAAACATTAAGCTGAACAGCGTTTAACTTATTAAAAAAGGAATTCAGTAACCAACAAAATGCCAGCATTGCGATTTTTTGCTTTCAATGCTTCTTACAAACAATCCCATTATTCAATAAATAATTTGCACATTTAATATTTGATAAAAGCCAGCATTGTGATTTTTTGCTTTCAATGCCTCTTACAAACAGTCCCATTATTTAATAAATAATTTGCACATTTAATGTTTGATAAAAGCTTGACAGAAGTGTGGAAATGATGAACCCGGACTCTCGTTCTATTACCACTTCGGCAAGAACGTCACACAAACAGGCACATACGAAAGTTATACATCTTACAGATAGTAAACATTCCCTGTGAAGTTTATATATATAGGCCTATACATACATACGACATTAGTACATTAGTTGAAAAAAACGCGAGCACTTGTGGTTTATTTATAAATATGATTATGGGACGGCAAGTTGTCAAAAACATGACCTCAGGCACTTTCTTCGAAGGAATTACGGAAAAGGAAATGTGATTTGTGTCATGTTTGCTATGCATGGCACTGACATCATTTTTATAAACACATTCTCAGGTACGCAGACTCGCTTCTGTACATTTTATCACGCGCTTTCACTATAATATGATGTCTTCCGAAAAGTTCGGCAATTTGCTGATAGGTAGCACTAATAACTTTGCACTATTTTTTTAACAGATGGCGGCAGCTTAAAAACAACGCTGTGTATTGATGATGAATTGAGACTACTGCTACTAGATGGCGCACAAGTGTCAGGCGAAGCCGATCATGCCGTGGATCTGCCGCCTTGGTTTGACTGGGATAAATTTCGAAGGTAATGTATAAATTGCAATTTCATAAATCCTACATAAAATAATGCTCTTCGTATTATTAAATTTGTAGCATTTGTAGCTTATTGTGCTTGAAGCCATTCTGTTTCTAAACAAACATGTAACACGTCTAAGTAAGAACAGCAGAATTCCATAGGATCACATTCTCAAGTAAGAAAATAAAATGCCTTTTCGAGTTTTCAAAATTAAGAGTGCAGATGTAATTGGGATTTGCCTAAACTGTATTATAAATGTAACTGTTACTGTAACTCTAAAGTGCCAATTTGCTGTACAGATTAGGATTGTAATAAATTGGAAATTTAAAAAAGAGTAACGTAGATATTTACCTATCTGTGAGGTGTCGTCATCCATATTCGACCAAATGATACATTGAACCAGTTATGTGAATTTGTTAATATTCTTAGGTTATAGGGAATAAATTATTACCTTGTTGTTCCATTTTTTTTTTTCAAAGTTGCCACTGTCTAAGTTAATTCAGCATCAGTCTGAATACACGGTGTGGGTTTATTATATCAAAGCCAGTAGTGGCTATAAATGTGAAATAAGTAAATGGTTTTTCACCAGTTTACCTAGCTAAACATAATGCATTTTGCCGGTCTACTTTAATTTCATTGTTATTATTATTATTATTATTATTATTATTATTATTATTATTATTATTATTATTATTATTATTATTATTATTATTTGTTTATTTTCCGTAACCAACTGTCCTACCCGCCCAACAACCAATTAGTGCTATGTATTATTTACGAGTAGGGGTACGCCGTAGCGTAGTGGTTGAAGCGCTGCGCTATAAACCGGAAGATCGCGGGTTCGATTCTCGAGTTTTTCAATTGGCCTAATCCTTCTGGTGGCACTATGGCCCTGGGGTCGACTCAGCCTCCAACAGAAATGAGTACCTGGAGCAATCCTGGGGGTAAAGGCGACCGGTGCGTAAGGCTTACCATCTTCATGTGCCGAATGTCTAAAAATCTGGGAGCCTCAACCTCCTGGAACCCTCTGAGCTTCCATGGCCTGTAATAGGGAACACTTTTTATAATCTACGAGTAACCTCAACGGTAAAGAGAGTCGATGCCTGTTTTAATGTTCTCGCAATACCAATATTATGGTAAATGGATCATTTTGAAGAATATTATTATCTTCAAGAACTTCCTTTCGTTTTGCGTCTATTCATTTTTTGGCACAGTTGTAAACTTAGTTTACCATTTTAAATAATACCATTTCTTGGAAACCGTAATGATTATTTTCTTGAGATCTGTGAAACTCAACTCAAGATAAATTGAAAAGTGAGTTGCAGAATTAGTACTTATTTGAGGCTTTTGGAGACAAAGCGGGCAAAAAAAAGCACAAATAAGCTGCTTTTGGTCATTGTCAATATATGAAACGCAATTTACAAGTTAAAGGCCGTGTCTTTGCTGGAATTCTTAGCCATTGTTATTTATATTTTAAGATCGAAATAGGATTTTACCCAAAATCTAAGTGTAATCATGATGTATTCTGTAGATCTTGCTTGAAGCATCATCACTTGGTTGAAATTTTTATGCAAGTTCTGGAACGCTGTGGCATTTCTTATGTACTTTGTCTGATTTGTTACAGAGGGCAACAATATTTCCGCAAGAACTACTTTGCACTCTTCGTCTCCAAGCTCTGTGGGCTGTTATCTATTCTGGCCATTCCCAGCATCCTCCGAGTGCTTGTTCTGACGCGACAATCAGGCGAGCCAGCGGCTGCCTTCCGACGCTATGTTGTTACGTTGAGGCACATGCTGGACTGGTACGATGGCGACTTGCTGGAGCCCACGTCCAGGTATGGTATTAACAATGCAGACATTTTATTTAAGACCTGCTTCCTGAAAAGTTTAATGTGGTATTACAGCAGCCGATCCGAGTGGGGTTCTTCGGGGTTTTTCCTCACTCATTAGGTGAATACCGGATCGGAGAGACGAACCCCGACAGACAGATGACATAACACAAACAGAGTTACACAGTTCTATTAGTGCTGAATTGAACAGCTGGCTCAAAACACATTACCCACAAGCGTAAAGTACACAAGAGCGAAAAGTAGAGCAATTGAACACAAGCGTCGAAAAGTTGTTGGGACCGGAGTATGGCCTATGGTCGAGGGCTCCGAGGGCGGTGGAGGGCAAAAAAAAATAATAAAAAAAAAATAATAAATAAATAAATAAAAACATACTGGTGACACAGTTTTACGGCCCCCTTAGAAATGTTAGAAATGTTGGAATGAGAGAGGTTGAGATCTCCTTCGGTGTTCGAATTACTATACTATACAATATTAAAAATGACTCACCAAATTCATACAGATGTTTACACTGGAAGATGGACGAAACAGATGCTTTTTGAACTGGCTCCTTGGAAGAACAACGCTTTTCCAAACTTCCTCTTCTAAACTTCTCCAGCTTCTAAGATCCATGAAGCTGTGTCACGAATCAACTCTGAAAAGAAGAAGAAAAAATATTTTTATTTTTATTTTTGGTTCTTTCCCTAATTATTCTAGGGACGCCATCCGTCGAAAGTTGGAAATTTTATCATTTCGTTAAGACTCCTTCCGACGATCAGGCTTTCGTCGCTCAAGGAATAATGTGTTAACAGAAGATATAATACAGCATAATATTATGTTTCTTATGTTGAAGGCAGCCATTGCATTAGGGCTTAGGCCTACCGGTATTCCAGTCAATATGTAGGGGCGGTTCACATCGCACATTGTCTGCGAAGTCTGCGAAGCGACACTGCAATATCCATCTTTATGGAAAACAAAGTGCAATGCGAGAATCTGAAAACTATGGGTCTATATTTCAAAGGGTAAAATAGAAAGCAAGGCAATATTTCAAGAAATTTCTCCATAGGCTGAAAACATGACGTTACAAAGACAATATGCAAAATAAACAAATAGAAATAAGAACAACAAGGAAATAATCGATTCCTAGTCTCTCACACCTTAAGGATAACTATATCCAAATAGCTGAATAAGGTCAAAAGGACGGTAGATTTATAGTTTCAACTATGTCTCCAAAATATGAACTGCGGGCCATTTGTGGAGTTTAATGAATTTTACGGAACTGGAAAATTTATACAATGAATTAAGTAACGAGGACCTAATTTTAGTCAGAACAATATAATAGTAAACTTATTATTAAATACGGTGCGCAAATCTCTCATTGGAATTCATAGATCTTGAAGCCATGAAAGACACGTTCAAGAGAAAGAAGCCTTATTTAATTTAGAACTCCCAGAAGAAATCTTCCCCAAGATCAAAGGTTTTCCACGAAATTTCTTATCTGTATTTGGAATTACCTGGAGGTTTTAATATACGATATATATTTCATTATTGACTTAAAAAAACAAATTACCGTGAGAGTTGAGTAACGTGCACATTTTACCAAATATTTTACTTAATTGATCAAAATTGGACTCATTTTTCATCAAGGAAGCCGTGGCGACTGTTGAATTGGTAGCATATTCGAATAGAATATTTATTGCGTTTATTCCGTTCATCGTTTTGTTTAACTGTTTTTGTGCTCATTTAAGTGGAATATAAACTATTCTTGTCTTAGTGGATAATAAAACTTTAAATATAGTGGCTGAAAATCAGCAGAAATTAACCTTCAAACCCCTCCCTGTGAAAGGAAGAGTTAACAGTGCTACGATGGACAATAGCGAGCAGTGTAGTAATTATTATGAACAATCTTCGTTTTCTACCAATGAAGACTCTGAAATAACAGATGAGACTGTACTTTTAAAGGCACCTAAAACATATAGTCGTTTCACAAAAGTAAGTGATTCAAATATCAAACAAAATGAGGTGGATTCATCTTCCTTGAACTTTTTGCAACCTCACTTTCAATCACTATCTTCACCCCAAGGCTCAAAAATGATACAGGATCACAATCAACAAACTTCTAGCTCTTGTGGCCCTGTAATTAAGCCTGCAGTCCTGCAAATAACGGAACACTATAAGTCAGGTATTGATAGAAAGAGAGCTCATGAAGGTAAGGAAAACAGTATTACCAAAAGAAGTAATACATTGCCTGATAATCGTTATGTTACGGATATTCCTGTGCACAATCGATATGAAGTTTTGGAACACATGGAGGAAGAAGTTCCCTCTACAACAGAAAATCACAAAGAACGCATTCCTCCAGTCTTTCTACATGGAACAAATAATTATCAAACGCTGGTATCGGATTTAGAATCAATTCTGGTTGATGACTTCACAACTCAGCAACAAGGAATGGTAGTAAAAATCAATACTACCAGTGCAACTGATTTTCGTTCTCTTACAAAACACCTTGACCAATTCAATCAGCAATATCACACTTTTCGGTCACCTGATGCATCTAAGTTATCTGCTGTAATTAGGAATGTTCCATATTCGCTAACGAATGAAGAGATTTATAATGAGCTTGTCAATCTCAAATACCCCGTTGTACAAGTGAACAGACTATATAAGAAGGATAAAACTCCTATGCCTCTATGCGCTGTAGAAGTAACCAATTCTGATGAGGGACAGAAGATTCTGAATCTAAACAGATTATTACATTCTGTCGTTAAAGTGGAGAAACGGCGTCCTACAACCACAATACCTCAATGTACAAGATGTCAAAACTATGGGCACACAAAAAACTATTGTAGACGAAATCCAAGATGTGTTCGCTGCGACGGAGACCATCATTATAAACAATGTAAGACTCCTCGCACAGTCCCTGCTAAGTGTGTGAATTGTGGAGGTGATCATCCAGCAAATTATAAAGGCTGCACCTACTACCAAAACATGGTATCTAAAAATAAGAGACCAGGCAATCAGTCTAATAATAGGCTAACACCTCAAGGACCTTCACATCCATCTATGGGGCCTCAACACTTCCCTCCTTTAACTAGAGTTTCATCTAATAATCAGTCAAACAATGGATCTGATTCAAATAGACCTCTGTTCTCACATGTGACAAGTTCCTCAAATACGACTTCTCCCACGACTTCCTCTGAATCTTCTTCTTTATCTTCTGCTATATTAACAATATTTAATGAATTTCGTCCTCTCATCACTCCATATATTCCCAAGATCATATCTTTTTTCACATCTTTCTTAAGTCAGTTCCTTCATAATGGCCAGCAGCCGTAGACCATTTTCTCAACTAAGATTACTAAATTGGAATGCCAATGGATTGCGAGAGAAAAAGTCTACATTTACTGTCTTCTTAAACAGACACGGGATTGATATTGCATGTGTCAGTGAAACACATTTACGGAATACTGATAAATTCAAGATCCCCAATTTCAGAATATACAGACAAGACAGAAACACTCATTTTGCTTCTGGAGGTGTTGCAATTTTCATTAAAAGAAATTTAAGTCATCACTCGATTCTACTTCCACCCATACCAGACATAGAAGCTGTATGCATACAACTTTTACAACAGAATAATAAGACAATTAAAATAATATCGGCTTATAAACAACCTTGCAAGAGATTAAGTCCATTATCAATACAAAGATTGTTTGAAGATAATACACCAACGATTCTCCTGGGAGATCTAAATTGTAAACATGAATCATGGGGTTGTCATACCACTACACCAAATGGGCGAAGACTTCTTCAAGCTTCAACAGATTATGGCATTCAAGTCATTGCTCCTCAGGAACCAACGTATTATTCTTTCAATCCTACAGTAAAGCCCGATATTTTAGATATCGCATTAATTAAAAATTTTACTGCTCCCTTATATATGCAACCTCTACCAGAGCTAGATTCGGATCATTGTCCTGTTATTACAACATTTTTTTATGATTCACTGTGCCACAGTACTCCTGACAAATTGCTTACGGGTCCAGTGAATTGGAATGCATTTAAGGAAATACTAGACTCTACGCTACAAATACGTCGATCCTTAAAACATTCACAGGACATTGATGAAGCTACAGAACACATCACTTATGCAATCCAGACATCTATCAAGGCTTCACTAATTAAAAAGCATCCTTCGTCTCCTCTTTCACACCAAATGAAATTACCGAAGGATATTCTCGAACTCATAAAAAAGAAACATCAAGCACGCCATCAGTGGCAACGCTGGCGTCAACCATGGCAACGTAAACAGCTAAATTTGCTCATTAGACAAGTAAAGAATAAATTGGATGAGTATCGATATCGAAGTTATCAACAATATATATCTAATGTGTCAACTTATGACAATTCCCTGTGGAGGGCTACTAAGCAAATCCTTTGTGAGCCTACTATTATTCCACCTCTACGAGACCATGACAAGGTGTACAATAGTGACATAGAAAAATGCCAAGCACTTGCAGATTATTTCGAATCAACATTTGTACCAAACTTTACTTCAGATCTATTGTTCACTTCATATGTTGAAGAAACTTCACTAGCTGAAAAATCATCAGTAGAAAAGCCCATTAATTTTGTTACAATCAATGAAATTAACAACATTATTAAAAGATTACCAAATAAGAAAGCTCCAGGATATGATAAAATTCCAAACACAGTGCTAAAGCAGCTAACTAGGAAATCCCTGGCATATATCGCTTCTCTATTCAATGCAGTTCTTCGCACTGGCTACTTTCCTGCGGCATGGAAACATGCTGAAATTGTGGCCATTCATAAACCAAAGAAATCAATATCTTCTCCAAGCAGCTACAGGCCAATAAGTCTCCTATCGACCTTGTCGAAATTATTGGAAAAAATTATTCTTAACCGCATCCAGAAATATACATCTGATGCTTCTATTATTCCTCCACACCAGTTTGGATTTAAAAGACATCACTCCACCAATCATCAATTGCTGCGACTAACAGAACACATATATCACGGTTTCGAACAGCATGAACATACTGTAGCAGCGTTCTTAGATGTCACACAAGCATTCGATAGAGTATGGCCTGAAGGTTTACTTTATAAGTTACGCGAAGTTGGTCTTCCAATGTACTTACAAGACCTAATAGCCAGTTTTTTGAAGAACAGAACTTTTTCCGTCTGCATTGGAAACCATAAATCTACAAAGCGGCCAATTCTTGCTGGAGTTCCACAAGGAAGCATTTTGTCTCCTACTCTTTTCAGTATTTATACTGCCGATATACCAGATTTGCCTTCTGTGCATACAGCTCTATTTGCAGATGACACAGTGATATATACTTCTCATCATAATATAATTACAGCTACTACACAATTACAGTCTTCATTAGATCTATTCTTACACTGGTTATCAAAATGGCGCATTCAGTTAAACCCCCAGAAAAGTCAACTGAAAATATTTACACTGAGAAGGCCTGAAGTTCCCCCTGATATCAAGATGTATGATTCATCAGTAACCTGGCTTTCTTCAGACAAATCTGTTAAGTACCTGGGACTACATTTAGATCGACGACTGACTTGGCACACCCATATAAACACAAAACTAAATGAAGCTTATGCCCGACTGATGAAGTTATACCCAATTATGAACAGGAAATCGTCTCTCAGAATGGATTATACTCTTTTGCTTTATAAAAGCATACTCCGGCCTCTGCTGCTATATGCATGTCCTATATGGTGTAGTGCATCAAAAACAAAAATTCAGCGTCTCCAAATATTCCAGAACAAGGTTCTAAGAATGTCAGTGAACTCTCCTTGGTTTATTCGAAACAACCAATTACACAGTGAACTCGGTGTACAGTATATTCATGAACACATCTCTAATTTGACTAAACATTTTCTTAAAAATCTAGAACATGTTTCAGGGGCACAGTATTATGGCCTCGGACAAAAGTCCCACAATGCACGGCGACTTAAACCTCGTTTGCCTCAAGATATAGTTCTTTGATTAAGTTCAAGCCTGTGACCATAATTAGCCTATGTCAGATAACTTTAAAGCGTAATTTTGAGTGAGGGGTCAAACATTGACTCACCTCTATAGCGAGAATACTAATAGGCCTACTGTTACAAATCTCCAATGGTTATCACCAATCTGACATAGCAATGTAATGCTGAACGATTGAAATTAAATTTAAAAAAAAAAAAAAAAAAAAAAAAAAAAAAATTGGACTCACAGACAGAAAAATTACGATTTTGAAAAACGAGATCCATACACGTCCCTCACTTAAGTGTAGACCAGTTGAACATTAAATTTTATGGTATATAAGTATATTGCATTAGTTTTTTTATTTATTTTTTTATTTCTCATAAATGTAATTCAGCATCTAACGAGACTCAAAGTTTGGTACGTGATCCCCATGGTCCAATAACTGCAAGACCCTTGGAACGAGACTGTTTTTACTAAGGGTATAGAGTCTTTTTAGAATGTAGTAGAAACATCTTCTTGAAGGAAGTGTATTGCCCTTGTATTTGCAGGAAGATGGGTATTATTTCTACCGAAGACAGAATTCGTGCACTATTTCTTCAAGATGGCAGCATAACCTTGCCACTGGTGTGCTTCAGGCCTAAGGTTGAGAACCTCTCAGTAATTTGCAAATTAGTTCCTGGAAACTATTCTGCATTATATTTTCGTGATCTCTTATAAAGTTTTTGTATAAACGCAAATTGTTTGCATTGATATTGCTGCTGGCGAAAGAATAATGAGACTAGTTTCGACCAGTTATTTTTAAAATTCTTTTAAATGTATCACGAATAACTCTCGTTAAATAACTGTGGAATAACGAATAACTCTCTTTATTTCTCGCGTTTCAACTTTCTTTTTTCAGGAAGCAACTGTCGGGGAAAATGGAATATATTGACAGCTCTACTATAATATTATGTACTATTAATAGCAAAAATTAATAGCAATGGTAATAATAATAATAATAATAATAATAATAATAATAATAATAATAATAATAATAATAATAATAACAATAATAATAATATGACACTGTTTTTAGAATTTTTATTTCAGATTCCGCAGTACCTCTCTGAGAGCCATTGAATTCCTTTTCAACTTTATTTTGTTAAATTTTATAGATACATAACTCTTTACTTCTTACTTCGCAGACTGTCAGTGATTTAGTCTCTATTCGGATTGCTTTCTGACCCGATGCAATAAATATTTGTAGTCTTTTACGAACTTCCCCCTCTCCCTCTCTTCGAATATTTTGTTTCCAAACACCATACTTCTACTTAATTGTGATTTTTATTTGTATATGTTAAAAAATTACCCCATGGTCCATATTATGCATTTGTATTAGGCAAATGGTTTTGGAGTTGTAAACATTTATAAGCCAACTTATAGAGCAGTTGTAAATGGTTTTAACGTGATAATTATGTCTCTTAACTATGAAAATTAACCCATTTTATCAAAAATATTTTCTTGCATTGGCATTGAAATATTTCTCTTATTTTTATTCGTTGGTTTTCAGTAGTGTCTGAAAATAATGATACACCCAGGATAAAATTAAATGAAAATATTAAGTTCCTACTAATATAGTATGATTGAATATTATGTGCTCTTTCAATTTAAGATGGGCCTACAAATAACTAGCATATTTACTGCGTTGTCTGCTAAATCTAATAACCAAACTTTTACTCTATTGGCATTTAGTAACCTTTCTACAGGACGAAGCATACTAGGGCCTACTAATGTAATGCAATGTAATAATATTAGTAATATTTATGTAATGTGCACGTAAATAGCTTTCAGACGAAGCACTTTTTATAAGAGAATATAGGTAATAGTCCTATATATGTAAAATAACACTCACGCAGGCAAACAAAATGAAATATATAATATTTAAATACCGTATCTGTATTATAAACTTTATTTTGCAGGGCTCACAGATCACTGATGAGTGTTCGACTTCGACACTGCACTGCAGCCCGCAAATCCCGTAAAGCAGGGTTCGGGCCTATCACACAACTAGACATGGTGCTCACTCAATTTGGATTTATGGGCTTCGGACTTCTAGCGCCTGAGAAACTTGGACTGACAGGAACGGAGGAGGAGCAGGAAGGCTTCATCCACTTCTGGAGGACCGTTGGCTACCTCCTGGGAATTGATGATAGGTGATATTAGTTTAATATTAACAGACGCCTTATAATTATGATTGTCGATGTGAAATTATCCGTCCATTTTCCTTGAACAATTGTTGTCAAATGTTACGTTAACTAATTCCGTGCCGGTAAGTACTTTTTATAACTTGTTGGATTAATGGTAAATTCCTGAAATATGAATCTAGATTAGCCGGTATTAAGTGCCAGAACAGAATGGTACTTTATTAGATTGTGTGGGGGACGGGAAAATCTCTGTCCGTCTGTCTGTACGCACGATAACTCAAATACGCTTTATCGGATTTTCATGAAACTTGGTACACGCATTTATAACGTCCATGGGAAGAAGCCAATTGATATTGGACTAAATCGGTTGACCGGTACCGGAGTAATGCCCAATTTAGTGCCTGTTTTATTGTATTATACTAGAAAGAATTTATCAAATGCAGAAAATGCTTTTTTTAGGTAGATTTCGAAGAAAAATCTACCTATTGCAATGGATACCATGTTATGATTTTCGAAAAATTCTTTCATATCTTTACGTTTCATGCTCCCCTAAGTGCGAAACCACCGCCCGTTCCAAAAAAAAAAAAATTTGTGATATTTATATATATATCTTTACACGATAGCGGCCGTAATTTTGAAGATATTTGAACCAAATTTTATTATGTTATTTCTAGGCCCAATAGTTCGGACAAGTTCGTTAATGGGCAAAATTGGCCCAAGGGGGTGGTCGGGGGAGGGGGTTGAAATTTTAAAACATTTATATCTCGGCCCCTATGAAGTATAGAGGGAAACTTTGTTTGAATAAATTAGAGTACTCCCTATGGAGTTCACAGTGACACCAACGATTCGGGGGTTCGAGTGAGGGTGGGGGATGAAAATTCGAAACTTTTGAAACCACGTCTTGTGGGGTATCGTTGAAAAGCTCTTGATGGGTACTCTACAAATCACTCAATAGTTTCTTCATAGCTCTCATATGACGCGAGATTTTAATGTTTGAAAATAATAACACTTAAAAGAATTATTATAATATCATAATTTTGTCTTGTTTAGCGGCTTTGCTAATTTTATTCATTGCTAATCTTGCGCACGGCCTCCCAGAATATTATATCCTATTCTTGTTGTCAAAACAAATGATTGTAGGCTCTTCCTCTTTACCGAATTCAGTTCTTATTACTGCAGGTTTGCCATGCCAAGGCTAAAGAAGAAGAGTGCTATGCAGCGACAATAAATTAAACCAAAAGTACTTCGAAATCTACCTCCGCCTGAGGCCTGCCTAAAGGGATTTTTTTTCTTCTTGCGCTATTGAAGCATCAGTTTTCGGTAATACATTTCAATTCTCAAATCAATATATTGCAGATAGCTTTGCATTTTTTTGTCATAAACTTAGATATAAAAGCATCATGATTTTTTCAATATAACGCATGGAATTATCAATCGCTTCGATTCTGTGAGCTCACCCTGGTCGATTTGTTTGTTCATAATGTCAAGGCCCGCAGACATTTGAAATTTTCAACAGAGATGGACGAGGGATAATGAATATAGACCTAAATGGGCAAACATTGATCGATGTGGACGGAATTCACTATGCAGGAGTTCTTTTGGGCCAGGGAACTCGACTCTGAGATCATCTTTCCCAGGCGGCGCTTTCTCATCGTGGAATGCACTCCAAAGCCGGATTTTTAGCTGTTTCATTACAATTATTAATAATTTAGTTCATGAATGATTCGCGTGTAAGTGTTGATGAATAAAAGTTTTTAATTATTTTACTCTTATTTGTTTATTTTTTTAAATTAAATATAGTGGGCGAAGCTGCGGACATCTGCTAGATTATATAAATTATTTATGTTTCACTGATTAGTTCGATATGTCGTATGACCGAATAATGACCGAATAGATTGCGTTAACTTGGCATCTGTTACTTAATTAAGTTAATTACGTGAATTCTTATTTGCCAGTTCTATCGTCTGCTACTATATATAGACGCATATATAAGTAGCCTATATAAAGACATACCTATTTAATCAATAATCATATGTATAAATATGTTATATTATATGTATACTCTATATAATACCGGTATGCAATGAAATTGCAATGGGTCGAGCCCTTTCGGTCTTGTGCACATAGACCATTTAATTGGGCCCATTCTGGATGTATAAGATATTATATACCGGTATATAATATATTATACAAAAGATAATCGGAGATAAGGATTAAGAATAAAAGGTATTTTAGAATCTAGACTAAAATATTTATTTTCAGGCAAACTGAGTGTGAGTAGGCTATACAAAATTCTCGTGAGAGAAAATATCTCTCCGATTTCTCTCTTTCTCTCTATTCCTCTATATGTGTGTGTGTGTATATATATATATATGTGTGTGTGAATAGGCATATATAAAAAACCAAATAATATATTTAAGTTTGACGTATTTCGAGGATGTCAGAAGAAAATTTTCATCCACTTTCCGCAAGTCCTTACTCTTACTTTCGCTTTGTTGAATAAGCTGGAAGCTACAATGCTTTTCTCAATTCTTGAAATTAACTGCTCTTCAAGGTGTTCAGTATTTTTTGTTCTTCATGTAGTAAACTAGTAGCAAATTTAAAACTTTTCTTCTTCTTCAATTTATGTAGAAAAGAAGTTTTAGGACGCGTAATTTATTTTACAATTGTAATTTATAATATTTTTATATTTTATGGGCTATTGTATTTTATACAACAAGTATATGAAAAATTGTTTTTCAATTAACTATTACAGCCATAAGTAAAGTTAAAATAATTCTTCTTCTAATATCATTTTTACAAAATTAATGAGGGTATAAGGTGGTTTTTAAAATTTAAAATTTATATTTTTCTCTATTCTACCCTCAGTCTACCAAAATTAAATTAATTAATTTTCTTCTTTATTTTTCAGGTTTAACCTATGTAAAGGAAATCTTGCAGAAACGAAGAAATTGTGCCAGTCAGTTTTACAGCAAGTGTTCGTCCCTGCTTTGAGGAATCCAGCAAAGGGTTTCGATGAGATGTCTCATGCCCTGATTGACGGAATGTGGGCGATGACACCTTTCCTGGAATATGACGCATTCTTGGGATTCATACGCCATCTTGCAGGATTGGAAACAGACGTGCCATTAAAATCCATGTATAGTAGAGGACTGCTTTCATATCAGATGTTCGTCCACGAAATACTTTTGGGCAGTTGGTTCATAGCATGGCTTGCTAGGCCAATTCATAACTTCTTGATGTGGCTTTCAGTGTGGATTACTCTTCGGATTCCATTCCTTGCGTACATAAAATTTGGAAGAAGTGAGATCTATTGACTAGCACTGCGCAAAAGATCTGTACACATCAGACGTGCAATCCGCCCCAAAAGTTCCTGCGCTAAGTAGCTGCTCTGTTTATACTAAGGAAGGCTGTTGTATAGCTATTGCACTTGGTAGAGTCTACAAAATCTTGATAGAGGCGGTAGATCGATTCGGTATATTTTATCTGCAGTCGATCAGTTCGGAAGAAATATTCAACACATATACACTTTCAATTCTCACTGAAGAAACTCACTGAAAAAACTGTCAATCACCATACACCAGTGAAGTTTTGTATAACTTAAACCCCTAATAGGCATCGGAGTTACACAGTATGCATCCTCCCTTCATTATAGAGGTAGATGCAGTAGAATAGAGATCTATAAGAGTCTAGAGGAAGATCTGGAATGAAACGGGTAATTTCCTAGTTAAGTATCACCGGCTTACTTTTGATTAAGTTCATTTTATTTTTGGGGGTAGTGAGGTAAAGGTAAAGTGACCCCTATACAGGCCATGGAGGCTCAGAGGGTTCCAGGAGTTTGAGGCTCCCAGATTTTGGACATTCGGCACGTGAAGGTGGTAAGGTTGTCAGCCTTACGCACCGGCCATCTTCACCCCAAGATTGCACCTGGTACTCATATCTGTTAGAGGCTGAGTCGACCCCAGGGCCATAGTGCCACCAGAAGGATTAGGCCAATTGAAAAACTCCAACGACCTCATCGGGAATCGAATCCGCGACCTTCCGGTTTGTAGCGCAGCGCCTCAACCACTACGCTATGGCGTACCCCCTGGGGTGGTGATATATATTTTAAAAAATCATTAGGCTGAACCAGACCTCTTTTAAATTTGATTCGCCGCCGCCTTGAAAACTTGACCCTGGCTACAGGTATGGACTGCGTGCTAAGCAGAAAAATCGAATTCGATTCCCCCAGGACTATTTTTTCTAAACAAAATATATAGGAACTGGAAAGAATATAGGCCAACTTAGTACCTGTACGCCTTTAAGCCCTTTAATTCTATATTACTTTTTATTCCCTGATAACCCCTAATTGAGAGGTTAGGTTAGCCTAATTAGTAACAATGAGCCTTATGTGAAGATCAATTTTATTTACTGAAAATTATCTGTAAAATGTTTATCATATAGATCCGTAATTTCATTAAAGTAAGATTTGTATATGGGCTACATCTGATTTAAACGAGCGCCATTTTCTTACGAACTAATACGATTATATTAAGAGATGGTTGCAAGATTAATAAACTGCATGATGCTACCGTAATAAATAAATTATATGTCTCTGGCGTGGATATGTGTGATTGAGGAGTGTTTTGGGAATAAGGATGTTTTCTCATGAGGATGAATTGTTCCGACTGTGGTGGTAGGCCTATTTTAGGTTCCACCTGAAAAATAGGGAAGGGTGTAGAAATACGTATATTATAGTAGTGCCAAAAAAAGGTGGTAACTTGGAATAATCACAGCTATTATCTGTGTACACGTTATGAAACCATCAAGATGTCGAACGTGAAGGGGCACTCAACGAAATATAAAATTTTCCTATCGTGTCTATTGCAGGACAATTTTGGCAGCGTGCTTATAGTGCAAAAAACTCCTTAATTCCGAGTATGAAGCCCAAAACTTGATTCTTTTTATTTTGTAAACTACAGTGTTATTCACAAGAAACAGTTCAATGGTTCTGTGATCGATATAATTAAAAATGTTAAATATTTACAAGTTTCTAGTACAAAATAATATAGGAAGAACAGTTCATGAATAAAATGTAATCTAATAAAATATAGACACAGCATTTCTCCCAATAGACTATTAATGCATCGAAAAAATGTATGGGGCTTGTTGTAAAATTTAAATTGATAATGTTTAATATGGTATTTGACCGCTTGCGTAGTCTAGTTGTTAGAGTTGCTGTCTACAGATCCGCAGGTCTGGGCTCGATTCCCGGTCTGGAACGTGGACACAAACTGAGCGGCTACTTGATCAAGTAATAGCGATTTCTATCTAGAAAGTCGTCAGTAACAGCCATAGGAGTCGGAATGGTGATCACATACCCTTCAGTTCTGCCAACTATCTATTGCAGATGACTTAGCGGTGAGATGATATTCCTAGTCCCACGGGATTTAGCACCACGAGTTTAATTTATAGTAATGGTTGGAAAAATTGCTACTGACATGAGAAAACAAACTTATTAAGGCAAACTTAACGGCTGTCAATGTTAAATATTTGTAGACGCATTTCTATTTTAAATATACCAAAATCTTTGTGGGGGGTGTGAAATTGCAAATGCAATTGCAAATGTGAAATAGCGTATAGTTTTTCAATTAAAGATTTTAGTGGTGTCTCCCCTCATGGCAATAAGTTATTGCCTAAATTTCGATAAGTTTGTATGGATTTTTCGCTGAACAAGGGGCAAACGCAAAACTTCAATCAAGTGCTATAGGTATACAGTTTGTCTATGGACATTAAATTTAAATTTATACAAAACGTAGAGCGGCTACAGACATTACCTTGCCCAGAGATTCACTGAGAATCGAATTCACAGAGAGTTAAACCAATAGAGCGTTAATGCTTATGGACGAAATATATGTATGACGTTAATTTTAACAGAAAAGCAGCCATAATGCTCTAAGAAGGCCATTATCAATAGAATATATATTTTATTTTAAAATATGACAAAGCAAACTTTCTCAAATGAAGCATTTTGCTAGTATTTTACCATTAAAGTTTGAAACTATAAAATTGTAATAAAAATGTACATAGATGATTACTTATTTATTGTAGGTAACACATTATTTGTACTAGGAAGATGAAGCAACAGACTAATTTAAACACGAAATATATGTTAAAGTAATACTTGTGTTATATTTATATTGAGGTGTGCTATATATACAAGGGATATAGCATAAGTCATGTCAACTATTTTTTCTCATTGTCGACAGTATCATGTGCTGCTCTGTCCCGGGAGCGTGTGACATCTCTAGTGTATAGACACATCATTTGGTATCATTGTGATGTATGGTTATACGAATAGAGGCGATGATAATTTAGTTGTGAGATACCCGCCGTGAAGAATGGATATTACGAGATGTGAAAAGCATTCTTACGCCAAAATAATCACTATCGGAGGGAGAAATGTCAGAAGATACCACAAGGAGCTGATGAAAGCTTTGAGGAATTATGTCTATCCTTACTGAACTTTAAGGGATCAACTACCGCAATACATTAGAGTGGCACGATGCAGTTCTTGTATGAATTTTTATGGGTGTCTATTTCTTTCACTATCATACACCTAGTACCTATAATTTCCATGTCACATACATTCCAAAACCCGCCCTTTCATTTTATATATTTCAATATTGTTAAATGGTCCCACATTTTCAAAAGTAAAAATAGTTGGCACGACTTATGTCCCATCCCTTGTGTATGTATGTGTGTATGTGTGTTTTAGACTTCAGTCCCATCATGATGTAAGATTTGGCTGTTGGCCTGTGTTATTATGTTCTCAGCAACATGGAAAACTGAAGATATAAGAACACAGTCTAGGCCTACGGCACTTTGGAAAAGAAATGAAAAACATATACGACACCAGAAGAGTAATGTGTAGGCCTACACCTACCTGCCTTCATCATAATGCCTCAAAAGAACAGTGTTTTGGAAGTGATTCATACCAACAGTATATTACAACTCCAGTGCAAAATCTGATCGCATTTACTTAACTTCAAACGTTCTTTGTAACGAAGTACCCTTCCGATGGATATATCGAGTATGTGGAAAGGTGCATTTTATAATAAAATTCAAATATGTTATGGGGCCATATTGTTTTATGGGCTCTAAATAAGTAACTTAACGCTATAATATAGTGTACGTATATTTCGCGTTTTATCTCATTTAAAAAAATTATAAGAATATACTTCTTATAAATTTAAAGCAATATTACGAAAGTAGAGTGTTCATTCACTCTTTAGAGACTTTACTTCCTTAGGCTACTTACTTACTCACTCAATGGCAATAGACAATTCCTAAGCAAAGCTAAAGGAATATTATCTATTTTATGGAACCCGGAGCTTCATTGCCGCGCTTGCATGGGTCCGCCATTCAACCCTATTCTGTGCTAACTCCATCCAAAGATCCCTCACAAATCCTACTTCTCTTAAATCTATTCAAATATTGTCCGCCCTTCTACGCCAAGCTCTTCCAAGTGGTCTTTTTCCTTCGGATCTCCCAGTCAATATTTTTTTAGATAGACTAGGCCTGTGTCTTTCTTTCCCCATGCGCGCAACACGTCCAATGCTCTTCATCATCCGTGTTTTAATTACCCTTATTATATTCGGTATAGAGTACATGTTATAAAGCTCGTCATTATACAGTTTTCTCCAGTCCCCGTTTTCATCTCTCTTAGGCCCAAATATGTTCTTCTTTAGAGCCTTTAAATAATATTTTCTGACATTAAATTAGCACGCAGGATTTTTGGTGCTCTATCATTGCATTGCAAAACAAATTAGGGCTATTTATAGTAAAAAATGATTAAGAACGAAATTGTGCCAGGTAGAAAATTTGAGAGCAGTAACACCTTCAAAGGCAAGTGTTTTATATATATATATATATATATATATATATATATATATATATAAAGACAAAGCAGACCAGTTCAAAATTAAATTCATAATGCCGGATTGAACGATCCCGCCAAGGGGAAAGAAATGGAATGGCAGGAATGTTCTTGTCTGATGGTGGTGCCAGGGTGACAAGACGTCATCATTTTCGTGGACACGTCCTCGTTCTTACGTCTCGGTCCTCTGTCCGCGAACAAATTTTTAGTCTTCCAAAGTGTCCTCCTTTTGAAATAGTTTATGACTTTGTCGTTTGTAATGGATGCCATAACACTATCCCAACCTAGGATCTTATCGGCAAATAGCATTATGCATTCAGTAATCGCTGTTGTTATTTTCATTCTGTAAACCGTGAAACATGTCTTTCTGTAGTTGTATCCGAGGTCACAACACTAAATGAGAGTTTCTCCCCCCCCCCCCCCCGTTAAATGGACAAATGAACGAAACAGTTTGACAATTGAATCTGTATAAGATCTGTTGTTGGCGCAGTATAATGTTAAGGAATACTCCTGTCAGGATTTTTGTGTGCAGGTAGGGGGGGGGGGAAGAGGACCGACTAAAATGCCTAAGTTGCTGATATGAGCCACTGCGCATGCCTAGCGGCATTCACAGGATAGCAGGGAATGTATTGAAATTTTTTGTACAGCCGATAAATTGCTTGAATTGAGAAATAATTTCACGTAATTTGCATTGCTTGTGAAAACAAACGTTTCCGTTACATCTCTTACATTTATTTACGTATCACAAGGTTCTGAAATCAGCTACAAGAGTCGGTCCGCTTTTTCCCCCCTAGGCCTACTTGTACATCATGAGCAAATATAAAACCCTGCAAGGGATATCATCCTTAGGGAAATATATGAGAACTTTGCACATTGGTTTTTAACATCTGAGACATGTTACGTATGTTAAAATTTCATGTTTATTAACATTATTGATATGCTTTGATGTTTCTAGACTCCTTATCTCTGTTACATCTATTTTTTCATGGTTTACATTAGGCTTGTCCTCATTTTTTCCCCCTATGTCCTCATTTTCCCTGCCCTCTTCTTTGAGTAGGTAGATCTGGTCACCTTCCGTAGTGGGTAATCTTCTTTGTATATTGTTATTGTAACGAGTGAGTTAATGTTTTGGTTAGTCGTTTGGATTTCGAATATCTGAAGTTATCTAAGCCTGCAATACAGTATTGTAGAATTCATAATGTGCCTTCGATTTCCATTATCAGCTAAGCTAATAGTAACCGCGTGAGATATCTCGCTGTCATTTCTTGGTCAAGTTTTAGCCTATATTTAATTGCACATTCAGTGAAAATTAACTAACTTACATATATATTTACAAATTATGAATATTTTAGTACATATAATTCCTTCCCCTGTAATATAATTAAGGCCCGGAAGTTAATGTTTTATCAGAAGACAAAGTATGTATGCAAATATCATTAAAATTTGTAAAATATGCTTCGGAACCTATTATTTAAGTAATTTTGATACGGTACTTTACTTCTCTTGCCAGCTGAATTACATGATTAATTACAAAAAAATAGTAGAATTTGTATAAATTACATTACTAAACTTTAAAAAAGGCTAAATGCATCAAATTTTAATAAACTGAGAACTAATGAAGTGAAACATTGCTTAAATATTATACAATCAGTCCCAAAAGCATTAGGCTATGTAGGACTATAGTGTCAATTATTGTACAGTCGGCTCTCAAAACCTTCACACAGCCAAATATGCTGTAAATGTTGAATTAACAGAGATATGCACAATATTTAAACTATGTCAGAATATGCCGTTAAAATATGACAAATTAATAAAATATGCACAAAATATTTTAAAATTAAGAAAATATGATGCATTATCGTAAAACTAACTTAATATGCAACAATATCCAAAACTAAATAATAATTTTTTTGTTATTTCTTTCATGTCTTGTACACACTTTAACACTAACGTGCAATAGAGTGCATTATTAAAAATATGATTTTCCATAAAATTCTGGGCCCTAATTATAATCATTAATCAGGAAGTATTAGGCCTATATTAACACTAATTTTCCCACCAAATTGAAAAGGAAAGTATTTAGGGTAGGCTACGCTTTAAAAAAATCATAATTTTGAAGTTGCATTTTGAGCTTCAAAAGCTTACCAACTACTACACCGGATACCTCCCCCGCTTAAGAGTATCATGGGAATTTTACTTTGGTAACGATCTCAGCTATGCTGATACAGAAAGGAATATAATGCTTCAGAAAATAAAGGTCCAATGGAAATCTGATGAAACTAGTTGCATGTTTTCTAACTTTTTCCGTAGGTGATATTTAGGTGAGGATGTAATTTCATATACGGTGAGCAGACATGCGAAAAAAAATTGTGGCCTTGCTCAAGGCCTTATCTGTGCATAGAGATATAGGGTATCCACACTCAGTCATGTTATATAAGACTGCTAGCGGTAGTGCCTTACGGTTGAACCGTCTGTGTCTGTTAATTTACGTTTACGTTACGCTATACATTACGTTAAATTATACGTTATATTATTAAACATACAAGAATGGTATCATTAATAGTGCATACATCCTATCAAATTAAAACAACGTAGTAGCTACCATAAAAACAATGGAAATATAATCTAAGTGTTGAAAATTAGAACATTCCATTTTAGAAGAAATTACGCTGGCCTTCTTCTTCTTCTTCTTCTTCTCCTTCTTCTTCTTCTCTCTGTATATATGTATATGTGTATATATATATTTTTTTTATAAACTATACGAAATTGTTTACAATAGCCCATAATTGATAAAGAAGTAGAACACATTACATTAATTCTGTTATCACAATAATAAAGTGTCAATTAATAATAGACCTACATTACATAGATTTTTACACTCATATTAGATTAAATTTTAGGATAAGCGTAATTTTTAAAGTTCAGATTTCAGTTTGGTTTGAAAGAAAATTAACGCTTAAAGCAGTATACGGTTAAAGCTACTAATGAAATCACGTATTTCATATATTTGTATTAGGTGGGTGAAACTGATATAACTAGGCCTAATTGATTACAATGGTCATTGCAAAAATTTTATCTATCATTGGCTTTACAAAAAATAAGTAGAAAATATGCAAAAACACTTTATTAATGCCTTGAGGCACCCGCAAATAAAATAATTATTGTCCGACCACACTCTAATACGCTTATTATATGTATATGTGACGTAAAGGTATTAGACCATGGGCTACCAATATGAAACCCTCCCCCCCCTCCCGTGGGAATTTCCGACACATATATTTTTTTGTTGGTATTGTCATCTAGTTTAAGATTTTAGTTGTTTGCCCTTACCAATTACAGCATTTAGCCGGAAACCCCGGAAAACCCGGAAAACCCCGGAAATCCGGAGAAAA
Source organism: Ectobius pallidus (assembly GCA_964059195.1). NCBI lineage: Eukaryota > Metazoa > Arthropoda > Insecta > Blattodea > Ectobiidae > Ectobius > Ectobius pallidus. The sequence goes on from CAXKWD010000008.1 coordinate 82,973,892, forward strand.
TGAATTTGTTGTAAATTTTTATTGTTCTTTGCTCCTAATATTCCCAGGGAATTTTTGACTAACACATTTTTGTTGGTATTGGCATCTAGTTTAATGTTTCAGTTGTTTGCCCCTTACAAATTACAACATATCCCCGGAAAACCATGTATATACGGAGAAAATTACTATGTTCTATTTTTTAAATCTTTGTCCTTTGCACCTAATATTCAAAGGGAATTTCTGACTTATATATTTTTTGTTGGCATTACCATCTAGATTAAGGTTTCAGTTGTTTGCCCCTTATCAATTACAGCATTTCCCCGGAAAACACCGAAAACCACGGAAATCCGGAGAAAGGGACTTCGTTTTATTTTTTTTTAATATTTGTTCTTTGCTCCTAGTATTCAAAGGGAATTGGTGAATCATATGTTTTTGTGTTGGTATTCCCATATAGATTAAGGTTCCAGTTGTTTGCCCTTACCAATTACAGCATATCCCCGGAAAACCACGTATATACGGAGAAAATTACTATGTATTATTTTTTAAATCTTTGTTCATTGCTCCTAATATTCAAAGGGAATTTCTGATTCGTAAGTTTTTTTGTTGGTATTGTCATCTAGATTAAGGTTTCAGTTGTTTGCCCCTTATGAATTATAGCATATCTCCAGAAAACTCCGAAAACCACGGAAATCCGGAAGAATTGACTTTTTAAAAATTTCTTTAAAATCTTTGTTTTTTGCTCCTAATATTCCCAGGGAATTTCTGACTCATGTGGTTTTTTGTTGGTATTGCCATCTAGTTTAAGGTTTAAGTTGTTTTCCCCTTATCAAATACAGCATATCCACGTAAACCCTGAAAACCACGAAAATTCGCAGAAAATGAGATTGTTTTAATTTTTTAAAAATCTTTGCTCTTTGATACTAATATTCCCAGGGAATTTCTGAATCACATAATTTTTGTTGCTATTGCTATATAGTTTAAGGTTTCAGTTGTTTTCCCCTTACCAATTACAGCACGACAAAGAATACTGGAAAAAATCCTGATGCTGAAGGGATGAAGGCGATTGAAAACCTGGCAGAACACACTTCATATTCTAATTTGACATCTGTGAATCATAATTTATCTTACCAAACCTTCCACAGTCACTACCAAACTTTCTTGACTGAAGTTAGAGAAGGGACATTCGGTAAAACAGCACAATTTTGGAATGGTAATATGGACAAAGTGTCATTGATTTTGAGATTTCAGCGAGCAACTAAAGAAAACAACTTTGACTTACACTTGGCATGTTTAGAAGATATGATTCCCCTTTTCTTTGCATGTGACTATCACAATTGTGGCAGATATCTCGTAGTCCATATACTCCCCCTTTTGAACCTGCAAGGGACACACTTGAAGCAGAAGAATTACTTCGCAGTAATGGTTTCAGTGACCGTAGATCACAAGTTCCGAGTTCTAGAAATTCTGTGGATTTCCGTGCTTTTCCGGGTTTTACGATGATATGCTGTAATTGATAATGGGCAAACAGCAGAAACCTTAATCTAGATTACAATGCCAACAAACAAAAATGTAAGTCAGAAGTTCCCTGGGAATATTAGGACCAAAGAACAAAGGTTTTTAAACAATTAACGAACTAATTTTCTTCGAATTTTTGAGGTTTTCGGAGTTTTCCGGGGATATGCTGTAATTGATAAGGGGCAAACAACTGAAACCTTAATCTACATGGCAATACCAACACAAAACCATATGAGTCACCAATTCCCTTTGAATACTAGGAGCAAAGAACTAAGATTTAAAAAATTAAAACAAAGTCATTTTCTCCGGGCTACCGTGGTTTTCGGAGTTTTCTGGGGATTTTCTGTAATTGATAAGGGGCAAACAACTGAAACCTTAATCTACATGGCAATACCAACACAAAACCATATGAGTCACCAATTCCCTTTGAATACTAGAAGTAAAGAACTAAGATTAAAAAAGTTAAAACAAAGTAATTTTATCCGGGTTTCCGTGGTTTTCGGAGTTTTCTGGGGATTTGCTGTAATTGATAAGGGGCAAACAACTGAAACCTTAATCTGGATGACAATACCAACAAAATAACATATGATCCAGAAATTCCCTTTGAATATTAGAAGCAAAGAACAAAGATTTTAAAAATAAAACATTGTCATTTTCTCCGTATAAAAGTGGTTTTTCGGGTTTTCCGGGGATATGTTGTAATTTGTAAGGGGCAAACAACTGAAAACTTAAACTAGATGACAATACCAACAAAAAATATGTGAGTCAGAAATTCCCTGGGCATATTAGGAGCAAAGAACAAAGAAAAATTAAAACAATCTCATTTTCTCCGGATTTCCGGGGTTTCCGGGTAAATGCTGTAATTGATAAGGGGCAAACAACTGAAAACTGAAACTAGATGGTAATACCAACAAAAAAATATATGTGTCGGAAATTCCCACTGGGGGGGGGGGGGATGGGGGGTATACAGTAGCCTACGCTCTATATCACAATAATATCCATTGATACAGATTTTCGCTAAGTGTGGTATCGATTGTTATCGAAGACAACGATGTTGAAATATTTTGAGCAGCAAATGAAACTGTCTAATAAACAACCTGTATTTTAAATAAATTCTGTTCGTATTAATTTCAATAATAGTCTATACTAAATTCAGTTCATTTCGTCTTGTAAAGAACCGTTCGTTTCAAGAAAATGGCTAAGAACAAGCTTCGACTGATTGCCGCGGTCAACCGATTTTTTAATTAATCTAAAATCTCAAAACTTAAACAATTAATTATGTTCGAACAAAAACAGTCTTACATGCAACTTGCCTATAATGACAACTAGGATACTCGAATGAAAATTATAAACATACTTATAGGTTCGTGGCATAATGTAGCCTATTATTGCGCGGTCTATAACTATTGTAGTACGCAGTAGTATGTTATTTTACCACCAAACAATGGAAGTAAATTGGGTAACCTAAACATAGACTATATCCGTTACCTGATTTTAAGACTATAATCTACGGGACAAATCTTGAAGAGTATGATAATCATTTTTACGGGTCAATAAACCCTATAATAAAATTATTCTTAACTTTTATAATTTAGGAATCGCGCACAATGTGCATTATCTTAACTTTTACAAACATGTATATTGCATACTAAGATCCATTGTTTAAGCACAACAGTGAGTTTTTTAATTTTTAATTAATTTTTTTTATAATAATTTTTTTTTTTTACAATTGCAGACATTTTTACCATTATTTTGAATGTCCAACTCGGGATTTAACAGTCATCTAATTAAAATCAGTTTTATTACGAAAAAACTCAATGTTCATTATTGAACGGGTTGGATTTAACCCGCAATCATTCAACAAATGCTAACTGGACTGTGATGACTGAAGAGCAAGCATACTCCAAGCATTTCTGATATAACCATGAAAGTTATATTATTAATTTTTAGGTAGATTTTCGAAGAAAAATCTACCTATTGCAATGGATACCACTTTATGATTTTCGAAAAATTCTTTCATATCTTTACGTTTCATGCTCCCCTAAGTACGAAACCACCGCCCGTTCAAAAAAAAATTTTGTGATATTTATATATATATATATTTATATATATATATTTATATATATATATATTTATATATATATATCTTTACACGATAGCGGCCGTAATTTTGAAGATATTTGAACCAAATTTTATTATGTTACTTCTAGGCCCAATAGTTCGGACAAGTTCGTTAATGGGCAAAATTGGCCCAAGGGGGTGGTCGGGGGAGGGGGTTGAAATTTTGAAAACTTTATATCTCGGCCCCTATGAAGTATAGAGGGAAACTTTGTTTGAATAAATTAGAGTACTCCCTATGGAGTTCACAGTGACACCAACGATTCGGGGGTTCGAGTGAGGGTGGGGGTGGAGGTGGGGGTGGGGGATGAAAATTCGAAACTTTTGAAACCACGTCTTGTGGGGTATCGTTGAAAAGCTCTTGATGAGTACTCTACAAATCAATAAATAGTTTCTTGATAGCTCTCATATGACGCGAGATTTTAATGTTTGAAAATAATAACACTTCAAAGAAAAATTATAATATCATAATTTTGTCTTGTTTAGCGGCTTTGATAATTTTATTCATTGCTGATCTTGCGCACGGCCTCCCAGAATATTATATCCTATTCTTGTTGTCAAAACAAATGATTGTAGGCTCTTCCTCTTTACCGAATTCAGTTCTTATTACTGTAGGTTTACCATGCCAAGGCTAAAGAAGAAGAGTGCTATGCAGCGACAATAAATTAAACCAAAAGCACTTCGAAATCTACCTCCGCCTGTAGGCCTGCCTAAAGGGATTTTTTAGTTTCGAATGTAAATATATGGATTTAAACGTTAAGTATGGTTGCTCAGAAGAAAAAGCTGCCACAAAAATGGAGGTAAGTTAAAATGCAATATTTTCAGCTTTTTGCTGTTGTTGTTGTAAATACAAAATTGGGTATGTTTAAGAGCAATGCAAAACATAGTATTTTTTCGGGTATCTATTCTGAATGGTAAGTCATGAACATGTTTCTTTAAATGTTCGTTTTAGAGAAGGCTAAATCTAATGGTGTTTGATGAATACAATGACTCAGAAATAGATGTACATAAAATTGAGTTTTTTTTTGCGTAATATTGTAATTTTTAGTAGACCCTTTTCAGCTAATTGTTTCCAGAATAAAGTTATTCAATAGCTACTTGACTGCAGCTGATGTAGCTCTCGGAGCTCCTGAATCTATTCTACGTGAGGCGAGTTGTTTAATGCACAATTGCCAACTTGTTATACATGGCTGTCACAATGACAGTATCAAGACGATGTCACAAGCTCAGAGCCTCATAAGATAAGGAACAGCCACTCATACTAGTCATGCTTAAGCGAAAACCCATAATCCATTAACCATAAATTTGAAACTTAATGAAAGCTTAGTGGCGAAGCGAATTGTTAAAATAAAATTGAGAGTTCACCTTCCAAGTGGCCTGAGATTATTCTGGCATGGTTCATTCTAACTCGGAATCAAGTTCCCTCCAAGTCTGAAATTATAATTATTGCACTTTCAGAGTGTCAACAAGAAGATTTTCTTGAACTAGATGTTAGTAGAACCTAAATGTAGCGACGTGAATTTTACTTTCTCGCATATACGTAGTAGGCCTATAGAGAAAGTATTGTGATCGTGACAAAAAATCGAAATCGAAATCGAGATAACGCCGAGAAAGCATGTTTCACGATGCCTAGAAACCGTTAAAAGTGTTTTTGGAATGATGTCTGTCCGTCTGACTGTGGACAAGCACAGCGGGTAAACGGTTCATTGTATTTACTTCATTTTTTGAATTAAGGACTTTTTCGGAATTTTATCTAACCGCCCAGAAATTGAGTTTCATGACTGAAATATTAAGGGGACTTTTCATGAAAGTTTTTTGAAAAATTGACTCAAACGATTTTAATAAAAGTATAAAATTGGAAACTCTTATCTATGACTAACAAAATGGCTATATATGTTTTTCTGCAAAAATGACTTAAAGGGTAGCCTACTTTACTCATATACATTTTCAATTTTTCTAGGCTATTTCCATTACGTGTCGGCCGCGGTGGTCTAGGGGTAGCGTAGAACCGCAGGTCGCGAGATCAAACCCGGCCGTGGTCGATAGATTTTTCCGGACGTAAAAATCCGGGCACGGAGTCCTCCGGGAGAGACTTTAAGCTGGGGGGCCCGTGTCGTAGATTTACGGCACGTTAAAGAATCCCAAGTTTAAATTAGAGCCTCTGGACAAAATTTCCCGGTCTTTCACGTCCAAGTAATACCTTAGTTTCCTAGGGGGTTGTGAGGCGATGGGCTTACCACCTGTCACTCTGTCCTCTCTCAGAAAATAAGCGTAACCAAATTCACACAGGATCAGAAACCTCCAATTGGAGGCCCTTCGCCCCGACACTGGGGATGTAGGACAGAGTCAGTCAGTCAGCCATTTCCATTATATTGGGCGATACATGGAAACTAAGTACAGTCAAGTTGTAGAGAAAATTAAAAAGAACATTTTTTGTTAAACACAATTCTTTATCAAATTAATAGGTATCAAGATAAAAACGAAATAACATGACTTAATTGCGAATTTCAGAACAAACATTTTGATTAAAATATGAATATTCTTTTGTTGCCCATAGTAACAAGAATACTATAGTCTAGATATTGTTATGAAATGTAGTCAGTTTACCACAGTCGTAATGATCACACCAAAATCAATTAGAGGTGGTATAGAATAATAGGGAAGGGGTCCTGCGTTCAAATCAAATTTCATGGCCACCGAAATTTACCAGTAAACTCTTGTAATAACTCTTTTGCTTCTATTGTTCGGCTATATCTCAATGTATCCTGCATTTTGGTCTTTGAGATTGAGGAAACCATGAAAACTCCAAGTTGTTATTATTATTATTATTATTATTATTATTATTATTATTATTATTATTATTATTATTATTATTATTACTATTATTTCACGGTAAAAGCATTGAACATAGAGATCGACCCTGATGCTTTCCGTTCTAGATACTGGTTAGTTTTATGAAAATGTAATAAATGAAATTTATTTGTCTCTATAATTTACTTTTTTCTGTGCTAGCCGTTAACACGTATATGCGAGAAAGTTTGTGCAACGTATTTTTGCACCATTTACTTTGTTTTATAACAACGCGGCACAATGAAGCGGGCCATCATACATTTTATTAATCAAATGTGTTATTTGAAGAGTATTACTTATTTGCAGTTTCGCTGGATTATGCAAGATACACAGATCTAAGCTGATGACCATTGCTTTGCACCGCACGTGTGACTTAAGCGCATATTAAACAATGAACTGATATACGAGAGCCATGCATGTTTGCGTATACAGTGGGAAAACACACGGCAAAAATATGCACAGTCAGTTAAGAGCAAATAATGACTAATAACTTTCGCAATATCATAAAATTATTATTAATGCATCTGTATTAATTAATACCTTAATTCTTGAACGTTGATCCAGTAGGCTACATCTCCCGTCTCTCTTACCCAATCCTCTCTTTTTTGGTTGCTTACTCTTCCTCTCCTTCCCGCACAGACACAGACATAAACCAAACAATATTCTTTGCATTAAAAAGTTCCATTCATTGCATTAAAAACAAAAAAATTCGCACAAAAAAGAAATGCAACGCCTGCTCTAGGTACTCAAAACCTGTTAATACATAACTCTGTATCTTCACCATAGCGTGAAGTGATCCCTATACAGGCCATGGAAGCCCAAAGGATTCCAGTAAGTTGAGGCTTCCAGATTTTGGACATTCGGCACCAGCCGCCTTTACCCCCTGGATTGCTCCTGGTACTCATTTCTGCTAGAGGCTGAGTCGACCCCAGGACCACAGTGCCACCAGAAGGATTAGGCCAATTGAAAAATCTCAAAGACCTCATCGGGAATCGAACCCGCGACCTTCCGGTTTGTAGCGCAGCGCCTCAACCACTACGCTACGCCATAGCGTAACGAACCGCAATTTTGAGCCACAGTAATGTAATGCAATTGTACAGAATAACTTATGAAACTATTCCTTGTTTGTTAGCAAGTTAAACGAAATCGCTACCAATTAAAATACATAAATTTAACCTGCAAACAACCGAGCCTCAACCTCACCACCTGCCATGATTAGCATGATTCACAACCGGATTACTCTATAGCTCTCGGGATACTCCTGTCACTGGGTTAGCGTCGCTCCTTTATACCAAGATAAAAAAAAATAGTAGATTCTTTTTAAATTAAAACGATCCAGTGAGCCTATTGAAAGTCTGTCAGTTCTGTCAGTTAGGCTGCAGTGCTATATTAAAGAAAACAGAGTGTACGGAAATTCCCGACACAAACTTCTAGGGCTGTTAGAAGGGTATCTGAGATAATGTCAATACTTCCACCTGTGCTCAATTATAATGTATTAATTATACCACCTAAACACTTGTTATATAATTATTGTGAACCTAACAAAAGTTACTTGCTAAAGTATAGCCTACTTACATATATTAACAATAACTAATTTTCAAAACCAACAATTAAACTTCCTTCAAAATGTTAAAATTTGATTATAACTTCCATAAAATTGCCTATTCTAAGTTTATTGTAATTGTAAGTTACTATCTGCAACTTGCCATTATGAAAGAGTGATGACTAGGTCCAAGATTTCAATGACTGTAGCTATTTTTCTGATGATATTAAAGCGATGCTCTATTGAAAATATGCATCACTCATGTAATAAGGAATTAAATGAAACGAATTTTATTGGTCATTTTTCTGCATTTGCATAATATTCTCAAAAATAGGATATTTTTCACTGTTGAGGTGCAATTTTGGGAGAGTTTTATAGGAAAACCTTAAGATTTTCGTTATTTCTAGCTTCTTTTAATGTATTATTGTAAAAGTAATGATGAAACTATGATGATGAAATGATGAAATTATTATTTTTATATACATTGTGCTCATAAATTTAGAACTTTTCGTTTGTAGTGTGCTGTGTATTGATATGTAGTTATATTTATATTAATCTACTCTACCCCTAAACACGAGTTTTGCTCATATAGGGGTATGTTTGGTTTTATTTGTTTTTACTTGTATTAAATGTCCACCGCTGTGGCTCAGGGGATGCGTCCAATCCTCTCACGCAGCGGGCCCGGGTTCGATTCCTGGTCGGGACAAGTTACCTAGGTGAGGTTTTTTCCGGGGTTTTCCCTCACCTATGAGACAAATGTCAGGTAACTTTAGGCCCTTGTGGTCCCCGGATATCATCTGGCCGTCATTATCATCTTCATCTTCATCCTCATCCTCGCCTTGTTCTGAGTGAGTGTGTGTGTGAATGGTGTGTATCGTCCTATGTGTTCGTGTTGTCTCGGAGGTGGCCCCGGCATTGGGCTGATCACTCATCCGGGGAGGCCCTCCATGTCCTTGTCTGGTCAAAAAAGTATGTAAGTTATGTGATCCAAAGGTAATCCCTCTCCCGACAGGTCGCGGCCCTGTAAGGCCCGGGCGGCATGGGTCGCTTAAATCCTAAAAAGGGAGAGGTAAAACTACGAAAAAGAAAGAAAGAAAGACTTGTATTAAATGTGTAATAATAATAATAATTTAAAAAATTAATTTAAAGAATATTGGCAATGGTGTGGTTTATGCTTATTGATTTGTTCTTGGAATTTTGTGAAAAACCTTCTCCACCTATATAACTAATGTTTGAACCTGGACTGAAATAACTTCTTGTGTGAGGGTGCGGGCAAGAGCATTGGTCTGCTGTACCCTACTGTAATATTCCATTCTGCGTTTGTATTTCAGTTTTTCGTAAGACGTGTCTTTTTTTTTTTTGGCAGTTTATGGTCATTTTTCATCAATTTTAAGGTCATCATGTCATCTTATTCAGGTCATTTTAACGTATTTTTACTAAAATTCGGGCCCTATTGATGACTGATGCCCATGATCATAATTTGTATGCAGATTAAATATTCATATCTTAGATTATCAAACAAACAAATTCTAGAGTGATAGGGAAAAAGCGAATAAGTAAGAAAAACCAAAGTTTCAGGATAGATAAAAACAATTTATTTCCACAGCATTGTTACAATATTTAGTTCAGATATTTTTGCATAGTATAAGATAGTATGTAAAAATATCTGGGTGGTCTAAACTAGATATTGTAACAATGTTCTGGAAATAATTTTTTATTTTTTTTTGTATCTGCTGGAACTTTGTTTTTTTTACTTATTCGCTTTCTCCCTATCACTCTAGAATTATTATAGGCCTAATGCAATGCGTTGTCATGACAACTTATTGTTTCCATCAACAGATAGTGCTGTCATGGTTCATTGGGCTATCATAGAAGGCCATGAACCTGACTGTGTGCGTGAGTTACAGTTCCATTCCAAGGTTCTATTGAAAACATCTTATAGGCTACGTAGGACTAGCGTACCAATCATACCAATCCTAAACAGAACAATAAATGATTGGAATAAACTTCCTGCAGAGGTTTTCACGGCCTGTCCTCCCTTAGGAACATTCAAAAGAAAGTTAAAATGTGTAATTTAGATTCCATGTAGCCACTTTGTTCAATATGAGTCTCTTTGCTCTTTTATTTCTGTCAAAGCTATATAATCAATTATTTTAACTTGTATCTGTTTAGTTAGAAGTGTATGATTATTATACTTGATATGTAGTGTATTTATATTTTTTTTATTTAACTTGGCATATAATTAAGTATTTTTCTTAATTAACTAGACATGTACATATTTAATTTCTTTATTTAATTCCATAAATTGTTAGGACTATTAGGTTATTAGTTATTAGAATGGGTATCTGTAATAATTTTTAACGTTTTCTTGTAAATGTAATTGTCACCACTGCCACCGGGCAAAGTCCAATTGCAGTGTGAATAAATACATACATACATATCTCCCGCGCCGCGCCGGCTATGTGCTAATGCTTCATCAACTTACTGACTTCACATCTTGGAAAGGGTAAACTCAGGATGACCAGACATCCTGGTTTTGAGAATATGGTCCCAGTGTCCTGTGAAAGTTTTCGGGACACATACATCTCACGGTTTTTTGAGAAATTGTTACTTTTGTTAGAATTTCGCACGATGTTATGCCATTTTTCCGCAAAATAGGGCCACTACTTGCAACAAGAGTGTCAATTGTCTACCAGAGATATTCGATTCCAGGCTTAGAGATGCTTACTATGTTTGTTACTAATATGGAGTAAGTTGGTATCTGGTTGAGAGTAATTTTGTTCCTGTCAGTTTATGCTCTTATTAGGCTGTCTAACGCTGACTTCTGCTGGCTATTTTTTACTTTGTGCCTATTAATGCCTACTAGCTTTTTTTTGCATTGAGTGTAGTTTGATTGTTTTCAATTTATAGCGGAGATTCAAAGTAAATTTTACACAGCAATGCACTGAAGACAGATTTTTCTTTTATGGCAGAAACCAAGATAAGGAAAAATACAAAAGAAGAGTAGCCTACTGGCAATGACCTACTTTAATTAATAAAAAAGGTAAAGTGATCCCTATACAGGCCATGGAGGCCCAAAGGGTTCCAGGAGGTTGAGGCTCCCAGATTTTGGACATTCGGCACATGAAGGGGGTAAGGTTGTCAGCCTTACGCACCGGCCGCCTTACCCCCAGGATTGCTCCTGGTACTCATTTCTGTTAGAGGCTGAGTCGACCCCAGGGCCATAGTGCCACCAGAAGGATTAGGCCAATTGAAAAATCTCAATGACCTCATCGGGAATCGAACCCGCGACCTTCCGGTTTGTAGCGCAGCGCCTCAACCACTACGCTACGGCGTTTAAGTAATTAATACCCAATTTTAATCCTTTATTAATAATCTAACTGTGATAATTCGAATGCTTTATTCATAAATAATAGTATTTTGAAATAAAGGACACACTAAAAGAATTAGAATATTGTATTGTTCAGTAGGTGTGCAGTATTTTGTTTTACTATCTGGTCACCATGGGTAGGTTAAACACGAGTTTAGTAAGAGAAATTCGAGGTCATCTTGGACTCTCCCGTTTTCCAAATTTAATTCCACCAACACTGTTCATTCCCCTCCGGTTGACAACCGCCGCAAAACAGGGTTGCATTTGCATACCAATTTACATTTCTCAAGGGGTCCTTGTCAGACATTTGAACAGTGCGGCGGCGGAATCTGCTTTATAGGGCGGATTAATGTGCGAGATTTACCAACTGGAGGAACAATATGGACTAGTGGCTGGATGTGAAGTAGCAACCTTTGAGAAAATAGTCATTAACGAAGGTTTTAATCGGCATGCAGCCATATGCCCTCAATCCTGACATCTGTTAATGAAGTTTGGCGCAGCTGTTGAACGACAGGCTCATTCCCAACAGAGGATGTAGTGACATTGACTTTAGTTTAGTTTACGTGGATATGGTACAGGATCTTAACGTGACATCATACCGCCTGCTTCTGTAAATAAGGGATCAGCACAATTTCTAAATCCACTAACTTTTCCGGCTATCATAGAATCTTCCAAAATCGAGATTTTTAAACACAAATACGCCTTCTGAAAAATCTGATGTAGCAAAGTTGATTTTAGAGTAAAGTCATTTTATAGCTAATAGCATAAAATTGTCTTTAGTTTATAACCCTAAATGATTAATTTATGATAATTTAAAGTTTATACGCAATTGGGAAGAGTACGTAAATGCTGAGCAATACAACTTGACCAGCAGTTATTTAGCTAGAAGAAGAAGAAGAAGAAGGAGTTTTAGAAATATGAAAACCTTAAAAATAATACTATACATAAAAGTAATTTAGAATAACTTGTCATTTTTTGCAATTTTTGTGCAAAAACACTATTAGCTAAACAGTTCCATTGCTATTGTCTGAGTAAGTATACAATTAAGTTTTATTATTCCTCTTTGTTTTAAAAATAGCTGAAGTTTCAGAATTTTGACGCCTGTTGTAGTAAATTGTTTCGGATACAATAATTGATTTCAGTTCCGTACCGCCTGGTGTAATGAGTTAATAAAATCACACATTTTACAAAAGTTTCAAGACGATTCCATCGAATCTTCTCAAATACTTCTCATGTGAAGTTGTGTGTCTCTATAGGCCTATGGACTGAAATGGTTCGAATTGTTCCAAAGGATGTGTACCTGCAATCATACTTATTTTATCAAAATTATTTTTTAAAAGCGTTTCAAAGGACATATGCCTATCGTCGGTTTAGAGGTAAAAGTCATTAAGTGTTCTTTGCCGAAATTGAGTTATATGTGGTTTCACATCTAAATATTCTTTTTCTGTTTCACGAAAAAGCTGGTATTGTCATAGGAAACCCAATAAAATTGTTGATAGCAAAATATTGTCGAAGTGGAATTTTAGTAGGCCTATCATATTACACACGAAAGTTCATTTATCTCATATCCATAAAAAATGTCACTTGGTGAGTTTTACCTCTAAACCAAGATATTATAATATAGTATATTACACTAGCCCCCCAAAGTGAAGTTCAAGTAACCCTTGCACCTGTCCAAGCAAGGATTATTCCGCGCGTACGCAGCGCAACCGGAAACACCGGGATTCCAGAGAATGTTGAACCCCAGCGGATTGTGAAGGACTGAAGGTACAGGCGCGGACAGAATCCAGAAAGAGAAAGGATAATATTCATTAAATAACAGGAATGGAAGATAATGAAACGCTATATTTTAATGAACAAATAAAGAACGAATAATGCTGTAGGCCTACACTAGTACAGAAAAAGAGATAATGAATGCAAGGAAATCGAAGTTGGAGTGGTTTCCTCAGTCATATTTTAATGTTTTAACTTAAACTCAACTGGGATACAAAAGATTAGTAGGATTAAGGAATTTTACCTTGGAATTACAGAACTCTTCCACATGCAGGCCTAGTATGTATGTATATATCTACATATTTATTGTACCCGGGGTTCCAGGGCCAGTGTCTATTCCCCTGGTCATACATTAATGTTTATATTAATTATCATTAATTAGCATGACCCTGTCACTTAGGTTCTTGTTATGATCTAAAATATATATTATTAAATTATTAACTTCACTAAATTTCCCGTAGGTTTACACTGGTACCGAGGAATGCTTATTCATAATAGTTCTTTTATTTATCTCCGTGGGGGATTAATAAAATATATAATGAAGCAAGAAAGGAAGAACGAAGGAAGGAAAAAAGAAAGAAGGAAAATAGAAAAGATAAAGTATTTAAATACATGTTCTTGGGTACCATTGAACTCGATCAATAAAATTAGATAAGGATATGATACCATCAGCTCAACTTTTTATTTTAGAACACTTAGGACTTTCGGTGTGGATATCACAACCTTATCTTATTTTACGGAAATGAAAAATTATTTAAGTAATAAAAGGATTACAAGGGAAGCGGTTCGATAAGAAAATTCAGATGGCAGGATTATAAAGTTCGACGAACCAACATAAATTTATGTTATAAACTTTGTGATGGGTTGTTATGTATGTGTGTATGCAATAATGAGTATAGGTTTGTGTTTATGTTTTGCTATCCAAAAAATTCCATTTCTTCACCGATATTTACCAAATTTTGCAAACCAGACTTTCAAAACCATGAAAAAACTAAACTATCTTAAAATGTAGACAGATAGTTCCCCTATACGTTAAAGCAATTGCATTTGGTTTTATGACAGAAAGATGACGAATAAATATATAGCCTTATGTGATTAAGTTATGAATTATTTGTCTGATTTACTGGATTCTATACTTTTAGCTTTAATGAAAAAAAGTTATTTATGTTTATTGGTCGAGTATAACGATATAAAACATATATATTTAAACAAGTATTTATAAATTAAATTTCAAATTTAAATAGATCAGATTTGTTGGATTAGGTATAACTCTTTTATCTTAGGCATGCAGATGGTAGGCCTATAGCAAAAATATATTTTCCTTAGGGTTAAAAACAGGAAATGGATTAATATGGTTAGCAGGCACTAGGCCTACTTATCTCCATAACGTTCGTTTCATCATCTTTATCATACATTTCTGAAGAAAAAAAATTTGGAATGTTTTCTCTCTAGTATAGTAATGCAGATATAAATGATTAGATTAACTTTTTTTTAAGTTCCTACTTTCTTTTAAGAAATATATTTTGTCGAAAATATAATTTTTAAATGTAAAATATAATTTGTTTTACTCAACATATTTTCAGAACAGGTAAAAGAAAAATACTGTGTTAAAACGTGCAATGACTATAGTGCAAATAAGTTGCCATATTTGGAAAAGTTTCTTCACTCTATTCTTCTGCAAAAAAGTTCTCGGAAGTAAGAAAAACTAAACCATAGTGAATATGAGCGTAAATGTAAATGGCATCTTTAAAATGTATTTTTGTTTTATGCCATTTAATATCTAGATAGTCCTTTTATCTACAAGTTTCCTTTCAGTGGTTACTTCTTGGATAATCTGTACAACAGTTTTCTCTCTTCGTCGGGTTTAAAAATCGAAACTTATTGAAGAGAAATAAATGAACTATAGGCGTAAGGATAACATAATTATATGTAGATATGATATAATCACAGATTGGACAGCATGGCTTAGGACCACATCCTAAGAAAATATATAGATATCGAAACGAATGGATTAAAGGTCATACAAATTTCCCATAAGGCTTTTGTCTAGCCTATGCGAAAAAAAAATACAAATTGATGAGACCCGCGAAATTATCCTCCAGTCTCCCGCAAATGTGTCCGCAACGTTACAGCATTTAATGGCCTAAACCATTTCTATCATTATTGATATTAGTAGTTAAATAACGTCCATAAGGACATGTAGGCCTTTTTTTATTTTATTTTATTTTATTATTTTTATTATTATTTTCATTTGACTATAGTTGACCCAGAGTCCCACAGCCGGAGGCTACACTACTGGGGAGAATACAGATAATACATAGACTAATATTATTATACAGTTTGCTATCTTGGTTTCAAGACTTCGGTATAAATGTAGATGATGATGATGTGAGTGATAAATTAGCGAAGGGTGAATATTTACAACATGGTACAATGGCAATAAATCAGAAACAATCAGTACATATGTAGAAGATGACGATGAGGTGAATGATGAATTTGCGGAGGGTGAATATTTACAACACAATAAAATGACCGTCTGTACATACTTAGAGGATAATGAGGCCTACTGATATAATTTAAAAAAAGTGTTAAACCAGTTAGAAGATGATATTGCTCAAGTCTTAGCTAGAGTTAGTCGACGGCAATCACCGCTGCCTGTTCCACTCAATGAAAATCAATGCAGCCACGAAGAAGATCGCCGGCAGTTCTTTTTGAGGTAAATTCAGGACGAAGAACGCTCCAGATTGCCTTGTATATGGTAGGCCAAGAAAAACAAAATATGTTCATATACTGTACCATAAAATGATTACAATGAATCATGCGGCCAAACAGAAATATCTGTAATTTCTCGCAAACAGAATTCGAAATAAGGTACAATATTTTGTTTCTAAACACAATGCTCCATGTGATTCGAGCTTGAAATCCTATAAAGACTGTACATTTAAAACAAATTGTAGATGTGTGTGTGGCAAGATAGAGTTGAAATAATAATAAAAATACGAAAGTGTGAAATATTCTGTAGGCACTTTCAACATAATTGTCTCACAAACCATCTTAGTCATAAAACGCGAAGTAGGTTTTATAATTATTTTAATGTCTACTGACCTCTTAAATCTGCACCCCTTTCAGTCTGTATAGGCTATGTAATAATTATGTACATACATACATCTGCGGGGTTTTCTTATATATATACGTACTGTACATCTAAATTAAATTAAATGACCATTTTAACTGCAGTATAGTTCGATTAGTAATTTTTTCTACGAGCAAGAAAATTAATCAATAACCTGGAAGTCTACGTTTCCTTGTCAAAGATCAGAGTTGGATTAAATAAGAAATCCGCAACTTAGTGATAAATGCTATGGATTACCAACCACAATCGATCATAACCTGAGCCTTGATAATAGTGATGGATTGCAGACTGTCACATAGAGAGAGACAGAGAGAGAGAGAGAGAGAGAGAGAGAGAGAGAGTGAGTGAGAGAGAGAGGAGGGGAGACGAAAATACTAACATCGAAATCTCTAAGACCACTATTTTATATAAATTACTTTATTTTCAAAATGGGACCAGTGGTAGTAGTAGTAGTAGTAGTAGTAGTAGTAGTAGTAGTAGTATTTGTGTGTACGTTTAAGAGTACTGTATAAACTATTTATTTTCAAAGTTCGAATAGTATAGGCTAATAAGATTTCAGCATCACGTTAGTAATGATTAATGAGCCAGAACTGGGGTCGGGGTGATACGACTTTTGATCATATTTAATCAGCATTAATGAACTTCTTTTCCATGAAGGGTATTACTATTAAAGTGTATTGAAATTTACAACCTTATACCTTCTACAAAGTATTATCTTATATAAATAAAATTTTAAAATATCTTACATTACCGGTACTTGTTGTATTATACCGTACATTGTAAGTTATATAGGCTATAGTCAGTAATTATGTTCTTCAGGTGTTTGAGGACAAGACTATTGCTCAGGCCACCTTTTGTGACCTGAGCAAGGCCTTTGAATGTGTCAAACATGTGACTCTCCTAAAAAAAACTAGAGTTCTATGGGATTAGAGACAACGGCTTAAAATCCTACTTAGAAAATAGGTCTCAGATCGTGTGTGTTAATGGGGTGCATTCAGGTCGGAAAATGGTCAACATTGGTGTCCCGCAGGGATCTATTTTGGGGCCCTTTTTATTTCTAATAATGATAAATGACCTACCCTCCTTTCTTAACTCTCCGACAGTGTAGTATGCTGACGACACAACCTTTCTACACTCTAGCAGAGATATTAATACGTTAAAATCATTAACAAACGAAACCATCACACAATCTGGTTCACCATCACCATCACCATCTGGTTTAGAAGTAATGGATTTCTGCTAAACGAAAATAAAACACAACAATTATTAATCTTTAGTTTAAATAATAAAGCAATCCAAGATGAACCTCAAAGTGTAAAGTTTCTGGGTGTATATGTGGATGGAAAGTTATCATGGGATCAACACATAAATTACATTAGTGGTAGGTTGTCTAAGGTTATCTATTTACTCAGGTGTCTAACGAAGCATGTACCTGACAATAGGGATGTAGCGAACTAGAACCAACAGATGTCTCCACTGCTCTAGCCGGTATGCGCTAGCCGTTCGTCACTTGTTTTTCGAGTTGTTGTCTGCTGGTTCCATGCTTTTAAATGGCGTTTCATCTTAGCAGACTGAAAAATACGTTCGAACTTTTCTTTTTTTGTAGCGGGTAAAACGCTACTAGGCGCATTTCTTTGTATACTGGACACTTCCAGAATATATTTACGTGAAAAAACTTAAAGAAAAATTGCAAAAGATAGACGCTATATAAGTCGAAAAGAAAGAAGAATAAGCTGATAAATACTATGAGAAATGCCCGCTATTGTACATTACTATGTTCCCGACGTACAAAATGTTATGCAGATATGAATATTTATATACAGTACTGCTAATTTGGCGATTGGGTATGATTCAAAGTAACTAAAAGAATATACCTCTAGGGTTCAGACAGTAAAATACTAATTGATATACGTGATAAACACTGATTTATGTGGTGTGTATTCGCAGACATTTTTAATACTATTTATTTTCTATATCAAATGCATATTTAGCCTACCGTCATATTAAAAACGTATTCAAAATCAAAATATTAAAATATGTTTACATCACGAAAACTTACCTTTCCTGTCCCTCGTAGTTAAAAAAGATGGGAACTTGGGAATCGATTAGGCCTTTTTTTCTTCTTCTCATTCCTCATTCTTTCTTATTCGTTTTATTATCGGTAAGTTATGCTAGACCATCGTTACATGATTTTCATTTCTAGTTATGAAACAGAATATTGTTAAGAATATTTCATTGCATGACATAGCAGATTATAAAGGCAGAATTTAATAATTATCATACGTTAAGTTATGTAGCCTATTAAATTGGCAACGCTATTGTCACAATTTTTATTCGAAGCCGTTAATCTAACTTGGCTATTTAGAAATCACAGAATTTATATTTTGATATCAGATGCAATAGAAGGCTACAGTAGCCTAATATACACATATTTATACAGCAAACTAAAATAAATAGGCCTAAAATAACTAAATAAATTAAACTGGGAAGTGGTCTTTAAATATAAAGGTGCACTAAAGATACAGTTTAACAAAGGTATAAAGCTAACACAATGTACTGTAATTATCATTGCGTCACTAGATAATTTTTATTTATTTATTGTAACTTACTCTATTTTTAAATGGCCCATAACATCTTCTCGATGCTCACGGCAAATTTAATATTAATTTAAAAATTAAAGAATATCTAATCCCCGCACTGGATATAAATATTCATACATTGATAACATATTACTGCAAGTCTAGTACAAAATAATGTCGTCTGTATCGGAAATATCTCACAAAATTTGTTCGTTAATCCTTCCATTTTACTGTTATTTAGAGCCTATCTGCTGTGATTTTTTTTTCGTATTTTTGACACTTCAACATTCTAGAAGCGCCCAGTAGACAAGGATGTACGTAAAGTGGCCTCGTGTCCTCTATAAAAATATAAAATTACGAACATATTTTTCGGACTGAGAAGTTGGAGCGCCATTTAAAAGCATGAAGCCAGCAGAAGAAAACTGGAAAAACAAGTGACGAACGGCTAGCGCATACCGGCTAGTACACCCACGCTATCTGTCGGAGAAGTTTGGCGAGCTACATCCCTATTATGTCAGAGCCTCATACTTCTCCTTTTTTCAGAGTATACTTGTATATGGTATCATTCTGTAGAGTAATTCTAGTCATGTTGGGGATATTTTGCGGTTGCAAAAGAGGGCCATCAGGATTATTACTGGGTCATCATATATGGCTCATTGTAAACCACTGTTCTCTCAAAGTAAAATTATGACTGTGATAAATTTGTATATTTTTTATGTATTAATCTATACAAGGAAAAATTTGCCTACATTACAGCTCAGAGAAAACACACATGTATAAAATACTAGGAGTCGCGAGCAAATATATATACCTCACCATAAACTTTCAAAAACACTCAATAGCTATGAGACAATTGGACATAAATTATATAACAAGCTTCCACCAACGTTACAAAATCAAGATAAGCCCTTACCCATTTTTAAACGTACTCTGTTTGAATGGTTAGTTAAGCATCCATTCTATGAATTAAAGGAATTTTATTATAGTATAAATAAATAATTGGTCTGCTACATTTTAATGTAAGTGGTGCAATAGTCTAATCTATTTATTGTACAGTGTATTGTATATTTTTATTTGTGTTATAATTTGACTTTGCCTATTGTTAAAACGACCTAATGGCAATAAAATTGATTATTATTATTATTATTATTATTATTATTATTATTATTATTATTATTAAAAATTGTGTATATAAAAACAAAGTCAATGCAATAAAACTAAAATGAGTTATGACGTAAAAGAAACATAAAAGTTCAATAAAAGATTATTTTAGATTAAAAGAAATGATTGATCCTTCTTCTTTGGTAGGCCTATCTATTTCTGGAGATGCATTTCGGCAAAGGCTACGACATCCTCAACTCTTTGAAACTCTAACTCAAAGGGATTGAAATAAAAGAGATGACCAGATGTAAACAATCTGCTCCACAGTCGTGTTGACAAGTAGAGCAAATCTGAAAATTTAAAATAATGGGCCTACCGCAAGTTGAATTAAATATTCAATTGTACACTTAATTCATTTTTGTCTTCGTTATCAATTTAAGGGGCAATTCCTCTATTGTACGAAACTACTTAACATAATGAAATAGGGGCATTTAACCTCTTGAGAAGGCTTGATACATTAAAAAAATACTTCAGAGTATTGTGCGACTGTTTGCTGCTTCTGAACTGAACGATGTATTTTAATATGAGTCAATTTGTATTGACTTCAAAACTTCTAAGTTAAAAATGGTGGTAAAAGTTGTACATCAGAGACGAATGAAAGAAAGACTGTGGAGGACCAAAAATGTGGAGGGAATTGAATACCTTCTCTGATACGCTGTATATTCTTCTCTGAATAGTCACCGAACCCATAAAGGTTTTGCTGAAGAAAGTTAACATCTTGAACAACGAAATCTACTTTGCAGATTCTAGTAAAGGGATTTGCATATATCGCCTTTTTAGATAATTTCTGATCGGTACCGGTATAGTAACATGTTTATTCCAGCGACATTCAGTGGATGCCCGACGCAAGCAAACACATGGCCGTCCGGAAGGGGGGGGGGCAGGGTAAGGCCGTTGCCCCCCTCTGGAAATTTTGTTTACACACAAATCTCTAAACTAAATGAGTAACAAATTTGAAGTGAGGCTTAGATTTCCACTTAATATAGTTGGAGATGTTTGGACAAAAACGAATTGTAACAGCTGACTAGCTTAGAAATGAGCATGCAGGAACAATTACTTCCATTAAACTTGGACATTTTCCAGCCAAACATTTGATTGTAATGAAGGTAAAGCACTGGAAGTATCGCATTTTATATGAATATTTAGTACCTGTGAAATTGTAAGGGGTAAAACAAGTCATGTGAATGTACTACATCACATTTTTTCAGTAAATGAAGGATGTGGATGATGAATACGACGCTGATGACGATGATAATAATAGTAATAATAATAATTAAAATGGTGTTAATAGTAATAATAATAATGAAAAAATAATAATAATGAAGTGGTTGTAGTAATAGTAGCATAGTGATAGTAGTGGCAGCAATTTCTTCATTTGCCCTCCCTTGACAAAATTTCTGCGGACGCCCATGAGCAAACATCGATAAAAGTGTTACGAACTGACATTGTGCACATGCATTGTGCATCTGATGACGATTTGTGTTGTGAACGTATAAATTAATATGTCATAACAACAATGTTTAAATGTTAATATAAAATTAATACAGTTATACTTTAGGTAAAATGTGAGGATATTTATCCACGTGTTACAATTATTATCATTCATGGAAACCAACTATTCTACTGAATTTTTTCCGATTGATTTCGAACTTAGAGCCCACTGATGGTTACACTTGATGATTGCTTGTATAAACACACAAATTCAGCTCTAAAAGGTTAAAAACAAATTATAGGTTCTATAATCTCACTTTACTAATGTTATAGGCCATAAAGGAAGTCCTAGTAGCAGCCACTTAATTGCTAATAAACTCTCTTTATTACACATGAAACTATTTGGGCTACTATTAATTATTATTTATTATTTCCTTATTTATACCTAATATTACTAATCTTTACTGTTTGTTACAGCAAGGCAATGAAAAACACAAATGAATGACAACTAACTGAGAAATACTTGCCATTTTGAACGTTGGTTTTAATTCTCTTTCAATCATAAGCTATTGCATTAAAATAAAACTTCATAGGTACGGTAAAATAGTATATTTCACATAAAAATCCAATTCACAGGATATTTATGAGATTTCAAAGCATTCTCGCTGGAAGTAGGATAAGGTGCTAAAAAAGGAGTATCCTGCGAAAGCAGGACATATTCTGGTCATTGGTCTCCCTAGTAATGGTGGAGGGATGTGGTTCATTGGCGGTTTGCAGGTGAAATGAAGTTTGTGGTTGTGAGTAGTCTGACAGGGCCGTTAGGGTGATAGATTTGTTGGCAGTACTGTATCGCAAGTTGGCAGCACTGAGAAGAAGCGTGGCGGCAAGGCCAACTTGTGGCGTGGAAGTAATTTTCAGTCGCCTTCCAACTTCCAAGTGAAGAGGCCAGTGGTAGTGATGGAGCAGCAGTCAACTATAGAGACTCTGCTCTCTAAGGCAGAGATACCCATCATAGACTTGTCTCACATGGGTAAGTCTATTTTTTTGTCGCTATTTAATAATTGTTACCATGGAGTCATAAGAGAGCCAAGGGATAAATTCACAAATTCTTGTTATTGTGCCCAGTATGTGCAAAGAAAAGCATTAAAATGAAAGCAAAATAACAAGTGTGTCATGTAATTCTTACTATGCAATGATTTGTTTAAATACAGGCATTTAAAAAACAGGAATAAATTGTCTGAATATTGTAAGTATATCATATGGCTAAAGCATAATACATCTTCAATATCATTTTAAAATGTGAAAATTTGAACAGTGAAAACAATACACTTTTCAAATTTAATGAATTGTTATCATCTGAAAATGGTTTTGAATAACGTGCAAAATCATATTTAGAAAGCAGAAAACACAGCATGAGAGTCCAATTTTAAGAAACTGTTTCGTTTTTCCGCACCCAAGACCGTGTTCTATGGAGTATCCCTTTCGCTTGGTGGAAGTATAGCACGAATAATAATCCAAACCAAATACACCGTATATATATCAGGTGTATATATACGTGTGTTATATGAGTTATTATATATATACAGTATATATATATATATATATATATATATATATATATATATATCATAACTCAGGCTGAAAATAGTTATGTGTAACGTAATATAACAAAGAGAAACATTAACTGAAAAACATTATACTGTATTTTTAATAAAAGATAATTCGAGTACTGAAATTAAAAAAAAATCTCTTCAGTTATGATCAATCTGATTATATCATGCACAGTTATTATAAATGCAGAAATTACAAGACGAAAAAGACCATGACGCCACTGACGCTAATGTGAGCAATTTCGTTTGTCAACTGTCATTTCCGTAACAGAAACAACATTAACATGTGTTTGAATAAAAAATGAAAAAAATAAATAAATAAAAGCCTTGGAAAACACGTAATTTCTTCTCCTTAGCTTAGTTTCGAATTAATTCAACGAAATAGCAAATAGCAAATATCAAAAACACAAATCAACAAAACAGATTAATGTTGAAGGTGTGAAAAAGGGTATTCGCCTCGCGTTGATGATACTATTGATGATAGAAATAGTAATGATTTTAAGGAAGATACTAATACAGACTAATAATAATAATAATAATAATAATAATAATAATAATAATAATAAAGCAATAATGATAGGATAGAAATATTTCAATGAAAAGGAAGGAGACTAATTTTATAGATGGTGTCTGCGATAATAATAGCTCATTCTGCTCTTATTTGAAATAATTATGCTATCATTTCCGATTTAACATAATAATGTGTGTATTAGAACGTATTGTAGGCCTATGTTTACTGATTACTTTAAATGGAGTTTCACTTAGGCCTATACTATCTCAATATGATACGTGATATCTCATCGATTAATACTGACAACAATTTAACTTCAACATTCAGCGAAAACGTGCAACTACGTATATTTTCAGTAACTGAATTCCTTGGGATGGAGGCGTATTAACTTCGATCAGAAAATAATCAGTAACAGAATATCAAGTGGAGGTTAATTGCCAAACTGTTAGCTATCACTATCAGTAGGCCTACTATATTTTCGTATGTGGATTTCATACAAGATCTAAAATCTCAGGAAAATTCCAAGGCACTTCTCTAGACACAAATTAATCAATCAATATATATTTTCACAGCTATTATTATTATAAATAAACATAAATATAATAAAAAAATATTATACTTAAAATTAAAATATCGACTGGCTCGACACCCATTAAGACTTAAGTTATACGAAATACTACGTTTGTTTTTCTGAACTGTATGTTAAAAGCTGACTATATTCTAACGTATAATTATATAAATATATTTTTGGTTCACATTAGGCCTACAAAATTGGGCAAGCACCCAGTGATAGTGATTAGAATTTACAAAGTTTATTAATTAGACCTGAGAATTAGAACTGACTTAAGTACTAATTAGTCTGTTTATTATTATTATTATTATTATTATTATTATTATTATTATTATTATTACTATTACTATTATTACTATTACTGTTTGGCTTCGGAAATTGATAAACTGCTTGGAAAATAATATTAAGGATTTGACAGATGACCTCTACTTGAAAGCGTCGCGTCTGCTACCCTATACTATATAGAGCAGGGGTGCTCAAACGGTCGATCGCGATCGACAAGTCGATCGCGAGTGCTTTTTGAGTAGATCTCGAGAAGAAAAAAAATTTTAATAAGTAGGTAGGTAACTAATAAAATAACACTGCTTGCGGCAAAAGGTGGCTTTATCAAAGGAACGCGCGGCACTTGTCAAAGAAAAGCCGCGTTGTTTCTAGACTAGACAGTGGAGTCTAGTCTAGAAACAACGAGAGACAGTACAGTCTAGTTTCGGGCGCGTTTGACGGGAACATTCGAGACTTTCGTTCACGCCGATATAAATGTTGCGCCTGCAGGAATTGGAGTCATTCTGAATTGTAACTTGATGGCGATACTACGTCGATAAGTACAAAGTTTATTATTAAATAGTGGAAAATGAGTGCAGTGAAGAAATCTAAAACGTATCATTTTAATAAGGATTGGGAGGAAGAATTTTTCTTTTGTATGGTGAAGGATAAGTGCATTTGTGTTATTTGTCGTGCGTCAGTTGCAATACCTAAGCGTGGTAACTTAGAGAGGCATCATAAAACGGTTCATAAAAACTATGAAAAGGATTTTCCGCCACAGAGTGAATTAAGAAAACTAAAGGTACGTGATTTGATATCTTGTTTGAAAAAAGAACAATCCATGTTCACAAGACCAGTCAAACAATCAAAAGCTGCTACGATCGCGTCATTTAAAATATCTCATATATTGGCGAAACACAAGAAACCATTCGAAGATGGATCGGTGGTGAAGGAAGCATTTATTGAAGCGGGTGAGACTTTATTTGGAGATTTTAAAAATAAAACAGAAATCATGTCTGCTATTAGAGAACTTCAGTTATCTCGTCCGACTGTCACAAGGCGTATTGAAGTCATGAGCCAGGACATCGCAGATAAACTAAAACATGATATCATGGAATGTACATACTTTTCTTTACAGTTCGACGAATCCACCGATATGACAGACACTGCCCAGCTGTGTATTTTTATTCGGATGGTATTCAATGACATGTTGGCTAAGGAAGAATTTTTGACAATCATACCTCTGAAGGGGAAGACCCGTGGCGAAGATATATTTGACGTTTTCTTCAATTTTGTAAAAAACTACGAGCTACCAATATATAAATTAGTGTGCATTACAACCGATGGAGCACCAGCAATGACTGGAAACAAAAACGGTTTTGTGGCATTGTGTCGAGCTAATGAAGAATTCCCTTCATTTTTTTCATTCCATTGCATTATACATCAACAAGTTTTGTGTTCAAAAGTTTTAAACACGGAGGAAATTATGGGCATTGCGACAAAAATTGTGAATTCCATCCGTGCACGTAGCTTGCAACGGCGGCTCTTTCAGTTGCAGTTGGAAGATAGGGAGTCAGCTGAACACACTGATTTAGTTCTTCACACGGACGTCAGGTGGTTGAGTCGCGGAAAATTCCTAGAAAGGTTTCAAGAATTATTGCCCGAAATAACAGCTTTTCTAGACGAAAGAGGTGATGACACTCAGATTTTGAAAAACGAAAAATGGCTAAATGATTTGGCATTTTTGACTGACATCACAATGCACTTAAACACCGTTAACTTGGAGCTTCAAGGTAAAGGAAAAACTATTATTGAGATGATTAGCGCAGTAAACGCATTCAAAAGTAAATTGCAACTTATGATAGATCAACTGAAAAGAAAGGATCTGAAACATTTTCCGTCTTTGAAAGCAAGGATTCCTCAGTTGAATTATGATACGTATGAGGCTGAATTATCAAATATTTTGGGACAATTCGAAATGCGTTTTCATGATTGCAGTAAATTGGAAAATATAGCATCATTTATGAGTTATCCTTTTTCATGTAAAAACATTGAGGAATTAGCTACTGAAATAGCCAGTCAGTTTAATATGAACTCATGTTCTGTTGAAAATGAGTTGGTGCAGATTATATCAGATATACATCTCAAAGCTACAGCATCTGATACAAATTTCTGGTGTTTTATATCTGAAGATAAATATCCGAATGTAAGGCAAATCGCCCTTCAACTGACGGCATTTTTTGGGTCAACTTACTTGTGCGAGTCTGCATTTTCTGAAATGAAGATAATTAAGTCAAAATATCGCAATCGACTAACTGACGATCATATGTCATCATGCTTGCGATTAGCACTCAGTGGTTACGTACCATCTTATGAAAAGTATGCTGAGGACATGCAGTGCCACGCTTCAACATCCAAAGCCACTCCTTAGTAACTCTTTTGTTTTGTAACAACCAATAAACTCGCAATTTTGAATAACTATGAGTTTTTTCATTGATATTGTAGAGAAGAACCTAACTAAACCTAACCCAAACCTTGACTAAAATAATGTACCTATACTGCGCAGAAAGCTAATATCTATATATGCTACGGTACGCCCTACCTAGGTAGGTAGGGTGTATCGTGTATGTACGACAACCCTGCATCACACACACTTGCAGTCTCTCAGAGTCGATCGTAAGTAGTCTAAAAATATTGAGGTAGATCGCCAGCAGTTCAAGTTTGAGCACCCCTGATATAGAGGGTAAGTTGTGAAGGGAAGCGGAGGAGGGTGTGAGATCTAGCATCTCCACTACAGGCTTCGTCAGGATCTTGTCTCGTTTACTCTCCATTTCCCAAAACGAACGCATAGCAAACAGTTGAACTAGCGGTGCCGAGGCTGCAATTTCTAGCGAACCATGTCTGCTGAATTATGTATAATCTAAATGCAGGTATGTTAGCAGCATATGTTAATATATGAAAGCAGGGAGACACACAGGTGTATACTTCAGGTAAAAAATTATAGTATGGTATAGGCGAGGGATATCAAACATAAGGTCGAAGCCACAGGCAACATTTCAAATGATCCGGGGTGAAATAAAGAGATTTCCATTATTAGTGTTATCCTAATCGGAAAAGCTAAATGCATTATACGAATTTCAGAAAAATAATCCTCACAAAATACTTTTTTCTGAGGTTAGTGTCAATCTAGTATAGCAAAAGCTTGAAATAATGACTAGAACATGATGATTCCCAAGACTTAGAAACTGCTGTTGAAACCCAAGGATATGTCCTGTAAAAGCAAATAGGCCTATTAGGTAATACTAATTTCAGGTCTCCAAGAGTTATTTGATTAGAGATTTACGAACTTTTAGCATCAGAAGCCTCCATTTTCTTTGTTCTATGGTCCCTTTTCAGTCGATGTTGAAAGTAAAGAGCAATATTTTGACGTTATTGATTATTGATACAATTCAATCTTTTACGAAGCATTTAAGACTGAATCCTTACCACCATTGGGTGAGAAATATCCTGCAATAAAAATAAATGCAGCCAAAATATTTTCCACCGTAATGTAAACATTTTTTCTACCTCTTAAGCTTGAATAAATAAAAACTACGAAGTCCATTTATCACCATATACAAAGTGAAAGTATTAAAGATCATGTCAAGTCAACACATTTCATCAACCACTGAACAGAATTTGAATCCAAAAACCAATGCTAGGCTTCTAATAAACGATTTTTCTTTTGCATGAATACAGTGAAAATTTATTTGAATTCCATGCTTAAATACCATATGCCTATTCTTGAGATTGTGTCATAAATGTGTTACATTTAGTGTCACTTTTAACGAAGTAAGTTTCTAAAAATGGTTCTCATAAGAAAATATTTTAAGTAAAGCAGATATCTATTACAATAAATAGTGATTTAAGCGTTTGTCTTCTGTATATCAGAATGCGACGTAAATTTAGTTATTTGAATTACATAATATTACATCTTTATAAAAAGATATAACATAGTAATAACTAAAATGACTAGAGATTTTACATATTGCTCATTTATAAGTTAGCATATTTTCAAAAAATTAAAAATGACATATATTTTTTAAAATTAGAGATCTATACAATCTCCAGACGAAAAACATAGACCCTAAACTGTCAGATGAAACATTAACAGGTTTTATTAAAACCTGGTTTAAAATATATAATAATATATGGGTGATTCTTCAATTACGGGAAAATTTGTGTTTCGGAGTGATATTTCCCTTCAAATTCAACTTAAAAAAAAATTGAAATAACAGTTTTTTTCTACTACTACCAAACCACAACTACCACTTTGAAATGTCACTAACTTTAAATTCTGATACTCCAAAACAAAATTTAATTCAATTAAATGTCATCCACATGCCCTGTCCCATACCCCGGTTTTGTATATTCTAATGCATTTTACCACAAAACAAAATGTTATTTCCTTTTCAACTTTTTTCCTGCCAATGAGTATGAATATGTGAAGAATATTAACCTCTAAAAAATAAAATGAAATAAAATTGTCACCCCACCTATTGAACAAAAAGAATGTCCCAAGGGTTATTGGTCATCCACATGGCTGAAAAGAATGGATTTTTTTTCTGCAGGAATGAGAAATTTGTATAACTGGCAACAGTGTTAGAAAGCTAACAGGGCAGCTTGAGGTTGAATTGTAAGGTTGAATTTTGCTTGCTTAGAAACAGTTTGGGATTAGCAAAGGACTTTGCATCATTTTCAAGGAAAGCGTTTTTATTCCCCGTCATTAACATGACTTCTAGAAAGTAGGCAGAAAGTGAATATTAATTAATTTTGATTATGCACTATGATAAACCTACCAATTCACAGTACCTGACTGAAGTTGAGCCTACAGAGGTTTAGGAATGGCTTGCTGAGACCACTTAAACGCCTTTTTGTCATCCACATGCCTAATTTTTGTGTCATCCACATGCCTTAAAAGGGGTATGTGGATGACACTCAAGTCATGTAGATGATAAATGTAGGGTACCTATTGTGTTTGTGGTGTCTGTGACCTGTACTTATAATCTTAAAACTGATTAAATGAATTACTGCTTGATTCCCCCCCCCTCAACCATAAAAACACAGTCTAGTTAAAATTACATTGATTCCGGAGTATGCACACAAATTTGCAAATTTGGTGCAACATCAACTGAAGTAAACTGAGAAAAATATGAAATCACATAAAGAAAAGCAGATTGTTGCCCAAGTTAGTCACTAATGTGGCTTTCTGCCATCCATATGTACACGGATGTCATTCACATGGCTTTAAAAAATATAAATAAATAAAAATATAAACATTTAAGCTCTGCTGGTGTCTTATTATTATCAAGTAACCCCAGAAGTATATTAGTAATTTTTTTGAGATTTTAAAAACAAACTAAAAAATTAGGATCTTAGACACTCCAAATTTTCCCGTATTTGAAGAATCACCCATATACGAGTTAAAAAGATAGTTAAATAATCCTATTACAGACTCTGAAATTTTTATGGAACATATACTGATAGTAGGTTACTCTTGAAATATTTAAAAATCAAGTTATAATGTTCACGGGTTTCACGAAACTGAAGTACAACATAATATATAACCTCATAATTTGTTTTGTTGGATTATAAGTACTAATATGTAACCATTCAAGGTCTACGGTATACAGTACTCGGAAACCAACAGCTCTTCCTGAAGCAGCAAAATCTGGGTTTTACGTAATTACATTTAATCTTAAAAATAATTATTGTTTTGAGCTGAGTTACTCGCTGTTTTTATTTCTCGACTGTTACAACACCTGATTATATACATCTTACTTCCTCATGGAAATCCTTCATTACTCATGAAAACAAAAACACGGAATTTATTTGCCCAGTTCTTAACTTTACTCTACTACTGACATATACATACGCCACCTAAAAAATTGCATAAAAGCAGAGATGTAAAATTAATAGAGTAATGTTTTATAATAATTAAGGAATCGCGCACAATGTGCATTATCTTAACCTAAGACTTAACCTACTGACAAACACCCAGTCCTGAACCCGGGAAAGGGATTTTTCACTACTGAAAAATCCCCGACCCGGCCGGGAATCGAACCCGGGCCGCCGGAGTGGAAGGCAGGCGTGCTACATGTTATAATATGAGGAATTTTGTCCACGCGTTAAAATTGTCGGCTAAAACCAAATATAAGGTGCCAAATAGGCTCCGCCCACTCGATATTCGCATTTTGTTTCTCGGCGAACAGGGTGACCAAACTGTCCTTGTATATTGTCGCCGACACTCCCGACCATACCAAATATTAAAAATGCGAGTGTGCCCCTTGTACCAAATATTAAAACTGCGAGAGTGGCCCTTGTACCTAATATTAATAATTCGAGAGTGCCCCTTGTACCAAATATTAAAAATTCGAGATTACCCACAGGTTTGCCTTGTACCCAACGATTTGTCAGCCTGTTTATCCTCGAAGAATTCGCTAGATCGTGGTATAAAAGAAAGTGCTTCGCTGGGGGTGGGTCTAGGGTGGGATATATCTCATGCGACGCTGCACCTTATATTTGGTTTTTCCCAAATTGTCATTCGTGGAAATGAGCTATTTATCTAAAAAATTTACAATTATTTCAAACTGATATCGTTCCATGAATGCTTACATTAATATAAATTCATCTCTGAGAGGGTTATCATTCCGGGAATTTTTCCCTTTTTCCTTTTGACTCGAAGAGGAAAATAGGATTAGACCACCGTCGTTTTGTCATTATTTTATACTCTAGCTTCTTTGTGTTGTATATAGAGTGTTGTGCGTTTGTTCGTTATGATTCTAAGTACTGTGAGATAAATAAACCACAGCTTCCTCATATAGGATGAGTTAATACCTACTTTTCAAGTGAGGTAATCTTCTTCCCACTTAGGGGTTTAGGGGTTATGAAAATTCCTGTAAATATATATTTTTAAAAACTTAGTTTGCTTTATTCCAAGTCCGTGCAGATGCCATAAATTTACCTTACCTGGAAAATTCCATTCCTTTTTCGGTAGGGGTTGAATATTTAAATGCCATTTATGTTTACTGACACCGTAACGGAGATAGAGTCCGTGTAATTAGACTGTCTTATAGCCTAATTACCGTTTGGTTATAATAAACCTTAAAAAATGCGGGAAGACGTAAGGATAAAAAAATCAAAATTTGAACTTTTTGGAATTTTGCCGTCGGCTACAAGTTAAAACGTATGAGTTAAGTCTGCTAAATTTCAAGTTTCTAGCTCATGAGAAGTGGGTAAACATTAATGTCAGTGAGTAAGTTATCCATGTTGTTTTATATTATAGGTATCTCTCTATATATATAAAAGGCTTTGTCCTGACTGACTGAATGAATGACTGACTGACTGATTGACTGAATGACAGGAATCAACGTACAGCCTAAACTATAACAGGTAGAGACTTGGAATTTTGACAGTACCTTCGTTTCATAATGTAGGTGCTCACTAAGAAAGGATTTTGAAAAATTCTGATTCTAAATGCCAAAAATTAAATGTTTTTGAAATACTTAATCCCTTTTTACATAGAATTATCAATTCCAAATCACAGAATATATTGTTGCCAAATGGTATCAGGTGGGCTTGGAAAAAGACAAATGAAATGCACTTTTGACAAATAAGAGAAGTTATCAAAATAATTCATGTTATAAATAAATATTACAGAATGAAATCCACTAAAGTAATGGAATCACATAACTTTCTCTACCCTGGACATAGAGAAAACAAAACGAGGTATGGTAATGTGTATATTATTATATTATATCGCAGGTTTTTGGAGAGAAAAGTATGAAAGTGAAATGCTTTCTGTTTAATTTCATCCGCAAAACGGCTTTATGGTAACATAAGAGTGGGAAATTTCCCGCCTCGATATTACAATTTTATGTTACAGGAATTTCTGTTTCTTCTTATTTAAACATCTACCAGGCTTGCTGTGCACTGTACAAGCGATGGGATGCAAAATTCTAGATCCTCTATGAGCCATAAAAAACAATATCAAGCGTTTTCTGAGGGAATAGTTTGAGTGTAATAAGTCGTTCTTCCTATTTCAAATTATAAATGCCTATATAAGGACCTAGAATTTAAAATTGAAAATCCTTCATAAGTTAATTTCCAATTACAAAATACAAAACCCGGGCGACGCCGGGTCTTTTAAGCTAGTATGTCTATAAAGCTGATAAAATAATATTAATATTGATAACTTAATCTGGATGACGAATGTAAAAGGTATTGTGGATTAAGTAACTCCTGCGATAGTGCACCCTAAACGATAGTACTGTATCCTCAGAAGAAGCTGAAAATGTTTTACTGTATAAATGAACGAAATAGATAAACTAAGTGAACGGTGCTTGAATCGAAGTTGTGTAAAATATGCCAACAGAAAAGTTCTATCTCCTCCCCTAAAGGATTTTCTTATCTTCTTTGATTCAAAATATAATAAAGCTTGTTTCTCATTACCACAGGGAACAAGGTAGGCCTATAGGCCTATAACTTAAATTTTAATGATGTTGGTATTAATAATTTTATTCTGCAGACTGCATTCATTAATATTGCACTCTTTAAAATAACTTTACTGCAAAGAAATGTTGAAATTCCGTCTCGAAACTCATTTTGCTGGAGAGAAGTCCACAATACAAGGGCATTACCGGATATAATAAATTGTCAAATGAAACAAAACTACAAACAACATATTTTTTTATAAAAATAAAAACTGAATGCTGAAGAAAAATGATTTATTATTATTATTATTATTATTATTATTATTGCTACTGTTATTATTATTAGCCTATTGTTCAAGAATATCTTGAAGATGAAATTACTATGTACACTACAATAGGTTAATTTTGAGTACACATTTTTTCCTCTGCTGACAGTTCATTCTATAAATATTATTTATTAGGTGACGTAATATACCTTTATAAGATCTTACTAGGTTTTACTTTAACGTCAGTTGTACTTTTCTTTCATAATTAAACTTAGGTATTTTATTTTCTTTCCTCGGATAGATAATCTTCACTGTTGATTCAGTTCTTAATTTTGAAACTTCAATCTATATTTACTTTCCATTTTCTTTTCAGTTTTAGCATGTAAGCTCTAACCTTGACAAGTTACTTGTTCACCAACTCAAGCTGAAAAATTCAATTTATGTGGCAATACATTTACATTTACATATTTAGTTTGGACAACAACTAGTCCTGTAGTTCGAAGGGGATAAATACCTTGGTAGCATGAAGGTTGATATCATAACTTTCAAGAAGATATGGACTGATTTTTACTGATAGAATATCTCCATGGAGTAACAATATAGCACTATGTCAACAATTCGAAATAGAATAAAACTGTCAGGTAGGTAAGCAGTGGATATATTCAGAAAATCGTAACATCATTATGGGTTCTATGAACTTCGTATAGCCTATCATGCCGACAGAATGTCAACGACTAAAGACGATAACAGAAAGAAGATTATCGAAAACCTGAGGTCAAGGCTTCCACATATTTATGGCAACTCTACTGGCGCCTGTGGTAAAAAATAGCAGTACTGCGAATTGTATACCAAATAGGAGGTTTCTGTTGAAAGACAAATACAGAAAACAAACAAACAAACAAACAAACAAACATCTTTCCAAAATGTAATTTTTATTTTCGTTCACGTTGGGGCTGATTGAAGTCCTTCCCACTTTTGTAGCACACTCCCCGAAAATTTTATTTCTGGTTTTTCAGCTTATTATCGCCACACTGTTTAATTATAGCTTCGCGAATATCGACAAATTTTTTTTTCTTATTCAGCCTGTTAGACCATCTTGTCACCAGTTTTTATCACAAAACTTCACAAACTTAATCAAATATTCTGGTTATAAAGAATACGGATATATTATCTAGGACTCAAAAGAGGATATTTCATGAATATGATTAGGCTACTTCTGGCAACGCTTGCAATCGCTTAAATAATTTTGTTCACTTTCAGTGTTTACACGAAATTATTTCGTATAATTTATGGCTATAAAATTATAACCAGAAAGGGATAAAAGTGGGACAGATGCTTGTGCTCTTCTCCTTTAACACGAACCGACATAGTGGTTCCGAGACCAAGTTCGCAAGTACCAATTTACTCTCTCATTGTTCCGCCTTGAAACTTCTTCTTCTCAACAAAAGAACAGGATAGAAGCTTGAATTTGTCATTCTGCTGGTGTACCAATTCCAGAATGTCAGCTGCAGTCCTCTGTTCTTCAGGGTGGTCTATAGACTCTTAAGAAAATTGAATAGCATGGAGAGGTATACATATACGGTATGTAACCCATATAGGCTTACAACCAGTGAAGGAAGTGGGGAAAAGCCAGAGGCGGTATGCTATCCCAATATTTTCCCTACCATAGGCCTACCCCAATTTGAAAAAAAAGTATACCCCGTCCCTTCCAACATAGTCTCGATATTCGAACATG